>CM060864.1:14590714-15790714 GCA_030737845.1 Acorus calamus | reverse complement strand
TGGACACATATAGGGCATGTCGGACACGTGTGACATGTCCAATATGTGTCATGTTGTGTCATGCTCTGTGTCTATAATATGTTGGACACAGACACAGTATGTTCATTGAAGAATTTGCACCTCCTACAAACACAGCCTTTTCCCACCAAACCACATGTAATTTGCATGAATAGAGAACATATAGCACTAACTAGAAACAATAATTTCATATATATTGACAACAAATACTGTATACAACCGTTTCAAAGTAAAAATAGCAACAAACTAACAATATCCAAATACAGATACCTCTAATTAGAAACAACAAAAACCCAATTCCCATGTTTAATTAGTGACTCCGTGTACATCAAGTGAAAGACACCCTTTATTCCACTTGGTCGCACAAAAATGACCAACAGCATTGTTGATTAATTTGCATATTAAACACACACTTTTCAAAAAAGTAGAACCCACTTGATATTAATCAATAATTCATGCATCAAACATATAAACATGCAGTAACCTAGCCATGAGTTCAAATCTAGATATTATTGTTTTGTGTGTTCCAATTATTTTTTATTTTGTCAAATTTCCCCAGAGTTTACAATAATTTTACCAAATTACGAATTTTTTACACTTCCCAAGTTATTCCCAAATTTCCGAACTTATGACTAGGGTGACCAACATAGATTTATGCCTATTCCCAATCATTATTTGGGAATTCGGGATGAACCCATAATGGTTCTTTGTGGGGGAATTTCAAATAACCTTATTATACTTATTATAGTTTTTATCAAGAACAGTTAAAACCCACTAATTATCCTTGTTTTGTCCATATGAAACCCAAGAAAAATAGGAATAACTTTTCCTATTCATACTTCACTAGTACAACAATTCTGATTCCACCCAAATGTCGCTACCGGACATAAACAAACACCAAACCTCCCGAAATTTCATGTAGAAAACACATTTTGATCAATCAATAAATACCAACCAAATCATCACATTTTCACACACATTCGATAGTGATAAAATGAAACAAAACCAAGCTAGATTTCCCTGAAACAACTCTAAATGAGATCAAATTCGCAAATCCCGATCAAATCACGCAAACAAAACAGCGAATTCGCTTCCATTTGACTTTCACACATGAAACAGAAGAACCCAAGAAAAAACATTAGGACGATCAGCCATCGGACATAGGTTAGGGTTTCGAGTGGGCAGACCTTGAGATTCCGAGCTCTGGAAGCGACGGAGGAGGCTCTGTACATGATCGATGGAGGTCCCAAAACCCTAACTTACCTTCTTCGATCGAATCTGCAGAGAGAGAGGGCGATTGTAAAGACGGTATAGTTTATAAGCGCTGCTAAGAAAGTGGGAGAGCTTGACGAGCTCAGTCAGACTTTGGGGTCCATTGAAACTGCGCCGTATATCATGAGAGGAGTATTGATCAGACGGCAGATGTAATTCGTCAATGGTTATGCCCCGGTGAGGATTTAGTATTAACTTTTCAAATCTGTTATTAATTTTTATAGGGGAAATTAATTAGGGTCGTGAGCCTATATTCATATTAACAATAAGTCCCAAAACTGTTTTACAATAACAATAAGTCCCTAAAATCAAAATCTATTATCTTTCGATCCCTCAAACTAACGAAGTTACTAACAGTAGTTGAAAATACCATTTATACCTCTCTCACTTAAAAACTCACCCCCAAAACACAAAAATCTCCCTCTCTCCCCAAAATGTTTGACCTCCCCAGTCCTAGCGTCCCCCTCTCTCCCCCTGTCGATCTACGTAGCCCTGAAGCCGTCCCCTCTCCGACACCGTCTGCGCTCTCTGACGCTATCCGCGCTCTCTCCAACGCTACTCGCACTCTCTCTAATGCCGTGGAGAAGTTGAGATCTCTTATTTGCATTTTTATTTACATTGTGATGTGAAGACTAATATTTTGGAGGAATTTTGTGTGAGATTTTTTATTTGCATTTTTTTTTTTATGTTTATCTAATGAGAGTTTTGAGAACCCAAAACTTGAAAAGGAGGATAATTTGATAGTAGGTAGACTTGCTCCTTTACAGAGTGTTTTTTGTTCTTTGTTTTATGATTCTTCAAATATTTAGTCTTATCTTTCAATGCTTACTATGATTGTTTTATGAGGGTTAAATAGTTGTATATAAAATTCATTGATTCTTTTGAAAAGAAATAACATATACAAAACCCAATGATCTAATGAATGTATTCAAGAGCTATACACAATTAAGATTGGGCCAAGTATTTTTGTTGGAAGATTTTAAGGATGGGGACATGTTTTAAATTTAAAATTTGAGTGGTTTCTTGAAGTGAAAGTATCATGAGTTATTGACCCTCCCTAGTTTATTAAGGTTTAATTTCAAGGTTAGAATCATTAAAACTTTTTCAGTGGACAAGGTCTGAAGGTCAAGTTGGTGATATTAGTTCAGAATGTTTACATATAAGTGTAAGTAGAGGTGGTTAGGTTAGGATATGTAGACTTTATATCATCCTTGATTTTAAATATTATTACTCATGCTTGCCCCAAATGTGCATGCACATATGCATTTACATTTGTTTGTGTGCTTTATGTCTATTGAAGTTAAAATTATTTTGGTGTTCATATTTTAAAAGTATTTATGAATGTTTAGGCCAATAGTTGATAGGTCTATTTGGTCTACGCTTTAAAATTCAATCATTTAGGCCCTATTTGGATTCGCAGTGGGGATGACTTCAATAATATAAATGATTAAATGTTGGTTGTTTATTTTCACATTGTTTTGTGTACACTAGTATTGTTGATATGTACACCCTTATGTCCAATTATACGTATTTGAAATGTTTATTATTTAGTGAAGTTAAATAGACAATAAAAAATACAAGATTTATGTTTATAATGTTCTGTGTATACTAATATTCTTCATATGTACACCCTTATTTTTAGTTGTAGGGGTATCTATAAGGTTTTATTTGGAATCATTTATTAAGAAAGAAACAGGTTCAGTGACCCCCCCATTCAAAACATAAAATTAAATTGAAGTTATACAAAGGGAAAGAAGATTAAACCTTGGTTCTTAAGAACCTGAAAGTATCGTATTATAATAGAGCAATCTCTTTGTAGGTGAAAAAAGCATTTGAGAATTGACCATGGAGGTTTTATTCTTTTTTTTTTTAAATCAAATTAGTTATGTAACCTTTATGTAGTTATATTCAGGGTTGCATTAGTTAATTAGGCTAGTTCAACCAAATATAAAAAAAATGAGATTATTCCTTATCTCTAGTATGAAAAATGGGCTTCTTATACGATCTGAAGGAATAGCAGGCATGATTACTAACTCATGTGACTTTCAATTGTTAGTTTTACATATTTTCATGCATAGATGTTGATGTAATAAGTGATATTGAAGCCTACTTTTATGTTGCATATGTCATTCTCATAGGGATAAATTTCACATGACAAAAAATCTCTTAAATTCATTGTTATGTTTCTCTTTTGCACCATTATGATCCTAATGTACATTGTTATACTTCTTAGGTATACTGTTATGCTTTATATGTATACTGATGAGTCATTCTTCTAATTATATAGTATGAGGGATTGTTCATCACTTATTCTAACATAGTTTTTTCACGTTGTCAGGTTGAAACATAATGGCTCGTCCGCAAAAATGACACCATGCGTAGTTTCTGATGAGTGTGATCCTTTTACCTCCACCAAGAAGACTCGGCATCATCATCTAGATATCTTGTGTGTTACAATATGTATATTGTTATGCAGTATGGTGCTGATATTTTATGTATTTTGAACAATAGATATTATTGTGTCAATAATAGATTTGTAAAATTTATTTTGTACATGTTTAATGTTAGTTTTTTATCAGATGATGTTTGTAATGCAGGTTGTGTACACTGTTATGCAATATGTGTACACTGTTATGGATGTTACAAGTTTTATGTGTTACAATATGTACACTATTATACAATGTGTACGTTCTTGTGGATGTTACATGCTCCGTGTTTTACATTGTAAACACTGTTATGCAGTATGTGTACACTGTTTTAGATATTACAGGTTCTGTTTGTTACATGATGTACATTGTTATGCAGCATGTGTACATTGTTATAAATGTTGCAGGTTATGTGTTTTACATTGTATACACTATTATGCAGCATGTGTACATTGTTATAGATGTACGGTGGGAGGCGTGATGGAGTCGCTGGAGGCGGTCAGGGGAGGTAAGGGGATGCAATGGGGGGCGTGAGAGGCACGATGGGGGTGTGGGGGGGGGGGATGCTGGAGATGGTCTCACACTCTCATTTTATGTTGAGTTTTGGAAGAGAAAGAGAGATGTTGGGGAAGAAAGAGAGAGCAAAATCATGTTATGTTGAGTTGAGGGTAAAAGAGGAATAGAAAAAATAGCGTGGATGGAAAAAAGATGGAAAGGACCTAAATAAAATACCACTACTAACTGAGGAATCTAAAGAAACTTAAAACGGTCCATGGACTTATTGTTAATACGGAGATAGGGTCAGGGACCCCTAATTAATTTCCCCATTTTTAATATAACAATGGAAGATGTTGATGTTTTTTATTTTTTTTTGAAAAGTTAATTCCAAGTATTAATAATATATTATATTTTTGGACACTATTACACTCAGATCCATTTTCAGCCCCAATTTTAGTCTTATATGTGTTGATAGAAAATTAACGACGCATGCACTCACATTAATATGACATATGATTCGAAAGAATTTTTTTTACATTTTTTATAAATGCATTCATGCAATTCATTGGAGTATATGCTTCATTTTTTTTATAAAAGCATTTACTTCATTAAATGTGGTATACTATTTTAAAAAATTTAAAACACACGTAAACTGAAATTGAGGCTGGAAATGAGGCCGAACATAACATTATCCTATATTTTTTAGATCACTATTTTTTAGATCACTTAGGCTGTCAAGCACCTGAAAACATCCCAAGATAACTGTTTTTTTTTTTGGATCCTTTGTAATGTTCAATTTACATAACAATGTAGGAGATGAATAATAATGTATGAGATTTATCAATGTACTTAGATATATAACAATTTATAGGTTTAACAAACAATATATAAGAAATGAGTATCAGAGTACAAATTAATAACATATATAAAATGCATAATAATGTAAAAAATAAATATCATTTTTAAGAGAACTAAAAAACAAGGGATTCAAAAATAATTGGAATATGTTTTAGTTTGGGGTAATTAAAAAAGTGTAGATATTGAGGATTGCTACCTTTAAATAAAAACAAAATAAAAATACTGGATTGATGAAGCACAACAAAAAATGTTTTCGGAATCACTAATAACAGTATAGCCATCATATATATCCATTTCAATATTCTACTATGCATAATTAAATATATATTATTTTGTTTTTATATTAATTCCATCAAAGAATAAAAATTATCTTTTTAAGTTAGGGCCAGTCTATCCCCACATACCATATGCCTATTATCACTAACCAACTATAGCCACCATCACTTGTTTTCTCACTAAACACACCATCCCATATATCCTAATATTTTGAATCAATAATCCCACGTCCACTTCCATTTTCCCTTCCCTCTCCCTCACATTAGGTATCCAAATCCCGTCGTCTCATTCACAAAACGTCCTCTCCTTCACAAAACATCTTCTCGACCGGGGCTCCTCATTGAAAACGTCTAATTGGTGCTCCCTGTCGAAGACCCCCATCTTTCTCGTGTCGTCGTCGACCCTTGCAGCCACCATCCCTGTTTATTCGATCATTAGTAAGCAACCACACTCCCTCTAAATTAAATCCGCGTATATGAAATTAGGGTTTGGTGATCTATGGATGATATGTTGATATAAACTTTGTTGTTGATGTGAAATTAGGGCTTTAAGAGATAGTTGATGTGTTGGGTGAAAGTTAGGAGAGAATGTGTGGGAGTTGAAAGAAATTAGGGTTTAAACAGAATTTTTATCGGCATGGTATGGTGACAAATTAAGATTATCTTGTTGTTATGAAAGAAATTAGGATTTTTTAAGTATGTTGAGTGAAATGAAAAGAGGGAAAATGTAGGTTGTGAATGAAATTAGGATTCTGAAAGAATTTTTTGTGACTGGTATGGTGATAGATGGGGATTATCATTGTTGTTGTGAAAGAACAGGGTTTTCAAAGCATTTGTTCTTATCTAACTATGTTTTATCATTGTGGACAAAAGAACATGGGTTGTAATGGGGAGTATCGAGAAATCATAGATAAAAACATAAGTTTTATATATGAAATCGAGTGTCCTCATGTGCCTCTAGTCATCATTGATCGAATAGAAAAAATCGTTTGTATATAACAATATATTTGAACATTATGAGCAATGCATGACCATCAGATCTCTCTGACATATGTGTACTTTGTTTATATACGTTCTTCATGAATATAAAATAAATTGTTCTTTAATTAGACTACAATGAGATGAAAAGTTGCTGTTGGGCCTTGCTAAGCATGCAGTGTAAGGGAGTGGGTGAGCACAGAAAACATAATGAGATTAATCTTAGTACATAGTTGATGTATAACAAGTTTGAAAATTTATTAAAATACACCAAATGTAATGATCACTAAGATTGGAGACTTGAGTCTCATAATGTTTTCTGTGCTCACCCACCCCAGTTACACTGCATGCCTTGCTAAACTTATGAGTCTCCAATCATAGAATATGATTGTTTGTTGACATGGATATCTTGTTTTACGTGGTTGGCATTTTTTTTTTTGCTTATTGTTAGCTTAAGTCAATATATACAACCATTATAACCATGTTTTATCTCCAAGATCATGTGCTTGGGGTTAATAATCCCCTTGTTCATAATTGGTAATGGTTTGAAAAAAAATATACAGGATGGCTCCTAAACGTGTTCCACAAACTGCATCCCTTCAAAGACGTGCTTCAGAAAGATTGGTCAAAGATGCTCCTTCATCATCAATAGTTTCATATCAAGAAGGACATGTCGCCCATGACGATGTTCTTGAATATGAGGATGAGGTGGAGGTACAAGAGGTGGCAGTGAGGGAAGTTGAAAGTCCAGATCCAGATTCAGACATAGATGAACTAAGTACAAAGGGTCCCTTCCCTGGTGGGCCCCAAACGAATGAGCTTTTAGTGGATTATAGACATCATATCGCTTATCGTGTGTGGACCAGCAAGGTATGCATATATAATTCTGATTTGGTCTATGTTGATATGTTATAAAACCCAATGTAGATCATTCAATTTTTTTTGAGATAAATCATATCATGTAGGGCGATCGTTTATTGCATTGTCGCCAGCCTACTAAAACACTCGATGGTTGGGATTTGGAGAAGGAATCCCTCACATTCACCGATACTTGAAAGAAAGTGGGCTATGGTCATTGAGAGCAAATTGCTTCAAGACCCTAAACAACCCATTAATTACAGTAATGGTTGAGCGATGGCACCTTGAGACCAACTCAGTTCACCTACCCATCGGTGAAATGACAGTGACCCTTGATGATGTTGCCCAAATAGTTGGCATTCCCGTGATGGGGAAGGCTTTGCATGAGTACACTAACTTGACCATGACCGAAGCATCAAAGTTAATGAAGGACAATCTTGGTGTGCCACTAGTAAAGGCACAAGACGAGTTACGAGATGAGCACCTCCCATTTTTAAGTGTGCATCTATGAACACCTCCCATTTTTGAGATCGGTGTCGGATCCAATGTACAATGAGCAAAATCCTCGATCGGATCGTTGGAGATGTCATCGTCATGTACCTAGTTGCAAAAGAATTTTGTCAATGTCATTCAGGAGATCCTGGTCCTGGCAACAGCTGAGCAGGTATTCCTTTTACATAATTTCTGATTTAAGGGTAATGACTAGTCAGTAATGGTTGCTAATGACCATGCTCAGTTTGATTTTGATCCCTACCACTCTGTTCGTGATCATAGACCACTTGAGGAGTACACCTTCTACAAGGGATGCTTGTGTCTCCATCGTTTTTTTGAGCCATATATGCTGGATTGAGTAACGCCAGCTAGGGCATGTTCAAACGATACCAAAATCACCAATCTGCCCTCTAGGAGTTGTCCGACGAACACGGGGCGCTAATAGCTATAGGGTTGATTATGGGGGTTTAGTTGAGCAACTGGAACAATGGGAGGATTAGGTCATTAGCACAATTAAGAGGGAAGATCCATTATGTATACCGTGTGAATCAGTGTCTGGGTACATGGAGTGGTTTGCGAGGATGAGTCATCCTATCGTACAGAACCCCCAAAACAGGAAACTATCGCGGATGGCCCTCAAGGTCGACGTTAACGCAGTAATGTTTTACATGTTGAAAATGCTATTTTTAATTCTACGAATCTTTAGAGACGTGATATTGAATGCCTTGTAATATTTGATATAGCATACGATCGCTATTCGCCACATGTAGTTGATTTTGGTAAGGGGAACCACCATTTTGATAGCGCAAAGAGTGGCTCGAGAGGTCATTCAATTTCTATAAGATGGCACACATCTAGACGATGTTGCAACAACAGGTCATAGGACAACGAAAAGGAGGCGTGACTGACAATGATGACCACATTGGACAATTCACTATGTTGAAATTTCAATGCATCATATTGTATGTTATGGTTCACCAACAATTGCAATCCATTAATCAAGTTAGATGTTTTAGTATTATCGACTATGATAAACCCCATGTCTGGCATTGACATCCAACGCTCTTTGTCTGCAAAGGACGACTGACAACAGAGAATGTTCTTTAACTCTTCAACTCGACCCATCCCATATAACACCCTCATGTACATATCTGGATGTTGCTCAATCTCCAAACAGAGTCATATCTCTCCACCCATCATTGGCCATACCCAAGAAAGATGCAACCACCCTAAAGCCACAATGACCATCCCTAATGGCATCAAATATGTTACTGATGAATGGGCTGAGGAATGGTGGGAATTTGGCCATGTATTTCTCACCTTCGATGGCTCGATTCCGAAGAACCTTCCCCTCTGCACGACCATTTTCAGTCGCTTACATTGTTTGGGGTCCGACTCTTTTGAGGTATGCATGAGAATAACTAGATCAACTGCATTTAATCTCTGCACTGACTGAAGGACATACTCAAAGCCACTAGGACATCATTTGGTTGATTCTTCCGCAAGGGCTTTAACTCTTTTTTTTCGCTCTTCTTTCAACCATTTGTGTTCACCTTCGCAACGGGCTCTAAAAGAAGGGTGGTGGTTGGGTCACTCAATTTTTTCAACACTTTCTTAATCTCCTTTTGTTATATGATGTTTCCATCGGTGAAGCGTTTAAAAGCATATCAATCTCCGGTCCAATATCAACCTCATTTGTGAAGTCCTCGATCAATGGTGTAATCCCAAGCTTCCGCCAAAATGGATGAATCTCTAAAATGGGTATGGTACCGCCATCTCGCCTGTATCCCGCAATCATATGAGCACAAGGTAATCCACAGCTTGAGTACAATGCATGAAGGCATATGCTATCGCATTGATCCGTTCCATCACTTGCACATATCTCCATCTGTAACTTTTGAAGGGCATGTATGGAGACTATCCCAACAAGATGCCAGAATAGAAAACCTCGAAACTTGTGTGGAAACTTTGTAAGACTCCTCAAACGAAGCCCTGATATATGAAATTTGTAACTCCAATAAATTGTGGATCGTCTGCCAAGAACCCACGAAATTGTGAGTGGAGGATGTTTGCAATGCTCTCTTTAGCTTTGAATGATGACTGACTTTCAACGCGGTTAGTAGATGTGTTACCAAGGTGCATTTGCCTATCGATCCATGCAGAAATGAACCTTTTTTTGTGCTTGTCCAACCAAGTGGTATGAAGGTACGATTGTACATTTGGATATGCACGATACTCATCCTCAAGAAGTTACAAATTTCTACAGAAATCTGTCTCGGTGAATGACTTCATCACTTCAGCTGAGGATTCCATGAATGCATCCATGTTTCTACATCAGAAAACTCTTTTCTACAATTTTTTACCACATTCTTCGTAATGTGAACGCGACAAAGGAGATTCACTGTTGATAGAAATACTGCAGATAAACTTCATCAATCCGAGTTCATGGTCAGTGATGATTACCTTCAGGGGAGTTGCACCATCAAAGATTGAACTGAATCACACCATTGCCCATGTATAATTCTCTTCCTTCTCGGCACTCATGCGTGCTGGCAGGCGGGCGATTTTGCGCGTGCGGCACGGCTGTGTAGGGGCGCGGCATGGTAAGGCAGGCCAGAGCGATGCGCGGGCAGGGTGCGCCCGGCAAGTGTGCGCGGTAGGGCGACTCGGGCAGAGGGCGCTCGGGCAGGGGAACGCGGCGGGGCGGCTCGGGCAGGCGCACGCGCGGCAAGCGCTCAGGTAGGGGCGCGTGCGGCGCGGCTATGTAGGGGCGCGTGCGGCAGGCTGCTCAGACAGAGGCGCGCGTGAGCAGGGCGACGTGGACAGCGACGCGTGCAGCAGGGCGGGGCGGCGCCGAAAGGTGCACGGAGGCGCGCGGAGATGAAGGATTCTGAAAAAAAAATTTAGGGTAGCTCTGATACCATGTTACAATAAGAGAGAAAATAAGAATAATTGTATTCCACTTAGGGTTAAATCCTTTTATATACACAAGTGTCTAAGAGTTATACGTGTAATACACTACACACATTATGAAATAACACATATAATCTAACAGAGGCTTTAGTCCGAGGATGAGATAATCAATAGCTAACTACAATGTGTCATATAAGATAATACACCGTGCACATATATTTTTTTTTTTTTTGTGGGTAAAAAAGAATGATTTCATTAGCTTTCAATGAGCTTACAGCAGCCAAGGCTATGTACATGTATTCAAAAAGTAACTAGATACAACCAAAAAGTATGAGAGCCTAAAAACCTATGGAAAATCTGTCTCAGGCTTAGTAGAGAAATGCAGTCTATTCAGTCGCTAGTCTAGGCAGGTTGGTTAAGCATTTCGTATGTGAGTGTAGACTGTACTTACGGCATCTTGAGTGACTAGATCATGCAATGTTTGCCACGCCTGTGAAGCACCGATGACAGAGGAGCCTGGAGAGCTCCTCCGTGACGCCAGGATAAATATGCACATATATATTTGAATAGATCCTAACTGATAAAAATATCTAGCCACGATCACATATTACATCCCCTTTCATTCATCCCCCTTTCTCCCTTCCTCTTTTTTTCTTTTGCTCTACGCCTCTACTCCCCAACCCAGAAAACAAATTGAATCTTTTTAATGGTTGGCGTGAAGGAGATGAAAGGAAAATAACCGTCCCTTTTTAAAATTAACACACATATGTGACATAAACTTTGTATCAATATCGGAATTTTAAAAAAAAACTGATGAAATCCACCAAAATCTCTGCTTTTAGTGCAATAGTGATGAGAGAAACAACTCACATGCTTTTATTTGAGATTCCACAAGCTCCACAACCAAAATATTTACATGATCCAATATTTACATGATCCAACCAAAACCACAACAACAACAACAACAGTGAAATCTCAGATCTGACAGAGAATCAACACCAACAAAAGAATCACTTCCCCTCTTCCACCTGCTCCTCCACCACCTTCCCCTCTTCCACCTGCTCCTCCACCACCTCCGGGTCTTGGAAGTTGGGATCCTTAGAGTCCATCACCGCCACCTCCATCTCGTGCCCTTTGTCGCCGGACCACGTGTACTTCCCGCCGCGGCCGCCCTTTTTCGGCTCACCACTGACCCCCGTCGCCGACTTCCGGTCCTTCCGGCCGGTGGTCTGGCCTTGCTGGTGGTGCTTCCCGTGGGCTCTGCTTGCTGTGGTGCTTCCCGTGGGCTCTGCTTGCTGTGGCTGCTTTCCCACTTGTCTCCATCTCAAAAGGGTTTCTGGAAAGATTGATGAGGGTGTGAGAATATTTGAGGTGTATTTGGTGTGGGTTTTATATGGACCTTGAGGGAATTCTTATTTTATTTTTATTATAAAAAAATCCATATAACTCCCCGTGAATTGTCCGAAAACTTTTCCTGAAGTCTACAACTCCTTCAAAAATGCACTTAAAACATTTTCAATAGATAGATTAACTAATGTGTTAGTTTTATATTATTACATAATATATAAAAATATTATTTTAATAGAGATGTTACAATACAGCTAAATGTGGACCCCATATATCAGATGTTATCTTTCAAACTAACTGTGGCTAGTGTTTTAGTTAGTCAAATGTGGGCTCATCTGAAAGTTCTCCTTAAATAATTTTTAAAAAATACATTTGAGAGGTTAAGTAGATGGAGAGGTTGGGCCCATTGACTAGTTCATTTAACTAGTCCATTGGAGCAACAACAACCAACTAAATAAGGATGTAGTAAATCAGTATGTAGTTGAGGTATAAAATGTTGACATGGCACTTTAACATCTTGTTTAGCTAACATATTTATTGGAAATGCTCTAAATTAATTTTTTATTGACAAATAAAGAATATTATGGTTGGTTAACCCTAGCTAAAAACACACTATAAAAAAAACACTATAATATGTTAAAAATATAAAAAATTCTCTATAAATAATAATTTTACCCCTCTAGATAAAGTCATATAATCTATTTAGATGAGTAAAATTATCATTTATAAAAGGTTTTCTGCATTTTAACATATTATAGGCTTTTTTGTATGCTGTGTTTTTAGTCAGAGTTAAACAAATGGAATATTTACATAATATTCTTCATCTATCAATTGAAGTTTAATTTAGGGGGGCTATTTGAATTTACATTGATGTTTTCAAGGAGATATATGTGGATTTCAAAAAATATAGGGGGTTATATGGATTTCGGCCCATTTACATAGGGTTATTTGAATTTTATTTGAATTTTTTTAATTTATAAATGAATGAATAAATAAAAATAAAGATGAGGGTAGAGACAAGTGGATAAGAACGAGTAAGTACATGGGGACCACTTGTGACATGTATATGTAAACAGATGCTATTTAATTTTTACAATCAGACTACACTTTTTTTTTTTAATTATACATCTCATTTCATGCCACGTGTAATTTTATAAAATTGAAAGTATATACTATATATATTATTTGTAAAAATATTTTTTTAAAAATTAATGAAATATATGTCTCAATAAAATATTGTCAGTGAAAGAGGTTAACAAAATATATACAACACATTTGAGATTGAAAAAAAGGAGTGTATCAGAGCTTTATTTTTTTATTTTGCTTTTCAAAACTATTAGTCAGTTCTTGTCTGCATTTATTTTGAATTTTTAGAAGATATTGTACCTAATCTAAGTGAGAGATGTTTTTTTTATCAAAGATTAAAGTATATATTAATCAAAGGAATTGTGTTGATTTAATTTTAGGAAATGTGAAAAAAATTTAAAGAGATGTGTATCTCATTAAATAGCTATCTATGTATATAAAACTGCAGGCAGAAGTGTATTGAGGAGTTCTTGCAACAATGTTTTTTTTTTCTTCATGTTGTTGCACAGAATCTTGTTTGAAGATATAGAATTTGAGATATATATCTAATAAAGTATATATCTAGTTGCATAAAACATGTAATTTTAATTTCTTCTGTACAATTTAAGTATGTTTAAGGCATCGTTTGAACCCAAAACAAGTTTTAATTTTTTTTAAATGTATATATCTAGCTAATGAAGTATATACTCGTATAAATAGAATGAATATTTTTTAATATTATTTTATAATATGTAAATAATGAGATATTGCAGACACCAGAAATTATTGAAAAATTCATATGTTTGGTGGTGATGTTTTATGTAGAAAATGTCTCATTGGTCCAGGCAAATGAGAAAACTAGTAAAGATCACAGTTTCACCAATTTGCTTTGGATTTGTCTTCATGGATTAGGTTTTAGGGACTAATGTATCCCTCCATTAATAACACAATTTTAAATTACACTTGATATCTCTAAATAAATTATACAAAACAATCTTTCTCTTTTCCCTTTCATTTAGAGAATTTTCTT
This sequence comes from Acorus calamus, assembly GCA_030737845.1. Lineage (NCBI taxonomy): Eukaryota > Viridiplantae > Streptophyta > Magnoliopsida > Acorales > Acoraceae > Acorus > Acorus calamus. Next base: position 15,776,684 of record CM060864.1, on the reverse strand, counting down.
TTTTTTTTATTATTTATTAGTTGTCTTATATAATTTTATTTATTTTTTATTTAATATTTTGTTATGTTTTCTTTTTTAAAAATGAGATTAATGGATTTGTCACTTCTTTAATTATACAAAAAGAGTACAGTTCCTAAAAAAGAAAAATCAAAACACAAATAAAGAAGCAAATCAAAGAACCTAGGGACAGCAGGTAAAGAGGAAAAATCAAAACACAAATAAAGAAGCAAATCAAAGAACCTAGGGACAGCAGGTAAAGAGGAGAATCTCAAGGAAGCTTGCTCAAGGTAGCAAAGTCAAGGCTTTTGTGTGGATGGTTTACCTACGATGCATTCTCACAAAGAACTACAGAGCTCGGTGAGCTGGAAATGGGGACCTCCTCTGCGTATTCTGCAATCAGGACGAGGAATCAGTTGAACATCTCATGATCCAATGCTAGATGGTCCGGGGTGCATGGGACAGGCTATGCAGCACTACGAGTGTCAATAGAAACTTTGCTACCCTTGAAGATCTCTGGCGGGTAGGGAAGAACCTTAGACCATATGGTGATAGAAGCTGTCGTGGTAAGTTATCTCAATTATACATTCCGGCTATGTTTTGGTCGATTTGACTAACGCGCAACGAGTGCTTATTTAAGAGTGGCTTGCCTAACGTGGACAACATCTGGGAGAAGGCTATTATACTGATACTATCTTGGAAAAAACACTGCGTAGGGGCGGACAGTTTCCATTTCACAGAAGGGAAATTTGTTCTTCCTTCTTAGTCAATTGCATTGATCTTCGGGTTGTGGACCTCGTAGAATGTTTTGCTATGTCTTGGGTCCATGATTCCGGGATTCGCTTATACCCCTTTTGTTTCATTAACATGTAATTTTCCCTTGGGCATTGTTCTCTGTTTCAAGATGAATATATTTTGTTTTATTAACATGTAATTTTCCCTTGAGCATTGTTCTCTGTTTCAAGATGAATATATGCCTACCGTTAATTAAAAAAAAAAAAAAAGCTTGCTTGCTCAGGAGACTCCTTATTTTGTTATGTTATTACTACTCACTTATTATCATTGTGATATAAATAAAAAGTTGAAATTTTAAACGTAAGTACAAAATTGCTAGTACAGGTATACAGCTATCTTTGATATTAAATAATTCTATCATTTTCATGAGAAACCGCTTACTGCCTGTTGTTTAGACTTTAGTCCTTGGTTCCTTGTGGACTTTTATTTTATTTTATTATAATAATTATTATTATTATTTTGGATATCAAAAAATATGTGAAACGCCATCCAATACAACCACTATACAAGGGGCGTGGTTGGTTAGAACAGGACCATGTTTGACCAATATCAGTAAAAACAATTAAATAAATAAACCAGTAAAAAATCCGGACCGTTCCTAATCTGTTCGTGTTTTTCGACGGTTCAGATTTGGATTCAGAAAGGGGTCTCGATTGCATCACCGATGTCACGTGACACTTTTTATTTTATTTTTTAGGTCTAGAGCAACTCCAATCACATTAATATTTTCAAATTTAAATGGTGGCATGTTCCAAACACACTCCCTATTCACCTTTAAATTTAGAGATTTGGATTTGACCCTGAGTCCACATCCAAATCACATTTTTCACTTTTTATTTTATATTAATTCAACCTAATGTATATTTAGATCAGCTAATCTATTTTTAATAAAAGTATTATAGTTGAAAATATCTCATTGAGATCTTCATAATAAGACTAATGTTAAATTATTTTAAAATTGACTTTAATAAAATCTTCATACAATTTATTATTCAAGAATTATTTTATTTATTTATTTAAAAAATTATTAATTTGAAAATAACTGTAAATCATTTAATATTAGACTCACTTTAAAGGTCTTAATGAGATCTTTTCAATAGTATAATTTTTATATAAATAGATTAATAATAATAATATTTATTAATCAGTTTTTATATAATATTATATAATTTTAAAAATGATAAAAAAATATAAAGGGTGAGTTAGAGTGCAACACCCTTCAAAAATGAATTTCTTTCAACCCTGCATATTTGGAGATTTGAATCGGAGATACTCTTATAAAGAGAGGGCAAGGTGACGTAGTCCTAACAAACATACATTAACAAAACTTACTGTAGAGGGCTGATGTGTCCAGAACAAATTGTGGGTCAAATCCACAATAATCAGCCACCGGGGCTTAAACCACTTTTTGTTTCTTCCTTCTCATCGACAAGGTTTGAAACCAGGTGTCCTGACCACACGGCCAAAGCCATTGGGACATGAGACTTGCATCACACACTCCGCAGTTTAGATAGAGAATTAAGCTATCATGATATTTATGACTATTCTAGTATAAATAACAATAAAATAATTTTTATTTGATTGTGTTTTGAATTATTCTTGTTAAAAAATATAATAATAAAATTTTTATTGTTTGGAAAAAACGTGAATAAGATGTGGATAAGGATTTATAAAAGATGAAAAAATGAAGATAGTTAAATTGACAATTGATTTATAAGAAGTAATGACAATTGATTTGACAGTAGACCCACATATTCTTTTAGGTTGAATAAACTGTAAAGGTGGTGTTTTCCCTCAATAAGTATAGTCAGGTCAGATGTCATACCTGAGATCCTACACCAAGAGAGACTGGGACACCGGTGTGATGTCAGCCAAACAGACTCTAAATCTCTAATGCTCAAGTCAATGGAGTGAATGAAGGAGATGAAGAAGATGACCCTATGAACTAGAAGTCTAAGATATTTTTTTGAGTGCTTATTTGTGAATGTGTCTCTCTTCTCCTCCTTCTCCTGCCCTTTTAGTCGAGTGGGTGGCCACATCATTTCCCGCTCAGACGCCCCTCCATCTCAGGCTGAAATTTTCTTACATGAAAGATTTTATGAGGTATATGACTGGGGGTTTGTTATGATGTCGTGGCCACGTGGCGTAGCCTCATTGTCCCTAACCACGACTGCGATGAGCATGGTAGGCAACTTATTGGGGTCATGTCACGTTTGGGTCAATTCAGCGGGGCAGAGCAACCCTAACCCTGCTTTGCAGCGTCAATGATCCCCCCCCCCCCACACCCTCATGTGGCCAGGCTAAGTCTGGACTCGGGGACACTCCAACGGTCATGTTCTATAGGGATGGTTGGACTAGTTTTCTAGACCCAATGAACCCTGAGCCATTATAGATTTTGTCACCCTTGGTATGTCCGCGATTTGAGTTGTCCTACTCATATGAGTGGGCACTTCCCGAGCAGAACTCCTCGAGTGGAGAATTGGACCATCCTCTTCGACTAGTCGATATTAGATTGTAATCTGGGCCAGGTCGTGCTACTCGTTTCCCTGACTTATAGAGACATGTGGCGCCCTCAGGAAGAGCGCAAGATTTTTCTTCTACAAACTAAAATAATTTAATTTCATATATTTGCTAGAATTCATATATCATTTATACAAGTTCATTTTGACATATATATTCATATATATTCCAGCCTTCTAAACACTTGTTCTGGGGCTATTCCAACTAATTCCCACTTATTTTGGGCCATATTCTCGAATAAAATGGGGGCTAAAAAGGAATTATGTTAGATACATCTCACATTTTTAATTTTTTTAAAATAGTTTATTTTATATGTTTTGCTAAAATATATATATTATTCTATTTCAAATTGAATAGACACATTTTTAACAAATGTATTGTCCACGTGAGATGACTATGGAGGTATATGGATTATCTGCGTGAACTGCATGAAAAGCTCTCTTAAAAAAATTGAAACCCCATGATTCTTTTTATTGCAATTAGCATTGACACATTGAGTCCATATTTCAGTTCCATTTGCAGTCCAAAAACGGTCCCACAACATATATATTGTTACCGCAGTGTATATGGTGCTATCGCAATATATGAAAATTATAAAAATCATTTCAATGAAAAATACTAGTGTATCTCAATGCATATATCATTTTTTATAACAATATAGATTTTATTGAGTGAGCATATGTTTATTTTTAATAAAGATGGATGAGGGCTATGGATAGAGCTGCTCGAATATAACATTTTCATATTACAATTACATAATCCCTAGGCCTGACACACAATGAATATTAGATCATTACTAGGATTTGTTGATCCATAATGGATTAGTTATTACGGGTGTAAAACAGACTGCAACAGAAGATCATGAAATTAGTCCACACAACTGTATAAACATGTGATTTTGAGGTACTTGCGTTACATGGGGACTAAATATACAAAATCATGTGATTCATGTACAGGTCATACTTTCTCATGACTTAATATATACTAATAGTTTGGTATATCAATTCATTCAAATTATATATGTGTTTTTTTTCTTTATTTAATATATATCTTAAAAAAAACTTAAAACATGTTAGAATAATAATAAAAAAAATTTATTGGAATAACCTTATAAATGATTTTTTTCTTGGAGAAGGTAAAAGACCCATTACATTACATTACAGGGCATACATTAAGTTAACCATAGAAAATGATACACTTAGTCACATTCACCAACTAAAACTCAGACTTCAAGTGTTTTCATTTTTTTTAAATAGTAAACATCATCTAATGAGGTATATGCTTTGATAAAAAAAAGTGCATATCGCTCCATTTCAAATTGAATGAACCCATTTTTAACAAGTGTAAAAAAAAATTCAATGAGGTATATACATCATCTAACGAGGTATATGCTTGATTAAATCTGTAACGAGGTATATAAGGTCTGCATTTTGAACTGAGAATAAAACTGAGTGTAGCAGCACTCTTACCCATATAACAAAAATGAATTGAACATCCAAGAACACTGTAATTAGCTCGGAGTCAGTTTTATTCTGTATACACCTAATTCGTTCATTTTGTAGCCCTTCCATCATCTCTTCAGTTTGAGTGTATCGAGCAAAACGAGCCAAAAGATCTGGAGCCATTACCCACTGTCGCGGGACTAAACAAAACTGAATAGGATCAGACTGGTATTCAAATTGCTTTATTTGAGATATCATTTGTCGTAGTTGTAATGGTCCATCACCCACACTAGAGAGTAGTTGAATAACATACTTGTAGATTACAATTCCCCTGCTCCGAGCAAATTGAAGACCTAACCTTATTGCTTCAGCCTCTGCTCAAAATGGGATAGCCCACGGCCAGCCAAAGAACCCAGCACCCAATATGGTTGGTGGACTTTCCTGAATAATTAGAAAAGCCACCACCGCTGACAGATTACGTGGGTGAACACTCCTATCAGTTAGAATATATATTACTTGGATCTTTTATAACTTGATGAGACAGTTACAAGAGGTTCGAATATAGAAATAGGAAAGAAAGAAGAGCGGATCGGAGAAGGAAAGATCTCAGGAGATACAAGTCTAAGAAAGATGAAAAACAACTAATGAAAGGAGATACCTTGACTTCTATTAGGCTGCACAAATGTGATATCAGGGGATTGAATTTGCTTGGAGCAATATGACTGTGGGGAATAACATTATAATTTGTAAATGATACATAAAGCTAATAAACTTTTGCAGCCGTTTAAATATCTATCTCAAAAAAATATATATAGTTATAAATATCATAATGTCTTTGACAGATTCACCCCCTCCAACCTGTCAGTTCCATTCCACCATCATTATCAATAACAATAGTAATCCAATTTTTTGGGCTCGGATTACCACAGGAAACAGGGAATACAACCAATAAATGTACTACACGTCGACACATCAAATGGCACGTTAAATAAAATTCACGTCGGCATTAAACACGGCTGCAAACCACGTCAAAATGAAATGTAACGATTGCATTAAAGTAATTGAATTATATAAAAATCACAAATCAGTCCCTCCAAATTAAATCAAACATTTTATTTAATTTTATCATGAAGACTCATCTGAACTTGTGAAGGTGCTAATATCTTTAATTGATTTGAGGTTTTTAACTTCACTAAAAAATGTTTATATAAGTATTAAACAATCAATCTTATTTATAATTTTTTTTAAAAAAAAGGTAGAATCATGCTACAATTACTTTCAACCAGTATTATTTATAAGATATTTTTAAAAAATATTAATACTATCAAACTGGTTTTGCAGTCATTACATGATATATAAGTCAAGAATGTCGGTTAATGTTTTTTTTTCATCTCATCTATATTATAGGATATATATGTAATTCAAGAATGCCACTTAATTTTTAAATTTTTTTGCCATCTCATCTATTTGTTACAAGGGTCGATGTAAAGGTTGGCTGTGCGAGGATATAGCCCGACCCAATTTTTATAATTATTTTGTTCATATAAAAATATTTATATTTTATAATATATAAAAAAATTAATACGTTCTATTTTTTTGAAAAAAAAATCATGGTTTTGTTTAGTATTTAGAAATGCGATATGCAGTTTGCGCACGGCTTATACGCGGTATACGAGAGTATTAATTATATTTGAAATTTATCATTTTTTTTACACAATCTCCTCTGATTTAATTTGGAGGGACTGATTTGTGATTTTTATATAATTCAATTACTTTAATGCAATTGTTAAATTTCATATTGACAGTGATTTACGTGTTTAATGCCGACGTGAGATTTTATTTAACGTGCCGTTTGATGTGCCGACGTGTAGTCCATTCATTGGTTGTATTCCCTGTTTCCTGTTTACATAAGAAACAGGTAATCCGAGCCCCAAATTTTCAATTCCTCATTTAATATTCAAGATAGACAGTTGGCATTGAAGGCCAAGTTTACAAGAAAATAAAAAGTAGCGAACCTAACAAGATTAGTATTTCATCATATCCAACAAAATAAGATGGCTGTCGCATCACATGACACTAATCGTCTCTTCTACTCCACTGATCCGACCACGACCCTGGGCACACAAAGGGAGCATTTACTAACAGAGTTTGGAGGTGATTCTATATTTTTAATTAAGGTAGCGTTTGGTAATGCGATTGCAAAATTGATTTTTTACAATCAGTGGGTTTAAAACTGATTATGTAGGAAGCTGTCTCCCTCCAACTTTCTCAAATCGCAGATTTTGAACACTATTTGTCTGAAATCTATTTGCAGGAAGCTGTTACTGCAAAACTGTTTAATTGCACGATTGCAGAACTAGTTTCCTGCAATTACAAAAGCTGTCTATGTTCAAAAGTGTTATTAAATGCATTGCAGGAAACATACTTAACTAAAAAGTTATTTACCACTTTTAGTGAAAAAGTTACTTTTTTTAAAAAGAGTGTAAAATGCTTTTTTGAGGAATCAAAGTTTATTTAAGCCGCTTTATTCAAAATCTTATTTTTCAAACGTGTTTCTAAATATTACATTTGTCATAAACTTCAAGCGGCAGTTTGGACAACAACATATACGTTATTTTATGGAACTTTTCATTTCATATAGATATAGGAAAATTGTATATAGCCTTAAGAAAGTTTGCTTATATCTATATCAACCCTTTTCTTTAAAAAATCAGTATAACCCCTAGATTATTTGGGTTATATTGATATATCCTCCTGTCGTTAACACCTTTAAACTAGGGTGTAGTTAATTTAACCAAACACGGTTAAATTATCTTTTTACCCTCGTCACTTTCACTCATACAAGTTAATAATAAATTGCATATAACCCTCTAAAAGTTTGCGAATATCTATATTGACCCCTCATTTTTTTTTATTATTCATATAACCATTTATATTTTCTCATAGATAAAGATTTATACCGCCTGAGTTTGTTTTTATTAAAATTTAATAAATATTCTGGGTAAGTTTTTTTTTATCAAATTTTAAAAAATATTATAAGTATATTATATCCATATAAAGGTATTGCAAATGCATTTATCTAAATAATTTCATGACATTTAAGAAAAATTAATATAATCTCTCTAAATGATCAAATGCCCTCCTTAAAAAAAATACCCTACTGTTTTTCTTCATAAATGTGTTTAGAATAAATTATTGTTTATTATTAGGTAACCACACACAAGTTTAACTGGATAATGATAGAGGGTGATATAAATTAAACGCGTAATTTCATGACATTATATGGATATTTTGAAAAATATGGGGTTGACACACACACACACACACACACACACACACACACAACTTTTAGGGGGTTATATGAATATATATTTTTAAAGTGACGTTAAGTAATAGAATATTCCACGAATATTCTTCCTAAATTAACGGTAATTTAACTAAGGGGTTTTCTTGTTTAACCACGGAAACTTTCAGGGGGTTATATGGATATTAGCGAACTTTCGGGGGGGGGGGGGGGTATATGCATTTTTCCCTATAGTTATTGTATAAGTGAAATACTGTATTTTTTGTTTGATTGTATTTTAGTTATTTACATTGAAAAGTATAATTATGAAGTTTGATTGATCATGGATGGGTTATGAATAAAAAGTAAAAAAAAATTAATATGTAGACCCTAAATTTGAAAAAGGTGATAGATAAAGGGAGAATGACCAAAAGAATCTTATAAAAGTTAGAAATACTAAAACCAGTCATTTTTTAAAATTATATCTAAAAAAATCTCATTTCACAATTTTAAAAACATAAAAGACTAATATACCCTTACGTAATTAGATCATTAACATCCCTCTAACCCTTATTAGGTTATTCCACACTAAAAACCTATTTATCATACGAAATAACAATATCTCTTAATATGACCCAAATCAATTCCCTTAGAGGCTTTGTTGTTATATATTATATTGTGTATTTCTTATATAAATCTTACCTGATGTTGTTTATTATTTTTCATTGTGTATAATTATAATATGTAATTTAAATTTGTATTGTGCTCAGTGACGGCTCCATAAATTTTTATAGATGGGGTCATTTTAAAAAATAAATTCCATAATTTAAAAAAAAAAATCTACTCTTACTATATTTATATAAAACATAAACTTTTCTTTTGAAAATAGAAAAGCAATTTACATTAATACAAATTAAGGAAAATGATGTTTCCAACCCCCATTTGCAGCCCCAACTGCAGTTCACACTGGTTTTCTAATTGTTTTTCTTAAATTATACACTCTCCCATTGAAGTACATGCATGCATTTATATGAAATGAAGTATATATTGAAATACATTAGTGTATTTTTTCACGTTAATAAAATGATAATTTGTTGCATCATACACTATGATAGAACCCCATACACTAACGCAATATGTAATACATTACCATAGTGTATGAAGTTACAAAACAGATTGCAAAATGGACTAAGTGTATCAGCGCTCAAAAAATAAACCATCAAAGAATCAAGAAATGATGGTGGGCTAGTAGAGTCATTGGTGAGCTGGGTTACCATGATGACAGTAATAATTTAGATTAAAAAAGATAAAAATAAAAATTGATGGAGTCAATTGACCCATTACAATGCATGTGGCGCTGCCCATGGTTTTGCCCCAATGCAGCAAGTGATATTTTAGTATTTTAAATATTTATTCACATTTTTTATTGGCTATTTACGTATTTTTATAGCGTCATTAGTACATATCCATTTTTTAAAGAAATATCAACATTTAATGGAGTTTATTATAAAAAAACTCAAATTATATTGGCACATATCTCACAAAATCTACATAATCACAAATAATTTAGAGTAAAAAAAACATGAGAATGTCTTAAATACATTAATAAAATCAAGAGGGTGAAATATGTTAACAAAGTTAAGAGATATGGAATATGTTAAATAAAATTAAATAAGGGTAGGTTAGTATTTTGAGTTTCCAAAATTATGAAATGAGATTTTTTTTTGTATAATTTTAAAAAGTGACTAATTTTGGTATTTCTAACTTTTAAAATATTTTTTTTGTCATTTTCCCTAGATTATTTGGCATTTGGGCCCGGAATGGATTAGGTGGAAATCCATAATTCCAGTGGAATCAAGAATGCCAATAACAATTTATTTCCACCTGTTATGGTTTTCTAGCCCTTGTTTGGATAGTGAAATATGGGAGAATAACAATGAATAAGTCCAAAAAATTTGTTTGTTTACAAAAACAGTTGGATATAACTATATCAGAATACGTGCTATTAACGAGTATTTATATTCCAAGTCTCCCCTAAAATTATATTATTCCACCTAATTTATTGTAATGGTATATTCGAGTCATGTGTCAAATGCAAATGTCATAACATTTAGGCAAAAGCATTTGATATTTTCGTTTCATCTGAAAGCGCACGTTTTTACAATGTATCACATGTGTAAGGTCAGTGCTCATATATAAACAATATACATCCTCTATTTGTTAGATAACAAATAGAGGATGTGGGTTGTGGGAAACCATGGCTCCCCCCTCACTCTCATCCACACCCCTTATTAGATCATTGTGCGCTTGGCCTCTTGGTTCAGCTCAACCCCAGTCGTACTTTTGAACAAATCAGACAATATCACATATTTAAACCCGAACATGATCACACATAATTATAAAATAATTTATTATTTAGGAAAATATCCAAATAATCCCCTACAAACAGTCTGAAATCCATATAACCCTTGAAAACATCTATGTAAATCCAAATAACCCCATGAGTTAAATTTATGTTGATAGATGATGAATATTATGTGAATATTATGCTTGGTTAACCCTAGCTAAAAACACAGTATATCAAAAAACCCTATAATTTATTAAAAATGTGAAAATCATTTGTAAATGATCATTTTACCCCCTCCAAATAAGATTATAAAATTCCATAGTGGTTTTTGGTATACTTTGGTTTTAGCTAGGGTTAACCAAATGAAATATTTACAAATATTTCTCATTTATCAATGGAAGTTTAACTCAGAGGGTTATTTAGATTTATATAGGTATTTTCAGGGGGGTTATATGGTTTTCTGATTGTTTGCAAGGGGGTTATTTGAATTTTCCCTATTATTTATCTACACTGGCTTAGGTCACGCCTATTCTTTTTTGTTTGGAGTAAGAGGCCCCAAATTGGGGCAATTTTACTCATACATAAAAATGTATTACATACATGTAAATTGGTAGCAGTCTAGTCCGCTACTTTTACTATACAATCCTTTATACCATCAAAATATGAAACCAAAATATGCATAACAGTATCATCATACAAAGCATAAGAGAAACCATGTTTTTGAGTCTTTCTAGCATATTAGCTAGAGCTTCAGCTGCTCGAACCAGACTTCAAGAAACTTTACAAAAAATGATCCTATCATTGACTGAATGACACCTACGGATAGAATCTATCGTCTGTTGAAGTGCTACATGACTTTCCATCGAACTTCGAAGAAGGTTAACAATTTCTTCAGAATCTGAACACACTACGAGGTTCTGTAGACCCTTCCTTCTAGCAAATTGCACACCCAATTTAATCACTTCAACCTCCATCCGGATAAGTGAACTCCAAAGGCCATCCAGAATGATCTTCTCGAAGCACCTGAAAATTGGAATTAACACGTACAAAAGTAGCAACTGCTGCATCAGCAATAATGAACATATTATTATGAAAAGAAGGAGCCCCTTGATAGACTTGATGGTTATTATATAATAAGTACTCAACAGGACTGTATAACCTCCATTCTGCATCACATAACTTCTCTCTATTCATCCTCCATTGAACACACTCTTGTAATAAAGAGAGGGCTTTCAAAACAGTCCCTCTAGCATCACAAACTTGATTTTGAAAAACCACTACATTTCTAGTTTCCCATATACACCACAACAAAAGGCACATGTGAATTCTCTTTTCATGTCCATTGGAAACCTGAGCCCATTGTTGGTCAGTAAAGACTCCCAGCCAGTTAAACTTCTGCCAAACCGAAGAAGAAGGTCTAAGAGAAGGTGGCAGCAAACTCACATTGAGAAAATAAATGAGCAGAAGTCTCTATATGTACTGTACACAAGGGGCATGAAGTGTCCATATGCAATCCAATCTGATCCAGAAAAGATCTAGTAGGCAGCCTTTCCCATGACAACTTCCACAAGAAAATGAGTACCTTTGGGGGAATCGGAATATGCCAAAGTTTTTTCCAACCTTCTTCCTTTTGTGATCTTGGCAAGGAACTAAGCTGTTTATACAAAACTTTAGTCAAAGGGGTATCTGAAAAGTTTCCCTCCCACACCCAACGAGAAAGCCCATCTTGAGTCCTTCAAGGGAGGAGACTGACTAACCAAATTTATCCAATAGTCAATGAGAACCCGATTCAGCATTGCTACAGACCATTGTCCCTCTTCTATAACATCTGCTAAGGAAAGGTTTAGCCTCGCTTTATCCATATTAACAAAGGTTGGGATTTGATTGAAAGGGACCGGCATAAACCAAGGGCCTCTCAATAAATTGGTCGACCCATATTCACATGGTATTAGATGAAAATGTAAACAGATTAATTGTAATCCTTTACATAAAGCTTTCCAAACCAGAGATGAACCTTTCTTTGGAAAGGCTTCCCACGGGTTCATCACCCAATTATACTTGAGTTGCATGTATCTTCCCACCATTGAAGAACATAATAGGAACTTGAAAGCCAATTTAGCTAAAATAGCTCTTTTAAGAATATGAAGCCTCCTAATGCCTAAACCACCTTGGTCCTTACCTGCAGCAAATGCCTCCCAATGTAACAAATGGATGACCCGCTCCTTGACTCCTCCACCCCATAGGAAACTATGAATCATTTTCTCCAATGTCAGCAATACAGTTTCATTTAGTTGAGCTGCATGGAGCAAATGCTGGGGAAGAGAGTTCAGCACTGACCCATCCAGCCATTGTCAAGCATTGTCCTTTCCAGCCTTGTATTCTGTGTGACACTCCATCAATAATTTCATTTGCAGATTGACTTGTCCTTTGCTGAGCAAACACCTTTACACCCAGGTATTTCCAATCTGCTTTGGAAATAGTGAACTGAAAAATGTGTCTCATCCACCTTTTGAATTGCAATGGCACAAAAGGAGAAAATTTAACATAACTCTTTGGCCAACTAACCACCAAACCCGTCAGCATTTGAGCCTCCTTTAAGATATCTCGAATGACTACACACCGAGAGGGCTTCACATTCCCTACAATCAGCAGATGATTTGCATAAAAAATATGATTAAGACCCGGGTATATGCTTTGTTCACTCAAACAAGGATGATGAAAAAATCTGATTAACTGAGCAAGAATTAGTAATTGGATTTTTCACTTTCAATCACAAACACTTACTGGTCTATGTTCCTTCAGATTAATTGGATTTTTCACCTTAGGAACAAGAGCTAAGGTTGTGATTCAGATGCAGAATCGGACGGTTGTGATTCCATCGGCTTCCAGGGGACGGTTACACCCACACCATATACTGATAATCCCACACCATTATCTGATCCACCCCATTTTTTTGTCAATCCCTAAACCCACCCCTCAGTATATATTTGAAATATTTCAGTCAAAACCCACCCCAACCATTTTACACCCTCTCTGTCTTCTCCTTTTGTCTTCTCCCGTCCCACACATTTGGGGAGGAAGCACCGACACCACCTTTAGCGATGGGAGGAGGCAGAGGATCCGGCGGAGCTGTTCGCGCTTAGTGAAGAAGAGGTGTTTCTCTATAGGTGGCTCGACGGATCAAGGCATCGCGGAGGGCGGCGATTCATCGTCAGCCGACGATGCTTCGGAGACGTAGGGGATGTGATGGCTGAGCGTGTGGGCAGGGACTCCATGAGGCCGAAGGCCATGGGCAGCGGCGGCTGTAATAGAGGTGATAAGAGTGATGTTGATGAAGAGGATGTACACCAGATATTTGAAGAAATGTCTGAGAGGGGCGCAAAGACTATGGCCACGAAAATAATGTACACGATGGATACGGTGGTGATAGGAGATTCAGCGGAGGTGGAAATGGATGTAATGGAGGTCGCGGAGGTCGATGGTGAGGTTGCGGGCACCAATTGAGTGACGGACAAAGCGGATGATGTGGTCGAGGTACCGATAGGTAAAGGGTATGTTTCATCCATTTCAAAAGTCTAACAAATGATTTTTTTAATTTTTAATTTGGGGTGGGTTTCTGACTATACGGTATATCCGCCCCCTTCCATCGGTCGTCTCACTGACGACACCATCAGAGATTTTATTACAATGACGAAACTACCCCTACTTCTTCCACTTTTTTCGGAAACCCTCGAGAGGCACAATCTCTCTCCTTCGCCGCCCCCAGCGACCCCTCTCTCTCTCTCTCCCCATCTCGCCAATATCTCGCGGCGATGTCGCGCATCGTCTCGCGAGCCTTCCCCCTCGCCTCGAGATCCGCGCTCCGCCCCCCGCCTCTCCTCCCCGTCCGATGCGTCCGCTCCCCGCCGCCACAGGCGGCCGTGCTCCGTCGTCGGAACCTCATCCTCCCCCTCTCATCCTTCCGCGTCCCCCACCGTTCCTACTGCTCTCCTCGTGATTCGTGCTCCACCGGAGACGGTAGCAGGTTGGGTTCGCTGCGGAGGATCTTCGCGGGCCTGAAGGGGCGGAGCCCGAGGCGGCGGTCGGGGCAGGGGGCGAAGAGGAAGGCGGCCCAGCCTCTGAAGGAGAGGGAGCTCTTGCTCGACGTCAAGATATGCATCGAAGAAGACCTCCCCGATGACCCTGAAATCCTGGTTCGGCCCACTTTAGGATTCTAGGGTTCATGTTAGAGTGAAAAGATGATGCAGATTTTCGGTTTTGTTGGGTTTTTTAATGTTGTTTCTAGGGTTCTTGTTTGAGTTAAAAAAGATGCCTTTTTTTAAAATGCATTCCGGGTTTTTGGTTCTGGAAGAGTTTTTGTTGATTCTAGGATTTTTGTTAGAGTAAAAAAAAATGCCTTTTTTTCCTCACAAGATGATCCGAATTTTCGTTTTCTTAGAGTTTTTGTTGTTTATAGGGTAAAAAAGCAATTTTTTTTCCCAAAATGCATTGCGGGCATTTGGTTTTGAGAGAGTTTTTGTTGATTCTAATTTCTAGCATTTTTTTTGTAAGTAAAAAAGATGACTTTTTGAAAATGCGTAGCTGGTTTTTATTTTGCTGGGTGTTTTCTGTTTCACAGAGCGTCGCGGAGATGCTTAGAGTGAATGTTCCAATGGCGATGAAGGCCGCATTTGAGAATTTGAGCGAATCGAATTACAAAACGAGGGACACTTCTATAGATGATCTCGGTGGGTTTGAGAAGGTGGAGCTGTCCGTGATGCTTTGTAATGATGATTTCATTAGGAAGCTCAACAAGGACTGGAGGGAAGAGGACCATGCAACGGATGTGCTGTCGATGTCTCAACACATACCTGAGCTTGATATTCCTATCGTAAGAGCACCATGTTTCTGTAAATGGTCCTTATTTGCAGTCCTGCATGCAGTTTTATATTTCGAGTGAGCGATATGCTTCGTTAGATGAAGCATGAAATTAATTACTTTTCTGTAACTGGGTCCCCACAATTCATTGGAGCATATCTATATACTTGATCTTTATGAAGATGCATGCTTCATTTCATGAAGTATACACTATACACCTTCAAATAAAAAATAATAATAAATAAAGCATATGGGGACTGCATGTGGGACTGGCCCTAACATTAACATCGTGTTTTTGGCTTTGGTTGTTTCTGATGATTGAGGTATGTTGTTGCAGCTTATGATGGGTGATGTTGTGATTTCTGTCGAGACTGCAGCGAGGCAGGCTGAGGAGAGAGGGCACACTCTTCTCGATGAGATTCGGATCCTTATGGTTTGTTCAGCTGTCATTACTTGTTATTTTTCATTAAGTTTGATCAATACTGATGTGGATGCTAAATATTTCGAGTTCTAATGATTAAATCCCTAAATTTTATCTGAAAATCACTGTCTAAACAGTAGAAAACACCTTATCTGCATGTTTTATATCTGAAAATCTATTGGTGTCTGAATAGAATCTATATATGGTGTCCATGTGTGTGGAAGGTTCATTCTAGGAAGGAAATGAGGTCAGGTTGCGAATTGCAGTCATCATCAGGGTAGAAATGCCTATTGTTCTTGCAAATTAGTGATGTCATGTGTCGTACTTTTTGTGAGGGAACCTTTGGGTGGCACTTGAGTTTCGGAGTGCCTTCCTTAAAGAAATTTGTTTCTTTGAAGATATAATTTATGAGGCATTGAGGCATATCATCCATTGGAGGGAATTGTTAAGTTTAACCCAGAATTGTTTACCTATCTTGATGCCTGCATTATGCACTTTGGATACCTAGACTGAATCTAAATGTAGGCTGTTCATGACATGCACAAGAGAAAACCCATATTGATCGAGTTTTATTGTTGTTGAAAACTTAAAGATTGTCAAACAATAGCATTCGGGGTGATGATGAATTGTCTTCTGCGGTCATATCATTTTATGACCGTCATATAATTTCAGATCATGTCAATCTTCCCCCGTTTGGAACGGGAATAAGATTTATTATTGGGTATATATTTATCCAAGCATAAGTGAGTATAAATAAAGATAAATTAATTTTGTGTTTGATTGTGTTTTCAATTTTTCTCATTGGTAAACGTAAGAATAAATGTTTTGTTGTTTGGGTAAAATGTGAATAAAGTATGATAAAGATTTATAAAAGGTGAAAAAATAATGATAGTTGATTTAACAGGTGATTTATAAGAGGTGATGACAGTTGATTTGACAGTGGACCCACATATTCTTTGAGTAGAATAACCTAGGATAACTTTAATTCTAGTGGTTGGTTGGAATCTATATACCAGTTTATTATGACACTGATATTTTCAAACACCCTTTATCCCTTATCCGAGGTTATCCGGGGGCTTATTCCCAAAACAAACGGGGGGTAAAAGTTTTTTCATCATGTATATAAATTTGAATGGTTCAGAATTGAAATTGAAATGGCTCATTGAGAATGTGATTTTTGTGGAGCAATTGTTTTATTATTAATAATATAGTGAAGGGTGGTATATTCACCGAATGATATTATATGGAAACATGCAGAATGTAGAAAAGATAGGAATGCCCTCAAATAAGAATGAAATACCGAAGATCTCAATTCTTACAGCTCTTCAAAATAGCCTATTCTATCACAAAATTCCAATCCCTATTCGAACAACAGTGTTCAGTGACTCAGTGGTCACCTCGATGGGGATCTTGATCTTCATCAGATCAATGCTTATGTCAGGCACAATCATAGCCGTAGGATTTGTAGTAGTTAGAAAATTTATATTTGTTTAGCACTTTTATGTAATTTGGTCTGAGTCTATGTAAGCACAAAGATGCTATTGTCAAACCTAGTTTATTTTTATGATTATTTGAAGATTATTGAACCTTTCTGTCATTTATTTTCTTCTCCATCTCTGTTCTTCCATCTCTTTTTTTTCTACATCACATTGTGCTTTCCCCATGCCTTAAAGCTTCCTGATATTTGATCTCATATTCAGAGCATCGAGACGGACACATCAATAATTACCCCATAAATTGTCTTTCGCTGCTGCATAGTAGGCATGCACTGTAGCATCCGATTGTCCCTTGATTCAGACCTTAGTTTTTTTCAAGTTCTACCGGGCTGGGTCCTTATCTGGTATACATTAGTGACCTGGCTGCATCAAACTGTATTGCAATACCTTGAGGTCATCAATAATAGGGAATAAGATGCTAAGTCACACGTCCTTATCTGGTATACACGTCTTTCACCAGGTTCATGGGTTATTACATCTACTCGGATTTGATCATGAGATCAGTGATGAAGCTGAGGAGGAAATGGAGAAAGAGGAGGAACGTGTCTTGAAATCTCTTGGATGGATAGGAAAAGGCTTAATTAAGAGTGCATATGATGCTGTCACCAAGGGAAACCCTCAAACAGAAGTTACAGATGGTAATTATTATGTTCTTCCTCATCTTTACTTGCCTACAATATTTTCTTCAATTTTGATGCGTAAGATGTTTTTAAGAAGATCTGCAGTTTGAGATTTTTCACAGCTGAAGTACTCAGAGATGGAAAAAAAGAAGGCAAGCTGCGATATTATAAGCCAAAGTTTAGCTTTATTTTCTGTGATATGGATGGTGAGATTTTCTTCTGGAAATTTATAGCAATGTCCATTATTTTAGTTTTCTTTTAATTGTGTTTTCTGTTTAAGGCAGGCACACTGCTGAATAGCAAAAGCCAAGTTACTCCAAGAACAGCTAAAGCGCTTAAAGAAGCAGTCTCGAGAGGAGTAAAGGTAGTGATTGCTACTGGAAAGGTGAGTTTTTCTTGGAATGTCCTGTGTGTATCTTGAGTAACTTTGCATCGAGTAGAAACTGATAATTCATATAAACTTGTCATCCATTGTAACAGACTCGTCCAGCTGCTATAAGAGCTTTACAAATGGTTGATTTGGCAGGGAAGGATGGTGTAATTTCAGAATCATCACCAGGTGTCTTTTTGCAGGTTTGTCTTATATACTGAACTTTGTGGGCTAATTAAGAAAATAGACAACATAATGTTTATTCATAGGATATGGGTATAGGTTTTATTTGCATGACACTGACATTTATATGCATTTTTTGTCATGATCTCTCTGGTATTTGAGTGTTCATTGTTTTAAATGACATTTATGATATGGAATTTGGAGATCATTGATGGATGACGAGTGTGATAGGCCCAATTAATCATTTTGTTTGTCATGGATCATCTATTATTTGATATGATTAAGCTTCGAACTCATTTTTCAGCATTTTCTGATTTATTTTGATTTTTCTTTAAAAAAAACTACGTGCAGCTGCATGTTGTTGCGACTGACCGCTAATGCAGTCTGCACCGCATATAGAAACCTTGAGGTAGATAAAACCCCTTAAACCAATGAATTGATTGACAGCTAATAAAGTTGGAATGTTCTCAACTTCTCATTATATTTTCTTAAGTATCATACATATGAAAGTGGTGTTGCGACTTCTAGCATATTGTAATGTAGCAAATGTAAAAGACTCAGTGATCCCCCAAACCAAAAAAAAAAAAAAAGGTAATTATTTCACATGGCAACACCCATGTTGTGGCAGGTTCATATGAAAGGTTAAACTATCCCAACAACCCAGTTAAGGGGCCGTTTAGAAACCCATTTTGAAAAGTGTCATTTTGTATAAAGTAGCTTAATAAACCTCAATTCCTAGGAAGCTCCCCTTTCTCTGCTTTTTAAAAAGCATACTTTTTGTACCAAAAGTTGAAATAAACTTTATAGCTAAGCATGCTTTTTCTAGAACTCTTTGGAAACACATTTAGTTTTTTTTTTATTTCTGCAAAAGCAAAATACAGCCCAAACGTGTTTCCAAATGACCCCTACTAGGACCTACCTAGTTAGACAACAAGCACAAGCTAGTTAGATCCATCATATCACATGGTGGAGTTTAAGGATGTGACAGGAGGTATTCACCTCCCCCTGTATTAATTATTGCCAGATCCTTAAAAACTGGAAAATGCTTCACCCCCCGGCTCCCCCTGCTATACACCCTGCATATCCTTGAATACCCGACCATGTAATATAATGGATCTAACTATATCCGTTGAATAACTTATAATGATTGATGCAGCAAACTGAGCTTTGGTTAAGTCCGCAAGCATCTCTCACCTCTGTGAAAGTGGAAAGGGTTCAAATCCTGGGGAGCACCATTCTTAAATAAATAAATTTAAAAAAAAACTTATAGTGATTGATTAGAAATCGTTATGACACTGTCAAGTAATAGAAAACTGCATGTGCATAGTGCATTACATTACACTATTACAATTATTAGATTTGATGGGAGCATGTTAAAGTTTTTGTTTTTCATTGGGGTTACCCACCGTGGGGTTTGTCAGGTTTTGGAGGGTTTACTAATGTTTTACTTCTTACCTACTTAACCTCTTGTTCCCTCGTCTCCTTTTTTTGTTCAGGATATCTTTCTCTAATAAGATTGCTCCAACTTTTCCTTAAAAAAAATACTTTTGTATTTCAACAACCAAATAATATGTAGATTCACGTGAGCTTTCGAAAGCACTAAAATAAATTATTTTCTATCATTTGCCTAGAGCAAGATAACATCATAATCATAATGATTGTTGTGAATTCTGTGTTTCATACAGACAAATTTTTGTGTACTTCATACATTCTCTTCCTATTCCAGGGTTTGCTTGTTTATGGTAGGCAAGGTCGGCAGATATGTAGAAGTAATTTAGACAAAAACGTATGCAGAGAGGTAAGAACTTCTCTAGATGTTTGTCTCTAAGTTATTTGCGGCTGAATGTAGTCAAGTTTCAGGAACAAAAGATTCCCGGCTGGTGCAAGCTTCATAAATATTTTCCTTAAAAAAAAGAGAGAATAGTTTCTAATTGCTGGACATGATATTTCTAATAAAAACATGTGAATCGGGTGATATGTACATCAGGACTTTAGTTTTGTCTAATGGAATCCACTATTACTGGGAAAAAAAAATCAAATTTTCTTTTGCTGAGATAAAAAGTGAATTGTCTAGTTGAAGAATTTTAAGATTGAACGCCTTTTTTTAATGGAGGATTTTTTAAAATTAAATTTTTGTTGGCATTAAGTAGGTGTAGAACCGCACTCCCACACACACTTGCACACCACCAGTCCACCACCAACTCCACCTCCATCTGCAATCCAATAATGACACCAACACACGTGCTAGAGGCACAGGTTAAATGTCAGCCTTGAGGATAAGTGTTTGATTGAATGAACTCAAGGATCTTGCAGTTCATGGGTTATCTGTCTGCTTCTACTAACATGCTAAAAATACAGGCTTTTTTGTATTCTTTGGAGCACAACATTCCTCTCATAGCATTTAGCCAAGACAGATGTTTGACTTTATTTGACCACCCCCTGATTGACTCTCTTCATACAATATATCATGAACCAAAGGTGAAAATGCCTCCAATTTCCATTTTTATATCGTAGTGACTGGTTAGTCAACCAATGATGCTAGGTGTTTTGCTTTTTTTCAGGCAGAGATCATGCCATCAGTTGATCATCTCGTAGCATCTATAGATATACAGGTACTATTCTTCTGAAAGCTCATCTCAGTTTATTTATCATTTCAAAAACAATCATTTACTGTTCTAATTTACAAGAGCAGTTTGGGTTTGGATGCTACATGTATTATGACACAAGATCTCAATCTCGTCAGTCCCAAACCTGTTTCATTGGTAGAATTATAATCATCACTTCTATTTCTCAAATATAAGCCCCATTCAACTCTTTGGAAATAATGGTGGTTAGAAAATAATAATAGGGGAGCCTGGGAATGATAAGGATGAGAATAGTTGGGAGTGATAAGGATACCATGCACCACAAGAAGTTGACCAGTGGAGCATCAGCAAAGGAACACTTTATTGGACCTGGTGATCAACCAGGGATTGAGCTGTGATGCCATATATGGGATACTCTTGTGGTTGAATACTTGGATTCATCCTAAAGGCATAGAGCATGGATTGATGTGATATGTGCAGATATATCTGTAATGTCCATCACATTAGTCATGACTGACACAGATGTGGATGTAAGTGTCTGACAGAATAATGCAATCATTGGTAGTGAAGGCCAGAGGATGAGGCATCTTTGCTATGATGAAAGAGACCCACACACGAGCAAATTTATTTAGGTCCACAATGGAATGTCATGCACATAGACTAGGACACGGAATGGTGCCCCAAGCATAGTTAACTACAATTACTTTTTTTTGGGTAAACCTTTTAGTATCTCATGATACCGGTATCACAGGTAGGCATCTTTGCTATGATAGAAGAGAAACCCACACATGAGCAAATTTATTTAGGTCCACAATGGAATGTCATGCTCATGCACAGACTCGGACACAGAATGGTGCTGCAAGCATAGTTAACTACAATTACTTTTTTTGGGTAAACCTTTTAGTATCGCATGGTACCAGTATCAGGTACAAATATCATCTTGCACACTTCAGATATGTTCCTGGAAGTCTGGAACTAGTACCAAGTCATGTGGGTTTGGTGTATTCACTGGCAGAAGGTGTCAACAGGAATATTATCGTTTTGTCTCCAGCTATTTATTCTTCTTTTGGAGTTAGACCTAACTTGTGATCATCATCCTTCAGTTTGAAAGGAAATTAAAGGAGAAAAATCAAGAGGAGACAAATCTTCTCCGCATTCAATTTTAAATCACTTTTTCAGTGGAGATAAACATGTGTACAAGATCTGGTTTTGGTCATTAGAGACTGAAGGGAGATGATAAATGACCTTATATGGGTTTCCATTTGCCTTAATAGTTTTCTAAATCAACTGCTTATGCTCCACCTTCTATTGCTATTACTTTTTTTGCTTGGTAAACTTTTTTCTTTTTTTTATTTCCTGGTCAAATCTTCTCCTATCAACAAGGGCAAGACTCGAACTGTACTGAGTTTCCTCATGTTAATATCATACATTCAGCCATAATGATTGTCTATCTTTTCACTATCATCTAAGATTACATTGTTAATAACTTAATATTACTTCATTCTTTGATCTTACCACTAGTGTATTCATTGTAACTTCAAGTTATATATATGCTAACCTAGATTGGTCAATGGTCATCCTTTTTGAAATGGGACAAACATGCCAGTCTAAAAACCAGATATTTTGTAAGTGTGTGTGCTGCAATTTTCTGCATCATAACATATCAGCATACCTAATTGTGACCACTTTGTCCCAATAGCATATCATGTGACTTACAAATGGAAATTACCCAGGATATTTAGCAAGCTGATGTACCAGTTCCTAGTACCAAGTTTCTGGTAACTATGTAGTAATACATAATTCCTTGTATAGTAAAGCTATACTTTTTGATGAAGGCACAATAAAAATTTTGCAAATTTGTTCGATCGTCCATCATTGTTATACTGTGTCATCTGTCCATATCCATTGTAAACGTGTCTCCCTAGGCTTATAACATGTCAAGATAACTTAAGGTAGATTGTGGTATGCTTCTCGTATTACACCTTGACCTTTCTTCTTGTGTAATTGTTGGAATGGCAACCCCTTAACTGTATTTCTCAAATATTGAGCTACTACTTATTTTACTGATTCAGAGGTAAATCCAGGATAGTAGGGCAGACCAAAAATCTACCAATCAGAACAGAGAGTACAAAATGAGAAATCAGCCAAAAGAGGAAAATGAGAAAAGGAACACATCTTTTGAAAATAAAAAATGAATGCGCTTTCGAACATAAGAGAGTATTTTGAAAATACATGGTTGTCCATTTCCTCTCTTCTTCGTGATTGGGTCACATTTATTTTGGAAGAAGGAAGACTCTCTTCGATCATGGGGGCTAATTGGTTCAGGAGGAGTTGATCGTGGATTTTCTTGGGAATCTTTTGTATTATCCTTTTCCATTTGTATCTTTACTTCTTTTCTCCTCTACTAATGTAGATCCCTCGTCTCCTTCTTTTTGGGGTTTCTTTTCAATAAGACTCTCCTATCTTATTTCAAAAAAAGAAAGAAAGAAAAGGAACACACCACCTTACAACCTCATCCTACATTTAGTTTCCCTATTGTGCCATACATATAAAGTAAGCTCCGGAACAGTTTACATCTCTAAACAGTTATCCAATCTGACATTTGCTGGGCTGAAGAAACTCACCATTAAGCCATCTATCCTTCACACCATCTTTGAAATCTTCGGTCAGTAGAGAAGGGAAGAGGTGCTTGTTTTCTTTTTCTTCTCCTTTCTATTATAAGGGGGACATCTTTTTTTCCTATATTTTTTGTAATGTTTTGTTCTTACTTTTCTTGGTGATCCATTGTCTCCTTTTTTTTGTAGCTCCTCCCATTTTCCTCAAAAAAGAAAACTCACCGTTAAGGCCTCTCAACTTTTTATTGTAAAAAAAAGCCCATGCTCAACTTATTTTCCTCATTGTGGCCTTGCTGAAATCATTTCTTCTCAGCAGATAATCTTTGTTTTGTCGTCCTTGTTGCGGAAAACACAAATCATTCGTCATTGGCCATTTGGCCCGATGATCCTTGTAAGGGTTTTGTCCAAGTATGCCATCCATGTAAAATCTTGGACTATAATCAGGGATTTGACCCGCCAAATCTCCTTGAATTTGAGCTACCTATGCTCGTGCATGCCTTCTTGCTTCTAGTTTCATCCAATTGAAAACCCAGATTAATAAAGTTATGATTACCACATTTGTTGAAGATTGATTGCCCTTTATAATCATTTCAGGTTAGCACAACCTACTGCCTGTTATCAATAATTTTTTTTATTTTGCATCCCAGAAATTGCTTTTCTACGATACCATTGAGGGAATCGACACAACTTTGCGGCCTTATTGGGCAGAGGTGGTAAGTGGGCGAGCGAGCGTCATCCAAGCCCAGCCTGATATGCTTGAGATTGTCCCTCCTGGGACATCAAAAGGCAATGGAGTGACTATGCTTCTCGATCATCTTGGTATCACTGCAAAAGAGGTATGAGCTAACCTTATTCCATTTCATTTTCCCATTCATTGGCATGCCAGGATTTACAAATCAAACGTTGACTATAAAATTCCTTTTTAGTAATGTGGATGCCACCTATGAAAGACTTGTCCCTGTCAAAATTATTAAAAACACTTAAATTCCAATCTTGTCAGC
The DNA here is from genome assembly GCA_030737845.1 of Acorus calamus. Taxonomy (NCBI): domain Eukaryota; kingdom Viridiplantae; phylum Streptophyta; class Magnoliopsida; order Acorales; family Acoraceae; genus Acorus; species Acorus calamus. The sequence continues at coordinate 15,752,152 of CM060864.1, read as the reverse complement.
AAACCATCTTAAATGGCACACTGCACATCCTTGAAAATTAGCTAGCACGGAGCATTCCATGAGTGGCCCGGATTTGTTTAATATCCATTACCACAATCTCTGGCAACTTTAATTTTTGTGGGATTCATCATTTTATGATAAAGCTCAACCAGCTTAGTCTAATTTAAGTTAAAATGGCAATTTCAAATCTCCCAAGCTCATGTATTAACTGAAGACGACAACGATTGCCTGTTGTGCAGATTATGGCCATCGGAGACGGTGAAAATGATGTTGAGATGTTGCAGATAGCTTCATTAGGTGTTGCTCTCAGCAATGGATCAGAGAAGGCGAAGGCCGTGGCAGATGTCATTGGTGTTAGCAATGATGAAGATGGTGTGGCCGATGCGATATACAAATATGCATTCTGATACGCAGTCCAGCACAAGAGTTGGATGGCTTAATTATTTTCATTATTTGAGTGATTATTCTGATTGGAAAACAAGCTCCACCACAGATTTCCTGGCTATCAAACAGGTATTTATTTGTGCTGATTGTTCCATTCATCATTTATTTCTTTTAATAGATTTATAAAGAAAGGAAGTCAACCTTTTGAGTATGTTGAATTGTGTAATTTGAACAGTTCACCTTTTAAAGAAAGGTAACTTGTAATCCCTTCGATTGGTTTAAATCAATATTTAAGGCCAATGTTTATTTTTATTTCTTTGTTTTTTTTACTCTCTTACAAGGTCATGAAGATATGATTTATCAAAAAAAAGAAAAGAAATGATTTGTCCAAGATTATATAACCGTCCGTTTGGACATGCATTTGTTTTGATTTTGCTATTCAGGTTCTGTTTGGAAATGCAGATTGAAAAGTAAATTTTGAATAAATCTGCTTTTTAAGATGATTTTAGACCTTGACTTTTTTTGGGATGTTTTTTTTTTAATTCAGGAATCCGTATTTGGAAGAGTTTAATGTTTGGTAGAAAAAGTTGTTTTTCAATTCAAAAAATCGATTCCGATAAAAAATCGTTCTTTTTGAGATTTTAAAAACACGGATTTCGAGAGAGAAATTAAAAGGAATCCAGCTTTTGATTCCGTCGGAATCCGATCTGTTTGGTTGCGCGTTTGGGGGTTTTTAGCTTTTCAAAAAGCGGAATTCGTCCAAACGCGCAGCCAAACAGACCCTCATAATCTTAAAAAAGCTGAAGGCGGCGGATCTGGCTTTTGTGTCTCAAAATCACTTGGATGCTTTTTTAGTGTAAAAAATTCAAAATTATGATTTTCAAAAATTGAGTTTGAAAAGTAGGGTTACTGGAATCACCACTTCAATATGTTTTATCGGGTCTCCTTTGGCAATTGTACATTAATTGATATGATCATGGTATAAAACTGAAATTAGGGCGTATATATGATTAGTCCATTTTCAACCCTATTTGATGTGATGGTATATACTTCATTATCTCACTATATATTTCATTACACAAAAATTATAAAAAAATATTGAATTTTATGAGTATGTACATCTTTTTTTTTTTAATTAAAGATTACACTTTCATTAATTAAGTATGTATTTCAGAAGTGTGGGTTACAAAGAGAACCCAAAGAGCGTTGCATGTATTATTTTTTAAAAAAAGTAATATTTTAATTTCATTTGTAAATAATGAGAGATGGATTAAGATTCATGTCAATTTTCATTCACTATAATAGATAAACTAAATTCCCTTAGATGAAGTATTAATAAAGATATGCTTTGATTTTTTTTAATTTGTATATGTATTCGAAGTGTATATTCCAACAAATTGTGTATATTAATAACTATATGAAAAGCAGGGGCATCATTCACTCTTTTTTATATAACAAATTTCACTTTGGGGGTAAAATTGGTAATTAAAAAGGATGTATAAAATTATTGTCACAAATCAATTGATTTATAATTTTATGACAAGACTTGGGGGCATTTGGAAACACTTAACAAAATGATTCTGTTTTTTAATAAAACTAAAAACACAAATGTGTTATCAAATGCATTTAAGAAAACATGTTTAATTAAAAAGTTACTTTAGTGTAAAAAGTTATTATTTAAAAAGCGCAGAAAATATGTTTTTTCAAGAATCAAAGTTTATTTAAGTTACTTTATTCAAAATCTTATTTTTCAAACATGTTTTCAAAAGCTACCTAAAATTTATTAAGTTTTCCCCAAAAGCGTTTATAAGCATACATGGAAGGATGTTGATTAATTAAAGAATATGGTTCAATTTTTAGTTAAAAATTATGCTTTTGAAAAAAAACGAAAAAAAAAAGAAAGAGAGTTTTTTTGAAAAATTATATTTTATTAAGTTATTTTTCAAAATATGTTTTTTGTGAAATGATAAATGCGGTCCATGCGAATAACGTAAATGCATCCCTTATCGAGGTATATGCGTCGATAGAGAATGCTCATTGTTCAGTGAGGCATATGCTTCAATGAGCTCATATATTTTTCTTATCGATGCATATATCTAATAAGTGATGCATATACGCAGTTCATAGGTGTCGGCGTCGAAAAGGGGGGTCTGCGTGTGTGGGGGTTCTTCGGAGGGTTCGGATCGGATGCGTGCCCTGGCGGGCTCGGCCGGATCGTCTCCTCGGAAGGGGTGAGGGTGTGGTTCCTGGTCGAGGCGCCCGACAGCGGCTCAAGAGGATTCAAGGGGGGGGGGGTTTGTGATCGCCACCTGCTTTTTCTAAAAACAGGAAAGGGTTTGGATTTGATCGCCTACGTGGGGAGTTTGTGGGGTCTCCGCTCTGAGATACGGATATACCGTACACAGAGGTGAAAAACAGGTAATCCTATTCTGCTCCCGGGCTTGACTAAAGGAGTTATGGGACAAAGGGGTGTGAGTATGGGGTGTGTATAGGGGGGCGGCTAGTCGGATCTAGCCGTCTGGTCAGGGGCGGCTACTAGGGTTTAGCCGTCCCAGGTCTGGTTTGATTTGGGCAGGGGTTTGGTAGGAAATGGGTTTGGTTTTGGGCAGAGGCTAAGCTAGGTTTAGCCCGGGCTTTTGGAGGGTGAGATGAGAGGGTATTTTATGTGGGGAATGGGTGTTTCTCTCACAAAAAAGGGCTCTCTCTCTCTCTCTCTTGGGATTTCTAGTGTGAAAAGGGAATGTGAATTGTGGGATGTTGGTGTGGAAGGGTTGTTTGTGGATTTGTTGATGTTTTTGATTTGGGCTTGGGACCCCTCTATTTATAGTAAAAGAAGGGCAGGGAAATATCCCGAGGGTAATGGAGTGGGTTGGCTTTGATTGGACCTCTCATTAATGCTCTGGTTCTTCTGCCAGAGAACAGGTGAAGGGCGGCTAGTGCTAACTAGCCGCCCGGGATGGGGCGGCTACTTCCTGGTAGCCGCCCCTATCATGACCTGCCAAACGTCCTATCTCTGACAAGCGGTGGCTTGGGTCGGCTACTTGGTTTGATCCGGCCAAGAGAGGGCGGCTAGAGGTCATGACCCGCCGCAATGATCAGCATTTAATATTGCTTTATGTCCCATCCAGGGAACTGGTCCAAAGTCGGCCAGGGGGCGGTTAGGGGGAACTAGCCGCCCAGTAAGGGGCGGCTAGTTAGGGCTAGCCGCCCCGTTCCAGGGACTTAGGTCTTTTAGGTTTTTTTGGTTTTTTTAGGGTAGGTTTAGGTCTGGGTTAGGGTTTGGCTTAGGTTTAGGGTTTGAGCTAGGGTTTGGGTTTAGGGTTTAGGTTAGGGTTTGGGCTAGGGTTTTAGGTCAAGGTTGGGATTAAGGTTTAGGGTTAGGGTTCGGGGTTAGGTTTAGGTCAAGGCTGGGATTGGGGTTTAGGGCTAGGGTTTGGGGTTAGGTCAAGGTTCAGGGTTTCCGGTTTTAGGGTTAGGTCAAGGCTAGGGTTAGGGTTTCTGGTTTACCGAACCTTCGGTTCTCTATTGGTGTCCACTTGTGGGATATTTCCGTGTGTTACTTGAAGTATTTCTGTCTCTCTGGACGGTCAAAATTGGGGTATCTACAATTGTCCCTCATCGGGCGGAGTCTTTGTGCGAAGTAGGAAAGACTTCGACCGATGATAAGGAAAGAGACCCCTATTTTGGCCGGCCCGACCTTCAAGAAGTTATGCCAACACGAACAGTACTTTTCGGGGAGTTGATTTAGGCTGTCAGAGGCTAGGTCTTGACTTAGAATTTTTATCCGAGAAGATGATCCAGGTGGAAGGCGGGGAAAAGTAAATGGTGAGTGATCCAACCCGCGGTCGGGGTTCTTAGCTATCGTGCACGGAGCAGCCCAGCGTCAGTTTCCTCGTGCCTACCGTTCCCGTGTTTGGGAAAACTCAGCAAGGAGGGGATATCGCCGACAGAAAGCAAGTAAAAGGTTGATTTGGGTGAATTGGATCATCCGAGGGATAAGAACTCTAGAAAAGAACCAGAACTGAAGAAATTTGAATCTGAATGGTACTGAATGTGTTGCAAAACTTCGGGAGAGTCGTGTTTGATCAAGTAATGCCTGGAAATAAGCTAATACATGGCTGTTTGGTATGGAGAACCTTGAATTTTAGGGCTGAAAAGATTGGAAGGGGGTTTTTTAAGCAAAGAGAAAAACTGGGAGGGGCGGCTAGTTGTAACTAGCCGCCCGAGAGTGGGCGGCTACTCGCGGGTAGCCGCCCCTCGACTGGGTCCCTTATAACCGAAAAGACCCTCTCTCTCCCCATATGTTTTTAAAACGGTTTCTCTTCCCTCTTCTCTTCTTCCCTTCGGTTTCAAACTCGAAAAACCCTGATTTCTTTGCCTTTCTTTCCTCTATTTCGACCTCAATCTTCTCTTTCCTTGATTTCGAAACCCTAGTTTGGGTTCTCCTTTTCTTTTCCAAACCGAGGAGATGACGAGGTCGAAGGCGATCGCTTCGAGGGGGAAACGACCGCGGGTGGCTCGTGGAGAGCGTAGCCCGAGCTCTTCATCATCGGAGAGCGATAGGCCGGAGGTCGAGGTCGTGGGGGAGGATATGGGTACGACGGAGGTGCCGCCGGTGGATATTGGCGTGGGTGAGGTCGGGGATTTGCCTTCGGGGGCTGTCCCGGAGGTAGGGGGGAGTGTGATAGGCTATATACGCAAGAGGAGGCGTGGGGATCGACCGGTGGTGGCCGAGGAGGTGGTTCCGGGGGTTGGAGAATCGATTGAGGGTGCAACCGAGGGGGTAGGGGTCGAGGGAGTTAGCGAGGAGGTGAGGGCGTCGTTGGATGCCCTTGTCGGGATGTTGGATAGGGAGGCCACAGAGGCCAGGGCTGAGGAGGAGGAGAGTAGGGCTATGGGGGCCTTTGCGGAGTTTATCTCCGGCGTGGGGAGGGTGGAGGGGATAGGAGAGGCTAGGGACGGGGCCGGGGAGGCCGAGGGTATGGGCACTGGGGCTGCTGAGGCCGGTGTGGGTGTTGGGGTTGAGGCCGAGGAGGCCGTGTTTGAGGAGGATGAGGAGGAGGATGACGACGGGATGGACGATCCCGACGAGGCCGAGGTGGACGCCCTGGGTCCACACGGGCCGTGGTATGTTCCTAATCCTTTAGTCTTTGCCTTTTATTTTGGTGTATATGCATGTGTTGGTGGTATGAACAGGTTGTATGTGTGTATTATACTCGTATATGTGTGTTATTTTTTAAATAGGCATGCTTGTATATAAGTTAATCACGGTGGGATGCGTAAGCATGCTGTCATGGGTTTGTTTTTATAGGGAGGGGGACAATTTCTATATATATATATATATATATCCATGTTTGTCATATGCATGTAAAGGAGAGAAATGATATAGCTATTATGCTTGCATGCGATAGTTTTCTATGTGTATGTGATTTCGTACGTGTTTGATCGTGGTAGAGCATGAGGGGTGTATGCATGCGTTTCATGGGTTCGAGTTCCATATGGCTGTATTGCTTAGGTGTGTTTGATAGGCTTGATGTAAGAAAGTGTGTGAGTGGTGACCACGGTGGGATGTGTTTGATATTTGTCTAGCATGCGTGATCATATGAGGAGTGTAGTTTCTTACTTTTATTCTTTTAGCATGTGGGAGTCTTGATTTCGCTAAGCATGGTTTAAACTGATTTCGTAGATTTGGACTCTTACCTCTCGTTGCTTTTAAACTAACCCATGTTCCCTTCGCTTGTTTTGTAGAGGCCGAATCGTATCCGGGCTTTATGGCACGGGACGAAGAGATGGTACGACGCCTTGGGGCAGGGGAGCGGAGCTTGGTGGATGGAGCGGGCTTCCGTTCCTTTTCCTGATCGAGCCATTCCACGTCCACCGTCCATATGTGGAGGCCTTGGCGGAGAGATGGGATCCGGAGAGTTGCACGTTCATCCTCCCTACCGGTGCTGTCATGCCGACGCTCGAGGACGTCATCGGATCACCGGCCTTCCGGTTCTGGGGGAGGCGGTGATCGCGGCCACCCTAGCTGACTACAGGGGGCTTTTCCGAGAGTTGATCGGAGAATGGGAGTTCGTGGAGCGGGAGCGGACGTTGAACCGGATCCCTTTGGGGCGGCTTTCGGGGCAGTACGGCCTCGGTTCCTTCACAGAGCGCCAGAAGGGCGAAGCTGCAGCTAGCTTCGAGAGGCGGCGGGCGATGATCGAGGCGAGAGAGGCGGCCGCGTGTCCACAGAGGGCACGGAGGGAGTTGAGAGCGTTCTTCCTCTACTTCTTTGGCCGGGTCCTTTTCTCGACGGCCTCTGATAAGGTCTCCTCTCATTCCCTTCTACTGATGCGGGACTTGGAGGGCATGGGGCGCTATGCTTGGGGAGCGGCGATGCTTGCCCACTTGTTTGCGGAGCTCTCGAAGAAAGTCAAGAGGGCTGGAGGAAAGAACCTTGGTGGCTTCGCGCCATTCCTTCAGGTATGTGTAAGTGATGAGTGTCTTCTTCTTGGTTTAGCTTTACTTTGGTCATGATAAATTCCCTCTTGCTTTGTTAGATCTTCGGGTACGAGCACTTCGCCATTGATCGCCCGACTTTGGCTCCGTTCGATCATGCCCTCCCTTGGGCCATGAGATGGGAACCCCGGGGATCTTCCCGTTTGCACCGCCTCGCCCAATTCCGAGAGGCCTTCCGCGTCTTGTCGGAGGAAGAGGTATAAGTTTTCTTTGAATCCTTTTGGTTTGTACTTGGTTTTCTTTTTTACTAAGCGCTCTTCCTATCTTTCGATGCTTTCTTAGATGACGTGGAGGCCTTACTCGGAGGAGGTTCCTGAGGCCCTGGCGCGAGACATCTGGCTGATCTATTTCAATGAGGTTGTGTTCCATGCGATCAGCCGGGTCGTTCGTCAGCTTGGGTACCATCAGTGGGTGCCCGATCCTCTTCCGCGGCGCCCTTCGATTCCGGTGGCCGGGATTCCTCGGGACACGAATCTCCCGAGGAATTACGCGACGTACGTGGCGGGATGGATGGGTCGAGGCGTCTTGGTGGAGTGTCGTCCTGAGGTGACTTCGAGTGACGAATACCTAGCTTGGTATCGTCGGGAGTATGCGGATATCCTCGGGACGATGGGGGAGGAGATCCCGGACGCTTATGTAAGTTGAAAAATCCCTTTTATTCCTCGTTCTCTTTTGCTTGAACTCTTTCTGAACGGTATTTCTTTTGTAGGTTGAGTTAAATGAGATGGAGAAGAGGCTCAAGACCGCCAACGAGCACCTCCAAGCGCGGGTCAGGCAGATAGAGGCGTTGCGGGCACAGAGAGGACGCTTGCAGGACCAGGTCCGGGTCCTCGAGGCTCAGGTGGATGCTCTGTCGAGAGCGAGGGCCGATGGCGCTTCTTCTTCTTCCGTCCCTCCTCCTTCCATGGTGTCCGAGCGAGAGCTCGAGTTGACGAGGGAGTTGGATGTGGCCCGAAGTGAGTTGGCGGCCACAAGGATGGAGTTGGGCCAGGCGAGGGGCAGGGCTTCTCGGGCTGAGGAGGAGGTGGACCGGCTGAGGTCCATGGTAGCCTCGAGGGAGGAGGGGTTCGTCACCCTAGGCCGTGAGAGGGACTCCCTCCAGATGAGGGTGTCGGAGTTGGAGGCTTCGGCGGGTGTTCCCGGAGGTTTGATGGGAGACCTGGTTCGTTCTCTCCAGGCGGCCGGGGATAGGGACAGAGAGGCACTCAGGGCGTCGGAAGCGAGGGCGCGGGAGTTGGAGGAGAGATTGAGGGTTGCTGAGGATCGGGCCAGAGGGACAGAGAGTCGCCTCCGACAGAGATTGGAGAGGAGAGACAGAGACATGCAGCAGGTCCGTCTCTGGGAGACCACTATGAGGGGGAAGTTGGTCGGAGGGGGCTCTATGACCGAGGCGGACCTTGATCTTCTTCCGCTTGAGCCTGACCATTCTCTCTCGGCTTCCTTGGCTACCGGGGCCACCTTTAGCCGTGCCTCTCGTCCTTCGGCGTCTCGGAGTCGTGGGATATATGCGAGGGCCGCGTCTTCGGTTCGAGAGACTCCTGCTGCTCCCGATGCTCCAGAGGTTCAGTCTTCTCCTCATCCGCCGCTCCCTTCTCAGCCAAGTCAGGACGTTCCTCCTACTCAGCCTCCAGCGGATGATGATACGCCGAGGTATAGCTTTTGTGTCTTGGTTTTAAGTAGAAGAATAGTATATATGCGATGAATTCATGCTTTTCTTCTTTTGTTTTGACTTAGGTGATATTTCGGTGAGATATAGCTCAAGACTTTCGATTTTGGAGCGCTTTGAAGGAAGAGATTCCCTTTTATGCCCTCTTTTAGTTTTCTTTAGAAAAAAATAGTCTTTTAGTTTTTATGCCCTCTTTTAGGTTTTGGGTGGGACAATTTAATCATTCTCCTTTATATGCATGTGTTAGCATGGATGGTTCATGGATATGTATGTTTGCGTAGATGAATCTTGGTTTCATAGGTTTGATTCATGGATGGATATATGATTTTGAGATATGGTTGTTTTCGGAGTGTATTTATATTGGTTTTATGAATGTATATGCGTATGAAGTGTGTATGCAATTTTTGGAATGAAATGTTTTTTAACAGGTATTTGGAGATACGAAGATTTGATTAGAATAGGACTGACAGCACTGGAATAGGTGCAGGCAGGGGGCGGCTAGTGTGAACTAGCCGCCCAGTGAGGGGCGGCTAGGTTTGTTTAGCCGCCCCCTGCCTGGGGCTTCCTTACCTGGAACAGAGGGCAGGGGCGGCTAGTACAAACTAGCCGCCCAGTGAGGGGCGGCTAGTCGGGCTTAGCCGCCCCCTGCCTGGGGTAGTTTGGTCCTGCTGCTCCTGTCTGCTGCTATTGCTGAAAGTCTTTGCGGCCGTTCTATCCTCCAATACCTATAAAACATTCTTTCCATGGACCAAGTGTTAAATCTGTCCAGATTGTGCCCCTGCACTGACTTTCGAGCCCTTCTTGCTTGAATTGTCAAGGGCTACAATCCATCTTAAGGTGGAATGGAAATATAAATGCGAGAAAGTAAAGTGCGGGAGACCAGGCTTTAGTGCGCAAGGAAGGGATTCCAAGTGCGTGAGTGAAGAAGAACTTATGTGTAGGAGTTGGGGACAATTTCTTCTCACGCATGTGTGGAAGGGCATGAGGTGAGTGGAGACAATTTTAATATTTGTGGGGACAATATGTGGGGACAATTTTCAAGAAAATCGGATGCCAAAGTGTTTTGGAAAAGGAAAATGCACGCTTATGCGTAAGTATATGTGGCATAAGGGGGCATTTTAGTTTTTCAATGACTTTTTTAGGTGAGAGGGCAATGTTCTTGATTTTCATAAGTAAAAGACGCCATCAAGTCCCTGTGGAGGAGCCCTTGTGGTCACTCATGTCCAAACCAGGATTGTATTTAAGAGGTATAAGCCTTAGGCGTCGATTTTCCTAGGTTCATGGTTTTCAAATGCTTAATCGTATTATTCTAAACATGCTGAAAAATCCATGAGTGTACCAAGAGTCAAGTCAAACAAGCTTCCTTTGGATAGGCAAGTTTCTAAATGAATTCGTGTGAGTGTGTGTGTAGGTGTAAACCTGGACGTGATCTGCCTTCGGTCAAAGTTTCACTTTTCCTGGTGGACATAGCTCAATTTTGAACCCCCATTGCAAAAAAATAAAAAGGGGAGGGGGTGAATGAGGTAAGGGTAATATCTTCCTTTTGGGCAATATTTTAGAGTTGTCCCAGTCTAGCACATGTCTTACTTCCTTGGTCCCTCTGGCTTTCTTCTTTTTACCACTTCTTTATTTTTGGGTGGAAAGGTACAGTCCGTTGTTTGGATCTGTACTGGTATAGCCGTTGTTTAGCGTATACCGTGCGTAAAGGCGTGAAAGCCTGCTAAATAGAGAGTTTAACCCGTTCACTTGGGTGTTTGGCCTCTCCTTGCCTATCTTTTTTTTTTTTTTTGTGTTTTGATTCGAGTTGAGGGGGGGGGGGCTCTTCTGTTTTTCACCCCGATTCTTTTCATGCTTCCCCTCTAGAAGTGTTTATATAGTGCCAGAGCCAGTTTTTGGGACATATGCTAGGTCCGGGTAACTCCTCATTTTGACCTAGGGTTAATACGAGCGGGGCGAAAATAAGGGATATTTTTCTTTGGGGAGTTTTAAATTGTCCCAGTCTACGGGGTAGGTAATTTTTCTTCCATCAGGCAAATCTAGTCCAGTTATACGTGTGTGAAGGGAATGACATGATTTGGCGGAAACGTGTTCAAATAGATACGAGTTTATCTTTGAGAGTCTTATAATTCTATCATCAAGTACTAAACGCTGGAAATCGCAGGAAGGAAGAATAATAGTTCTTAAGTATTGAAAGCTTTTCATGCATGGAATTTCTTTAGATAAAGTGCATTCCACGAACCTGGAACCTCGACTCCTTCGGCATCTACCAGGCGGTAGGCATTCCCGGAATAGGCATGGGTGATCACATAGGGTCCCTCCCATATGGGTTGCAGCTTTCCTCTCGGGTGAGGCTGTCTTGATGGCATGATTTGCTTAAGTACTAATTCCCCGATTTCAAATTTTCTTTTTATCACCTTCTTCTCAAATGCCCTTGCCACCCTTCTTTGGTAGGCCTGGGCATGGTCTGCCGCTCTTAATCTCTTCTCGTCCAGTAGTTCAAGGTGTAGTAAAGACAAATGTATACTTATGTTTTTGGAAAGGGGCCTGTGTCGGCGAAAAGATATGTTTTTGGAAAGAAAAGAGTGGAGATAAAGTTTGGAAAACGGTTTTTATAAGGAAAGTATGGAAAGACAGTTCGTAAAAATGTTTTTCGGCGGAAGTACGGCTTTGTAAAATATTTTGTTTTGAAGAAAGGTGCGGAAGCGCAAATTTGGAAAACATTTTCGTCGTGAAGAAGTGTAGAAATGTAGTTTGTAAATATTTTCGTTGTTTTTAGAAATGATGTAAAGACAGTTAGAAAACATTTTTTTTTAACAGAAAAGACACTTATTATTTACAACCTACTGGATTGGTGGAAGTGCTTCAGCCGACTTTCCTCCAGCAGCTGGCGCTCCTTTGTTGCGATGCTTGAGCACTGCGAGAAAAGGAGGCTGGGTCAGCTAGAGTTTTGTCGTCTGGTGGCGAGTGTGGATTCAGGTGTTTATCAGAGGGTGGGAACAACCATTCTAGGGAGCCAGAGAGGTAGTCTAGCTCGCTTTCCCGGGTAGGGTCTAGGGGGCGGGGGTACACGGTTTCTTCGGAGGGTTCTACGATTATTTCCCTCGCGAAATGTTCGTACAACTTCCAATTATATTTTTCCTCTAATTTAGATTTGTGTTTGGGTGAGCCGATCCCCCTCTTGTCTAGCCATGCTGGGAGGTCGATAGGGTCCAGGATCCCATTTTTGTGTCCCAGAGTTTTCCCAGGAAAGTAACCCATGGTCCCCATTATACGCCAGCCAGGATTTTCAAACCTAGGGTGGCTTGTTTTTTAGGTAACGGGGGGAGTGTTCCGGGGATTTAGCCAATTGGCCGGGAAATCTAAGATGTGGATGGTGGTTTCCATGGGTTTTGAGCCACTGGTTTTTATGGCGGTGGTTTCATTATCAGTGAACCTTGGCTTAGGTTCTCTGATCGCATCCCCTTGTATTTTGATTATCCGACCTCCCAAGGGAAATTTCAAGCACTGGTGCAGGGGGGAGGAGACCCCCTTTATGGATGCTAGCCATTTACGTCCTAGGATCATATTATAATCTGAATCCATTTCTAGGACATAAGCTTTAGTGCTAGTTTCCAGTGGCCCCACTTTTAATCGGAAGTCCTTGAAGCCTAGAACTGGACGAGCCGTTTTGTCATAGGCAAATATGCGGGTGTCCGTTTCAAAGAGTGTGGTTATGCACCCATCGATGTGCTCGAAGGTTTGTAATGACATGAGGTTTACTCCTGCCCCGGTGTCAATTAGAACTTTATCTACCGGGTGTCCTTCGAGGTTGATTGTTATACATAGGGTTGAGGTGTTGACGACTTTATCATGAACTTCTTCCTTAGGTCTAAAGGTGATGACGGGCCCCAGTCCTGCGGTGGCTAGAGCTATTGGTATGCCTAGGGTAGAGATCTGCGGGTCGACTTGAGTTCTTTCTAGGAACGTTCTTAGAGCCTGCTGGTGGTGTTCCGAGGTTTCGATCAGCTCTAAAATGGAAATTTTCGCGGGGATTTTTCAGAGTTGGTCTAGGATGTCGATCCTATCCCCGGCGCGGGGCTCCTCAGTTTCGGTTTCAGGCAGGGGGTGTCTATAAGAAGGTACAGTGTTGAAGATTCTGCCTGCTCTAGTAGTATGATGGTTTAGTGCGTCAATGGTGGTTCGGGGGTTTTGTGTTATTGGGCGCGGGCTTTTGTTGATTTGTAAGGGGGATATTGGTTGGTCTTTTTCGGGGGAAAAGAGTCTTGTGGGTTTGGGGAGAATAGGTGAGGGGGTCGGCAGGATGGTGGAAGAGGCTGGTAAGATTATGCCACCTGGAACGATTCTGGGTGACTCTTCATGGTCAGCGACTTCTATGGTGTAGACGCTTTCATAGCTCAGGTTTTCTGGTTCCGTCAAGGGAGCCTTCGTAGCTGGCCTCGGGTTTTGGATTGTGGTTTCTACGGGGTTATGGGTTTCTGGGACCTTCTTGACTTCTAGTGATCTGGTAAATGGGTTGTTGAGTCCCCTAATGGTGGCCCAGTCTAAGCGTCTCTCTTCGTCAAGGGTGTAGACAATGTCTCTAAACAAGGAGCATTGCTCGATGGTGTGGCCGTGATGTCGATGATACTGACAAAAACGGGTCGGGTCAGCACCGGTAGGCGAAGGTCTAGCCGTGGGTAGGGAAATGCTATTGGTCTTTAATAAGGCTTTGAGGATGTTCTCTAGGGTTTCTGGGAGGGGGGAACAGCTATCTCTTCCGTTTGGCCATCTTGGGCCGTAGGAGGGGGAAGGTGTGGCCTTACCATGGGGGCCGTATGCGGGTTCACTGAGGGCTCTACCTTGCGTTCTTGGGGGGATAGGATAAGAGGATCTCCTGTTTTGGTCCTGGTTATGGATAGAGGGGGCCTGAATTGGGGAATCATGGGTTGTGAGGTTTTGTCGTATTGGCACGGGGACGGGTACTGATCGAGGGGTAAAATGTTGATTTGCTTGCCGAGGCGGTGCATATCCGGATGATCCGGGCGTGTACTGTCTCGGAGCTGTTCCTCGGTCAGGAACTCGTGCTCCGTTCGGGTAGAGTGCCGATACTTGGTTAATGATCCCCTCTACCGTGGGGGTTTGCGCCTTACGAGGCGGTTGTCCAACCCTATGGCTGATAGGTGGGGACTGGGTTTGTACTACTGGGGCTGCACAACGGAAAATCCTGTTGTGGCGGTCAATCAGAAGTTGGTACGTAGTGCAGTCTCCGTACGAAAGGCTCGTACGGAGCTCTGGACTCAGGCTCTGTAACATCATGTCAATTTCTTGACATTCTGTGAGTTGCAGACCGGTTCGGTGGACAAGGGTGCGCCACCGAGACACGTATTGTTCGAATTCCTCCCTAGGCCTCATTCTTTCTACGGTTAGATCTGAAATAGAGGGGGTCCTAATCCTCTGGTAACCGTAGCGGCCCAAGAATTTCTCGCTTACAGCCGAGAAATTCGACAAGTGATCTACAGGGAGGGTGGAGAACCATTGTAGCGCTTCTCCTTCCAATGATTTCTGGAAGAGGAAGACTAGTAGAGGTTGATTATCTAGAAACGGGCGTGCGTCTAGATAAAAGGCAGTTAAATGAATGTCTGGGTCTCCACGACCGTTGTACCGGCGGAATTTGGGGACTTTGAATCCCTCCGGTAGGTGGACTGATGGGATTTGTCTCAGGTTATGTAGAGACATGTGTTTGGGGGCCGAGGGACTAGTCTCGGAGAGAATTCTCCGGATGGTATCGTCCAGTGTTTCTCCCCGGGGAGGGCTGCCTAGCGGTCCCGGGTTTGGGGTGGCCTGGTAAGGGCCTGGGGTGGAAACAACTGGGAATTTTGGATTCGCGGGGGAAAGGGGGGTGAACGAAAAGACACTCGGGTTGACCGAGTGACTGGGTGTGAATGGGGTTTTGGGAATGGATTTAGGGGTTTCGACAGGGGTTTCCTGTCTCGAGGTCTTGGCATGACGGTAGTCAACGAGGTCATGAAACATGTCCTCTACCGTTTGATACCCTAGACTAGCCATCCTTTCCTCTAGATGGGTCAGGAACTGTGTGGCCTGACCCTCTTGGTGATTCCTTTCCTCTAATATCTCCTCTTCCATGTGGGATTCCATGACGTAGAGTGGGGGGATGAATGCAGATTGAAAGCAGTAAATAAAGCAGTAAAGGATTGCGCAGCTGTGTGCGACTTACAAAAGCAGTAAAGGATTGCGCAGCTGTGTGCGACTTACAAAAGCAATAAAGGAAAGAAAGCAGTAAAGGATGTTATAATGCACAGTAGAAGAGGATTTAATTCAAGGAGTGAGAAACTCTAACCTTCCTAGAGGTTTGATAGCATTTTAGTCAAGTTTGTAAAAGGGCTCGGCCGGATCGTCTCCTCGGAAGGGGTGAGGGTGTGGTTCCTGGTCGAGGCGCCCGACAGCGGCTCAAGAGGATTCAAGGGGGGGGGGGGTTTGTGATCGCCACCTGCTTTTTCTAAAAACAGGAAAGGGTTTGGATTTGATCGCCTACGTGGGGAGTTTGTGGGGTCTCCGCTCTGAGATACGGATATACCGTACACAGAGGTGAAAAACAGGTAATCCTATTCTGCTCCCGGGCTTGACTAAAGGAGTTATGGGACAAAGGGGTGTGAGTATGGGGTGTGTATAGGGGGGCGGCTAGTCGGATCTAGCCGTCTGGTCAGGGGCGGCTACTAGGGTTTAGCCGTCCCAGGTCTGGTTTGATTTGGGCAGGGGTTTGGTAGGAAATGGGTTTGGTTTTGGGCAGAGGCTAAGCTAGGTTTAGCCCGGGCTTTTGGAGGGTGAGATGAGAGGGTATTTTATGTGGGGAATGGGTGTTTCTCTCACAAAAAAGGGCTCTCTCTCTCTCTCTCTTGGGATTTCTAGTGTGAAAAGGGAATGTGAATTGTGGGATGTTGGTGTGGAAGGGTTGTTTGTGGATTTGGTGATGTTTTTTATTTGGGCTTGGGACCCCTCTATTTATAGTAAAAGAGGGGCAGGGAAATATCCCGAGGGTAATGGAGTGGGTTGGCTTTGATTGGACCTCTCATTAATGCTCTGGTTCTTCTGCCAGAGAACAGGTGAAGGGCGGCTAGTGCTAACTAGCCGCCCGGGATGGGGCGGCTACTTCCTGGTAGCCGCCCCTATCATGACCTGCCAAACGTCCCATCTCTGACAAGCGGTGGCTTGGGTCGGCTACTTGGTTTGATCCGGCCAAGAGAGGGCGGCTAGAGGTCATGACCCGCCGCAATGATCAGCATTTAATATTGCTTTATGTCCCATCCAGGGAACTGGTCCAAAGTCGGCCAGGGGGCGGTTAGGGGGTGCGGCTAGTGCAAACTAGCCGCCCAGTAAGGGGCGGCTAGTTAGGGCTAGCCGCCCCGTTCCAGGGACTTAGGTCTTTTAGGTTTTTTTGGTTTTTTTAGGGTAGGTTTAGGTCTGGGTTAGGGTTTGGCTTAGGTTTAGGGTTTGAGCTAGGGTTTGGGTTTAGGGTTTAGGTTAGGGTTTGGGCTAGGGTTTTAGGTCAAGGTTGGGATTAGGGTTTAGGGTTAGGGTTCGGGGTTAGGTTTAGGTCAAGGCTGGGATTGGGGTTTAGGGCTAGGGTTTGGGGTTAGGTCAAGGTTCAGGGTTTCCGGTTTTAGGGTTAGGTCAAGGCTAGGGTTAGGGTTTCTGGTTTACCGAACCTTCGGTTCTCTATTGGTGTCCACTTGTGGGACATTTCTGTGTGTTACTTGAAGTATTTCTGTCTCTCTGGACGGTCAAAATTGGGGTATCTAGAATAGGGACCATATGGTTTTTTTTTATATAAGTATTTATACCACTGTTTTAAATCACGAACGATATATCGATATATCGTTTTCGACTACCAAATTGCAAAATCGCGATGATTTCGTGAGGCTTTATCGAAATCACGTTGACGTCACCGGTATATCGACATTCAACAATATATCATTTATAAACTACAAACTCGCTTAGCATGCGAGAGGTCAGAGGTCAGGGGATTGATACCTTGCAACTCCACTTTTTTTTAGTTATTATATTTTAATAAAATATATATATTTTATTAAAAAAATTTACACCTTTTACAAATGATTTGGTACGGTTTATTAGAATATATATATATTTTTTAAAAAATAAAACTTATGAGATAAATTCATAAATATGAATGAGTACAATTTATTTGAGTATTTATTTTAATAAAAAAATAAAATAACTCATTGAATATATATATTTACATCTTTTACAAATGACACATCATTAGGTGGAAATCAAGAAGGAGATTTTGTAACCAATGTAAAGGATCATCTGTTTAAATAAAATTTTCTCATTTTTACAATTTTATGTTGTAGTTAATTAATTATGCATTTTTATTTCTAATCAAAACCATTGTAAAATTATTAATATCTTCATATCAAATTATTCTTATTCATTTTCATTATTTTTTGTTGTTTTTCAGTTATTTTCGTTTTAAAAAAAAACAAGAACAAAAAATACCCAATCGATATAATCGATTTTATCGATATTATTTTATCGATATTTAAAACACTGGTTTATACGCTCCCTTAAAAAAAAAAAATCTAACTCCGGGCAAAGTGTTTTTTTCCCCTTTCCACATTAGTTGCCCCAGTACTTCCATCTTCATCCTCTTCAATGTTTCCTCCCAAACATGTTTTGAAATCTTGTATATAACAATGTTAAACAAACTCTGGAAACCATGAATCTCTCAATGAAGATCAAAACCTTTTTACATGTTGTCCTGCATAGCCACAGGAGGCCTACAAGCAGCCACAGGACAGCCACCACTATTCCTTGAAAGCAAAGAAGAAAAAGACCCTCTTTGTGTTCTCTTTGACATGGTCCTCTTGAAGGATCCAACACTATATGATCTATGGCAATCCAATCCACCACCATAGCTCTTGCACTGCTTCATCTTCTTCTTGTAAGGGCTCTCTCTCTTCACCAAATCCTCCAAACACCTCACATTGGATAGAGATGTGAAAGATTGGGATTTCCCTTGGAAGTACTTGGACAGTCCCCTCCTATAACATCCAAAATAGAGAGAGAAAAACAATTAGCAAGTCATAACAAATAAATCTCATATTAATCTTTGTGAACCATTTTTTGTAAGATGGATGCAAAGTCCTGATCAGAGACAAGTATACAATAAGACATACTAATTTGATCTGCTCACACCAAAGTATTGACATCTGCCAATATTGGATGCAATATCAATTGTCAATATGCACTAGTATAGTATGTGATCTTTTGTTCCACATCTCTAATCTAAGTATGTACTTATGACACTTTTCAAATGTTTCCAATGTTGGTATTATTCTACTATTACATCAAATGAGATACTCACTTAATAGGCAATTGGGCCATAAGGGAGGACAACGCATAGAGAGGGCCGCTGGAGATCGAATTTTGCGACGACGATGGAGACGTCGCGTCTTCTGAGAAATCTGACGAACATGATTCGTCGGAGATGCCAGATTCCTCCTCCCCCCCTCCTCCTCTGATGTCGAGATCGAATGGCACGACTCATCTTCGCCATCAAAAACTTCGGCCGGGTTCTCCAGTGACCTAACTCCGGTGAACATGTGCTCACAACCTCCATCCATTGATGCAAAAAAGTACCCCAAACCTTTGAAGGACACAAGGAAACTATGTAAAACAAATTGTGATTGATCAATTCATGCACATGAGGCTTTGTCTTCCATTGGGAGGTATGTATATATAGTTTTGGCAATAGTAGGTAATTTAGGGCACCACTCTTTCTTGTGTGGGTGGTTATTAAATTTGGAAATAAGAGGACCAATGTGTGTTGTCATGTTTTTATAAAATAATAGATTCGACATTATCATCTTTTTAGGATGACTCTCCCATAAAAAAAGGTAACTGGTGGGGGGACTCAAAAGGGATAAGGCACTTAAAAGGATTTGAATTCATCCATATCTATCTACCTGTCCTAGTCATCCCTTGCCATAACTTCCTATCTATTATCTCTTTTGGGTTCTTTTATAAATACCCCCCTTTATAAATTTTTGTATTTGAAAAGTCCTCTGAAAGAACAATGTGAAAGAAACTCTAAGTATGATTATCATGACTTATTCTAACTTAATCTAGACATGACTATTACAGTTTATTTCTTTCTACTGCGGGAGGGCGGGGGTGTTCCTCTAGTCGGTCTTTTCTATTTCTTCTCATACCCAATTCAGATTTGGAACCTCAACTTACTCAAAAGAAAATAAAACTAAAACTCTAGGGACATATCAAAATAGAGAAGAGAAAAAAAAAATGGCATTGTTACATGCAGTTTTTGTATGCATTCCCACATACAGTCAGTCTTATTTGATTAATTGGGGGTTATGTTATTTCACCAATTTCATATTTTTTTATGGTATTTTTTTAGTGGGGAGTTTTTTTTTTGCTTTGGGCATAAAGGATTCTTCAGGAGGTTTATCTGCGAATAAATTCCCTCTCCCCTGGTCTCTCCTGTGGATACTAGAACAATGAGACATATTGAAAGTCATGGCTAAGGATTCAGGGGAAATGTGGAACATGGTGACCCATTTGAACAATTTTTTACAAGTATATAATATTATATAATATAAAGAAAGAATATAAAAAGGGGTGTGAAATAAAATTGAGTGGTCAGGAGTCTTCCACAGCTAAAAACAAAAGGTTGTGGGTGTGCCAAATTCCAGGCTGCTATGGCATCATAAATTCTGTTTGTTAATGGGAGCATATCACCAATAACACATGAGAATCAATCAAATAAGATTTCATTACGTGTTTTTTTTAGCCTTTCATCAATTTTTTTTTTCTTGGTGGGGGATCTCAATGAAAAACTGTCCATGATTTAATAAAATTAAGTTGAATCAGGGTCTTCATGGAACCTTATTTTGGCTACTAGTCACTTGTCATTCTACAAGAGAAATAGACTCATCATTAGATGATTATCAATTTTTTGATAAAATCTTTAGATAAGTACCACCAACAATTATTGATCACTTCTAAACAGACTGTTAGAGTGGACGTAATGACTTGATCAATTGTCAATGCTGACAAACTGACCTCGAGGATGCACTAACTCGATTAGTTGTCAATGTTGATAATTTGACATCGTGTATGAGTCTTGTATCTACCACAAAGCATTATATCATCACATCTGTCATCAGTGTCTAATATTTAAAAAAAATACAAAAATCAACACAATCAATCTATTATATAACCGTGACAATAAAATATAAAATTTATAGCAATATTACTGATAAATAGATAATAATGAATTAATCAGGGGTCCATTTGAGATTAAGTGGTGTTAGGGATGCATATTTCATAAACTTCAATACATATAGAAAACATGGTTAATAAGTCTATTATGGACCTTTACTTTATTCATGCTATAAAAAGGGACCTATTCATCATGAAGAAAGTTCTAGAAATAAAAAAAAATACCCACCAAAAAAAAAGTTCTAGAAACATGTTCCAAGGTCAATCCATATCTTGTCTTAGTTAGTCATTAGGGTTATCAAATCAACCCATCTGAGCCAAAAAAAAAAAAAAAAAGGTCATGAAGATGTGGGGTCCCAATTCATGTTTGGAAATGTTTGTGGGATAAGGCATCCTATGAGTCAAATGGTTTTAAATGTTTTTTTGATGTGTTATCCAATGCTTATCCACATATGACACATGATATCCACGCAAGCAAACACACATACACCACATAATCTAACATTCATTTGGGGCACTATATGAGGGGCAGTTGTGGGAAGCAAGAAAGGCACCCTTCCATGCACATTTAATTGGCGATTTGTGAGTGACACATGAAATAATTGAATAGAGAGAGATAACCATCCATGTGTTCATGTTTTAAAAAAATGATTAAATGCTTTCTCCCAATTGTGTGGATTAGAATATATATATTGTACTGTAGTAAGTATAATTGTTGCGGTTTAATACGCTGCTTTTTATTTATATGTTCTGATGCATTGTAATACCCCTATTGTAAGGCAGGGCAATTTGATTCTTGTGGTGTATTTTTTTTTCTTTCAAAGAATGGTGTCCCAGAGCTTGATTCATTGACCTTTTTTAAGAAGTAAGGGATGCTAACCAATTTTTTCGAAACTCGATTCATGACAATCAAATCCTAAAAAATTTATAAGAGTCTAAATAGAATCGAGAGACAGTTATTTTCGTTTTTTAGCCTTAAACTTCTATCGGAATAAAAAAAATGATTCATAATAATTTTTGTTCATACTCACCATTTTTTTTTCTTGTGAATACATATTCATTTTAAGAGTGTTTTGATACGTTTGGAACATATTTAAAATAAGTTTTAAGAGATTTGAAAAACTATTTTTTATTAAGGACATCGGATTGTTGAATTGCAGCCATCCATTCGGATGATCAGGAACATCCATCTAGATGGAAATATTCTAGAGATCCCAATTTAGCTATAGAATTGTGTATGATCATTCTTTACTTATGACCTGTCTAGCCGGACTACTCTCATGACTGACCTCTAATTCAAGAAACACATCAAGATACACACCCATCTATACCCACTACCCAACTTACTCTATTTCACTACCTAAAATTATGAAAATGTCATTATTTATTTTATTTTCTTGTCTCCATTTCCCACTATCCAGTTCGATAGTGTCCAGTCGAAGTCTTCTTCACTGGGACGATAGATATCCATCGATCTGTCTGAATAAGTATCGACATGGATGTGTCGATCCTTCAAAACAACTTTCTTCCAAGAATCAATCACTTATACAATCATTTAAGTTCATACGAAAAACAAAACTGTCATTTAAGTTATTTAATTCTTTTTTAAAATCATGCACATGTATATTTATTTAAGTATAAGAAATAAAAATATCAAACAAATAGTTATTTGGATCAAATAAACAGTAAACATTTCATATAAACAAAAAACATTATTTTATTTTCTAAACAAGTGGAGTCTCATGTCGAAAGTATATGGAATGTTTCTTGATACTCCACTTGTATATATGGAATATTTCTTGATACTCCGCTTGTGTATATGGAATGTTTAATGTTTATTTCATTTATATGACTGTTTTTCCATTTTTACACATTGTATTTAAATGACAAAATAGGTGAATAATTTTCTAAAGAACTTAAATGACTTAAATGGAATTTTTGTTTTTGATAAGGACTTAAATAATTGTATATGTAATTTATTTTAAAAAAATAAGTGTTGTTTTAAAGGGATCGACATGTCCCTGTCAACAGTTACTCAGACAGATTGACAGACATATGTCGTCCTTGTGAAGCAGATTTTGACTGGGTCCCTGTCGACACTTGTTTAAACAGTTCGATGAACCTCCGTCGTCTCAGTAAAGAAGATTTCGACTAAACGCTGTCGAAATTGGTAGTGGAAAAGGAAGACAAAAAAATAAATAAATAATGGCATTTTTATAATTTTAAGTAATAGAAAAGATTAAGTTGGATAGTGAAAATAGCTTTGCCCTATCTAAAAAGTGGTATCCAAACATTAGTACTCTGGATGATGTTTGAGAGCTCGAAGCCAACGCATTTCTAGAAGGGTTGGGGATGACCTAAAACATTAATTTTTTTTTTTTAACTTGGTTGTCATTAAAAGGAATTAAATTAATCTTAGTGGACTTGTTAAATTCAGATGTATCTGGCTCATATGTTGTTAGGATAATGTTAGGTCTTGCCTAAATGCACTCTCATGACATTCACATATGTTTTAATTTTTTAAAAATAGTAAACTTCTTCTAAATAAGGTATATGCTTTGTTAAAAAGTGTATATCATTTCATTTTGAATTGAATGAATTCACTTTTAATAAGTATAATTTTTTTCGAACGGGGCATATATCTCACCTAAAAAGTTATATACTTTTGTTGATGGCTAATGTGGTATATAGAACTGTTACAATACATATGATGTTATCAAACATAATGTATTCAATGAAATATTGTAGCATCCGATTTCCCTCACATTGAGCAGTGAAGAAACTATCGATTACATTTGATGGAGATTCTGGCCAATAAAGGAGAGGTGAGGTTGTACAAAAGAAAATACAGTTGATGAAGGAGCTTTGATACAACAATCTTAAAAAACTCCCAACTTTTATTTGGATATCATAATGCATTTGGGCGCTATTACACGCAATTCTTTTTATAGCACGCAATTCTTTTTATAGCGTTAAATGCAATCTCATATACCTCGTTAGTTATTCAATAAATTATATATCTCATTAATTTTTTTCTTACACTTACTTTCTAAAAATTGATTCATCAATTCAAAATGGAGCGGTATACACTTTCAACAAAGCATAAACCCTGTTAAACTAACGATGTTTATATTTTTAAATTTTAAAACATGTGGAGACTATTTGTAGAGTGCATTTGAGATTGTACCTGATATTATTCAATACAATTATGCATGAAAGAGTGAATTCTCGTATAAATGTATATGATCTGATGCAACATTTTCCTTATGGACAATTTTCATAGCTGATGTAACATTTTCCTTCATGTAGATAACGGTGATTTTTATAGTGGCATATGTTTCCAATACCTATAATAATTTTATTCTTAGGGCCCGTTTGGATGGAGACATAAACTATTTTGGGGTTTATACCTATTCCAGGAATTGTTGACTTTATCAATAGAATAAGAGATTTTGTGTTTGGTTGTGTTTTCTGTTATTCTCATTGGGAAACGTAATAATAAAGGTTGGGGTGTTTGGTTGACGAAGAATAAGATGTGAATAAGGTGTAAAAAATTGATTTGACATATGGGCCCCATTGATGTATAAGAGGTGATAACAGATGATTTGATGTGATGATATGTGATTTGATAGGTGGGTTTCCTTATTCCAGTGGAGGAATAACACAATTCCATTGGTGGACTTGGAATACAAATACCAGCTTATTCTCTCCTTATTCCGCATAGCTATACCCCCTTATTCTGCCTACCCAAACACCTATTTTTCCTATTTCTCCCCTATTCCACCCCTATTCCACTACCCAAACGGCCCCTTAGGGCCCGTTTGGGGTGTGACATAAGGTTATTCGCCCTTGATATCTATACTGGGATAGATAACAATCCATGTTGAATAGGTAAATTTTTGTTTGGTTGTCTTTTCTGTTATTCTCATTAGGAAACGTAAAATTGATCTTTTTGTTGTTTGGTTCACCTTGAATAAAATAAGGATAAGTGGTAGATAAGAGATGGATAAGAGTTTATGACTTTTAAATGACAATTATACCCCTGCATAAATTATTTGTGTTTGGGAATAAGTATAAGAGATGTGTATGTGATATGATAGATGTGATAGTTTTTGGAATGAGTGCAGAGAGTGTTAGGTAAGATAAATTTTTTAAAATGACAGATAAGGGTATTTTTATCCATTGGTATAGATAAGCCCTTATAAGCAATTCTAGCTTTTTCTGAGAATAGTTATCAGCCCTTATCCTAGCTTATCCAAACATAACTATCAAGATTTATTCTTGTCAAACAAACAGCTGTTTGGGGGCTATTTTACTGTATTCTCCCCTATCCGGCGTTTATTCTCCACCCCAAACGGGGGGTTAGGGAATAGTTTCACATGCATACCCTCACATGAGTGATACATGATACATGGATGATATATATTTTATGCAATGAAACATGTCATTTCATAAAAGTGAAATATAGTGAATCGTATCAATTCACTTATATATAAAAAAAAGAAAATGCTAGACTTAGTCATTTTAACGGTTTAAAACTCATATCATACATGTTTTCATTTTTTTAAATAGTAAATATTATCTAATGAGATATATGTTCTGATAAAAAGTATATATCGTTCTATTTCGAATTGAATGAATTCAGTTTTATTATGGACCGGGTTTGGTCCAACACGTACGCATCCATGGCCGTTCGACCGTATTTTAATTCAATCCTATTTTAATTTTTAAATTGTACATAATATAATTGAATCCTAAAAAAGAAAGGGTAAGAATTTAATCAAATTCTATTTTAATTATCAAATCTTACAAAATATCTCAATCATAATGTTTATCTTGAGGTGATAATGTGTAAAAAAAATTAACAAGGTACATACAAGGTACATACATACATCATTATAATTTCTTTTTAATCAACCTAACTCGATTTCTTTTTAGTATGTGTAAAAAAAATTAACAAGGTACATACATCATTATACTTCTTTGGATTTTTAACTATGTATATAAAGCTGTAAAAAATCTGAGTTTAAAAGCTCCCTTAAAAAAACTTAAAAAAAACTACATTGTTGGGCATGTAGCAGGCCAATTCTACAAGAGCCCATAAGGCATAGCCCAACATGCACAAACATGCACATGGGCCTTGTAGATACCCGGAGTCTTTTATGCAGCCTTGTTTGTAATAGTAAAATCACTAATGCAATATATACTTCACACTGTCATTATATATTCTATTATAAAAAACATTAAAAATACATGCATTAAAATTAGAGTACTTTATTTTTATTAAAAAAATACTTGACTTGTGTAACATTTTCCGTCTCTTTTAATGTTTATTTCTTCATTAGTCAAATATGTAGCATGTTGTTTATATAATATGTGTATGAGGCAATTATATTTCCAATGGTTTCTATTTAATAAACCGGGCTTTGGTTAAGTCGGCAAGTACCTTTTATTTCTTTGAAAGATGTCAATGAATCAAATCATGAAGATCGAGAACCATTCTTTCAAAAAAAAAAAAAATTTAATATACAGAGTAAAGAAAGAACATAGTACTCACTGGTCACCATATTAAATATATCATGCAGACTGAAGCATTGCCCTTTCACTACAAACATCAACTTACAGTACAAATGTACAATAGATAGATTCCTTGACAATAAACCATTGCAACTTGCAAGAATGCACATGTATTACTGAATATTAACAGGAATCATTGTCCTCCAACATGCAGGAGAGGTACAATTATGGTATAAAACTGGCATAGTATTCTAATACCACTTGGTAACAAAGATGTTGAGAATATCTTTGTTATTAGGAATCCATTTTCTATCCTCAAACTATTGTTTAACTAGTCCAAAAGTTGGATTAGAATTTATATATCTTTTTTGTCATCCACGGTATACATAAAATCAATAACTCTTACATAAAATTTATACACCAATACTAGAAAAAATAAATCCCCTTACACTTCTCTTCTCTTTTGTATCACGACGCTTTATACTTAGGGGTAAAATTGATAATTAAAAAGATATACAGATTATACAAAAGAGTAAAGACCAGTGGTTTATGTAACAAGACTAGTTTATTAACTTTTCAAAGATAAAAATGAATTAAGTTCGTGAGTATTACAATACCCCACATTGTGGCATATTTACCCCCCCCCCCCCCCCCCACCCACGCAAAATAATAACAACAACAACAACCACCCACCCCCAAAGGGGGGTAACGGGAAATTAATTAAGCAAAGTGAAAGCTTTTAATAATTAGTTATCATGCACGTGCTAATCCACATGATATATCATACATGGATATATGTTTTATGAATATAATTTCAAAGAATAATAAATAGATTAATATGTGAACATTTGTAATAAA
Organism: Acorus calamus; assembly: GCA_030737845.1. NCBI lineage: Eukaryota > Viridiplantae > Streptophyta > Magnoliopsida > Acorales > Acoraceae > Acorus > Acorus calamus. Next base: position 15,725,970 of record CM060864.1, on the reverse strand, counting down.
TTTATTACATAGATTTCTATTTATAATTTTTTTATCTGATAAGAACTAGAAAGCAAAAATTATCATCCAATTGATGGAGAGAATGAAGTCAAGATTATACATATTTGTATGATGTTAGTGTAAATTCTTGAAAAATATAAATTGACAATTACATTGTTCTAATTCTATACTCAACCCTAAATAATAATCACAATATAAACCTAACATCATATTTCTCTCAAAATTAAATCCTAAATTAATTCTCATATATAAATCTCGTGTACATATTCAAATATTCAAACTCTTAATGTAAGACCACCTTCGTAACTTAAATATATAAAAAAAGGTAAACCTACAACATACAAAATTTGAAAGTTCATCAAATTCTTATTGAAATGCAATCACATAAAGACTTATATTTTTACGATTGTATATGAATTACAATTATGACATGATACATGTACAATATTTTCTTCAAACTTTAACTCCTAACTCAAAAGCCCATATAAAATTCCTTAATCGATTTAACCTTTTAATAGACCCCTTATAGGATATAAGAGTTGAGTTCAAATTTTTAATAGGCCGCTTATTTTTTTCAACATTACAACAGTCACCTTCTCCGAGATATAAAACTATTCTTAAAAAGAGAGAGAAACTACAACATGCCACATTTGAATATTCTTCTCTATTCCAAATTAAAAGAAACATTAATTATATAAAAGCTCTATTTTTAAATTCACATATGCATACTGATAATGCCTCTATTATTATCAATTTTGACTTTTAAATCAACTTTTCATATCTCTTGAATTGATTCAGACTTAATTGAAAGTCATCATCATGAATTAAAAGCGCAAAAAATGAATAGAATTAAAACATGCTAAACATTTAATGATATTTCTCTATTCTATTATAAAATGAAACAATATCTACATAAAACTCATATTTCATGATTTATCTCATAATTATAGATGCATAACAATTTAAACTCTAATTCAAATCATAAATTAAATTTCAGACATATTCCTTTACTTTTTACTGCATCTACTTCCTTGTTCACTAAAAAAATATCTTATTAAACCCTATAATGAATTTATTAATTTCACAATCACAAATATAAAACAAAAAAATCAAGATATCTGACCTTTGTGTGTTTTGAGCGGCTAAGATCTTGGGATAATCATAGTATCCTACTTTGAATCATGCATCCACACCGAACTAAAAAATAAAAATAAAATAAAAATGATTTAAATATATTAAAAGATTATTCTTCTCTTACATAATTCATAGTATAAATATATGTATACGCTCGCGATTAGGTGCAACGAACGGTGGGTGCGGCCGCGACGTGGGCCGTTCGATCACGGATCCATCGCATCCGACGGTCGATGTGAATCTCTAGAGATGCGACTTGAGTAAAGATCGATAAAGATCTCCGGTCCCCCATATGGTTTTTTACTAAAACATCCACCACAACATGTCATTTTCTTCCTAATTCACCCGCTCAAGAAAAAAAAAAAGAGAGGAAACATCAGGACTCATAAAAGATCTAGAATGTTTTTATAATCATCAATTATATTTTTCATTGTGACTAAAACAAGAAAAAAAATCAAATATATAAATTAAAAGAACCATTAAATTTCTGTGTTTGTATGTTTTCGATGAAATGGAGTTTGAAAAGATTTCATATTTTCTTATTTTTATCATACCAATTATATGTTATAACACCTGGAAAATCTACTAATATATCAAAAGATTACTCTAAAATATATACCAAAATCAAAACTCAAAAGAGCGATTATGATCTTGAAATCACCCAAACTCTAGAAATAAATACCCGATCGGAAACTATATGATTGGGTACTTTGACCAACAAAGTTCAATGAAATAATTTCTTATCATTAAAATAACTATATTGCATCACATCAAAGCTAATGCAAACAAAAACCTAATCAAACACACAAATCATAATCCCATTAAAGGATTAAAACATTTTTATTTTTATGCAAACCTAAACACATATATTAAAAAATATTAAAAATAAAATACTACCTCCATTTTGTGTTGAAAATGCATTGTCCGCCTCTCTCTGGATGCACTGATCATTTCACGACGAAATGAAAGAAAAAAAATATATAGTAAAAAAACATATAGTAAAAAAACACGACGAAATGAAAGATAAAAACTAGCAATAACCCCAAACGAGAGAGAGAGATGGGGTGGGGGGGAGATGTTGAAAAGATTTTCGTTCCCGTCAATCTTTCTCTCCGCCTCTTTCATGCACAGTCCAAATAAAACCCCCCCCCCCCCCCCCCTAAACTATTTGAAATCCATATAACTCTATGATATTTTTTAAAGTTCATATAACCCCTTAAAACACATATGTAAATCTAAATAACCCTTTAATTTAAATTTTTGTTGACAGATGAGGATTATTTTATAAATATTTCATTGGTTAACCCTAATTAAAAACACAGTATCCTATAAACTCTTACAATTTTTTTAAAATGAAAAAAAATATATGTAAATGACGAATGTATCTCTCCAGATAGATTTTTATATTTTTAACATATTGTAAGATAATTTCGATATGCTATATTTTCAACCAGGATTAACTAAATTACCAAACAAAATATTCACATAATATTCCTCATCTATCAATGAAAATTTAATTTAGGGGGCCATTTGGATTTTGTAGGTATTTACAGGGGATTATATGGACTTTTGAAAAAGTCAAGGGATTATATAGACTTCAAATAGTTTACAGGGGGTTATTTGGATTTTTTCCTAAGAAATAACCTTCTTCTCATTGTCATCTTAAGGTTCCCTGCATTCAAGCCACCATTCAATTCATGATCAAGCAAATACAATAAAAATATACATAAATACATATAAAAAAACCGCTTGAAAACAAAAATCATTCATTCATTGGGTCGGAGAGATGAAGAGCTTCATCTAGGGACTATTGATGGATGCATTTAGTGATATATACAAAAAAATTATTAAGAAAAGGAGTAAGACTATCATTGTCAACGAGTCGGATCCAGACTCGGACCCAATTCGATTTGAACCCGATTACACGTGTAATATATCCGACCTGATTTGGACCCGACCCGGTAGACCTGAACATACAATCAGGTCAGGTCCGGGTTCGGATCCACCCCACCCCGACCAGTTGGACCCGAGACCCGATTGTTTTATTAATATATGCTCATATATTACAAGACTGTTAGTATTAGTTGACCCATAATTTTGTTTCTTATTTATCAAGTTACAAGTATAAATTTTAACTCATTTTTGTATCCATACGTCCATAATCAAGCCTATAAATCATAATCCATAATCAACTAAGCCCGCCCGTTGACATGCCTTATTAGATTATTAGTTTTTGAATTTGTATAATTAATTGGTTTGTTGCATGATTTGTGTATATTGTTTAGATTAATATGTTAGTGTTTATTACTTTGAATGTTGTTTAGGTTAATATGTAGTGTTTATTGTTTTGAATATTTTATGTTTGTTGTTTTGAATGTTTATCTTGTGACACAAATAACCATCAGCTCTCCCTTTTAGTTCATTGTTATATTGTTTAGATTTCTGTTTACTAAGAATGGTATATGTTAGTGTATAGTTTTGAATGTTGCTTATTATTTTGAATGTTGCTGTAGTGTTTATTGTTTTGAAAGCTTAATAATAACTAATGCTTTATATAAAAAAAATTTAATTGAATGATAAAACAAACAAATTCATGAGCTCTCCTTTTTTTATTAATCATATTCGGGTCAGGTCCGACCCGGGTCGAGGTCCACATTTCCAAAGACCCGGGTCCTGGGTTGGACCCAGACCCGCAGGGTCTTATTATGGGTCGGGTCCGGGTCCACTCTAACTTGGCCCGGACCCGACCCATTGACAGGTCTAAGTAAGATCCAGCAAAAAAAAAAGAGTTCAAATAGTTTGGTATTACGAGTTCAATCTTTGAATAAATCAAATCACTAAAAATTTTAGGAGATTCAATCTTCAAATAAATCAAATCCCTAGAAAATCTTATATGTACCATTGACTAATTTTAATATTTTAAAAGTTAAATATAAATCTTGTTAGACATACATTATGAAAAAAGTCTTGTTGGACTTCTATTTGGATATGAGTTTAGGTAAATTCTGCATTTGAAAAGCTAAAAATCTTAAACTCAAATTTAAACACAATTTCAACGTTTAGTTTTTTAAACCACCATCTTCCCTTTTTAGGCAAAAAAAATATTGCGATTGAAAATATAATAAAATAATATTTTTCAAAAGTTGAGTTTGAAACATAAAATTCTAAGAATCTTACTATTTCAACCACACATCCAAACGCAATCTTAATTAACCGTATCTTTGGTATCAACAACCAAAATAGAATACAATAAATCTTCTTGGATTAGATGATGAAAAAAGAAAATCCAAATATTTTAAAATTTTATAATTTAAATATAAATCTTATTAAATTAGATCATAAAAAAAGCAAATCCAAATATTATTCAAATTTTGTGCATCATTGATTAATTTTAAATTTTAAATAAATATATATTAGTAATTAATCAATTATTTAAAGGATAAAAAGGAAATGAAAAAGGCCGGGTCACAATTCTTTTAATAAGTAAGTAATAGATTAGATTAGATCATGAAAAAAGCAAATCCAAATATTATTCAAATCTTGTATATCATTGATTAATTTTAAATTTTAAATAAATATATATTAGTAATTAATCATTTAATAAGTAAGTAATAGATAATACCATACCAAAAGATCCAGATATAACATTTTGTATTTAGTATCCTTTTGGATGCTTGAAAGCATGTGGAAAATAATAATATAGTTACTTTTACAGTTCCAAACTTTTACAGTTCCAACACACTTTGAATTTTTATTGAAGTATATATTTTCACAAAAACAATAAAAATACATATTCGAATAAATTGAATTGCATATATTTTAACATTTTTCTAATAAATAATGTATGTATTTTATTAGAAATTTCATATACTAAGCATGACTACAAAAATGGAGTGTATCAGTGTCCAAAAACAAATATAAACAAACAAATTGCAGAAGTCTCAAAACTGTGACAAAGATTCTGATCTATAGAATAAACATAAAGAATCTGAATAGGTCTGCATGATGGATGGTTAGAAAATTTTCTCTAGAAAAAGATAAACTCACATCAAGAAGAAGAAAAAAAAGTAGAAGAAACGAATCGAAGAAATAAATATCAGAAAAACAGAATCGAAGGGGTTAATTAACACAATTCAAGCAGAAATATAAAAACTCATTGAGCACCTATTATCCATCAAACAACATCAACACATATATACTGCCTTATTTTTGTTACCATTTCAGCCACATTTATCATTACCTCACTGATGAAACAGGTTTTAAAAAGGCAAACGAAGAAGGAAAAAAAAGGGGTTCTGCTCATTTATCAAATGCAACTAAAAAATGTATAAAAAATCTTCATTTCATGACATAATTATTTGTGGCACATTCCCTAGCGGCCTTTTGATTTGTTCTGACTTTTGATATGTACTCTCTTTTAATATCAATTAAAGAAGTAGCATGCCTATCAATTTCATTTTCAAAAAAAAAAAAAAAACACACACACACAAGGAAAATGTTACATTCAATCTATATTACGGTCCAAAATGCAAACCGTACGTCTTTTTTTTTAAATCATATAATATATCTAAAGATGTATTTACTTTTATAAAATGTGAAATATGTACTCTAACGAATTGAATAATATCATTCATAGAAATTAAAAAAATCTCAACGAGGTATATACCTCGATACAGTGAGTGGGTGGACGTGTGAAACTAATGAGGTATATAAGACTACGTGTGATTGTAAAAAAAAAAAGAGTATAATGGAGCTCTATAAACAAATAAGTTACAACAATAATATTTTGGGTGCGGTTATTACCACCCCCATTTATGACAACCCCACCCCTTGAACTAAACCCACCCAGCCAATTTTTGTGAAACTCAAAGCCACCCCTATATATATTCCCAATTGGGAAAGTGTATACCCACCCCGCCACAGATTTTCATTTGTTTTGTTCCTTCCCCTTCCTCTCCACCATTTTGATCTCTCCCTCTTCGTCCGACATTGCCTTCCCCCGGCGTCTTTAAAACACTCACCGATGATCTTCACTTCTCCTGGCGGTCTTCATCTCTTCTCCCCTTGCCACCTCTCCCAATTTCACATATTTGGGCTTCATCTTCTCACTCTCCTAAATCCAAGTGAAAGGTTAGACCTTTCTTTTCTTTTCTTTTTCATGTTCTATTCATTGTTGGAAGGCTACATTTGTATTACATTTGTTTGTATATTTTTTTATCTTAGAAACCCTAATTTTTTTCTTCCAAACATAACCCTATTTTTAGGTTTTTTGGTGAAATATATTTGGTAATGATTGTTTGAAAGAATTCTAATGTTTATTGGTTGATGGAATGAGTGACATTGGTTGATTGAAGGAGAAATTTGGTCTTTTTTTTCTAGTGTAACCCTATTATTAGGTTTGTTAGTGAAATGATTTTTTGAAAATGACTTTTTTAAAGAAATGTAATGTTTATTGGTTGGTTGATGGAATGAGTGGCATTGGTTGATTGAAGGAGAATTTGTCCTCTTTTTTTCTACATAACCCTATTTTGAGGTTTGTTGGTGAAATGGTTTTCTGAAAGAAATGTAATATTTATTGGTTGATGGAATGAGTGGCATTGAATTGGTTGATTGAAGGAGAAATTTGGCCTAGTTATTTTTAGGATGATTTAGTATGAGGCATTGTTTTCTCTCATTTATTTTAATTGAAAGATGTGTGTATAATCATTATGGGTTGGAGGAGTAATGAATATAAACCTTAATGCATAATGGTTGGTTGAAAGTGTTAATTGGTTGATTGAATTTTGTTTGATAATTCAATGTGTACCATTGTTTCTGTGAGAAATGTTTCATTAATGTTTTTGTAAATTTGGTGATCGAATGAGAACATTTTTCCTCCATCTCTTTCAACATGATTTGTATTTTTCGCATATGCATGAGTACCAACTTGACTTTTCAATGCAGTATGGCTCCGAAGGAACACGTTCGACCTATAGCTTCCAATCGAAAGAGTAGATCAAAAGATGCGTCTTCAAGTTCTCAAATGTTGTTGAGGATCTGCAAGAAGAAGTGTTTGTCAATGAGAGGGAATGTTCAATGATCAGCCCTCGCAACACTAGTTTCACCCACGTGTAAAATGGTTTAATATAACCCTTGTATCATTTTTTTTATTCAAACTTCTCTCCACTAACTAGCAGATGTTTTGAAGTGTGTGGAACTATGTTCATCGAATGTCTACACCGTTTACATTCAAAAAATTAAAATATTTATAGAATGTCTTGCAAAGTGTGGTTGGAATGTATGGTTTAATATGGCTATAAAAATGTGTTTTGAATGGCTTTATCACATGTGTTTTATGAAATGCTAGTTAAATGTGTTTTGAATTGCATAGTCCAATGAATGAAAGTGTGGAAAGGATGAAAGATGTCATGTGTTCATTGTCCTGAAAGGTTCGATACTTACATTGTCGACCAAAGCAGACAATGTCGACATATACACGGTTGATGGGTCCAGAATCCGTTTACATGCATAGTTCTGTGGGTATCGACACTAATAATGTCGATCGTGGTTTGATCTGTCGACACTCACTATGTCAATGAAAATTCATTCAATGATATTGTTTTTGCACGATTCGACACTGCTTTGTTCGTCAACTTGAGAGTACACTCGAAACCAATCATGTCGACCTCACCATCCTCAGTAGACACCACTATTGTCGAACACTCTTACAATAGATTCTTGATTACTGTCAACACCAAGTTTGTCGATCGCCGTCCCATCATTCGTCGACACTCCACTTGTCGATTGCGTGAGAAGTGTATTTGAGTGAGGTGGGGTTTTGATTAAAAACAGACTTTGGGGTGGGGAAGGGTAGGGGTGGGTTAGGTATTGATGGGGGTGGGAGGGGAGGGGGTGGTGTTGGTTTCATTTCTAAACATTAAAAATAATTTTTCAAGGGGTGGGGTGAATACCTGATGGGGTGGTATATCCGCACCCTAATATTTCACTCACTAAGGTTCGTTTGACTGTGTGATTGAACCATTAACTTTTCAAAATCTAGTATGTTTTTCAAAAGCATTGTTTTAAAAACTTTTAAAACACTGAATTTTTTTTATCGTGTTTCATGTTTTCACTACAGAATCCATACAAACGCGGATCCAGGTGGGCCCTAAGACATTATTCAACTGTTATTCCACTTAAATACATATACTACTATAAATATAGAATTTGTACACTCTGCTTGCACTCAAGACTTTATTTGTAGGGAAAAAACCATATAACCCCCTATAAACCGCCTGAAATCCATATAATCCCCCCACTTTTTCTGAAGTCTATATAATCCCCTCAAAATACCTATATAAATCCATATAGCCCCATCAGTTAAATTTTCATTAACAGATGATGAATATTATATTTGGTTAACCCTGATTGAAAATACAATACATCAAAAACCTCCTACAATGTGTTAAAAATATGAAAAATCCTTTGAAAATGATAATTTTATCACTCTGGATAGAGTTTTATTCAGAGGGGTAAAATCTTCATTTATAGAGGGTTTTCCACATTTTTAACACATTGTAGGGAGTTTTGGTACACTGTGATTTCAGCTAGGGTTTAACCAAACAGAATATTAGCAGAATATTCCTTAATTGATCAACGAAAGTTTAACTCAAGGGACTATTTGGATTTCAATAGATGTTTTTATGAGGGTTATATGAACTTTAGAAAAAGTCAATGGGTTATATGAATTTCAATCAGTTTACGGGGGTTATTAATTTGAATTTTCCCTTATTTCTATCTATGTGGTAAAATGAGTAAACATGAAAAAAATAGGGAATGATCCATAAAAGATAAACATGGAAAATACACTACATTCTTGAGAGCCGGAGAATTAGAGAAGATTCAATAGAGAGAGAATAATAAAGAATAGAGAAGATTATGAAAAAAAATATGAAGATGGAAAAGGAGGAAGCTTCTGAGGGCTAATTTAATAAAATTGATAAATCACCGACTAAGATGATAAATGTAGAGATAAGTGAAAGAGAATAACTTATGTTTTTGTTATATAAAATAATCAGGAATGATATTTTTCATGAAAATGAAATATTCATTCCATCAAAAAATCAAAATAAGATTTATCATTTTTTCTCATATTTTTTTACCCGTTTAAATCAGGATAATTTATTTTCAAAATCTTATCTTTGTCCATACCAAACCCAAACGGACAAACAAGGCGAAGAAGAAAAATATTACTTCCATTAGCCCAAAAAAAAAAAACTGGAAACAACAATTGGGCATTCTTGAGAACTGCTAAACTCATCAAATCAACCAAATTCGATTTGGCTCAAAAAAGGCCTCACCTTCAGCTCTTCTGCTGCAGGGGATCAAAATATAGACCTCCCTCTCTCTGACCCAATTTTTTCTTCCACTCGGTGTTTGTTGTTGGGAGACACTGATGTGGACCGTTTGCAAAAGGTTTGCTTCATTTGTATGAACTACATGTTTTATTATATGGATTATATGCTTTAAAAAATAAAAAAATGTAGGGCCTATATGGAGGACTGTAATATGCACATCAATACATCATACTATTTCTATTATCGAATGAATTTTTTGAAAAGATGACAGAGTAGTCTTTTCAGAATCCATTATTCTCATCAGTCCATGGGATAGCTGTATGTGAAAATTGGTTACAAAAGGAATCTAATAGGCAATGTTTGGTAACGGGATTGTAAAACTGATTTTCTATAACCGTTGGGGTTTAAAATTGATTTTGGAGGAAGTTATCCCCTTAATTTTTGAAAATCACAGTTTTTTTACACTATTTACCTGAAATATGTTTGCAAGAGGTGCTACAATAAAACAGTTTGGTTACACAATTGCACAATCAACTTCCTGTAAACGCAAAAGCTACTCAATCGTGCATAGGTCGGTTTTTTTGGCATTTGGGGTCTTCAGGGCAAAGAGTAGATCCTTCTATATATTATTTGTTTACATGACCTTTTTTTCTTGTATTTTGCCTGTTCTCCCCTTTTTTCATATTTCCTATTTACTTTCGGAGCTTATAACTTCGATTGGAATGAAATCGGTATAGCATTTGTCTACTATTTCCTCAAAAAAAAATAAAGGAACCTACTAAGGTTTTTTTGCACATCCTTGAGGACCTCGACAAATATACCATTCACGTACATTACTTTTCATTTTTTTATAAGTGCCTTCAAATAATTTATTATTGAAAAAATCGATATATTTTGTCTTTGGTATGAATTGAAATATATTTTGTCTAATAAAATAAAGATGTGAGGGGATTTACTGATTCTACAGGAATCTTTTTCGAATTTCACATGTTTTCAGGGAGTTATATGATTTTTCTTAAGAAAGAAAGTAAATTTAAAAATGGTATTACAGTAATTTATCATGTATGGTTACAGTTAACCACATATTTAGTTAGTTTTGATTAACTAAAATAAATATTATTTAATAAGATAATGACATGAGGGGATTTACCAATTTTACAAGCACTTTTTTTTATTTTCATAAATTTCTAGGGAATTATATCAATTTTTTCCTTTATTATTATGCATATTATATTTTTATAAAAAGATTGAAGCACTGTTACATACAATTTTTTGTTACAATCTCGTATACCTCAATAATTGCCCAATGAGTGTATAACTCGTTGGGTATGTAGATCTCATTGGAATTTTTTCATTTTTTTAAGCATTTTTTTTTTATTTTCATAAATTTTTAGAGAGATATATCAATTTTTCCTTTATTATTATGCATATTATATTTTATAAAAAGATTGGAGCACTGTTACATACAATTTTTTTGTTACAATCCCATATACCTCAATAGTTGTTCAATGAGTGTATAACTCGTTGGGTAATGTGTAGATCTAATTACAATTTTTTTCAATTTTTTTAAAGTGAATTCCTACAATTAGTTGGAGTGTATTGTATATTTTATAAAAGTATATACGTCATTTATGTGAAATGTGGGTGAGGACTACAAACGGAACTGTAAACGATATTATATCTAACAATTTTCAAAACATAATAATTTATTGTATAAATTATACAACTTCAAAAAGACACGTATAGAGAGTACATTCGGGTGGGACTATAGTGAGATGCGATCCAGTTAGCATTGAATGATGTATACAAAATGTCATAAAAATTTATATATATAACATGTGAGTGAGATTAATAATAAAATCTAATACTGACTAATTCTCATGTTATTGCACTATGTAAGCATGACTGATCCTAACGTTAATGTTTTTTTCTTCACAGAATTGTCAGGAGTTTTAGCATACTTTGAAAAGAAACAAATGACAGCCATAACTTGTAATCAGGGAAAAGAATCCCAATGTTAATATAAACATTTCTGATAGCATTCGCCCTTAAATTAATGGAAAGTGAACTATATGCAATAAAATATTATTGACATGGGTAATACTAGTTATTTACCTCAAGATTACATTACACTGTCCTTAGTGATCATAACACAACGGTTCAAGGTTTAACGGTGTTATCGATATGTCATGGGTTCGAGTCTTGGCGCTGACTTACCCACCTGTTTGTTGGCGACTATTCAAAAGAATTTTTCGTGGGACCGGGACAAACAAACATCGGTAGCCTTCCTAGCTCGACCGTAAACTTAGCCACGGAGGTCCTTCCGATATCAAAAAAAAAAAGATTATATCCCACTTGAATTAAAGATGAGTTTAGCAATTGTTCATTCTCTTTGTCCCACTAGCTTAGCGTGGTGGTAGGGACACCCTCCTCTTTGTAGGAGGTGAAATCCTCAATTCATGTCGGGTGTAGAATGAGAGAAAAAATGATCTACAACCCTCTGGACTGGTTGTTAAGGGCTTAGTAACTATGTTTCTCTCTGCTCTAGAGAGAGTTTTTCATACAAAAAAAAAAAAATTGTTCAATGAATTTCCATACAAGAATCATATTTTATAAGCTAAATTCTAACAAATTTTTTTAAAATCTACGACCCCGGCGGCAGATGTTTAAAAATGAGTTTAGAGTATGGTTCATGCACGCACAAAATCCTCAAAAGCTATTAAAACCCATTAATATTGTTTAAACACTACTTTAGATGAATTAGTTAAATCATTGTCTAGGAATAATATTTCAATAAAAGGAATATTCATGACATCTTTATTATAAAATGATCTTTTGTTTAATATTGTTAAACGCTATAATATATCACTTTATATAATGACATTTGATGTACCACTTTAAAAGTTCTTAACCATGATTTGGTTCGATAATAGGGGTTGGAATAAAAATGATATATTAAAAGTGGACCAAGAGAGTTTAGGTGGTTATAAGATTGACAAAAATTTATATATAAAAAGTGTTCTTAGTGCAATTGCTTATATTTATCTTAGGTTGATGCTTGATGATTAAATGAAACATCTCCCACCGGGTGACTTTTCTTTGAATGCATGAATAGCTAAAAACTATGTCTACACTCTATTTAAGTTGGTTTCTTGTATCTTCTATCGGGTTGAGAACTTCATAGCTCAAGAGGATCTTGAACCAAAAAAATTAGAGGCGGTTACTTTGACCCCACTTTCTAGGATTCCCACCCCATTAAAAAAATAGAATTCCATGTGAGGATGATAACAGATAAAAAAAGAAAGAAAGAGAGAGAGAGAGAGACCGCAGTGGGCAGGGGCGGCGCCACCTTTGTTGAGGTGGGGTCAATTGACCCCATTAAATTTTTTTGAAAAACAATGTAACCATTAGGTGGTGGGATTATTCAATAGGCTCATTTATATAACTATATTAAGATGCCCATTTATACAACCAGACCCCATTAAATTTTTCTGGGCGCTGTTACACTCAATTTTTTTTTACAGTCCTACATACAATTCTATATACCTCGTTAGAAATTCAGTGAAGCATATATCTCGTTAGATGATATATATATATGTCAGTAAATATGTTCATACACTTATTAAAAATGGGTTCATTCGACTCGAAATGGACTGATATATAATTTTTATCAAAGCATATACCTTATTAGATGATGTTTATTATTTTAAAAAAATGAAAACATGTGTGGTTTGAGTTTTGATTGATAATAGTGATTGAATCTAATATTTGCCATTTAAAAAAAAAATAAAAATGATACATGCAGCCTCAATAGCATTTCACGCTAGTTTTTTTTTTTAAATCATATATTCTTCAATTGAAGTATATGCAATTATATGGAATAAGTATATACTGAGATACATTAGTGTATTTTTTTGCATTTAAAAAATGATAAAAAATTTATTTCATACACTATGATAAAACTCCAAACACTATGATAATGTAATATATAAGTATACTACGTTATCATAGTGTATGAAGCTGCAAAACAAATTGAATATATAAGCGCTAAAAAACAAACCAACCTTTAAATGGTTGGGTCATTGATAAAAATAATTTTTAAAATTTTTTTATGAAATTTATTTTTTTAATGACACCACCTATGAAAATTTCTCGAGCCGCCACTGGCAGTGGGGTAATTAAAGAAGAGAGAATGAGAGGTGAGAGAAGAGAAAGAGAGAAGACAATGGAACCCTAACCTCTCTCTCTCTCTCTCTCTCTCTCTCTCTCTTTTATGACCGTTGTCTTCCCCCATTCAATCCCGCCCTCCATGGCCTAGGTTTTTTCTCTCTTGCTTGATTTTTAGGAGTGGGGTGGGGTGAACGACGGGGTGGGAGTAAACGACTCAAAATAATGACACGTTTCTGGGTAGTTTTTTCAATAATGGGCGAATCTTCAGTTATGCATATTTATTAGTTATCATGACGTCACATCCTAACATGATACTACAGTTCCGGTTAACATACCAGGGACCTCCGTAACAAAAGCAAAAAAAATCGCATAAAAGGACAAGTTTGTCATTCTTTTCATTTTCTTTATTACCGTTGGAGACTGCGAAAAATAAAATAAAACACAGCATATTTGTCTTCCTGTCCAGACGGCTTCATTTGCTCTCTCTCACTCTCTCTCACTCACGGACTCCAGAAGCTCTCTCTTAACTGGACTTGACAGACCCCTTTGGAGTCCGGGAGGAGGAGCTCCGACTGTGCGCGCTTCACTGAGTTGCAGCAGGAGGGGCATTTCGGGAAGGAAAGTGGGGGCATTCTGGGAAAGAGCCCCCCCTTTTTTCTGCTTTGGCCATGGGAACAAGTCTTCTCTCTCTACTTTTGGTTTTTCTCTCCTTTGTGGGTGAGTTTTAAATGGAACTATAGTTAGACTGATGGAATGAAATTTAGTGGGTTTCTTTTGTGATTTGTATAGGTTGGGAAAGATGTGATATTTTGCTTGTTGTGCCTTGTGTTTCTTCTTTTTTGATGTTGCTATGTATAGAGAAAGATGGGTTTTTGTTCTTTTTGTTTGGGCTGAAGAAAAAATGGTTCTTTTGAACATACTGTAAGTGAAAAATGTTTGTTATGGTTGATAAAAGGCTCGTGTTTATCAGTTTTTTATGTTACATTGTACAAAGAAAGATGGGTTTTTATTCTTCTTCTGTTGTTGTTGTGAAGAAGAAATGGTTTCTTTGGGGTGTGTTTTATTTTGTTTTTGAAAGCTCTATTTGTGATTTTTGGTTCTTCTTTTTGTTGAACTGTTTGCTTTTTCTGTAGCTGCATTTCATGTTTTAATTGAAAGTTTTTATGTTTATATTTCTGTTTTGAAAGATGGGTTCTTTTTACTTGATCAATGGAAGGTACTTTTACCCACTCATTGTGATTTTTTCTGTTTTCATCTCTGAATCCAAGTATCAAGTATGCCATTAAAAAAGCTGCTGCTCCTCTTTTGTTTATTTGCCTCTACATTACCATATGTGTCTTTTATAATAAGCACAGCATGTTCATAGTCACACAATTCTTGCACATCAAATATTTGGTGAAGGTTCTGTTCGGTGTATTACAGTACTTTTTAGATGTAAACTGATCACTAGTATGAGAAACACATGAAAGTCTTTAATTATGTGTGAAGTTGACAATGATAATTTGACAAGGATAATTTGAATACAGTACTTTCATAGTCACACAATTCTTGCACATCAAATATTTGGTGAAGGTTCCATTCGGTGCGTTACAGTACTTTTAAGATGTAAACTGATCACTAGTATGAGAAACACATGAAAGTCTTTTGTTAGGTGTGAAGTTGACAATGATAATTTGAATATAGTAAGCCATCTAAAACTAAATGAATGCATGGATTCTGAAAATACTGAAAACACAATTCAATAATAGAAATTTGTTTGGGTGATGGGTTTAGGAGGTATCCTATTGCTGAACTTTTCTAAACATTCGAAAAAGTTCGTAGTACTTTGTGACTTTGAGAATGATCAGAGATCCGTGATTTTGAGAGAAAGATGGCTCCCATTCATTCATTTGAGCAAGTTCATATATATATATATATATACGATCGCGATTAGGTGCGGCGAACGGCAGGTGCGGCCGCGACATGGGCCGTCCGATCGCGGGTCCATCGCATCCAACGGTCGACGTGAATTGCACCCGACCGTCCGATGCGATGGACCGACGGCCCGTGATCGCTGCCGCACCCGCCGTTCGCCGCACGTAATCGCGTACCTATATATATATATATATATTTCAATTGGTATTATGATTCCTCATGTTCAACATATTTAAACTTTTGAACAAATATATACTCTTCATTCATGCCATTATTTTTAAAACATAGCTCTGCACGGGAAGCACAATTGGAGTGTTTGCTGAATATTTGTTGTAAGCTAATATTGTGAATATGGTTTAACAAAATACATATAAATCTTGATTTCTTAACAGTATGTTGAATCGCAAAGTACTCTTAACATTTTCAATTCAGTGATCGGATACCTCTGTATCTATTAGCACATATAGTTCATTGAATTAAACATTCAAAATTCATGTATCAATTTAGTCTGAATAGTTTACATATTCTTTATATTTTGAAAATCCACTCACTATCATCGTCACAATCACGCTCAGCATAGAATTTTTTTGCATGTATTTCTCATATTAATCATCAGACTACATGTAGAAAAAGAGTGATCATATGTATACTTATACTGGATTTATCCCGTATGATTGCTAAAAGAAATCTTTTTTGAACTTTGTGATTATATTTCAACATAGAACAACTTTCAAATTTTGAACAAATAGACCACTCATGCCATTGTTCTGTTAAAAACAGAGCTTTGCAGGGGAAGCACAATCGGAGTCTGCTATGGCCGCAACGCGGACGACCTCCCAACCCCCGATAAGGTCGCCCAACTCATCCAGGTCCACCAGATCAAGTATGTCCGCATCTACGACTCGAATGTCCAAGTCCTCAAAGCGTTCGCCAACACAGGCGTGGAACTCATGATTGGGATCCCAAACTCCGACTTGCTTTACTTCTCCCAATTCCAATCCAATGCCGATACCTGGATGAAGAACAGCATCCTCCCTTACTACCCAATGACAAAGATCACATACATCACAGTTGGGGCCGAAATCACCGAAAGCCCCGCCAATATATCAGAATTGGTGGTCCCTGCAATGGTGAATGTTTTGAATGCTCTCAAGAAGGTTGGTCTGCATAAGAAGATCAAGGTTTCAAGCACGCACTCTTTGGGGGTGTTGTTTCGGTCTTTCCCCCCCTCAGCGGGGGCTTTTAGTAGCAAATTTGCCTCCTTTTTGAAGCCCATGTTGGAGTTTATGGTGGAGAATCAGTCCCCATTCATGATCGACATCTACCCATACTACGCGTACCGAGACTCGCCGAGTAATGTCTCGTTGGATTACGCGCTCTTCTCGTCAACTTCATCGGAGGTGATCGATCCGAACACGGGACTCGTCTACACCAACATGTTTGATGCGCAGCTGGACGCGATATTCTTCGCTTTGATGGCTCTGAATTTCAGGTATGTCTGTCAACAGGTCAGATATGGATTAGATACCTTAATATTCATATCCGAGTATTAAGATTCAAATTCAGATCTTTTTGGATTCGGAGACACGTTTAAATATGGACATTAGTTCAGTAATTATTTAATTTTTAAAATTCTGATTAATCATGTAGAATATTGAATTTGAACAATATATGATACAATATATATAATTTTATCATATACGTCAGATTTAGATGTTTTTCAAAGTGAATACATTGATTTTTTTAATATGGATTCAAAGCGCATAGAGATTCTTTTCGGATAATTGACATGTATAAATTTTCAGGACGCTCAAAATCATGGTCACTGAGACGGGTTGGCCCTCGAAGGGTTCGCCCAGAGAAAAGGCTGCGAATCCCGACAACGCACAGACATACAACACAAATTTGATCCGGCACGTCATAAACGATACTGGAACTCCAGCGAAGCCGGGGGAAGAGATTGATGTCTACATCTTTTCGTTGTTCAATGAGAACCGGAAGCCCGGGCTGGAGTCGGAACGTAACTGGGGCATGTTTTATCCGGACCAGACAAGTGTCTACAGCCTCGACTTGACGGGAAAGGGAAACGTGGATATGGTTACAGGCGCGAACATCACGAGCTCTAATGGTGGTGGTTGGTGGTGCATCGCCTCATCGAGCGCTTCGCAGGCGGTCTTGCAGAATGGGCTGGACTGGGCTTGTGGGCCAGGAAATGTGGACTGCTCGGCAGTCCAGCCTAGCCAGCCTTGCTTTCAGCCGAACACGTTGGTGTCGCACGCATCATTCGTGTTCAACAGTTACTTCCAGCAGAATGGCGCGACCGACGTTGCCTGCAGCTTTGGTGGGGCTGGTGTGAAGGTTAACAAGAATCCAAGTGAGTGAAACCTGTTCTTTTATCAAATGTCATGCAAGTGGTCATAAATGTTTTGTAATGTAGTGATTTCAACTGATCATCATGTCTGATTGTGTGCAGGTTATGATCAATGTTTGTACATGACTGGGTAAGTTTCATGAACAAAAACCAATACTACAAGCTTTGCTTGAAACCAATTATCAAATTGATTCCACTTTTACTGAATTCATTTTTTAGTTTTGAATTTCAGCTTTTGATTTTGGATTGTGTTAAAAGTAGACAAAGCAACTTTAATACCTTTTATTTTGGAGTAGTTTATTTTAACAACTTTAGATAACGTTTGGACACAAGTTTGAAAACACTTACAACAGTTTTTCAAAAAAAAAAAAACTTTTGTTAGATCATTCAAAAGCTTGCTTTTATAATAAAACCTATCCTTCGTTTTATTCAACTAATGGTACAATTGGGGGGCATTTAAAAATGAGTTTTGATTGAGTATGATTCCAGCAAAAGCAGAATCTCCAAAAGTTGTTGACATCTGTTTTCAAATGCTATCTTAGAGCGTAACTGTTTTTGAAAATTGGTTTTGAACTAGGGCCTCCTGTTACTCGCACTGTTTTTGAAAATTGGTTTTGAACTAGGGCCTCCTGTTACTCGCACGAACTGCATTTGATCTTACCGTCTTCAACTCCACTTGCAGGAACAAAACCACCATTGCCAATTCAACTGCGACGAAGGCTACATCCGATGCGTATCGAGGAATCCCAACGTGGTCCACCACACAAGTCCTTTCCGTGGTGTTCCTCTCTCTTTCGCTTCTGATCGCCCGAGTCGGCGTCTGAACAGGACTGTCATTTTGTATCTAATTTTGGGGCCACCCAGTTTGGAAAATCCAGGCATTTCAATTGCAGAGTTTTGTTTGATCAGATTAAAGAAGAAGAAGAAAGTGAGTGGTCTATGGGTGTCTGCAGTTGTGCTTTTGCAATGCTAAATGATGTGTGTCTACAACCAGAACAAGTTGGTTCTCCCTGTTATACTACAATGCATATCTTTGTTTCGCATTCACGGAGTACTGGCAATCTAGGATGTAGTTGTTGATGTAGAATTAAATAAAGGGTTGTTGTAAATTTTTTAATTAATTAGTTTAGATTAGATAATCAGTTAAATTGGTTTGGCACATTTTTTCATGGTCAGGTGCTCTTACAGTCTGGTCAATCTGTGGTCCTCACCTTGTCTAATTTGATATATATAATAGTTTGCGTTAGTGTGTATATATATTAGGGTTTTTTTTTGCATATATACCCATGTTGGAATCCGTTTTTACAAAATTATCCATGTTGCATTCCGGATTGCATAAATACCCCTATTGCATTCAGCAGCATCGTGCACATGAGGTCAGGTTAAAAAACTCTCGTCACTCGCCATCAAGTGATGCGAAAGGTCAATATTACCCCAGGGTTGTTTTTTTAATGAACCTCTTCATCCTCCTTGCATCATTTTTTTTCTTCACTTCCAACTTTCACACTAGAGAAGGGGATCCTCTCTTCCTCCTTTTTATAAATTTTGTTCCTTCGTTTTGTTCTGACCAAACATTTTCTTTTCATTTACTTGTTTTTTCTTCGATTGCAGACGATGGGCTGATCATGGTTATGCTTTTATTTTGATTTGGGCTGGATTAAACGAGTTAGGGTTTCGATTTCAAGATTTAGGGTTTGGATGAATTAGTCGAGGGATATTAGGGTTTTCAGAACACAAATGACTTAGGGTTCCAAATTTTTTTCATTTAGGGTTGTAAAAGTTACTTGGGTCAGGTTGGAGATGGTCAGGGGTAAAATAGCAAACTTCAAGGGTCTAGTTAACCATATAACCATGGTCCCTTTGGGTTGCTGACGAACACTGATGGAGGGGCACGGATGCACTGTTTCTGAATGCAGTAGATGTATTTATGTAATTGGGAATGCAACAGGGGTAATTTTACAAAAAATGGATTCTAACGGGTATATATGCAAAAAAACCCTTCTATATTAAGTTAATTTTTTTTATTATAAAGTATATATACAATTCATTGACTATATAAAATAGTTTAGGTTTGTGTGTGTGTGTGTATGTGTTAGAAGTTAAGAAAATTTATATGTACAATTCATTGATTATGTACTTCAATTTTTTCTAGTAAAACATGTAATTTATTAGATAAATACATACCTAACTGTTTGGATGGGGAATAAGGGGTGGAATAGGTGGGAATAGAGGAGAATAAATGAAAAAAGATGTTTGGGTAGAAAGAATAAGTAGATATAGTTATGCATAATTAGGTGAGAATAAACTAGTGTTTGTATATCATGTCCCTTCTGGAATTGTGTTATTTCTCCACTGGTATAAAGAGATTCACCTATCAAATTACATGTCATCATGTCAAATCATCTATCTCCACTTCTTATATATTAATGGAGCTCACATGTCAAATCAATATTTTACACCTTATTCACATTTTATTTTTAATCAACCAAACAACTCAACATCTATTATTACGTGTCCTAATGAGAATAACAAAAAATCATTTAATAAAATTATTTATTCTTGGAATATATATAAACCCCAAAATAGTTTATACATCTACCCAAACCCAAAAGTATAAATTCTCTACAAAAAATTGACCTAAATATAATGTTGGAAACTACAAAAATAGGCAAAGAAAATACTGTCTAATAATTCCTGCAAACCTAACTAAATATATTGGACGTTAGATAAGTATATAATAATCAATCAAATGTAGTTGTCAATCATGTCTATTAGGGATACGAATTTTAAGTCTCTATAAACATGTCTATTAGGGATATGTCATATCACTTTTCTATATTTCTTTTTAAGTCCTCATATTCAATCGTCTATTTGATTTTTAATCCCTCTATAAAATGTCCGTCCATACACCGTTAATTTGTTAAATGTGATTTTATTTTAAGTCATTGTAAACTATGTTATTTAGTGTTCCCTGTGAAATATGAAGAAATGAGGGACTAATAATTAAATAACATAGTTTATAGGGATTTAAAAATAAATCATATTTCATAAATTAATGATGTATGGATGGACGTTTGACGAAGGAACTAAAAATCAAATAAGCGATTGAATACGGGAACTTGAAAAAGAATATGAAGAATGAAATCGATCAACTTTAAAAAAAATCCCAAAAATTAAAAAAGAAATTTGGGTTACGGTCCACGTATGCGAAACGCATAAGAGCCGTTCGATCAGAACCAGACGGACAGGATCACGGTTGGCTCACGTGGCAAGCCGAAGCATCTAGGTCTCTCGGTCCAATTTCGATAACGTCCGTCCATTTTCAATACTTCACCCCTTTCGTGATCATCTGTACGTTTGATCTCGAACAAGAGCGTGATATATAAGAATTACCTGGATGACTAATATCATCACTCTGTTTTAATTAAATTCAACAAGCGAGGCTTTCATTTTATGCCCGTTTATTCAATATTTCTTCAGTTGTTCTTTTTAGAGAGAGAGAGAGAGGTTTCAGAGATCTTCAATGTCTTCTCCTGCAGAGTAAGTCTTCCTTTTATGTTCTCTTCTTTTTGTTGTGGGTATCTTTCGTTGTGCTTGATTTTCTTGGGCAGCCCAAACTTCAAAATCGGGGTGGTTGTGTTTTTGCCTTTTTGGATTCAAGATTGGATTTATGGAAGTGGGTTTCTTCGTAATTTGAGATTGGGGACCTTAATTTTGTGATTTTCTGTTGAAATTCTTATGGAAGTGGGTTTTCGGAGACTAGTCATTGTTGAGAGGAGGTCGAGATGTGTATTTTGGGGGGTAAAGGGTGGAAGAAAGTGAAATGATTGGTTCAATATGTTTGATATAATTATGGATGTATGTGCATCACCCTAAAGACTAGCACTGAGAACATAACCCTCAGTTATAGGATATATTTTAAGGTTATGAACACCTTATCCCCAAAGAGTAAAGTCTCGAATATTACAACGCGACTAAAAAGTTTTAAGAAGCACTGTTCACTGGCCGGTACTGCTCATAAAGCACTATTCCTTTAAAAATATCAAGGCTACCAGAATACTTTCAGGATCAATGAAATTGTCCCACCAGCCCCTTAATTGGCCCATGAATGAAGTGGTTATCATATCGGTTATGTTCTCAGTGCTAGTCTTTAGGGTGAATCCGTTTATGTTTGATATAATTATGGATGTATGTGCATGTATTTAGTATTTGAAAGTGAAATGATTGGTTCAATATGTTTGATATAATTATGGGTGTATGTGCATGTATTTAGTGTTTGTGCATTGCATTCATGTCTAATTAACTTTATACCCACTTTTGGGGTGGAGAATAAGGGTGGGAATAGCAAAAAAAGTCATTTGTTCTACACGAATAAAATTTGATAGTTACGTATGGATAGTAATTTCAAGAGGGGCTAGAAAAATACAATGATGATGGAATAAGAAAAATGTAACCAAATGAAAACTGCACGATAGAAATTTATCTTAAGTACCAATGTATTCCAGATAAGAAAATGTTACACTTGGTCCATTTTACAATCCAAAACGCTGACATCATATGTTTTCATTTTTATTTAAATCATATAAGTCATTTAATGAGGTATGTATTTTTATAAAATATGAAATATATACTCGAATGAATTGAATGATATAATTTATAGAAAATGTGAAAAATTTCTAACGAGATATATACCTCAATACAGTGAGTAAAAGAGACTAATGAGGTATATAGGACTGCATTTGTGACTGTAAAAATAACTTAGTGTAATAGAGCTTCCAGATAAGACTATATTGCACCCTTTTCTTGCATAACATATGTTCGCTCATTAAACCTTTTATTCATTGTTTTTTTATGTGCACTATATGTGTCAAATGCTATTTTAGTATGCAATTGTTTTTTGTTTTTTTGTTTTTGCTTGGCTTTAGTATGCAATTGTTGATTTATAAACATATGTGATTTTCATAGTCTGATTCATTGATTCTCATTCTTCGTGTCACGATGCAATTGTTTGTTATCTTTATGCTGTCAAGCCATGTGAGGTGTAATTTATGTTTATGGGATTATATATATTTGCCTCATGTATGTTCTTGTTGGAGTCATAACTCTGGTCTGCTTGACTGGATTGCTACATCCGAATGCATTTTGATTGTAATTGCTTTGTGAGTTGGGAGTCATCTTACCAAAAAAAAATGCATGTAAATTCTGTCCAAGATGCTCTCTATTGGATATAATTTGATAATTTAATATGTAATACAAAAGTTTATTGTGACAATGCTTCTTTTTGGGTAATGTATCATCCTTTTGAAAAACAAAAAATGCTGATGTGTTCATTCATGTTCTATCAGATTCTACAATTCTCTTCCACCGATAAGCAAAGCCTATGGAACAATTTGTTTGTTGACGACTACCTTGTGTCAGTTGGGAATACTTCATCCAATACACATTGCACTGATATTTGAACTTGTATTTCCATATTTTCAGGTATGGTTTGTCTTTGAGAATTTTGATATTCCCATTAATTCTTGGAAAACAGCATTGTATGTAATGGCCAGTTAAGTTCATTTTTTTCTTTTTCTTTTTTTGATGGCTGCAGTATGCAAGTTGTTTTTATCAATGTTCTTCTCAGTTGTATCCTGTTCAACATTCATTAGCATATTTAGTAGTGCAGTAAAAAGAATTTATACATGGAATCTCAGGCACCAACAGAGTCTGACCATCTTAAACTTACATAGACTTGGCCACTGTGGCCTCTCTATAGGATGCAATTGTAAACCACTCTTAAATTGACCACTTGTTTGCACCATCCAAAACATAATGGAAAGCAATACTCACAAGTCGCAAGAAAAGGGTCCATTGCTTGAGGATCCTTTCCAAGTATGTGACAAGTTGTCATTGCCTCCTATTCCAAAATAAATGCTATGTTGAGAACACATGGTTTCTCCTAGTTTACTTGCCGAAGGACTGGTGCAAGTATCTTTTGAAGGCTGATAAGCAAATCACAATTACTAAAGGATGTTTTCTAGTGGAGTAATAGCCTACTAGTGTTGTACAGTGGTCCATTTCTTATGAACCACTGATTGGTTCTTTATTATCTTCTTTATCTTCCTATTTTCCATTTTGTACCATGTAGTCTATCAAATTAGTAGAGTTGGTGGACACCATCTTTGGTTCAGAAAAAAAAGTGTCACTCGGCTTGAATAAGAGGCCATGGAATCGCCTTTCTTCTGTCCTTTACCTTATTTCATATATTTATAGCTAGTAACTCAAAGTTGTATATATCCACATGATTTAATAGCCTACTAGTGTTGTACAGTGGTCCATTTCTTATGAACCACTGATTGGCTCTTTATTATCTTCTTTATCTTCCTATTTTCCATTTTGTACCATGTAGTCTATCAAATTAGTAGACTTGGTGGACACCATCTTTGGTTCAGAAAAAAAAAAAAAGTGTCACTCGGCTTGAATAAGAGGCCATAGAATCGCCTGTCTTCTGTCCTTTCCTTGATTTCATATATTTATTAGCTAGTAACTCAAAGTTGTATATATCCACATGATTTCCATGGAAGGTATGCCTAGTGTTTCTTCTCTTTGTGCCTTCCATCCTACTCTAGATTTGGTGCCTTTTCATGGAACCAGTGATCGCTTGAGAAGATTGTTGTGATGTGGGGTTCTTATTGCAGTTCCTGTGGGCCATCATTGATGCTGGAGTTAGTTCAACTGTGATTCATACAAAGTTAATTGTATTGTAGCTTCATTTTTTTCCGTGCAATTAGGGTATAGGAGTTTGGTTTTAAATGTTCCTTTCAATGACTGAAGTAAATAAATAGAAGGAAATGATAAATTTTGCTTCATGAATAAAGGTCCGTCACTTGTGTTATCCATTATTCTATAAAAGTAGTTGCAAACTGTCCAGGAGTATGGCATATTGAGTTTGATATTTGTTTTTTTCCTGTTACCTTCCGTTATCTAAGTGAGATCCGTCTTTTGAGATAAGGAATAGTATGAAAATATTCATATGTTGGTGCCTCAGAGATCAATTGCAAATCCTGTTAAGACTGTGTTTTGGTTTCACTTCTTAGTTGATAGATTGCCTCACAAATGAAGCAAGATCTTATATCAAATGTCTCTTGCTTTCTGATCTAGCTGAGTAACTAGTTATTCTTGTGGATGCATGGGCTTAAACTGCAATATATACAAGGTAGATCTACCAAATGGCCAATAGATGTTGAGCAAATACTTATGCTTTCCAACTGGTCTTGACCAAAGATTCATGCCAGATTATTCTTGTGCCTGCCAACTGGTTTCTCAGGAATTGGTCATATTCTTTAACCCCTGTTTGGGGTGCGGAGTAAGGGTCCAATATTGTGGGAATCGCAAAAAAAAAGCTATTTATTTAGGGTGGATAAAATCCAATAGCTATGCTTGGATATAAGCTAACATAAGTCCTCATAGTAATTTCAGGGATGGCTGGAATAGTTTATCCATACTTCATACAACCAAAAATACACCCCGTTTGGATGGGGGTTAAGGGTGTAGCTAGGATAAGAATGGATAGGGGGAAATGGTTGTTTGTTTACAGAGTATAAATTAGTATTATTATGTCAATATAAATGAGTATAAGAGAGTATAGCAATTCTAAGTAACCCCTGAAATAAGCTTATACCCAATTTATCTATTCCCATAGAAGGTGAGGTCTATCATCACATAAAAAAAAAATCACATCTCATCACATCAAATCACCTATCATCACCTCTTATACATCAATAGGGCTCACATGTCAAATCAATTTTGTACACTTTATTCATATTTTATTCTTCATCAATCAAACAACTGAACCTTTATTATTACGTTTTCCAATGAGAATAAAAAAAAACACAACCAAACAGAAAATCACTTATTCCATCGATAAAGTTATCTGTTCCTGGAACAGGTATAAATCCCAAAATAGCTTATTCCTCGATCTAAACAGGGGTAAAAAAATAATGATGATAGAATAAGAAAAAATATAACCAAATGGAAACTCCCGGGATAGGTATCTATCCCTGAATACAATCTGTCTAGGGTAAAGCTAGGTTGTACCCCAAACGGGGGCTAAAGGGTTGACTGTTAGACTGTTAGGTTAACAACTGGTTGTCAGAGTATATCTATCTTGTCGTGTGTCCTCTTCTATTTCTTCAATATGTGCTCCTTAGCCATCTCTATTCCATGCGATGCGGCATGCTGTTTTGTTTGTGTTCAATTCATATGTTGGTGTTTGTCCATTAGATATTAAGCTCACCTGTCATTGTAGATGTTTTGATGCATGGACTTACCAAGAGTTAAGTCATACCCTCAGTTGACTGCTGAACTGCCTTGTTTCTTTGATACCTCTACATGCCTTTTAGTGAAAGAGCTGAACTATTTACATGTTGTACATCATTAACTTCTGCTAAAAATCTGTTGCAAATCATGTGTGTATATACGTGTGTTTGTGTTCATGTTAGATATTTATGCTTGCTGGATGTGGGAATGGTTTGAATACTGCTGCTTAGCCATGAATATTTTGATGGAAAAAATGTTTGATTTAACAGAGTAGGAGGACTTTGTGTAGGCATAAAAAAATTATGGATAAGTTATTTAGGCACTGGTTTTTTTTTTTTTTTCCATTTTGGTTCTATAAACTAAACTTCAATACCTTGCTTTTCAGATTTGGAGGCTGTTTACGAACTTTTTATTCCTTGGTAAATTCTCAATTAACTTTGGGATTCGACTCTTAATGATGTAAGTTGGATGTTTGTCACCTACTGTTTGTTGAGACGGTCATTGATTCCATATTCATTTCTGACTAAAAAAGTAAATATATGATCCCAAGTAACTGTATTTTGCCATTATACATATAGAGGAAAAAATTATTTCCTTAATACATCCAGTTTGACTTTCAATTTATTTTTATTCTACAATAGTTGCATAATATTTTTCATGTTATAACGTTGAAGCATGACTTAGATGGCTGTGTGAGACGTGATTTGATATATTATTTTCTGTCCTGTAGAGCGAGGTATGGGGTCCAGCTCGAGAAGGGCCCTTTTGAAAGGCGTACAGCAGATTTCTTATGGATGATGATTTTCGGTGCACTGTCAATGTTGGTGAGTAGGAGCCAGTTTCCTTTCCATTTAGTGGAAAACAATCTTTATGCAATTTGAGTTTCTAACCCACTTAGAATCCCTACTTATGCCTAATTGTTCATCCACTTTTTAGTTATTGTCAGCCATCCCACTATTGCGGTCCCCATTCCTAGGTATTTCTCTGGTTTTCATGCTTCTATATGTTTGGAGTAGAGAGTTCCCCAATGCACAGATCAACATATATGGCCTCGTCTCACTGAAGGTAACTCAAATTCTTTATTTTCCGCATAAGAATCAATTAGATACCTCTTATACCCATCGTCGATCATATTTTTGTTTGTTGAACTGTGTGTTTAGTACCTTTAGGATCGAGGTATCTATTTATTTGGATTGTTTACCATGTTCTTTACATTTTTTTATTTTTTTGAAAAAAAAAAATAATCTTATTGTCATCATCGCCTCCCCTTATATTTCATTATTTCTCATACTAATTATCAGAATACATTTATAGAACAGTTTAATTATTTTTGTATTATCCCGTACTTATTTCATATATTTTATCCCACATGATTTATGAATTTACATTTACCTTATTTAAAATATTTGTTGTACACAACTATGTATCATGTGGGCCATACTCAAATCAATCAATCCTCAATTTTTGTTTCCATATATTTATGGATTTGACAGGCATTTTATCTACCATGGGCCATGCTCGCGTTGGATGTCATTTTCGGTTCTCCACTCATGCCCGACCTGTTGGGAATCATCGCCGGACATTTATATTACTTCTTGACAGTTCTGCATCCACTTGCCACAGGGAGGAACTTACTCAAGACTCCACTTTGGGTGTATCCTTTTCTTTTTTTCTTTTTTAAGGTTTGCTTTTGCTTTACAGAGATGTTTCTGGGTCCAACCAAAATCAGCCCGAACAACAAATGGAACAAAATCAGGTCTTCATATGCTTTACACCCTAAGAAAGCAAACCTAACATTGTCAGCGATCATTGCAGAAGTGGCACTGGTGAGCCATTGCATTCCAATGGGCTCCCTTCAATGGTGACATGCTATGACACATCTTGTTACGGGTATTTGTAGTGTGTTGATACACTCAATCATTCGTGCAATCAGTATATAAAATCTCTAACATAGAATATACTATATTAGTGAAAATGTGAAAATGTGTGCATTCAATTCTTATTTTGAGTGAAGGTACGTACTTCATTGACTAAGTGTAACATTTACCATATTCATATTTCATATGTATCCTTAACAGTTCTTGTGCAGACATAAATTGGTTGGTCGATGGAGGATTGGAGTCCCAACAAATCCATCGTCTTTTAGGCCAGGCGTCGCAGCTCCTGTAACGCAAGGGGGGGCGTCGGCGTTCTCCGGCAGAGGTCGAAGGCTGACTGATTGAGGTTTTGCCGGATTTTTGATGTTCTGATCTCATTCTTTGCGCCGAGAGACCGAGTTTCTACAGGGGAATCCATACACTGTGGAGTAGATGATACTGAGAAGTAAAATTAGGTTTTGATTTCTTCAGAAATCAAGGACCATTTTGAACTGTAGTGAAAGTTTCTGTTCTTTTAGGTTTCAAGACCTCTTTCTTAATTCAAGCATGAGCTTTTACTGTCTGGTTTGGGATGTGGTGATTAATTATGTCTTCATATGACAATAACTTTTGACTTAATGCCTATAATTCCGTTTTTCTTGCAACAATCCAATAATAGTTAAGCCTCTGTTGGGAAGTAGGAAAACATAAACTTGTCTCGTTACAAAGAATAAATTTGGGAGTCATGCTCTGATAAGTTAGCATAATAATTCCAGTGAGAATTGGAATGGCCTATCCATGTCTTGTACAACCAAAAAAAGCACGACAAAAATAATGATGTCAGAATAAGAAACCCATTTTATAAAGCATAGTTATCCGAATTTTCAAATATAGTTTATGCCCTAGTTTGATTTAAGTAATTGATTTTGAAAAGCCTCAACTAGTTTTTATACAAGTTTTTTTTTTTTATTTCTAATTTATAAAAACAATAATGTAAAATTATACAGTTTTAGAACCAATTATCTAAAAATTGATTACAAAAACAAAACCGTGTGAATTCTCGTTCATTTATTAGAAATTCCTATTCATCAGAAAATTATAATTTCATTCCATCCTTTCAAAATTGTTAATGATCAACTATAAAAAAGCTAAGATAGCATTTAGAAATGGATTTGGACGGTTGTTGGAGATTCTATTATTACAAGAATTATATTTAGTTTAAAGTCGTTTCCAAACACTTTCAAATATCCAAGTCTCAACTTTCATTGAAGTTTCATTAGTCAAGACTCAAGATGAAGCACGTATATCTATATCTATCTATATTACTAATCAAAAGTATTTTCAACTTCGTAATACTTTCATTTCTGAATTTACATTTAATTTTTTATTATTATTATTTTTTTGGATAAGGGTAAGAATGAAAAAAGAAAAAGATAACATGAGAAAACACAATTTTACATCTTTACCCATAATAAATTTGTTAAAATCTATTTTATCCAAAACTAATATTTAGTCTCCTAATCTTATCTTAGGATTTTAAATAGATAATTAAATTTTATAAATCAATCTATATTCTATTCAAAATTTATTGTCAATATATTTAAAAATGTAATATTAAATATTCATAAAATCTATCTTATTGAATTTATACAAAAGGCTTTATCAAAAAAATAAATATATCAAAATATATAGTTAAGTTAAACTTATAAGATTAAATTTTAACGTATAAATGCTTTTTAAAATCTATATATATGTTGTTTAAACCTTTTCAGCAACTTATTTTTTAATATCTATGTTTTTAGACATGCATATTAATTAAAATAATATTAATAAAGCATGTAGATTTATTTAGATTGGGTTTAAATAAATGAACTATCAATTGCCTTCGTAACCAAATCCCTATTTTATATCCTAATCAACTGCCAATTTTTCTTATTAACTCTTAAATTATTTTTTAATAAATCTCACAAAAAATCCTAATAGCTTTTTTCATAAAAGAAAAACTCTCGGGTATATATAAATTCAAATCATTCCTCCCTTCCCATTTATACTTACGGAACCTCTAGAAGGTGATATTTTTTTCATCCTATATAATAGTTATTCCAATTATTATTATTTTTTGAAATATTATATGATATTATAGTTAGATTGGTTATATTTAATCATTTTTATTATGTATATATTAAAAATTTTGCGGTAAATCTGAACGAATGATTGTAGGATAAAAAAATAAAATAAAAAATTATTTATGGGCATTACCTTTATCTATAAAGAATTTACATTCATTTATTTTTTGAATATATGAGTTTTTACTAATGAAATTAGATTGCATGGTTCGGATGTCAGTGGTGGATGGAGACTTCATGATAAGTTATTAGTTTATTTACGTGGGTTCTTAACATTGAATAAATTTATTTAACCTTTATGCATAAGTTTTTGAGTTTGAATTTAGGGTTTTCGGGTTGAATTTATTTTTTCATACTTTATCAATTTTTAAATTACAATTTTTAAATCTATTTAACTTATCCATGTGAAAAAATAAAAATATATAATTTATTTTTAATCTTATTTCTTTTTAACTTATTCAACCCAAATTAAGTTCGGGTTGTTCGGAATTCGGGCCCAAATTGAACCTGAACGGTAAAATCCTAACTCAAATAGGGAGATTTAAAAAAGATTTAAATTGTACATAAACATTATTTTTTAAAATCCATTTAAGCGATATTGTTGGTTTGAAAGTTTTAAATGAAGTAATCTTACAATATATGGTTGGTGGAGGGTTATATACATAAAAAACTCATTGAATCATTATTAAAATTTTCATTATATCATTTGTGTATATATATCATGATATATTATATCACATATAAATTAATTGAAAAAATGGAGTATATTGATTATGGGCATTTTTTTAAAATATTTTTTGTTATTTACACGCACATCGTGCGTGGGAGAAAACTAGTATTATACTAACCAAAAGTGTTAAAGTTATCATGATTGTTCCTTTGTGTGTATGTAACATTTTTATTTTTCAATTTTACCCTTATTTATTTATTTATGATATTTGATTTTATATTAAAAGATAAAAATGAAAAATACATATTTTAATATTTTAGTGGATAGGATAATATATTCATCAAATCTATCTTTTCCAATTTTCATTTTTTCAATTTTACTCTTATTTGATTTTATATTAAATAGTAAAAATGGAAATTTAATATTTTAGTGGATAAAATGAGATATTCATCCAATCTATCTTTTTAAATTTCATAAATCCTTAATTAAAAAAATAAATTTATATAATTATATGGTTTAACATCTTAATTAATTCTAAGTTTTATATATATTTAAATTTTTTAAAATAAAAGAATATAAAACATAATCTCCACGAACAATGTCACATTCTCTTCATCAAACAATGATATTGAAGATACACGGTACAGGCAAACAATAAGTTATTCTCTTTTATGGTGTTTTTTAGATATTATATAAAATGATTTAAAAATTTTAATTGAAATTTAAATTTTACATTTCACAAATTGTGTGTTTATTGCACTTATAATAAATCAGGCAACTGGTCTTTGCAATGGAACACGACTCATTGTTCATAAAGTGGGGAATGCGATGATAGAGTGTAAAATCATCACTAGCAGAAACATTGGTGACACTGTTCTCATTTTGATAATCATATTGTCAACAAGTGAATCTGATTATCCCTTTATATTCTGTAGAAGACAATTTTTACTGAGACTAGCATTTTCAATGACAATAAATAAAAGTCAATGATAGACTATAGAAAATGTTGGGTTTTACCTTCCTAGACCAGTATTCACACATGGACAATTGTACGTTGCTTTGTCACGAATGACGTCGAAGGTATCAAAATTTTGATAATTGGCTAGTACAAAAATGTTATATCATCGATTAGAAATGTAGTATTCAATTATATTTTCAATGATTTAGATTATCACGTTTGAGCTCTTTCAATTGTTAAAATACGATATAACTATCATTCTTAATATATATTTTTGTATTAAATTTGTCATAGTATATGAAATGTTATTAGCTTATTTATTTCAGGGATTTCGATGAAAGAATTGAAAAAAATGGATGAGAGAAATAAAATTGTAAGTTAAACTCAAGTAATATACATTTGTTTCCTTTACAAATTGTTGCATGTGATTTTTTTTAATGTAATTTGACTTTTTCAAATATTCTATGTATTATTTGTATTATTTAAAAATATTTTATGTAATTTAAATATTTTTAACATGTCATATATTTTATTAATTATTTTTAATTATCATGCACATCGTGCGTGGGAGAAGACTAGTAGAGCAACTATGCAAAATAAAGATCGGCGGTTCAATGCGCTTGCAAATTTTTTTTGCATATCTAAAAAGTTGCACAACTTTCAAATTTGGAGAATAATTTTTTTTGGTCTTCAAATGTCGAATCACTTTTTAAAATACCATAAATTTCTACTCAAATATTAAACATCTTCTTATAAATGATATTTAACTCATATTTTACTATATGTCTATAATTTAGTATTTAATAATAATAAAAAAATTTATATTCAAATAATTTTACAGCCTGTTTGGGTAAAGGAATATGGGCAGAATATGAGAGAATATGGGAAGGATAGGCCTAAAAACTGTTTGTTTAAAATGAATAGATGGAGAATAAGTGGGACTAAACTGATTTTTTTGTATTCCAAACCCCCATGAAATTATTTATTTCACCCAAACTATTCCACTTGTATAAATGAGTCTCACTTTTAAATCAACTCTCATCACCTCTCATAAAATCAAGAGACTCTCAGATCAAATCATTTTTTCACCTTCTATAATTAATTATTATTCACACTATTAACATTTTATCCATAATTTATCAATGATCATTATTACGCTTTTAAATGACAATAATTAAAAACACAATCAAATTACTTATTCCACTTAATACTCATGTATTCCCGGAATATTTTATACTCAATTCATAGCGGACGTGAAGGGCACTTGTTCGATCCGGTTAAATTCGCGGTTTGGAGTCACACCATCCCCCTTTAAAAAAACGAGAGAGAGATCCAGTCTTCCCTCCTCACTCTTCTTTTGTGTTCTTTCTTCACAAATCAAAAACTAAAAAACACACACAAACACAGAGAGAGAGAGAGAGAGAGAGAGAAGAAGAAGAAGAAGATGTCGTGGCAGACGTACGTGGACGATCACCTGATGTGCGAGATCGACGGCCACAATCTCACCGCCGCCGCCATCCTCGGTCAGGAAGGCAGTGTCTGGGCCCAAAGCCATTCCTTCCCTTCGGTATCCCCATATCTCTCTTTTCGATTATTTTTTGATCGATCCGATCTGTTGATACAGTGTTCGATCCGTTTTTAGTCCGATCTGACCGTCCGTTTGATCCGATGATATCGGAATCAGAGGTTTCAATTGTTTGTTTGTTTGTTTTTTTTCATAATTGTTTGCAATTGCGTGCGAAATGTATGATTGGTTCTTTGAATGTCTTTAGTTCATGTGTTTTGATTTGCATTGTTTTGATTTTTTATTTGTTTTTTTGTTTGCATTGGGTAGTTTAAGCAGGAGGACATCAATGGAATCATGAGTGATTTTGAGGATCCAGGGTTCCTTGCGCCGAAGGGGCTGTACATTGGCTCGAAAAAGTATATGGTCATCCAAGGTGAACCCGGTGCCGTGATCCGGGGGAAGCTGGTAATCCATATCTTGGCTATGGTTTTGTTTGAACACACACTCATTGTTATATGCATTGTGTCTTGGTTGGGTTTAACTTCATTTGGGGTTTTATATATACATGTGGAGACTGCACTTGCAATGGAGTTTGGATCACAAAACACAGAGAATTCATTTAAATAAAATAAATTTAAATGGAAGTGCACCCATCTAAAATTGTTTCGTGTCATCTACTCATCTATGTAGCACACTATCATCGGCCCACACAACATATTCTTTGGTTCTTCAACACATTGGATCTCATCACCTTGTATCAATGTCCGGTCAAATTAAAACTCTTGGTGTAAGTTTTTCAAAGGATTTGATTGTAATATTGGACTAAAGTCTATAGGAACCTCTTGGTAATTTTTTTTTGTTGAAAAATACCTTTTGGTAATTATTTGTTTATCAAAAGGATGAATTGCATATTTTCATTGTTATATAGATCTTCTGATAAATTTATAGTCCATTCTATAAATATTGTTTGTATTGCACTATTGTGTTGGTCTTGATGAAGAGGTATGATAGATCAGCTAAGAGGGTAAAGAGATTATTTTTTTGGATACAAGTGCTATATTGAGCAATAAAGTATTTGACAACAGTGAGTCAAATCAAATCATTACTAGCATTATGAAGACTTGGGCCATGTTGGCTCATATAACGGATTGTGGGAATGAAGGCCAACGAAACTAGTCCAGTTGGACTTTTCAAACATTTTTCAAATATTGGACAACAATTGCTAACAAAACTCAATCTCGGGTATTCTTAGTGGAAGAGATGTCCCTCTACCAATGCTCCATCGGCCAGTGGATGAGAGTTACGGAATTTATAAAAGAATTCTGGATAGCATTTTAGGAAATAGGTGGTTGGTTTGCAAGGGGAAAAAAATCTGGTCAAATTTCCCCTAGATAGTTGATTTTCAAAAAAAATTAGAATTTTTGTTGAAAATTATTTAGAGGATTGTTGATTGAAAATAATAGGTTAAAAGTCTAGGAATCTCTTCAGTTCCTGAAGGCCAATTGGGCCTTGGTAGAGGGACACCCCTTCCACTGGGGGGATCTAGGATCAAGTCTTGTTGGCAGTTGTTTTTCAAGACTGAAAATGTGTGTGCAAGCACGATTGGGCTATGATTTTGTGGGTCTTCATTTTCAGTCTGGGTTAGTGTTGGCCCTAATCTAACTAGTACTAGTAGTGGTTTGATCTGACCCACTGTTATAAGATACTTTGTAGCTCATCAGGACTTTTTTATATAGGGATGTTCTGTACTTGAAGGACTATGGGTTATTAAAAAGACATACAATGCAATTTTTCATTGTAATAGGATCTTTTGATAAATTTTATAGAGACCATTTTGTTAGTATTGAGGTTTCCATATATTCGGTGAAGAGTTGTGATAGAGTAGCTTAGAGGGTAAGGGCTCCTTAGAAAAAGAAACATGGTTTGTAGGTGAACCACATAAACCAAAGGAGAGGAAATATGATAGCATATAAGGGAATCATAAGGAGTCATTAATTATTTGAGTGCAGTTTAATATATGTGGTCTTGAGTTAGTCTGGTGTCCATATTGGGTTGTGATGGTAGGTTGCTAGACTTAACCTATAAAAATATTGAATGCATTTTCATGGTTGTGGCTCATAATATTATGTTATGTCATGGATTATTTTGATGGTTCTTCTATACTTTCCATACTTTCTTTGAGCAAAGTTTTAATATGGATAACATTGATATATCGAAAGACCTCCAAATCGATATATTGATCTATATCAATCAATATATAGATTGGGCGAAACCCTTTTTCTTTTAATTGTGTGAATAACAAGAACTCCATTCCATCTCTTTCATTTCAAGGAAATTGAGGGGGTTACAAAGAAAGACAACCTAATGTTTCCGTTGTGGATCCTTCTGTCATTGGAATTATCTGTTAGGGAAGCCCACTATTAAAATAAGTAGGACGAGTAAAAATATACTAGCAAGATTCAAAGATTTTTTAAAATCAATAATTGAGTCTAAATAATTGACACTCAAGTGCATCAGAAAGTTGAGTCAACATTCTAATGCACCAAATACAACAACAACTATTTTATATTCCAAACATTTATGGTCAACCATATAATCTTTTTTTTCCCATCATTCAATAGCATCAAGGGTCGTCCTCCAATTTACAATCCACATGTCTTTCCTTGTTAATGCTATCCATGTTTTTTTGGTCTGCCCCTTGTCCTAGGAGCCCCTTCAATGATGATCATGTTGCTTCTCTTAATTGGTGCATCACATGTTTTAACCATCTCAAAACAATTAAGCTTCCTATTATCTTTTACCAATATAATCATGTTCTAATTTTATACCTTTTTTTGTCTTGGCACTCATTCATCTCAATGTTCCCATCTCAGCTGTTCTCATTTTCTAAACATGTTATATATCTGTCAAATAACCATTTTGACCATGACGCATTGCAGGGCATATGCTACCTGCCCAATAGAAAAAGCATGGGCTCACTATCAATATTGAAATTCACTATTGCTTACATCTTAAATATACAATTTTTAACATAACTACTGATGATAATAAACTTAATTGTTCATACATAATTTCACTAAAATAGTATAGATTCTCTATCAAAACTCTGGTTACTGGCCCAAAAATTGCTCCTTGCAAATCTTTGTTTCCTTTGTTTATATGAGGGAGGTTTATAATTTGTGTTTGTTTCGATGAAGAGTTGTGATAGACTAGCTAACAGGGTAAGAGGATTTTTTTTTATATGTAAGGGCCCTAATGGGCTATAAAGTCTCTCATGATAACAGTGGGTCAGATCAGACTATTACTAGTATTATAAAGACTTGGACTATTACTGGCCCATACAATGAACTGTGGGAATTGAGGCCTATGAAACAAGTTTAGTCACGCTTTCCAAACAATTTTTCAAAACTTGGGTAACAATGGCCAACATGACTCGATTTTGGGGCTTCCTTGTGATAAGGATTTCCATCTGCCAAGGCTTTACCAGCCTGTGGTTGGAAAAATAAACACGGATGGTGTTTCGAAAAACAAACATGAATTGTAGGTGGTCAATTTACAAAACCTGGCCAAATTTTCCCGAGATGGTCGATTTGCACCAAAAAAAGTGTTCAAATTAGTATTTTCATTGTAAGATATTTTCAGGATTAATGATGGAAATAATAGACTAAAGTCTATAGGTAGGGCTGGTAAACGAACCAAGCCGCTCGGGCTCGGCTCGGGTTCGGCTCGGTTTGAGCTCGTTCAGGCTCGTTCATTTAGACAAATGAGCGAGCTTGAACAAGTTTTAAAGTTCGGTTAGGCTCGGGACCTGGATCGAGCTTCATTTTATGTTCAAATTGACCCGTTTGTATTATTAAAACTTAATTAAAGTTTGACTAAACTCCTTTATAAAATCAGAATATTAAATTAATACAAAGTTATGTTCGTTTAAGCTCATGAACTTAGCTCATTTAGGCTAAAATTTTGTTTTCAATCCATAAAAATTAAATAAAAGTTCCTATCTCTATTAAAAAAAAAAAAAAAAAAATCCTAAAATGAAGAAGAACGTTAGGCTCGTTGAAGCTCGTGAGCTCGGCTCGGCTCGACTCGGCTCGACTCGTTTATAAACGAGCTGAGCTTGAACATGTCAAAGCTCGGCTCGTTCGGCTGGTTTACCACCCCTATCTATAGGAACCTTGTCCTTCATGTCGGTGAGCCCCCCCCCCCCCCCCCCCCCCCCTCAAATTGGGGAGATCTATGATCAATTGTTGTTGGTGGTTGTTTCCCAAGACTGGAAAATGTGTGCGCAAGTCTGATTTGGCTGTGTTTCGTGGGTCTCCGTTCTCGCGGTCCGATGTCTGGGTCAGTGTTGGCCCTAGTCTCACTAGTACTAGTAGTGGTCTGATCTGACTCGCCGTTGTTAGACTTTGTTGCTCATCAGGGCTCTTATACCAAGATAAGTGTAGGATACACGGGTTCTGACAACTTCATAGGGATGTATTGTAAGGATTGTGGTTTATCAAAAGGACTTTATGCAATTTTTCATTTTAACAGGACCTGGTGACAAATTTTATAGGGACCATTTTGTTGGAATTGAGGTGGTTTGTAATTTCAATAGATTTCAGTGAAGAGGGCTTTTTAGAAAAAGAAACATGGGCTTGTAGGGGAATCATGGAAACCATAGGAGGGGAAATATGCTAAGAGACAAAGGAATATTAAGGACACGTGAATTATATGAGTGCAGTTTGATATTTGTGGTCCTGCGTTAGTCTGATGTCCATGTTGGGTTGTGATCGTAGTTTGTCAGATAGCCTATAAAAATACTGCATGTATTTTTCTTGGCTGTGGCTCTTAATACTGGGTTATGTCATGGATTATTTTGATGGTTCTTTTAGACTTTCAATATTTCCTTTTAGGTTTATAGTAGTTGTTCTATCAATTTTTTCTCATTGAGGAAAATTATCACATCAATCTTTTTAATAGAAGAAGCACCCGAACAGAAGGAGATGAGGGATCTATAAACAAAATAAATATACAAAATTAGAACCTCCCTCGAAATTAAACATCTCCCGAGAGAGTTCAGTATCTGGTTTCTGAAAGCATGGATTCACTGTTAATTTTAAAATTTGTTAATGCTTACATCTTAAATTTACTATTTTCAACATAACTAATGCTAATATACCTAACTATTCATGCACAACTTCACTATTAAAAAGAGTAAAATTCTCTATCAATACTCTGGTTATTAGCACAAAAAATTGCTCCTTGCAAATCTCTGTTTCCAATTTTCCATTCTAGCCCTTCATATGAAATTCAATGGATGTTCGACAGTCAGGTATATACACCTTGTGCTCTATACTTATTTGAGTCATATGAGACCATTTGAATATTTTGCCAGTGTTTGTAATGCTATACTTGGCCATTCCCGCGCCACACATGGTTTGAATTTTTTTTTTTTTTGAAATATATGCTTGTCTACATTTACCAAAAATAAATGAAACATGTACTTGAATGAAATGAATGCATACATTTTTATTTTTTTCATACCAAAGTATGGTATAATATA
Organism: Acorus calamus; assembly: GCA_030737845.1. Lineage (NCBI taxonomy): Eukaryota > Viridiplantae > Streptophyta > Magnoliopsida > Acorales > Acoraceae > Acorus > Acorus calamus. The sequence continues at coordinate 15,687,082 of CM060864.1, read as the reverse complement.
TATACTACGTTAGATGATTTGAAAGTCAGGTGATGTGGCGTTTGCAAGAATGAATGATTGTAGAAGTGTCTGAGTGTAACAGCTCCCTTTTTTCGTTCTGGCAGGGTTCAGGTGGAGTCACGGTAAAGAAGACCGGCCAGGCTCTGGTCATCGGGATCTATGATGACCCGATGACTCCTAGCCAATGCAACATTACCGTTGAGAGGATGGGCGACTACCTCATCGATCAAGGCCTGTAGGTGTCATCTGACACGCCCTCTTCTGTTTTTTTTTTAATCTCTGATTTATTATATATATATATATATATATATATATATATATATATTGGTTGTGTTGGAATGTCATTTTCTCCTCCTTTTTCCCAATATGCCTTTTTTGTTTGAGCTTGTTTTCCAGTGAATAATAATCTTTGGTGTGAGGAGAATTGATATTGTGTTGGTGGGGGTGTTTTGTTTGCTCTAATTTACAATCCGATTGTGTATTTTTGTTTGCTCTATATGTATTGTGTATCTCTTGAAGGTTTGATGATCTTTGTGACTCTTTTGGGTTTCTTTTGCGTGGCTATCTATCACATACCATATTGAGTAATGGGTCAGTAATTATTTTAGGATAATGTCACTATGTCAGGGACTGTTCCACATCTGTTCCACATCAGATGTGTAATTCTAATTCATGTGATAAATGAAATATATACTTTAACAAATAATAGCGAACATTTCCTTCTAAAATATTAAGATATTACAGGTCTATTTGAAAACACGTTTGAAAAATAAGATTTTGAATAAAGTGATTTAAATAGATTTGATTATTAAAAAACACATTTTTTATGATTTAAAAAAAAACAATTTTTTTATACTAAGTTGTAAATAATTTTTTAATTAAACTGGTTTTTTAAAACTCGTTTGATAATACGTTTGAGCTTTCTATTATTAAAGGGGTGATTAAAAGATTATATGTGTTGGGGCTAAAATTTGATTAGTAGATTCTATAAAATAAACTAAAACCTGAAATAATAATATAAAAAAAATCAAAGATGTCCTTGATGGCTACTCTTTTAACTGCGATACACATATATGTACCCAATAAACTAGTCTGTACTACTGCTGATGTAACTGATCCAACTCAGTAACACTGGAAATATAGCTCTAGATTTAGGGCAAGTGGAGATAGAAATTTGATCTTGCAATAAACACACAAACGAAAGATTCTGTAATGTTTTTGGGCGTTTTAGAATGAGAATAAGAAAGAACACCAAACTTGCCTTTAATCGTACACAAGTTATGATATTCTATTCCATCCTACAAGTTATAAATATAGAAATAGAGAATAAACCTCTACATCTGAGCATGTGATAAACTAGAACAGAAGAATAAACTTGCCACAAATTAACAATCAAAATCCAACCGGATAAGTATTCTATTCCATCCTAATCTCCCACCAAAACAAGGGCTTAGAAAGAAAAAAAAACAGCAGTTAAAACTTAAAACAGTGAGACGGTCGCGCACACAGAGTCAGCCCCCGCAACGTTTCCCGTTTCCGCGCGCGTTTCCGTCGTCGCGCACGCCGAACCGCGCGCGCGCGCCGTCGTAGGCTCGCTCGGCCTCTTCGGCGGTGGCGTACGTGCCGAGCCAGACCCGGACCCCGCGAACCGGGTCACGGATCTCGGCGACCCAGCTCCCCCACGGGCGCTGTCGGACCCCCCTGTACGGGGACCTCCTCTTCTTCTCCGGCTCCGTCTCTGCTATTCGGATCTCCCTCACCGACCGCTTCAGGCGTCCCTTCCTTTGCTGCTGTTCGTCTTCGCTCGAAGACTCGGTCGCTTCTGGATCCGTATATATTATTCGGATCTTCTTCTCCATCATCAGAACCTCAAAAAAATGGGGTTCATATATTCTGAAATTCCACCGCCTTCAGTTTTCTCTTTTGGTATGATTTTTTTGTTTTTGGGGTTTTGTGGTTTGACTCCCTGGGAGATATTGATTTTATAGAGGGAAAACGATGGATATTTTTGCTCTGCTTTTTGTTTGGGCGGGAAGTGGGATTGAGGGGCCTGGAAGTGAATAAAGGGGTAGATGGGGTTGTTTACGTAAATTTATATTGTTGGAGGAAGTTTCGCCAAAATTCATCCGCCTTCAGTTTCTTTTGTTTTGATTATTTTGAGGCTTTGTGGTTTTAGCCCCGGAAGGATAATGATTTAAAATAGGAAATCGATAAAAAAAAAAAAATTTAAATAACCCCATGACTTTTCCTGAAGTCCATATAATTCAATAAAATATCTATCTAAATCCAAATAACCCCCGAGTTAACTTTCATTGACAAATGAAGAATATTTAACAAATATTATTGTTTGATCAACCCTGACTGAAAACACGATATGCCAAAACCTTTTACAATGTGTTAATGCGAAAAATCCTCTATAAATGATGATTTTACCCCTCAAGATAGAGTTTAAACGGTAAAATCGTCATTTACGGATGATTTTTCACATTTTTAATATATTATAGGAGGTTTTGGTATACTGTATTTTTAGTTAAGAATAACTAAATAAAATATTTATCATCTGTCAACGTAAGTTTAACTCAAGTGGACATGAAAATAAATAAAAGTCTTGAGGATCAGTTGGAAAAAATACTTTTTTTTTTGTTTTTTTATGGTTGGGGACACTTAAAAAAACCCTAATACGAGTTATGGTGGGAAAAAAATAAAATGTGGGTATAACCAGACGAATATTCTTTTTCGGATGCTTCTTGTTCGGGCTCCTGGGAACCGAATATACTCGGTCTGATCTCTTTTTTTTAATTAGATAGGAAGAGATGAAAAGTAGGGAATATGGAAGAAAAAAAAATATTGACAAAAATACATAAATTGAATAATTATTTATGTATTATAAATGTGGAGGTCGAAATTTACTAGATGAGATACAGTCATCGTCAGTTCTTGTCTTGGCGCGTGTGTATTTTTTCTTGGTGTAAAAGGCCATAATGGTTTATATATTACATTAGTTAAAATTAAAAGTTACATCAACTACATCATTTACATCATCAAAACGATGATAAACATGATTGACCTCCTGTATACATCTATGTAAGGAGGGGTATGTATGGGTTAATCCACCTACGTATTTAATCATTCTCCATTCCATTAGTAAACAAACATTCTCCATTCCATTAGTAAACAAACAAACCTGATGAGACCTAGCTGCTTTGCAAGATTTTCTGGTGTTGCAACTGCTTCTTTTGTCGTATATATAATTTAGATGTTAAATATGTGAGGCGACACGTGTCAAATCAAGTCAGTGTTGATCCCATGAAATTATGTTATATATCAAACTATCTATTCTTCTGATATAAAAAGGAGCATAAAATTTTCAAATCAACCGTCACCACCTCTTATAGATTAAGGAGTCACATTTTTTATAATTCTTTATTTAAATCGTATTCACATTTTATTCACGATTTATCCATTATCAACCTAAATAACAAAATTTTTATTACTATATTTTTCAATGAAAAATAACTAAAAATTACAACCAAACAAAAAAATGATTTATCATTTATACTGAGATAGTTATCTATATCATAATATTATATGTCATTATCCTTCATGAGACTTATTACATGACATTAGCTATCAAGGGAGAATGGGGCAGCGAATGGAAGTGTTTGCATGTAGGCTAGTCAACGGGTCGGGGTGGACACGGATCCGACCCATGCCAAAACCCGGTGGATTGGGGTGCAACCCAAGACCCAGTGGATCCTTGGAAATGTGGACCCGGACCTGACCCGACCCGACCCGATTATGGTTAATAAAAAAATAGAGAGCTTATGAATTTGTTTGATTGTTTTATCATTCTATTGTGAAAATTTTGTATAAATTATTAGTTTTGAGCTTTCTAAACTGGTATCCTGATATTATATTTGAATATATTTTTGTACATTTTAAAACAATAAACACTAACATTTAACATTCACAATAAACAAAAATGTAAGCAATATAACAATGAACTAAAATTGAGAGCTAATAGTTATTTGTATCACAAAGTAAACGTTCAAAACAATAGACACTATATATTAATCTAAACAACATTCAAAACAATAAAGATTTACATATTAACCTAAACAATGAACATAAATCATGTAACAAATCAATTAATTATACAAATTTAATAAACTAATAAGGCTTGTCAATGGATGTGTTTGGTTGGTTATGGGTTATGATTTATATGTTTGGTTATGGACTTATGGATACAAAAATAAGTTAAAACTTATACTTGTAATTTGATAAATAAGAAACAAAATTATGGGTCAACTAATACTAATAGTCTTGTAATATATGAGCATATACTAATAAAATAGTCGGGCTCGGATCCAACAGATTGGGGTGGGGTGGACCTGGACCCGACCCGTTTGTATGGTCGGGTCCAAATCGAGTTGGGTATATTACATGTGTAATTGGGTCCGGGTTGGCAGGCCTATTTGCATGGAATGCTAGCTGAATTGACATTGAGAGAGACCTATCAAATGACCAGGTCCCCTTCACTGATTGCCACTAAATTTACTGATAGAATCCCTTTGAAGCACCCTATGCCATGGCAAATCAGCAAGGTGATCTAGGCAGAAGCCAAGCTTCCTAATGGATGGAATCCTACTTGTATATGTCTTGTTATATAATGAGAGTCTATCCTGTGCACAGAGTATTGTTAGCACTTCACAGAATCGGACGGGGTTGAGCAATTTTTTTAGGTTATCTTTATGTATTGATATTTTTATCCTTAATGTGATACCATTGTGAAAGAATATCTCATGTTTTTCATTAGGCTCTAGGGTTTTTATTTTTGCCGTGGCCATTGTAAAAATTTCTCAAAGATAGTGGAATGATTTCTGATATGCTCTGCGGACGTAGACAAGATTTGCTGAATCATGTAAATTTTTTTTTTAAAAGTAGAATGTGGGCATATCTATTTCATCAAAACAGACAATGTCCGAAATTTTTTGTTACAGTAGAGGAGAGAAGGAAAGAAAAAGTAAAGATAAAGAGGGTGGGGGGGGGGGGGGGGAGTGGATGACCCTCATCACAAAGACCAAAGCAAAGTCGGGTAGGTAAGGTATCCACATGAACTCATATAAACAACCCTCTATGCTGTGATATGCAAAATAATTTCCCCAACGTGAATGCGAGCGACCCCTACAAGCCTTGAGCCCTATACTTTGATGCTTGATTTCACTCTCTCCCATAAATTTTCAAAATAGAATGTGTTCCCTGGAAGACCACCTCATTACGTGCCTGCCAAATCACTCGAGCACACACATGTATGATCGAAAGCGTCATTGTCCCCTCTTTGCTTTTGTCGCCCTTCTTCATTCGTTCAGCCATCTCCCATAAATCTTGCATATTTTGGAGCGTGATCTGCTTGTTTGTGACGAAAGCCACCCAATTCCATATCCTGTGTTTGTTTGATTATTCTCTAAATTTAGTGTACCTAACATTATTTAATTACTAAACACTTCCTTGGCAAGCAAAAGGATACAGTCGGATTTGCAAGGAGGCCCAACTGAATTGTAAGCCCAATCGAAGTGTTGAAGGGGGGTACCCCTCTATTTATCAAGAGCAAGAACTCGAGAATTCGAGAATTGTAAGCCCAATCGAGAATTCGAGAAGAAATATATGCGAATGTGTGCCTACATTTTGAAAGGGGTACCCCTCTATTTATAAACAACGATAGTTGTGGGACAGGCTATGATGAAGTGGAGAAATCTTCCATGTGGACTATTGATTATATGACATGTATGTCTATTTATCTTTTTTGACCAAGTTAACTAGATGATCTGGCTCCAACTATCATGTCCTCTTAGACAGTATTATCGAACTTGAATGTACTTTATTGCAATATTTCTGGGGCGAGTCAATTACATGCAGCACAAAGTCCTTTCCACCAGACATGCTTCACCCTCGAACGCTTGTAGACCTCTAGAGGTTGAACTCCTTCTCTCGGACACGCGTGGTCCCTTGGCGGCTTGGTTCGAGGTGCATCCCGAACTCCAAGATGAACATTATCCGACTTCAGTGTGACCCTTCTTCATATTTCAAATTTATCCTGGTATACTTATTCTTTATTTAACATAGATAGATTTTATTCTTTACAACCAAAACTTTGTAAAAAGATAGCCCTTTTAATATGTTATTATTTATTTAATAAAAGTAACCTGGACATGAGGAGCACCCATCAAATCCAATCAAAATAAAGCTACACAATCCGAATCCCCACATCACATCTCCTTTTATTAATTTTTATTTTTATTTCTTCTATTGTCATTCATTCTATTTTCACTTTCGACATTCAAACGCAAAAATCTCACCTTCATTTATAATATCGATCGAAAAAAAAAAACAATTTCATTCACATAGGGAGAGAAGAAGATGTCGTGGCAATCGTACATCGACGATCACCTGATGTGCGAGATCGAGGGCCAGCGCCTCTCGGCCGCCGCGATCATCGGCCACGAAGGCAGCGTCTGGGCCCAGAGCGACTCCTTTCCCCAGGTGTGTTTGGCTTGCTTGATCGAAATGGATCGGTTTTGGGGGTCTTCAAGTGAATTCTTGTGATGGGTTGTCGTTGTTTTTCTTTTGTTTGATCGAATGTTTCGCTGACCCATTTGGTTTGTTTGTGTTTTTGTTCGGAATGGAACGGGTTTGGGGCACTTCAAGTGATCTCTTGAGATGGGTCGTCGTTAGTTTTGTTTTGATCGGATGTTTCGCTGACCCTTTTTTGTGTATTCCAGTGATTTCTTGAGATCTGTGTATGGGTTCTGATCGAATGCTTCGACAACCTATTTGATTTGGCCGTGTTTTTTTTATAGGAGTGGATCGGTTATCGGGATCACTGGGTGATTTCTTGATGTGGGTCGTTGTTGTTTTCGGTGTTTTGTTTATGTTTTCTTTTGTGATTTGATTGGATTTGAATCTTTAATGACTGGAACTTATTAGGATTGGGTTTGTTTTTTTGTGGGTAATGTATGTGGTTTGTTTTATGATTATTTGTGATCTTGGTTTGGGAGATTTCTTTTTGAATTTGTGAAGTTTGTTGATTCATTGATAGAACTTATTACTGTAGGTTAATGCGTTTGGATTGGTGGATTGAAATTGTAAATGGGTTAGATTTCTGAATAGTAAAGACATGGAATTGATGATTATGGAATATGGACATCCTTGAAGTTGCCAACTTGTATACACTGTTGGGCATGGAAAAGATTGTACATCTGCATAAGAGAATACCTTTCTATCTGTCAACCTTCATGTTGCAAGTTTTTTAAGTCTTGATATTTCAATTTAATTTTGCAAAGAAACAGCGTTGATCCTATCAGCCTAGATTACTTTGTTAGAAGAGGTGGTAACAATTTGACATAACTTTCCTTTTTCCCTCTTGCCCGTGTGCTTTGATGTTTTTTTTTGTGTGCTTTATTTACAAGATTTCCAACTTCTATAAAATTGAGATACATTTATCTTTTAGTGATGGAGATATTTTTCCACTGAGAAGGCTTTACCATCCTATGTTTTTCATTGAGAAAGGCTTAGTTTCAAGATGAGATTTGGTGTATGTTATATTCTTGCAGGTTTAGATGTACATAATCATGAGAATATATGATGTTTAGTTGGAAGAACTTATATGAAGATATATCATGTAGTTTAGCATTGACTAGCTGGTTTTTTTTAAATATTTTTGTTTATTGAATGGTACCACAATTTCAAGATGAGATTTGGTGTATGTTATAATCTTGCAGGTTTAGATGTACATAATCATGAGAATATATGATGTTTAGTTGGAAGAACTTATACGAAGATGTATCATGTAGTTTAGCATTGACTATTTTTTTTTTTATTGAATGGTACCGCAATTTCATTACAAAAAAGGATAGAAGATCATACCATACAAAATACCTTACCGCTAGGTAGTGTTCAGGAATGCGTTTCGTGTGGCGGCCCCATATGCGGTCCCATATGCGGTCCAAGCCCGCACGGAGATTTCTAAAAGTGAAAAGAGAGAGAAAAAAAATCATCTTCATCTCCTTTGTTGCGTTGTTTCAGTCAGCCCTAAAAGGGGTTCATCTTCTTTGACTCCAACTCGGTTTCAGCCGGCCCTCACGACAGCTTCCTCTGTGTCTTCTTCGTTTTCATCGATAGCTTCATCTTCATCATATCTTCACCTTCCTCACCCGGCCCTCACAACAGTCGACAGGAACGTCTTTACTCTCTATCTCTATCTATCAATCTGCCCTCTCTCGCTACTCTATCTGAGATCTCTCTCTCTCTCTCTCTCTCTCTCTCTCTCTCTCTCTCTCTCTGTTAGCTGTGTGTTGGAAGTGACAAGTGTCTTTTAATTGTTAATTTGTTTGTTTGATCTGCATAGTTGGGTTCAGTGGCTTTTAACATCACATTAAGTGGAAGGTTTTGTTATAATATTATGCATTAATACCTCATTTGTTGGTTTGGTTATGATACATATGCATTCCCATTCGTACCATGTTTAAATGATTTGGTTCAGTGAGTTTTAAAAAAGGGTTGACAGCATGGAACAACAAGATATTTTGTTGCAAACATAACGTGTGATCATGTTTTTTCATTAATTTTTTCTCTTCATGTCATTATTACAACAATTCAACAAATGGTTAACCTTTATTTTTTTGATATGATTGCATTGATCATCATATTTTTTTATCAATAAAAATTACAGAATCGCATATATTCTGGCATACTGCATATACTCTATGCAGTAACCCAACTGCACATACACCGCATACCGCATTTTTTAACACTGTCACTAGGTGTCATGCACATGCGTGTGAGATTTACGACAATTGTCCATCTATAAACGATTTGCCTTTCAAATGATACTATTTTTCACACCCACTCAAAAGTGTCCCCACTCTTGGATAAGCCTCATTACAAAGCATTGATGGATTTATTATTTTTGGAAGTTTGATTATTATGTATGTGAAGTTTGTTGATGCATTCATTGATCGTACTATGCTAGATTCATGTCTTTGAATTGGTTTGTGACTTTAGTTAGAACATTTGAGCGATACCAAATACATTGGGTTTTGGTAAAATATATGAACAATGATGAGATGCAATCAATAAATTTGGAAGATATTGGAAATATTATAATAATTTAAGCTGCCAGATTGTAGACCTTTTTTTGTTCTTCTAAAGAAAGGAGTTTTATATTAAGCAAATGACACCCCTCGAACAAAAGGATATGAGAGATCTCGTAAAAAAGAAAACAAACAAATTTAAGAACTAATCATCAAAAAAAAAAAGATAGATAGAAGAAATGTATGAAAAAAAACATCCCAAGGATCTGTAAAGTAGCTATTACATCATTTTCTATATATCCCCCAACATACTTTGCCTCATACCTCACCAAGTACAATTTCCTATGCTTGAAGGGAGTTAACTATTATGGCTCATAGATTTTTGACAAGTGCTCTCTTGCCTTGGAAAATCCACATTGCTTTAACGATATCCAGCTTGCAAGATTCTAAGGGCATGATCTTCTATTAAGATCTTCTCTTTTCTCAGAAAGAAGAAAAAGATCTAAGGATATGATATTCTATTTTCTTCATCAAAGATTTTTGGTTGTCTACTCTCTATTTGAATCTATCAGATCTTCAATTTTTTTATAAAAAGATTCCAAATACATGATTTGTCCTTTAGTTCATCCATTCAAATATTTTTTTCTTGATTGCTAGCTCTTTCTTTGTTGATTTTTTTTTTGTTCGCACTTCACACTTGCAAGATATATATATATATATATATATATATATATATATATATATTTTGATATCGGAGGGACCCCCTGTGGTTGATCTTTTGGTCGATCTGGGAAGGCTACCTCCGCCTGTTTCCCCGGTCCCATGGAAATATTGTATTTTTATGGTATGAAATCTGATCATTTTATCTTATTGGGATGGATAATATGAGCTCTCGTTGAGTCATCACACCCTGTGCAGTACATAGTCCTAGATTAACTAATGGTCATGGTTATGTGATTGGGTTAAGAGTACTTGATATGATTTTTAATATCTCTTTCCTCGTTCCATTTCTAGCTTTGATGACTAGAAAATGTGGATCTCACTTCCATACTGTTTGATTGTTGGGCATTACGAGTGGCACATGAAGTTGAGTAATGAGGAAAACACTTCGTCTTAGACCAAGCCAACTAGTTCTCATCGCCACCTCCTCATCAATCACATGTGAAAATTGATTTTTATCTCCAAAACCATTTCAAAGCATTTTAGTACAAATTGCATGGCTGTCACATTATCTTCCCTTACATATCATGAACGGAACAAAAGCGAGAAAAGTGGACCACCTTGCCATATTCCATGCCCCAAGTTGAAATATCCCACTTCTTGGTCAGTGATCAAAATTGATACCCCTGTGATTCCGATACACTCCGGAATCCTCCTCATCTGTCTGCAAGACTTCATACTCCTCCAACAAGTGCCAAAGAAAATCTTATCTCACACAATCATAAGCTTCTGAAAAGTCAAACTTGCTAATCAACTCCTTTCTTTTGCCCTTGAATTCTCCAATTACACACTCATGTTACTAAAAAACCTATTGAAAAGCCATCACCCATGGATAAAACGCTGATTGCTCCACCACTGTCCTTGCCACCTCAGTCTGTTGGCAAAAACTTTAGATATAGATATTTATATACAATTTTCAATTGGTAAGCAATGGGGTTCGAACCCAGGACCTGTCCATTGCAAGTTTTTATTGCAACCATTGGGCTGTGTGTCCAACAACCCCTTCACTGGTGTGGCAACTGGGATAAGAAAATTGATTGGTTGACAATTCCCTATTTCTTCTGCCCCACCCTTATTGTGAATGAGAATACGATATTTGAGCCATATCCGTTACAACTTAAGGAGACTTCTTATTTAGTGACCAATGGTTGCGTGTTGATGATTGACGTTGAGGAAGTAGCTTCAGATGCTATTATTGAGGGCATTGGTGATGCAGTACTTGAGTGAAACACTTGGCAAGTTAATGATACTCTAATTTCCAGTTGATGGCAGCATCCTGGCTATAGTAAATCTTCATTTTTTATCGCCAGTTTGAGATTTTAATGAAGTGGATTTAGTTATTCATTAATGTGGTGATCAATAAAAATGCAAAGTGATCGGAAGGTAAGCAAGGATTTCGAATGGGATCTCAAAGGCAAAGTTCTCAGAAATTAAGCAAGGATTTGAATGGGATCGCATTCCACTTGATCGGTTGCCAATCAACAACATAAAGCCAAGTGATTGGAAGGTAAGCAAGAAGCCAAGTGATTGCCAGGCAAAGTTTTCATGGTGGCTATGATGTTCCTTCTATTCAGATTTTTGACCCACTGTGAGGAACCAAATGGGTGCAACATCTACCGAAAGGACTAATCACTCGACAAGGGGTTGTTGTTAGACCTGATCAGGAACTCATGCATGTAGCCTATTCATTAACTAGAAGCTCATATAATTGGCCCAATATATAGCTAGAAGATTGGGAGGTGGAAAACTTTTTGGGATTTTTGGTGGACCTCCAGAAAGTGTGACCAAGGTAGAACATGCTGGATGTGGTCAGTTGGAGCCCTAGACCGAGAGATGGCTTCACGATGTGTTTTGGGTATGATTGGTGGAGAGTGAGGACAGTGATTGCTCCAATGTAGGAAAAAGTGTGGGAAATTTGGTGTATAAAGAATCCCCTCAAGGTTCAAGGTTTCCTATGGTTCATATATGAAGATAGAATTTTAACCAAGGTGTATGTGTCTAAATGTGTCTCCGGGGATTCTCTGCGGAGATGTGGACAGCTTTGAGCAACTATGGAGGGTAAGAAAGGCTCTTAAGGCCGGGTGTGATAAGAGCAAAAAAGCAAAAATATATCAATCTATTGTCCTGGCCAGGGTGTGGGCGATTTGGTTAACGAGGAATCTGGTGGTGTTCCATAGAGTGAATCATCTTTCAAAAATACTAGGGAGGCAATTGAGAGGTTTATCACGGATTGGGGTTGTATTGTGCCAAAGCGGGTGGTGTCCAGTTTGTGAATGGGCACATGCTAATTGAAGAGTGAATGGGGTTGGAGTTCAGCTGGAGCAGTAGTTAGCTCATCTGTTGCTCCATGCTGGTATGGTTATTTTATTTTCCTTTTTTTTCTGACAATTTGCACTCTTATTTGGTTTAATAAATCATGGTAGATTTGTCTACCTTTTTTTCCGAAAAAAAAGGAAAAGAAAAAAACATCGTGGTATGGCTTGTGTTTTATCTTGTAACTCACGCATTAAAACTTCTCTTACTATGATCTATATGATGATCATCCATGTTTCTTAATACATGTATTTTATTCTGTTATTCATTATTCTTTCTTCAAAGTATTTACATAGCTCATGATCCTTTTTTCATGTGCACATGTAGTTTAAACCTGAGGATATAAACGCCATCATGACTGACTTCGCCAAACCTGGGTCCCTTGCACCAACCGGATTGCATCTGGGTGACACTAAATACATGGTGATCCAAGGCGAGCCTGGGGTTGTTATTCGAGGGAAATTGGTGAGGATGCTATTATCTTCTTATTAATTAGAGCATGTTCATTTAGATTCTAAGATTTGAATTGTGATACCATAATCACAAAGTATTCCAAACTTCTGTGAATGTTCAGTGATCAGACATACCATTGTTCGTCAAGCTGTGCAAATTAGTACATTCAAAATCTGGATATTCATCTAGTTTAGATGACTGAACACATTCATCATAATTAAACCTAATTCTAATTGTCATCGATGTCTTCATACCTAACATAGAATTTTTTTCATGCATTTCTCATATGAATGATAGAATATATAGAGAAAATAGTTTAATTCTTTCCGTGTTTATTTTTTTTATTCATTCCATATGATTTATGAATGTAACTTTTATGAGGTTTGAAATCTTTCTCCTTTTTTGCTTTGAAGGGCTCCGGTGGTGTCACTATCAAGAAAACCAACATGGCATTGATCGTAGGCATCTATGACACCCCGATGACTCCCGGGCAGTGCAACATGATTGTCGAGAAAATGGGTGATTACCTTATTGATCAGGGTTATTAATCTCTTGGCTTTGCATCTCTACCTGTCATTGCAAATGTTTTTTTGCAGTGAAAAATAATGTTTGTGATCATGAGAGATTTCTATATGTGGAGTGACAAAGGAGAATATATATTTGGTTGTTGCTTAAAAGGTGGTGGTGATCTTTTGATCTTCTTCTTTCAGACAGTGCCTGTGTTGTATACCTGTATACATCCTTTGTGGAAATGAATATGGGTTTTTGAGTGTGTGATATCTATATAATATATTTATTATTATTATTTTGATGGGGTTTGGAGTAGGCCTGTCAACGGGTCGGGTCCGGGTCGGGTCGGGGTGGACCCGGACCCGACCCGTTTGATTGTCGGGTCCTTCGGGTCGGGTCCACATCGGGTCTCGGGTCGGTCGGGTTGGGTCGACCCATTAACAAAAGTAGGTCAGACAAAGAGAGATTGATAAACTTCTTAAAGGCCTACAATGGCTTCATTTTTTTTAATTTTTAATAGAGTGTAATATATTATAAATAGTTTTTCACTATTTTGATTTTTTAATGTTTAATAAGATGACATTTGGAATACGGTTTAGATTATTACGCTTTTACGTGAAGTCAAAAGATTGTAAAAATATTTCAAATGCTTAAAATTTTAAATGAGTATTCAATATTTAGTTATAAATGTTTGGTTGGATCATAAATAAAAAAAATCACAAAGTATTTGGGTCGGGTCCATCGGGTCCATAGGATCGGGTTGGGTATTTATGTCTTCTATCGGGTCCGGGTCGACTCGCAACCCGTTGACAGGCCTAGTATGGAGTAGGGTGTGATTCAATTGGTTCGGTTTTTTGCAAACTCAAATTAAATCAAACTATATTTACATGTAAACCGAATCAAATAAAAAATCGAACAAAAAACCCAAAATTTAGTTAATCCAAACCAAACTGAATTGTTAAAGATAAACATATATAAACTCAATTATTATTTTTTCTTCTTATCAATTTGGGTAGATTTATAACTTTACATAAATATTAAAATGCTATGATTGATAATATAAATTAGTATATTTATATTTTATGAATATTAATGATATAACAACAATATATAGTTTTTAATATGAAAAAATGATCTAAATGAATATTGATTATGAATAATCATGTATTTAAATTTAATTCAGTTCTTTTTTAAGTTAAACCAAACCCAAATCAGTGTAGATCAGTTCATTAAATTTTGAATCCTACCCAAACCAAATCATAAAACTATTGATCTAAATCTGAAAAAAATCAGCTTAGATCGATTCATATTCGATTTAATCGATCAAAGTTGCACTCCTAGTCTGGTGTAAATGTTTTTCATTGATCTCTATTCACTTTGGGTGTCTCAGTTTTTTAACTCTATTACAATGCTGCTTGCAGTCCAATTTCATATAACTCTGGGTGAGCTACATTTCTCTTTATAGAATTTTCTTAGTTTTTTTGCAACTGGGTCTATATAATTTGCTGGTTTTTTATTAAAATAAATATTTTATTATATGAGATATTATTATTTTAAAAAAATATTACAAGCATTTTGGAAGGGGAAAATGATCAAATAAATCTTAAAAGTTAAAAATATCCAAATCAGTCACTTTTTAAAATTATACTAAAAAAGTCTAATTTCACCATTTTGAAAACTCAAAAGACTAATATACCCTTATGTAGTAGTTAGATCTCTAACATGCCTCTAACCTTGTTAGGTTATTCCACAACAAAAACTTATTTTTTCCTATGAAATAACAATCTCTCCTTTCTCCCTACCTGTTAAAAAAAAAAACTAAAACCCTAGCTTTTGAATTATGGCAATGGAGGCCGATCACATTGAGGTAATTCTAAACATATTCATAATATTTATTTAGATATTTCTATTATTATTTGAGATCTTGATTTTGAAATATTTTTTTTCCACCTACTATGTTTGTTTGACATCTTGATTTTGAAAGAGTTTCTTATGATTTCGAAATCCCGTACCACTGTCAATGTTTCATCGCTTTAAAACACAAATTGACTGGTTGAGATATTATAGGATCTCATTTGTCTCCATTGTTTATATACACACATATATATTGAAAGGTGGTCCGGATGGTGAGTGGGGGATGATCAGTTGAATTATCAAATATTATTGGTTTATCAAATAAATATTTTTTTTATTTAAAGTAAAGAATTATGGGGAAAAGGAAGCCCATTATCAAATACTATTGGGTTTAAACCATGGCAAAAATAAAAAATAAAACATATACTGGTTTAAATAGCAAACCCATGATTGATATCATCTTTTTTATTTGCTTGATTAGATAAAAACCTCTTCTTAAAATTATTCTAAAGCAGCAAAGATTTAGATAACTGTTTAAGGGAGTATCATGAAAAACTCAAATTATATTAACACATATCTTACAAAATCCATCTAATGACTAATAATTTAGAGTAAAAAAAAATTATGCATGAGAATGTGTGAAATATTTTCACAAATGTAAGAGGTATGGAATAACCTAACAAGGGTTAGAGGCGTGTTAGAGATCTAATAACATAGGGGGTATGTTAGTCTTTTGAGTTTCCAAAATAGTAAAATTAGACTTTTTTAAGTATAATTTTAAAAAATTGTTGATTTAAGTATTTCTAACTTTTGAAAAATTTATTTGGTCTTTTACCCTTTTGGAAGATAGGCATATCTTACAAAAAAATAATTTTCTTTTTATTTCACTAGTTTCCTGTTGCCTCATATCCTCCTGGTATAAACTTATGTTGATAAAATAATAAAAAATCACCTGGATGGGTTAGAAGATTTGCAGGTTCGAAATTTAATCACATGATGTTTTTTTTTTTTCAAAAACTTTTTTTGTTTTTTTAGAAAATGATAGGTTTTCACACCCATATTATTAATAGGAGAATGAAAACCAAAGCAGAGAAAACACAGAAACAATACCCACGTGCCTAGCACGTCGTTACATGATATTTTCAAAAACAAAAATTTAAAAGTATCAATATTATTTTATTTTATTTTATTTTTTGTTTTCAAACACAAAATTTTAAATGTTTTCTTTTTTTGTGGATTTTAAATGTATCAATTTTGATTGTACTTTTTTATCTTATAAAATTTGAGTTTAGTGAACTAAAAATGATATTTAATTTATCATTATCATGTTCTAGTTTTATAAATTTCAGTAACAAAAGCTTGGTATTGTTTTAGGCAAGAGAAAAATCCATTGAACCCCTGAAATTCCATATAATCTTCTGACTTTTTTTAAAATCTATATAACCATCTGAAAACACTTAGTAAATCTAAATAACTCTTTGAATAAAATTTTCGTTAATAAATGATAAATATTTTGATAATATTTCATTTGGTTAACCCTGATTGAAAACACAATATATGACAAAACCACTACAATTTGTTAAAAATGTAAAAAATCTTATAAAAATAACAACTTTATCCATCTGGATATATTATAAAACCCTATCCGGAGGAGTGAAATTGACATTTATAAAAGATTTTTCACATTTTAACACACTGTAGGTTTTTTTTGTATACTGTGTTTTCTACCAGGGTTAATCAAACATAATATTCACAAATATTCATCACATGTAAGCATGAATTTTTTTCAGGGTGTTATTTGAATTTACTATGTGTTTTCAGAGGTCTATATGGATTTTAAGAAAAATCAGGGGGTTCTATGAATTTTAATAAGTTTATAGGGTTATATGGATTTTTCCCAATTAGAAAGATTGGGTAATGTTACATCCAGTCCCATTGTTTTAGCTCGAAATTCTGTGGACCGGTCTTCTCTAGGCCCAGAAGGTGGCCCAGCCAGGATTAAGTCAAATAATAGTCATTTTGCATTTCAAATTTATTGTAATTTTTTTTAAAAAAAATATTTACTAATAAATTGTATATTTTCACAAAAATTAAACAAATACTTAAATAATTTGAATGCATTTCTTTTTATACTCAGTCGAGTATAAATGAAGCACGTTTACATATACCGAAGAACTTTATTTTAAAACATATACATGCAAAAGAAAACAAACCCGTTTCGATTTACAAAATATGATTAATAATCATCTAATACAATTTCTATGTTACGATGGTCATAAAATTTAGGAATTTTTAATTTTAAGTCTATGTAAACATGTCTATTTAGGGATTGATCCCTCCCTTTCTTCATATTTCTTTTTAAGTCCTCTTATTCAACCGTCTATTTGGTTTTTAGTCCCTCCATTAAGCGTTCGTCTATACACCGTTAATTTGTAAATTGTGATTTTATTTTTAAGTCATATAAACTATGTTATTTAGTGATCAGTCTCTCCCTTCTTTACATTTCATTTTAAGTCTCTAATTTCAATTTTTTTTCTTATTGGTTCATGGACAAAAATGAAAACATGTGTGGTTTGAGTTTTAAATTGTAAAAATGATCGAGTCTAACATTTTCCTAAGAAAAATGATATGTCCAGCCTCTCATGAAGTCCCAATTGCAGTGCATAAGATTTAAAAAAAATCATGCACTATTCCATTGAAGTTCATGCTGTTATTTGAATTGAAATATATATTGAGATATACTAGTGTATTTTTTTTAGTTGAAAAAATGATAAAACAATTTACACCATACATTATAATAGAACTCCATATACTATGATAACTCAGTTTTTGGTATATCTATGTGATTCTTAAGTATATTTTGATTATAAATTTGATTTATTTAATAATATAATCATAAAATTTTATTGGGTAACTATTTAAATATAAAAAATGTATTGAATAATTCAAATTTATAATCAAAATCTACTTAAAAATCACATAGATATACCAAAAACTGCGTTATCATAGTGTGTGACACAAATTTTTTTATCATATTTTCAACTAAAAAAAATACACTAATGCATCTCAATATATATTTCAATTAATATAATAGCATGAAATTCAATTGAAGATTGTATGATTTTTTATATAAAAGAAATGGTATGCACTACAATTGGGGTTGCATGAGAAGCTGGACATATCATTTTCTTTAGAAAAATACTAGACTCGATCATTTTTACAGTTCAAAACTCAGATTACACATAGTTTCATTTTTGTCGATGGGCCAATAAGAAAAAAATTGAAATTAGGGGCTTAAAATGAAATATGAAGAAGGAAGGGACTGATCACTAAATAACATAGTTTACAAGGACTTAAAAATAAAATCACATTTCACAAACGGGAATTGTTACACCCAGATCCATTTCTAGCCCCAATTGCAACCCTATATGCATCGATAGATTTCTATCGATAAATATGCTCATGTTAGCAAGACATATGTTTCGAAAGAATTTTTTACATTTCTATAAATGAATTCATGCAATTCATTCGAGTATATGCTTCATTTTTTATAAAAGCATGTACCTCATTAGATGAGATATACTATTTTTAAAAAAATTTAAAACACATGTAGACTGAAATTAAGGTTGAAAATGAAGATGGATGTAACATTATCCTTCACAAATTAATGGTGTATTGACATACATTTGACAGAGAGCCTAAAAATTAAATAAGCAATTGAATATATAGACTTAAAAAAAAATGAAAAATGAAAGAGATTGATCCATAAACATGTTTACGTAGACTTAGAAATCACAAATCCCTCAAATTTAATACCTATATTTTTCTCTGTCTTCGCTTATTACTGCATGAACGACAGTCAAAATGCCAACTTTTTGTTGGTCAGAGAGTGTGCCAATTATTAAACATGTCCATTTATGCAAGTCTTTCAGCAGCACAGGCTACAAGAAAAAAAATGATTGAGAAAAGCAATTATGTATGTGCCTTTATAAATTTTGCTGAGCCCCTAAAAATAAGTGGTCTGTGACACTATGGGTACTTATTCTTTGAGGGACTATTTGGCTAAGGAGTGGATTAGGTGGGAATAGAAAAGAATAAGGGGAAGAAAGGTGTTTGGATAGAGAGAACAAGAAGGTATAACTATATAGAATTAGGTGAGAATAAGTTGGTATTTCTATTCCAAGTTTCCTCATGGTATTGTGTTATTCTTCCACTGGTATATGGGGACCCATCTATCAAATCATATGTCATCACATCAAATCACATATCATCATCTCTTATACATCAAATTGAAAATACTTACACCTTATTCACATTTTATATCTCATGAAACAAACACTTCAACATTTATTATTACGTTTTCTAATGAGAATAACTAAAAACACAATCAAACACAAAATCACTTATTCAATTGATAAAGTCAACAATTCTTGGAATATGTATAAACCCCAAAATAGTTTATGCATCTATCCAAACAGGAAGGTTGTATCAGAGGCTCAATTGTCTTTTCAGGGCTGATGATCCATTAGTATTGAGGGTATCCATAATTCAATCTTTCATTTATTCAACCTCATATTTTAGATCAAATTTTCATTAAATGATCAGGAGGGTGGTTTTGTTTTATTTTTTTTTAAGAAGAAAATATGCCTTTTATATACTTAGAAAATAGTTACAAAAGGTCCTATATGCGGAGGGCTGCTTGAAACATGAGAGATGTCCACCATACCAACACAAGGTTCAAACCTGCAAGAAAGAAAAAGCCCCACGATTGCCTAGGAAATTTTCAAGAAATTATTAGGCACGCAATTGCCTAAAAAAATGTCTCTTATAGACTTATCGTGTTTTAAAGAAAAATAAAAAGTTGGTATATATAACTAATGAAATGTAGGTTTTTATTAAAAGTGAATCACATACTCAAATGAAGTACATTTTTCATAATAAAATAAAGGGTTAAAGACATCCATGTTCTTGCAAACATAAATAATCCCATATAAGTCTTTGTCAAAGTTGAAGCAGACATACGAGTCATTAAAAACTCACAAAAACCCATATACGTCCTTGGTGTTAAGAGAGGTATAGTTAATCCTAACCCAACCAATCATAAGTTAGCACTAATCAAAACTATGAAATGACTAAATTACCCTCAATTTTTTTTACCCTTTCCAAATAGTACTAATCCTAACCCGTTTTACTCCTTCGCAAGACCTGTTTGATCCGTGGTATAAAAAGGGAACAAGTTCTAATGAACCAGAATAGCAAGAAAAAACTTTTTGTTTCACTAATATATTTAGATTATGATTAAATTTAGATTATGATTGTTTTATCCGATTGAGTTAATATTTATCAAAAATGATGACTATGTGGACAATAGTACAAACATTTTTTAATTAATGCAAAAAAATTATAACAAAAATAGTTTAGACTATTGGCAAGAAATTAAAAAATTATTAGAGAAGATTAATATTTATTGAAATACGAAAATAAATAAATGAGTGAAAAAAATGCTTGGTGGACAATCATGATTAAAAAAAAACGATGAATGGTTCTAATAAAAATAAAATATAATAGAAAAGTAGATTTATCATTTAATTGTATTCAAGATAATCAAACAATAAAAACAAAATTTTTATATTTTTCAATAAAAAAAATGATCATACAATCAATGTTTGGACAATTTACGAGCAATCCTTTTGTGGAGGGTTGAAGATCCTTCCTGATCAAAATTGATCCAGGTAAGACCGGATCTGAGTGGCGATTTGAAAACCTTGCGGCAGGGACTTTAGAGCTGGAGATCCGTGAAGTACATACTTCTATCTCTCCTATCTCACACTGGTGTAGTGTCAACCTAAGAAACTCCAACACTCAAGTCAAAAGAGATTTAACAGAGTTTCAAGAATGAAAGTTTTTTCAAGATTTTTTTGCGTGTACCTTTCAGGGAGGGGATAACTCCTCTATTTATAGGCTGATGATGGTGTGTTGAACACGCCTTGCTGACGTGGAAGAATCTTCTACGTGGATCAATCTGTAGTTGCCACATGGAGTTGTTCTTCCCTTTTTGACCAAATTTATCTGGTGATCTAGCTCTAGTTGTCACGTCCTGTTAGGCATACTAGTGTATTTTGTTGTACTTGGCTTTGATATTCCCAAGATGAATTGAACTTGCTAGTCATGTGCGCCTCACATTCCTAGATATACTTGGTCAAGTCTTCGCACCTCGGACATGTGCAGCCCTCGAGTGGAAGGGTCCCTATTTCTCTGACATGTTTAGTCCTCGAAAGTCTGATCCGAGGTGCACGTCAGACTCCGAGATAAGTACCATCAGAATTCAACGTAGGCCTTCCTTGATTTCTAATCTATCAGAGTATATGTATCCATTATTCATGTTACGCCCCGAGAACATACCAATCACACAAAAACTGACAAGGATCGAATAAGGTAACAAGGCTACATGGAAGCGATAGCCAATAAAAAAAAAATGCGGAAGTATAAAGTATAAATAAGTCTGTAAATCAAAAACATTATTACAGACCTGAATACACAAACACTGTCCTGTGAGAGTCCAAGTCTAGTCCAATACAGCCATATGTGCAACACGCACGATTACTAATACATATACAAGAAAATAGGATTGCTGACAGCCTCGCACTCGCCAACTGAAAGATGGGACACTCCACGCACGAACCACGCCAGATAGATGCTCTAGCTCCACGCCAACCCAATCCCTGGTGAAAAAAATAACACACGAGGGGTGAGCTACAAGCTCAGTGAGTGGCAAGGATCCAAGCTCTATAATAATCATATGATATTAGTTCATCATCTTTGTTTTTTCTTTCTAAGAAAAAAGAATATGGGATGAAACTCAACATATATAAATGTCACGTGAAGGCGCGATCTCACCTCACCCTAACCCTCGACCCGTAGGGGGGAATCTCTTAGAACTCTTGGAGAGGAACCAAACGGTTAACCATAATGAATATCATTATTAGATAACATAGTACCTTAAGTCTAATCGCAATGCCTCACACCATTCAGCAGATGTATTATACTTTGGGCATTCCCAATATAAATGTCACGCGACAACGTGACCCAAACTTACCCTAACCCTCACCTCTAGGGGGTGAAATGGGACTATTGAAATCAGAAGCCAACTCGCTAACTCCTTTAACCTTCCGGTAGCCCTCTCCCGGGTAGCCCTCTTCCTAGCAACCATCCATGGTAGGTCCGATGCCAAAACAGTGTTAAAATACACCTTGGGCATCCTACGATGTGGAGGCATAGTCCAGGATAGCTTCAACACCGGGTAGCTTCAACGCGGATACGAGGTAGGGGAGAAGCATTCAACGCTCGGAAACTTCGACGCACGACGATGCGGGAGGAAGCACTCCAACCTCGTCCCCATCTTCACCCCTAGGGTGACATGGGACTATTAGAAAGGAAATCAACCCGCTAACTCCCTTAACCTTCCGGTAGCCCTCTCCCGGGTAGCCCTCTTCCTGACGGCCTTCCAAGATAGGTACGAAGCCACAAGGGTATCGAAATACACATTGGGCCTCCTATGATGTAGGAGCCGAATCCAGGATAGCTCCAACGCCGGGTAGCTTCAACGCGGATACGAGGTAAGGGAGAAGCATTCCATGCTCACAATACGATCCTCAAGGATCAACTATAATCATCTAGCAAATAACAATGCTAATGAATTCTCTTGAATTGCTATACAGATGCATCACTCGGACGTGAGGAAAAACAGTTAAGTTCTCGCACTTAACAATACGATGGCAAGACCCTAAAGATGGGTCATCCACACGCCTATTACAGATAGACCAAACATACTATCATAGATATCGGTTAACGAATACAATAAATGAATTCTTCTGAATTCTTATATGAGAGCATCGCATGGATGCAGGGTAGATAACCTGCTACATTTGCATAGTAAAATAAAATATGATCCTAACCATGGATCGCACATATGTCTATCACAGTTATGCCTGACTAATTAAACACACACACAATTATTACAAGAGAAACTCTATCATAAAAGAGGTATATGGACCACATGTCCAAATAACCTGTGATTAAACCATATATATACACATATATGCACACTTTATACAATCCAACAAGAAGAATTCTGTCATAAAAGAGATATATGGACCACATGTCCAAATAACCTGTGATTAAACCATGTGCATTCACATATACACATATACGAGTTCAATTAATTGAATATACAAGCAAAAATACAGTTCACTCTAGGCTTCCAAACCTCTCACATAGAACTAATGAATAGAATGGAAGTCAAACAACACAAGTCATAGACTAGCCTGCATTCCACAAGACAGTAATAAATGAAGCATACGAATCAATTAGTGATCAATAGTGCTAAGTATGACTACGCATCGAGATAATATCACATATAAACTAAATATACAGGTTAACTAGCACAATATCGATTTAGTATAGCAATACTCTTTTAGAAATAAAGATTGAATATAGTTATAAGGCCCCAGGGATACGCGATGCATGACTACATGCATCGAGCGCTTCCCAAAAGGGGTGGATCGAACCACTCACTAGTACTTGGATCGCCTCGCGTCCGGTCTACGAGATCTGCAAGAACAACCAATGATGCTCCATTAAATATAAATCATCTCGACACATATACAAGCCTTTTTCATGAAAACATCAACTCCTGGTATTGCCCACACCATGCATAATAACTCTTTGACACATATTTATACAAGATTAGACCATCTACTACAACCAGCCCCAAACATTAGTCTCCACAGCACAAAATACACATCCAAAAATACTGAAATAAATCACACACATTCTATGATATGTTAGGATCATATTCCATGAAGACATAATAACTTGATAAGATCCCTAAATGCCCGAAATAAATTATTTTCCGAAACTGGTTAATTTCTGCGCGAATCCGGACAGACCATGAACATTAGGCTATATCTTTCAATACAGGTAACCAAATGACACCAAATTTGATATATAGCATCTAGACACATAGATGATCATATGAAATGAAGACACAAGCCTCAAAATATGCCTCCAAATACCTCAAACACAAGGATCTTAAAGAGACAGAAAATCTGCCTTACAACATAAAACCACCCCATTCATGCATTAATGCAACCATCTCATGTGCAGTAGCAATTACACATTACACTCTTCCAACAGCACCAAAATTCAATAATACACACTCATACAAGCATAAACACAAACACATACAAGGCACAAAGGGGAAGTGAATATACCTTGGGAAGAAGAGGAGATGGTGCACATAAGGAGTTCCACCACCATCACCACAAACAACCACCATCACACATGCCACATAGCACAGCCACAACCACCACCAAATCAGCCATCTCACATACACCCTTCATAGATGCATAAAACCAAACACATGGGGGGGGGCTGATTTAGAGAGGGAGAGAAACAACAACAACAACCAACAATAAACACAAGCTCACACACCTTTCTCTCTTCCACTTCTTCTTGTTGTTGCATAAACACAAGCACCTCATCTTCACCACCATCCCTAGCTGACCCAACACAAAGAGGGATCAAAGAGAGAGCTTGAAAGATAGAGATCAAGCAAACACAAGGCTCCTTCCCTTGATTTTCCTCTTCACCTTGATCTCCTTCAACTTCCTCTCCTCCTTTACACACACAAAGGGGGGAAAAGAGAGACCAAATAGAGGGAGAGAGAGCTCTATGAGAGGGTGAGAGAGGGCTGAAGTCGTAACATATAGAGGGGATTTAATGGGCAAGGTCGGACTGAATGTCCGAGCTGTCCTCGGACTAAAACCTCTGTACAGCCTTCACTTAAAAGGCCATAACTTCCTCAATACAGCTCGGAATTGCATGATTCCAGTGGCATTGGAAAGCTAAGAAGATTATCTACAGCTTTCATGTTTACACCCAGATCAAATAACCTCTTCAGCTATTTCGAAATCTAGGCTAAACATCATACAGGGCTGCTGCCTGGATTTCATATCCCCAGGGTATAATTGGAAAAACACCCATAACTTTTGATACATGAATCCAGTTGATCTAATTCCACTTTTGTATGAAAGCTAACTTAATACTGAACATCTCATGATAAAACTAGATTTTTACTACTTCATCTTGGTCATTAACAAAATTAAATCCAAATACCAATCGAAACTGCATAATTTCTAAAAGACCTCAAAATGCTACAAAAACTTCCATGTAAGCCCAAGTGAACACCAGAACCACAAATATGCAATTTGATTTGAAACTGAATGCCCGAACTATTAAAATAAATAAAACGCGATATTTGACCTTTAAAAGTGACACAGTCTTAACATCATTTCCTCCTTCGAAAAATTTCGTCCTCGAAATTTAAGAATCTTAGTGGGGAAAGATAGGGTTATGCATCACGAATGGTATCCTTTTTACTCCCAAGTGGCCTAGGCACCAGACTGGTGCCACGGACTCACTTTATCCCAAGGAACGGTCTTGGTGTGGAGTCTCTTCTCACGTTGATCCATTATCTCGATCTACTGCTCCACGAACGACAGATCCAGCTTGAGGATGAGTCGCTCAAACGAAATGACCTGAGCAGGATTGTGGGCATAACATTTCAAATATGAGACAAGGACGACGGTGTGGGCATGAGCCAGCTGTGGAGGCAAGGCTACATGACAAGCCGCCTCCAAATGGATGATGCTTCTCCAACTGCCCCACAGTCGAACACGCAGACACTTAGCCTGTCCTTCAAGGTCTAAATCGTTCTCATTGCCTGGCTGTCCGTTGGCGATGAACACTATACTTAACTGGATGCTTCTGCCAAAGCCTACTGAAGGCTACACAAACACCCCAAAGTAAACCTCGTGTCTCAGCCTGAATGATTATCGACCGGAGTGCCATAAAGACTAATAATCACGGAGGCGAATATCCGCGTCAAATCGTCCAGAGACTCAGTCAGTCGGATAGGGAGGGGAGTGCGAACATAATCAATTGATCAATGATCACCTAGTCGGCATCGGGACCCTAACACGACTTTAGCAAGCCCGCAATGAAATCCATGATAACCCACTACCACTTCCACTGAGGAATCCCGATGGACTGACGCTTCCCAATGCGATGATGATTCTC
This sequence comes from Acorus calamus, assembly GCA_030737845.1. Lineage (NCBI taxonomy): Eukaryota > Viridiplantae > Streptophyta > Magnoliopsida > Acorales > Acoraceae > Acorus > Acorus calamus. The sequence continues at coordinate 15,661,004 of CM060864.1, read as the reverse complement.
AAACTTTGCTTGAGGCATGCCACATGGAGAAACAAAATCACCCATGTCGCCTTTACATCACGCCATTAGCAACCTCGATGAAGACTACCTTAAATTAGTCCAAGGAGATCCAATAAAACTTATGAGATCCTTAAAGGCATTCGACACATTCGTTAACCTTGACGACATTACTTAAGACTCGTAATGCCCAAAACGGTCACGAAATGCCATCTATAGGACGTCCAACTCCCGGATCTCCAATTGGTGGTACCCTGCGAGGATCGATCTAAGAGAAGACACTCGCTCCCAGAGCTGGTCAAACAGATCATCAATTCGCGATAAGGGGTACTTTATCTTCAACCCCCCCCCAAGGGGAGATTAGAACAACTCTTCGAACTATTAAGTCCAATTTCTTCTCCTCGGCATCTTGATGATCCTCAGCCTGGCGCTCATGATGACCCTGACACGCTGGGTAAGCTACACAACCGCACTTAATCCGTAAGACGCGCAATAGGAGGTCGTTGAACCCCGACAATGCCTATGCGACGTCATCTACCAGATACGGCAGTTAAGTCCCATCATGAACGCTTGCATCACGTCTGTTCATTTACGACCAATGTGGGGGTAAAATGTGACAGTATCAACAACTGTGCTCCACATGCCGCCACTGACAGATCGCCCAACTACAACAATTGGAACTCCATCATCCTGCACTCAATGGGCAGATTCATCGCGGGGAGTCCACGCTCTCGACATCATCCGGTAGCCCTCTCCCGGTGTGGCCTCTTCCTGGTAACCTCCCATACCCACTATCTCTGCCATATGGGCACACCAACAAGCGTCCTGGATAGTACCTGGGAGCACCTCACGGAGCTCTGGCCTCTACCGGGTAGCTTCAACGCACGATGATATGTCGAAGCGACCCCAGATGTGGCTATGGAACCCAGTCCATAAGAAATCGCCCACCAAACTGCTAAAGGACGCACCCAATCTCGATCGTACGCATCACCACTCGCTACAGCACTTTCCAAGTGAGAGGGAAAGGCAATCATCAAACAAATGTTTTAAATATATTCCCTAACTGGGGAAAAGAACCCCTTGGGAGGGCACCATGAGGTCCCGATATAGGATATCCCGACAACCAAACAAGGAACACGGAGCACCCTAGCTCGGGTCTCAACGATGACCCCGCAAGGCCCCTTAACCCCGAGAGAGGAAAAGAATGAAAGAAGACATCACATTAAAGTGATGGCACACACCTTACACTCAAACACTAGAAGTCAGCGGCATACGCGGACTCCGTAGTTACAAGCAATACCGATGCAGGGGAATAAATTCCCTAATCGAAGCGTGATCCATACGCAAACGGTCAATATAAGTCTATCAATATGGAATGCTAAGTCTAGACTCCTATCTAGGCCTTGGTCCCACAACAGGGGACCCAACAACTGACCCTACTCCGCCGACCAAGTCGGCAATCTCACGGAGCACAAGAGCAATCACGACCACGTCAACGGAAGTGAGGAGGCATGTCAGCAACCTAAGGCGGAGAACTAAGATCAGAGTAATTGGATAGAAATCCTACGACTCATCTACACGACTAGACTTAGGCTTTGACAGGACCAGGCTCTGATACCATCTTTGTTACGCCCCGAGAACATACCAATCACACAAAAACTGACAAGGATCGAATAAGGTAACAAGGCTACATGGAAGCGATAGCCAATAAAAAAAAATGCGGAAGTATAAAGTATAAATAAGTCTGTAAATCAAAAACATTATTACAGACCTGAATACACAAACACTGTCCTGTGAGAGTCCAAGTCTAGTCCAATACAGCCATATGTGCAACACGCACGATTACTAATACATATACAAGAAAATAGGATTGCTGACAGCCTCGCACTCGCCAACTGAAAGATGGGACACTCCACGCACGAACCACGCCAGATAGATGCTCTAGCTCCACGCCAACCCAATCCCTGGTGAAAAAAATAACACACGAGGGGTGAGCTACAAGCTCAGTGAGTGGCAAGGATCCAAGCTCTATAATAATCATATGATATTAGTTCATCATCTTTGTTTTTCTTTCTAAGAAAAAAGAATATGGGATGAAACTCAACATATATAAATGTCACGTGAAGGCGCGATCTCACCTCACCCTAACCCTCGACCCGTAGGGGGGAATCTCTTAGAACTCTTGGAGAGGAACCAAACGGTTAACCATAATGAATATCATTATTAGATAACATAGTACCTTAAGTCTAATCGCAATGCCTCACACCATTCAGCAGATGTATTATACTTTGGGCATTCCCAATATAAATGTCACGCGACAACGTGACCCAAACTTACCCTAACCCTCACCTCTAGGGGGTGAAATGGGACTATTGAAATCAGAAGCCAACTCGCTAACTCCTTTAACCTTCCGGTAGCCCTCTCCCGGGTAGCCCTCTTCCTAGCAACCATCCATGGTAGGTCCGATGCCAAAACAGTGTTAAAATACACCTTGGGCATCCTACGATGTGGAGGCATAGTCCAGGATAGCTTCAACACCGGGTAGCTTCAACGCGGATACGAGGTAGGGGAGAAGCATTCAACGCTCGGAAACTTCGACGCACGACGATGCGGGAGGAAGCACTCCAACCTCGTCCCCATCTTCACCCCTAGGGTGACATGGGACTATTAGAAAGGAAATCAACCCGCTAACTCCCTTAACCTTCCGGTAGCCCTCTCCCGGGTAGCCCTCTTCCTGACGGCCTTCCAAGATAGGTACGAAGCCACAAGGGTATCGAAATACACATTGGGCCTCCTATGATGTAGGAGCCGAATCCAGGATAGCTCCAACGCCGGGTAGCTTCAACGCGGATACGAGGTAAGGGAGAAGCATTCCATGCTCACAATACGATCCTCAAGGATCAACTATAATCATCTAGCAAATAACAATGCTAATGAATTCTCTTGAATTGCTATACAGATGCATCACTCGGACGTGAGGAAAAACAGTTAAGTTCTCGCACTTAACAATACGATGGCAAGACCCTAAAGATGGGTCATCCACACGCCTATTACAGATAGACCAAACATACTATCATAGATATCGGTTAACGAATACAATAAATGAATTCTTCTGAATTCTTATATGAGAGCATCGCATGGATGCAGGGTAGATAACCTGCTACATTTGCATAGTAAAATAAAATATGATCCTAACCATGGATCGCACATATGTCTATCACAGTTATGCCTGACTAATTAAACACACACACAATTATTACAAGAGAAACTCTATCATAAAAGAGGTATATGGACCACATGTCCAAATAACCTGTGATTAAACCATATATATACACATATATGCACACTTTATACAATCCAACAAGAAGAATTCTGTCATAAAAGAGATATATGGACCACATGTCCAAATAACCTGTGATTAAACCATGTGCATTCACATATACACATATACGAGTTCAATTAATTGAATATACAAGCAAAAATACAGTTCACTCTAGGCTTCCAAACCTCTCACATAGAACTAATGAATAGAATGGAAGTCAAACAACACAAGTCATAGACTAGCCTGCATTCCACAAGACAGTAATAAATGAAGCATACGAATCAATTAGTGATCAATAGTGCTAAGTATGACTACGCATCGAGATAATATCACATATAAACTAAATATACAGGTTAACTAGCACAATATCGATTTAGTATAGCAATACTCTTTTAGAAATAAAGATTGAATATAGTTATAAGGCCCCAGGGATACGCGATGCATGACTACATGCATCGAGCGCTTCCCAAAAGGGGTGGATCGAACCACTCACTAGTACTTGGATCGCCTCGCGTCCGGTCTACGAGATCTGCAAGAACAACCAATGATGCTCCATTAAATATAAATCATCTCGACACATATACAAGCCTTTTTCATGAAAACATCAACTCCTGGTATTGCCCACACCATGCATAATAACTCTTTGACACATATTTATACAAGATTAGACCATCTACTACAACCAGCCCCAAACATTAGTCTCCACAGCACAAAATACACATCCAAAAATACTGAAATAAATCACACACATTCTATGATATGTTAGGATCATATTCCATGAAGACATAATAACTTGATAAGATCCCTAAATGCCCGAAATAAATTATTTTCCGAAACTGGTTAATTTCTGCGCGAATCCGGACAGACCATGAACATTAGGCTATATCTTTCAATACAGGTAACCAAATGACACCAAATTTGATATATAGCATCTAGACACATAGATGATCATATGAAATGAAGACACAAGCCTCAAAATATGCCTCCAAATACCTCAAACACAAGGATCTTAAAGAGACAGAAAATCTGCCTTACAACATAAAACCACCCCATTCATGCATTAATGCAACCATCTCATGTGCAGTAGCAATTACACATTACACTCTTCCAACAGCACCAAAATTCAATAATACACACTCATACAAGCATAAACACAAACACATACAAGGCACAAAGGGGAAGTGAATATACCTTGGGAAGAAGAGGAGATGGTGCACATAAGGAGTTCCACCACCATCACCACAAACAACCACCATCACACATGCCACATAGCACAGCCACAACCACCACCAAATCAGCCATCTCACATACACCCTTCATAGATGCATAAAACCAAACACATGGGGGGGGGGCTGATTTAGAGAGGGAGAGAAACAACAACAACAACCAACAATAAACACAAGCTCACACACCTTTCTCTCTTCCACTTCTTCTTGTTGTTGCATAAACACAAGCACCTCATCTTCACCACCATCCCTAGCTGACCCAACACAAAGAGGGATCAAAGAGAGAGCTTGAAAGATAGAGATCAAGCAAACACAAGGCTCCTTCCCTTGATTTTCCTCTTCACCTTGATCTCCTTCAACTTCCTCTCCTCCTTTACACACACAAAGGGGGGGAAAAGAGAGACCAAATAGAGGGAGAGAGAGCTCTATGAGAGGGTGAGAGAGGGCTGAAGTCGTAACATATAGAGGGGATTTAATGGGCAAGGTCGGACTGAATGTCCGAGCTGTCCTCGGACTAAAACCTCTGTACAGCCTTCACTTAAAAGGCCATAACTTCCTCAATACAGCTCGGAATTGCATGATTCCAGTGGCATTGGAAAGCTAAGAAGATTATCTACAGCTTTCATGTTTACACCCAGATCAAATAACCTCTTCAGCTATTTCGAAATCTAGGCTAAACATCATACAGGGCTGCTGCCTGGATTTCATATCCCCAGGGTATAATTGGAAAAACACCCATAACTTTTGATACATGAATCCAGTTGATCTAATTCCACTTTTGTATGAAAGCTAACTTAATACTGAACATCTCATGATAAAACTAGATTTTTACTACTTCATCTTGGTCATTAACAAAATTAAATCCAAATACCAATCGAAACTGCATAATTTCTAAAAGACCTCAAAATGCTACAAAAACTTCCATGTAAGCCCAAGTGAACACCAGAACCACAAATATGCAATTTGATTTGAAACTGAATGCCCGAACTATTAAAATAAATAAAACGCGATATTTGACCTTTAAAAGTGACACAGTCTTAACAATTCAATTGAGGTGTATTTTATCCTTTACACCTTTGATAAATGAAATACATATTTATCGCCTGCTAGGTCAATAATCCAAGACACTTCTCCCGTTTAAGGAATCTAGAATTCCATATTCAAGTCCTATCATTAATCAGATTGAAAGACTCAATCCCTTTTACAGTTTAAATTGCAAACTAAATATGTTTTTATTTTTTTAAATAGTAAATATCATTTAATGATGAAATTGCTTTGTTGAAAAGTGTATATTGCTCCGTTTTGAATTGAAAGAATATATTTTTAGTAAATGTAAAAAAATCTAACGATGCACATATATACATTGTTTAACGATACATATGCTTCATTGGATTGCATATAGATCATATGACTATAATTTGAACCATAAAAAGGACCAAGTGTGGCAACACTCCTTTTATAGGTTTTGTGGGCATATTTTCACAGTTTCTTAAAGCCCGAAATGATCCCAATCTTGTATAGGTTTTGTGCGCATACTTCCACAGTTTCATTGTATAGGCCTTTTAAGGAAAAAAAAAAAAAAAAAAAAACAACAACGTGCATATGTTACCTAATTAAGCCATGATTGTTTTGCATAGCTTTTTGTCCAAAGCTAGGCCATCATTGAAAACTCATAGGCACACAACAATATGAATAAATAAATAAAATAAAACAAAATAGAAAAAAAAACAAAAGGATAATAAGAGAAGTGCTTATTTCAAAATTTTCAATCATTTATTAATCTATTTATTCCTTTATCATCAATTTGATAGCTCTAAAAAAACAAAATTTGTTAAAAAAAAATTAAAGAATAGAAAGGGAGAATGAAGAGGAGAATAACTTAAATATTAGGGAAAATTCCATATTCCCCCCTGTAATCTGTTCAATATCCACATCACCCTTTCACTTTTCCATATATTGTAAACATATATGTGCATCAAAAAAACCCTCTTTGAGTTAAAAAATTTGTCAAAATTAGGATATTCAAAAAATATTCCGTTGTCTAAGCCCATGTTCAAAGCTTGTATTCTTTTAACCCCCTTCATACAATAAATAATTCAAAAAAGCCCCTACGAGTGCGTTTGGTTGCACGATTGCACATCGTTTGCGATTATAGGAAACTGCGTTTACAATCGTGCAACAAAACAGTTTTGCAATTGCAATTTTAAATCCAGCGATTGCAGGCAGATAGTATCCAAAAGCTGTGATTTCAAAAAGCTGAGAAAGTGAGTTTCCTGCAGAATCAGTTTTGCAATCGCGCAACCAAACACACCCTTTGTTAACTTAAAACAATTTTTGATAAATGATATTTAACTCCTACAAGATTATAAATTCATAATTTTTCATTTGTATTTAATAAAAATATTGAATTTTAAAAAATTTGTGTTAAATTCTCCACCAAATTTTTTTTTTTAAAGTTCAAAAGCAATGTTTCAAAAACATTAAATGTGACTTGATAGACATGTATTGTTCAATTATCATGGTATTCTTTCGTAGCTTGGAAGAATAAACATTCAATGCTATGAGACATAACAATACAAATATGTTTTTATCCTACCAGCATTGGATTTTTTTATATAAATGAATGATAAACATCTAAAGCTTTGATACATGATAATACAGAGATGTCTTATCCTATCAGGTCAAACAACTGAATTAGATGCAAATTCATTTGCACTTTACATACTTATATTCCATTTTTTTATATGTAAATATAGCGTTAAGATAATTTATTTATTTACATTAAAATTATGACATAAATGTCAATAAACAATAAAGATAAAATGGGCAGATGGTAGAATGAAAATTTTAACAAATCAAAATAGTGATTTGAAGATCCACACTAAAAAAATTAAAGATTTACCATTTGAGTTGATGAATCTTCATAACAGTAAAATTTTTAAATTAAAGACCCTTTTGAAATTCAGATGTCTTTAAAAGTCTAAAATCTCCTCCATTGGAGATACTCTTACATCGTCTTTAACCTTTAATCTCCAGTGGGGGTCCATCATTTTCTTATGACTGAGTGTGTGTTTTTTTAGTTGTTTTGAAGATGAGCTTTTTTGGGTTTTGGGAAGTGTTTGAATGCAAAACATGAATTCTCTGTCTTTGATTTTTGTGATTTTATATATGTTTTATATTATTTACCAACATTAAGCCAATTAAATATGTGTAATGGGAAAAGATTGTTTAGTAGTAATATTAAGGTATTCCTGAATCCTTGAGTACAAGACTTCTTATTTATTTTTATTTTTTTTCTTTTTTGGTTTAAAGGTTCTGTTCTAAAAAAGAGCATAAAGTGTTACTCCCATAATTGACTTCGCTGTGTACATGTTTCATTGGGTATCCAGGAAATTGTGATTTTTTTATGTGGTTATTATGATTTCTGTCAATGTTTTTATTTTTTTTAAATTTGGATACGTGAAAAATGTTGATGAGAAATATCTCAAGACCTTTTACAAATCTATGGAGAGATTGGGAAATGGAGGTTTACTGTTTTACATTGGGGGGGGGGGGGGGGGGGGGGGGGGGGGTGGGGGGAGGTGGGTTCACAGATGGTTAGATTGGCTGACATAAGGGTTTTTAAGATTTTTTATGTGTTTTTACACTTTCTAAGGGTTATATGGATATATGGGAAAATTCAGGGGGTTATGTGAATATCAGACTCAGACATATTACATGGGGTTATATGGATATTTCTCTAAATATAATTATATTGCTTGAACTTAGAGATTCTAATTTTAAGCCTTAATACAATTATCTTATTTCTCCCCTAAGTTTTCACCATTCCAAATATGTCATTGAGTTTTTCTGTGTTCTCAATTACAACCTTGAAATATATTCATTTAGATAAAATGAGAAAATATAGCTGCAGATTTATGATACCAGTACACCCTTGAAATATATTCATTTAGATAAAATGAGAAAATATAGCTGCAGATTTATGATACCATTACACCTTCAAATATATTCATTGACATTCCTTACTCCTCATCCTGTGTTATTCCAAATTTGGAGATATGTGTTGGAAATCGGGGCAATGGAGAGGACAGAACCAGTATAAATGCTTCAAGGATCAACTAAGTTCAATGCTTTTAGAAAGACTTCTCCCGTTCCGGTATAAACCGCGAGTACACCAAGGATAATGAAGTACAGCCTTCAGGATACAATGAAGCCTTCACTGGGGTGTTGATTACAGAGTGTGTACTCTCTGATCAACTTCTTAAAACTCTCTGTTTTTAAGGGACTGATGATGCTAACTTGTAATTGAAAGAAAAGAAGATGAATTGTTGTTTTCGTTTGAGTATAAGGGTCTGAATTTATAGGCCACATAATGTCTTTTCATTCAAATGAGACACCCTTTCATGAATGGGGAGTTACAGCAACTGTTCGATCGGTGTCCACAGTTTCCACGCGATCGTGCGATCTAGATTATCCATCACGGGATGCATCCTTTCCAATGGCACTCCTTGGTGAATATAACCACCAACCGTCGATCTAACGGTGCGCATTGCATCTGAACGTTCCTTCATGGTCCAGATTGCATCTGATCAAAACAATCTCCACCATCCGATTAGCCTAAAACGCCCAACATGCGCGCGCGACACGCGTGGTGGTGCTTTGCACTATCCCGCATCAAAGGTCCACCATAAGGTGTCACCAAAAAGACTTCACTAGAGTAGATGAGGCTCTCCTTATAAACACTCAAAACCTTTAAGAAACAACCGATGTGTGATTAAAAGATATGACCACTTTCATTTTCTAAAGGGGGACCATTAAAACCCAAATGTTTTAAACTTCTTTTGAAAATACCCAACAATATGATGCCATTAGTTACATTTGATCATTCAAATACATTCATCGATGAAACAATAAAATATAGTTGTGGACTTGTCACATCACTAAACATTAGGAAAATAATTTACAGATAAATCATTTTTATTTAAAAAAATTTATTGGAAAAGCATTTTTTTTGTGACATCTGAAAGTTGAATTTGTGAGATGATGATTTTAAGTAGTTAAATAAGTGATTCTTTATTTAAAAAAAAAATGTTAAAACATATGACAGTCATTTGGAATTGATATTCAAAATGGATTCCTAATTCCTATATCATGCTTTTCAATATCAGTTTTATTAAAAAACCACTTTTTTACAATAGAAACTTTTTGTGTGAGTTTGAGACCAAAGACAAAATGTGTGTTTGAATCTGTGTTCAATTTTTTTTAGATTCTAAAAGTGAGGAATCAAAGAAAATGCGGATCCAAACAGCGCCATCCAAGATTTATAAACATACATCCCAAGATTTATAAACATACATTCCGTAAGTGTAGAGAGTCAAGGGACCTTTTTTGAATATTAGAGAAAAAGGTTAGTAAAATTGTAATGCAGGAAGACTTCTTTGACATTTTCCCATCCATTAATTAACTCACGATCACGAGGGTATTTTTGTCATTTCAAAACACCTATTTTTTATATAAAAAATCTTTAAAATTTAAACCCAGAGCGGGAAACCTAGAGAGGGGTATTTCGGTAAAAACGCACCGAAACCGAAGATATTTTACTGTGGTTAAAAATATAAAGTAATATTAAATTCGTTTTTTTTTTAATATTAAAAACATCACAACACGATTCCTTTGCATTGCAAGCTGGGAAAAGAATAGAAGTACCCATACATACTCTGATAACTACGTAAATACCAGCATATGCCACTCCGTAAATAGTGACAAAGACGGGGGCACTAACAATATAGGGCATTAGCTTATACGGTCGTCTCCAATTAATGCTCAGATATTCGTACGAATTTACGGGATCTGCTCCATACATTATTTGGTTTTCTATACGTAATTATGTAAATTTGTGGGGGTATTGCTATTACGAAAAAGTACTGAAACCATTTACTGGTACATTTCAAAATAAATAACATTACTGGGATGTTTTTAAACTGAGCGTCATCGTCTCCTTTAATGGAGATCTTTTTTACAAATATATATATTTTAAAAATATATATATAAAGAAACACTGATAATAAAATATTTGTTTGGATTAAAGAAATCTAATTCCCTATAAATATAAGAAAACCCATATAAGTCTCTATTAAAATTGTGACAGACACAAGTTCATAAAAACTCAATTATCATTCTGAGTTAAATTTTCATCTAAACTTAATAGAATATTTCGATAATATTTCATCACATATAATTATGTAAATATTTAAGTCTCTATAAACAACATAAAGACATATTAGTCCATGTAAAAGATAAAATTGCTCCTAAAAGACTTTTAATTAAATTGTGTATACATTACAGTCTCTATAAACAATCATAAAAATAAATTAGTCCCTGCAAAAGATAAAATTGCTTCTGAAAGACTTTTACATTTAATTGGATTGACATTATCGTCCTTATAAACAATCGTAAAAACAAATTGATCCCTGTAAAAGATTAAAACACCATTGAAAGATTTTTACATTTAATTGTATAGACATTACAGTCATTGTAAACAATTATAAAGACAAATAATATAATTTATTTATTTATATTTTCATCTTCTATCCTATCGCTCACACTCCACCTGAAGATCCTAATTTGGATGTAAAAATATTTCTGGGGCATTTTTGTCTTTTCCATGGATCAATTTTCTTTACGATTGTTTATAAGGACTGTAATGTTTATCCAATTAAATCTAAAAGTCTTTCACGGGTAATTTTGTCTTTTGTAAGAACTAATTTGTCTTTATGATTGTTTATAGGGACTGCAATGTGTACACAATTTAATGTAAAAATCTTTAAGGGGCAATTTTGTTTTTTATATGGACTAATTTGTCTTTATGATTGTTTATATGAACTTCAATGTCTACACAATTATTTGTGATGGAACATTATGGGAATATTACGTTAAATTTGGATAAAAATTTAATTTAGGAATGATAATTGAGTTTTTGTGAGTTTTCAGATATTCGTACATTTTTTCCAATTTTAATAGAGACTCGTATGAATTTTTTCATGTTTGTAGGAACTTGAATGTCTTTAACCCTATTTATTTTTCCGTGATCTTTGAAAATTCTTCAATAGAACACGAAATCAAAACAATAAAAAAAATCCGAAATTTCGAAGCTTTCAATTCGAAGAAGCAGCGTTTCCGAATCGCACTGAAAAGGAACACCCCCCCCCCCCCCCCCCCCCCCCCCCCAACATTTAATTCAAAATCACAGAAAACCACATTTATCCATATAAGAATTCGAACCCCATCTCATTAAAAACAACACCCAAAAGTGGAAAATCCAAATTCACTTTTTAATTGGGTGCCATAAATACAGAAAAACTCGAACACCCATCAAATTTTTTTTGGAAAATCTCAATTGGGTAACAAGAGCAACAAAAGGAGCCTCTTTTGATGTAGATAATCATGAATGGTGTAGAACCCAATTAAAAAAGCCATCTCCTTTTGTGCTTCACTTGCATGATCTGTTCATATATATTTTTAAAAAAGCATAGTAATGGGGGTCACGAGAGTGTCAGCAGCCGAGAAAACTAAGGTATATTTTTCCGTTTCTAAGTACATGTAGTAGCTCTTTTGAAAAATATATATATATATATTTTTTGTTTATATAGCGTTTTTGAATGAAAAAAATAATCCAGTCTTGTTATGAAGACTAATAATAAAGGTGGGTTTTCCTTCTTTTTATTATTTCTTATAGGGAGGGTACTCTGTGTCCTTTTTTGACGATACATAGAGGAGAAGCAGAGACATTACATAGTCTGGGTTTCATTTTTTTATGTTTGTCTTGTTTTCCTTAACACACATCTTTTCAATGCTGTTTTACATTATATGCTCTCTTTTGTTTCTTTTCACTGTTACATGATATGAGGAGGGGTTGCTTTTTCAAAAACTGCTTTCATGGGTGATTTTTTTTTTGAAAACTGAGGTGGGTCTTTTGTTTTCTTCTCTGTTTTTATCTGCCTCTCCTTTACAGCCCAACGTGTGGGGGAAGGGAGAATATTTAGATTGAGGAGCTCTGCCTTTTTTTCCTTTTCTTTACAGAGAGTCTCTTTTGAATTGTATTCTCTAAGTCGGCCATTAGAGCTCCTCTTCGAATCTATTCCAGGTGGGTCTCTCTCTCTCTTTACCCTCTTTTGATGGTTCTATGTTTTGGGTTCCTCTCTGTAAGTATTATTAGTTTAATCCAGATGAGTTTTTCTCACTTTTTTTTGAGGTCTCACTGTAACTCTCTGCGACATCGTTTTGTCTTCTTTCACTGTTCATCACGAGGCTTGCCAGGTTTCAAGTTCTCTCTCTCTCTCTCTCTCTCTCTTTGTGGTTTAAAATACAAAACCCATATAAAACATATCTAAATCCGTCACTTCCCAATTTTCAAAACCCCCAAAGTTCAAATCTCTCTCTTTAAAGATATTTTTTTGTTCAAATTTGGTTCTTCAGACACTCTGTTTGAATGGGTCGGACGATTCGATGGTTGAGGACCCTTTTAGGAGGGAAGAAAGAGAAGGAACCACCGAAGGAGAATTCGAGCTCGCATGGGAGGGATAAGAAGAGGTGGAGCTTCGGTAAGCCGGTGAAGGACACCGCCACCTCCTCCGCAGGCGGGAAGAATCCGGTGGGGGAGACGGCATGGTCGAGTAGTTACTACACGGGGACGGAGATGGAGCAGAACAAGCACGCGATAGCGGTGGCAGCAGCGACCGCCGCCGCGGCTGATGCAGCTGTCGCGGCGGCGCAGGCGGCGGTGGCCGTTGTGAGGCTGACCAGTCATGGGAGAGGGACCTTGTTCGCCGGAGGGAGGGAAAGGTGGGCGGCGGTGAAGATACAGACAGTCTTCAGGGCTTACTTGGTGAGTGAACAAAAAAAATTCAATTTTTATAGCCTAATTTGTTGTTTTTGATATTCTTGGTTCTTTTTAATGGTAGATTTGCATAGTTTGGTTCATTCGGTGCAATCACAAGAGCTTCTCTGTTTTTTTTTTTAAATAAATTTTTTTGTATAAAAATTAGAGGTTTTTCTGAATTGGGTTTTTTTATGTACTTCTATTTTTTTAATTGAATATTGTGTTTTGAGTGCATGAAGTTTGGGTATTTGAAATTTATTGGAGTATTGTTTCATTTCATATATTTGGGTCTCTGTTTCTGAAGTTCCATTGAATCTGATTTTTCTTGTTGAGGCAAATGCCTGTCAAATATGGGCCCCCAAGTGGTTCTAGATGCTTTGTAACCCAAAAAAAAAAGGTCTCTAGATGCTCTCTTTTGTTCATTTGGAAGTCTCAGTTGAATCTGCTGCTTTTGTTTTCATTTAAAGCTCCCATCTTTATTTTCCTCTTCAACTGGGTCCTCCTTAAATTCTCTGCTCTCATCATTCCTTTCTCGGAAAACCTGTTCCCAAATGTGACATTTATTGAGTTCTCACTGTGTTGATTCTTGTGATCATTGAATGTGGTTTGAAAGTGTTTCTTACGATAATATGAGCTGTGTTTTAACCTTCCATGGCCTCTGCATTGTTTTTGTTTGATCCATGGCTTCACAGGCCAGAAAAGCTCTACGCGCGCTTAAAGGATTAGTGAAGTTGCAGGCGCTCGTCCGGGGATACTTGGTGCGCAAACAGGCGGCGGCGACCCTTCACAGCATGCAAGCTCTTATAAGAGCCCAATCCACTGTCCGATCCCAGAAGGCTCGTCGGACTCTCTCAAGCCGAGACCACAACCGCCCTCCCCAGCCGGAGCCCCGCCCTCCACGCAAGTCAATTGTAAGAACTAAACATCAGAGCCACAAAGTACTCTGAACTTTTAGCAATTGGATAGACCCTACATCCAATCGGTCGAACATGTTTATGTTTATTGAATTGTGCATTTGATATCTTTAGAATCTGGCATTTATTTAATTTGGATGATTTATCACATTTTTTATGATTTCAAAAGCTAATACCAATTATAGTCGGAGCTTTCACATCCAGTATGGAATTTTTTTTGGGTACATTTTAAGCATTGTCACATTCACAAAGTACTCTGAACTATGAACTTTTTTATGAATGTTTTTGAAAAGTTAGAACAATTGGATTCTTTTCTTACCCATCGGTCAAACATATTTCTGTTCATCAAACTATGGATTATGAGTATTATACAGAACCATTATTGAATATCTGTCTTACACGAATTTTGTGACCATGCACTCTGCAATGCAATAATGGTTGGTTGTTTCAAAATTTTTGAATTGAATTGAATTACAGGAGAGGTTCGACGAGACTCGGAGCGAGCACGCGGGCTCAATCCACAGCCGGAGACTCTCGCAATCGCTGGAGAACAACTGGTCCGGCTTCGAGGACAGCCCGAAGATCGTGGAGGTTGACACGGGCCGACCCAAGTCAAGGTCACGGAGGACCAACGCATCCGACTGCGGTGGCGAAGACCAGCCCTTCCACCCCTACTCCTCCCCACTCTGCATCAATGTGCCCGCCACCCGCGATATCGACTGGGGGCTCACCGGGGACGAATGCAGGTTCTCCACGGCGCAAAGCACGCCGAGGTTCGTGAATTCGTGGGTGGGCGGCCTGCCCGTGACGCCCTCGAAGAGTGCGTGCGCGGATGGGCTGTACCGGAATTACATGGCGGACACGCAGTCGTTCAAGGCGAAGGTGCGGTCACAGAGCGCGCCCAGGCAGAGGCCTGATTCGCCCGGTAGCGGGCCGAAGAAGAGGCTGTCGTTGAACGAGTTGGTTGGGTCAAGGGCGAGCCTGAGCGGGGTGCGGATGCGGAGGTCGTTTTCACGGGCGCAGGAGGAGGCGTTCAGCTTCAAGAACGTGATCGTCGGCCGCCTCGACCGGTCGGCGGAGTTGGTCAGGGAAGCGGAGAGGGACTACTTTCCCAGGAGATGGTGATCTCTCTTTGTTTGATCAGTTTGTACATTGTTTTTTTTTTCAATGTAATAGTTGTGATTTTGAGCTGCTGCTGTTGCTTGTGTTCTCATGCTGGAAGAAATTTGAAATCAGTTTTTTTTTTTTTTGAAATTTAAATGTGTTCACATAGGCATTCAAACATGTGATTTTGGTTTTGGTTTTCACCAAAAAAAAAAAAAAAAACGTGTGATTTTGGTTGTGTGTGATTGGTGGGGGTGGTGGGTCAGGTCAATGTTTTTACAAACATAAATTGTGGTTAAGTGATCCCAGATAATCACCAGGTGAATTGATTAAATACAGTATGAAAATATTATAAAAATTGAATTTATGTATGATGAAAAATGGATTATATATAAGTAAATCACAATGACGATGAGATGATATTTTGAGATTATTAATCAATGAATTAACATATATATTATCATAATACTGTTAGTGGGAAGAACTTGAATGTACTGTGTTTTTATAAGAATATCTCATAAAAATTTTAGTATAGTACTGTTCAGTTTTAGATTCAAACTTGCAACAGAGACAAATTTGTTTAGTTTAAGAGTTAACATTCTATCTTCACTAATCAAGTATTAAATATTTTTAATTATGTTTCTTTTTTCCTTGCACAGTTAGTGAGTTGATTCAAATAATCAATGGATCCATTTGATCTGAGTCAATCAATCCACTAAGCCCTGGTTTGGGGTTCAAGATAGGAATATCCAAAAAATACATGTTAGGTTATTTAAAAATATAACAATTAATAATTATATTCAGGTAAATTAGCATAAATGTTGAAATTGACTATCTATTTCTTATGCATTCCAAAAAAAAAATATTACTGTTAAAAAAAATAATGACAGAATAAAAAATTACTAGCAAATCAAAACTGTCCTGGTTGCAATTTATCCATCAATGCTAATATATCCCAATTAAAGCTATGTTTGCACCTCAAAATACTGAATTAACCCATCCAATAAAGCAATCCAAACAGTTTTTTTTTATTTTAATTGAGGTGAAGAATATAACAACATGGTGTCATCAATGCACCTAAATACCTAATATTAATAAGTCAATGAGTACTACTCACAAGTCACAAGTGACAGCAAACACACTGAACCAAGCAGTGAAAACTACAGTGGAGTGGGTGAAAAAAAAAATCAACAGGTGGTCCAAATCAATTAAAGAGAGAAAAGAAGAAATCATACTAGTCACGTGACTTAATTTTTTTGAAAATTTTAAAAAATAAATAAATCTTTTCATCAAATGATTAAGGTTTGATTTGATGGATGGGTGGGGGTTCAGAAAAAATAAAAAATAAAAAATAAAATAAAAATGTGTACTTTTAGATTGCAGGGTTGCATCATCCATTGCCTCATCTTGGTAACTGAAAAACTCAGTATTGGACAGGTTTTGGGTAAGAGAGCCCCTCTTCAAGCCCACACTTTTGACTGACCCCAATTGTCCATTTGTGTATGTGTTTTTTTTTTTTTACATGGTTGGCATATTCTCTTTTAACTCATGGGATGGATCCCTATATAGTTGATGATCGGATCATAATACTTATAATTACATAATAATTGTAAATAAAATTTTATTTTATCAAAATATTGAAATATTATTTTCACTAATGTATTATATCTTTTAAAAAAATTTAACTTGTGCATCAAAGAACTTAAATGTTTTCTACATAATTTAAAATTATATTTGTTACTATAAATGAAAATTTTTATGTTACATGAATCATTTGAGAGGTATAGAAGTATAACAAAGAATAAGATTTTGAAAGTATATTAGCAAAATAAGACCTTTTTAAAGGTATTTAAGTAATTAAATAACCCAAAAAATTAGAATTAATCACCTAGTCCTATTCACATTAGAACTTTGATCATTTTAGTTTTTAATATTTTGACACATCTTTACTTTAAAAATATATATGATAATGAAGAGTTTTACCTACAGACATATATATAATTATATAAAACATAAGACTAAACTTTTCATATTGATGAGTTGGTGTGAAGCGTTAGGAATCCTTGTTTCAAAAAGAAACAAAAATGCACAGATATTTAGAAAAAACTTTATTCTTATTAATAAAAATTATTAGTTGATGTACTTACTATTTCAGTATTTTGTGACTTTAAAATATTTTTAGAAAGATCTGATTTTGCAAGTAACTGATTTTAAAAATCACACTTTAATGTCGGTGACAACCAATATGGAATATGATCCGAATATTGATTAAGATATTCATTTTATCTCAATCTAGATATTTTAATAAGCTAATGAGCATTATTTTGAACTAAATATGAGTATTAAAAAATAGAGAAAATGATTAAAAAAATCTCTTAAAAGTAAGAAATACTCAAATCAGTCACTTTTTAAAATTATACATAAAAAAATCTTATTTTACAATTTTTGAAACACAAAATTGTAATATACCCTTATTCAATGAGATTCTTAATATATTCTATACCTCTTAATTTTGTTAAAAGATTGTTGTTTTCAAGGAAAAATAAATTTTTAGTATGGAATAAAGAGGGATATTAAAGATTTAATTACATAAGGTCATATTAGTATTTTATATTTCTAAAACATTGAAATGAGACTTTTTTAGGTATAATTTTTAAAAATAGTTGATTTGGGTATTTTAAACACTTAAGAGATTTTTTTGGTCATTTTCTCTAAAAAATAAATAGATTTTATCATAACATTTACTAGATAATATCATCTTATTGATAATGGATATAGATGGAGATACAATTTATTGATTTTTTATTTTATTTTATTTTGATATGAACGATAGGCTTACACCAAATATTATCGATTTCTTATTTTGTGACAAATAGTGCATAATATTTAAATTGAGTCTTAAAAAATATATGAATTTTTTAGTTTTAAGTCCATGTAAACATATCAATTTAGGGATCAATCCCTCACTTCTTCACAATTTGGATTTAGAATCCGTTTGAAAAGTAGATTTTGGAATAAAGCTGCTTTTTAAGATGATTTTAGACCTTGACTTTTTTGGGATGTTTTTTTTTTAAATTTAAGAATCAATATTTGAAATGGGTTTAATGTTTGGTAGAGAAAACTGCTTTTCAATTCAAAAAATCGATTCTGACCAAAAAGCTCTGTTTTTGAGCTTTTCAAAACACAGATTTCGAGGCGAAAATTAAAAGAAATCTAGCTTTTGATTATGTCGGAATCCAATCCGTTTGGCTGCACGATTTTGGGATTTTAACTTTTCAAAAAGCGGAATCGCCCAAATCGTGCAATTAAATGGACCCTTAGTCATCAGATTTAAAGGATATGTTAAAAAGTCCCTTCCAAGGACTAAAAAAAATCAAATGATTTAGGAATAGGTCCCTCCCAGGGACTAAAACTAAAATATGAAGAAGTGATGGATCGATCACTGAATTCTATGGTTTATGGGGACTTAAAAAAAAATCCAAAATATATAGGTGTCAATTTGGACATTAAATACATGTTAAGGTGCTCAAAATGTAACGCGCTCCATTCAAGTTGAAAAAGAATGGGAAAATGAGTAAAAAAGTATCTCAAAAGTTAGAAATGTCCAAATCAGCTACTTTTTAAAAATTATACCTAAAAAAATCTCATTTTATAATTTTAGAAACACAAAAGACTAATCTACCCTTATGCAATTCAATTCTTAATACATTCCATATCTCTTAAGTTTGTTATAATATTTCACTCTCTTAATTTTATTAATATATTTCTTACATTTTTATGTAGATCAATTTTTTTTTATTGTAAATTCTTTGTGACTAAATGAATTTTGTGCAATATGTATCGATATAATTTGAGTTTTTAATAATCAACTCCATTAAATGTTGATGTTTTTTTTAAAAAAATAGATATGTACTAATGATATCATAAAAATATGTAAATATCCAAAAAATAAAAAATGTGAAGAAAGATTTAGAATACTAAAATATCATTTACTGCATTGGGGCACAACACAGATTTAAATTACATATTATGGTTATACACAATGAAAAATGATAAACAATATCATGTAAGATATATATAAGAAATACACAGTATAATATATAATAAAAAAAACTTGTAAGAAGATTGATTTTCATCATATATAAATAGATTGTTGTTTTGTCGGAAAAATAGATTTTTAGTGTGGAATAAAGATGGATATTAAAGATTTAATTACACAAGGACATATTAGTCTTTTTTGTTTCCAAAACGGTGAAATGAGACTCTTTTAGGTATAATTTTAAAAAATAATTGATTTAGGTATTTCAAACTGTTATGAGATTTTTTTGATCATTTTCCCAAAAAGAATTATATTTTTAAAGCGAGAAAAATCCAAATAACCCCTTATAAACTATCTGAAATCCATATAACCCTCTAGCTTTTCTAAAGTTCATATAACCCCTTAAAAACAACCATGTAAATTCAAGTAACCCCCACGAGTTAAACTACTGTTGATAAATGAAAAATATTACGTGAATATTTTTTTGGTTAACCATGACTGAAAATACAACTAACTACAAACCCCCTATAATTTGTTAAAAATGAGAAAAAACCATGATTTTATATTTCCGGATAAATTATAACACCTTATTTGGAGGGGTAAAATCATCATTTATAGAGAATTTTTACATTTTTATCACATTGTAGATGGTTAATCAAACACAATATTCGCAGAATAATCCTAATCTGTCAATGAAAATTTAACTTAATTCGATATTTAGATTTATATAGGTGTTTTTAGGAGATTATATGGAAGACTTCAGGAAAATTCAGGGGATTATATGGATTTCGAGAAGTGTAATGCCCCCGTATCCAAGACTCCATTTTGAAGCTTTGATACAGTTTGTTACCTCTCACTTTCCATAAAACACGAGATATTTAAAACATAAAAGATTTATTTAAAATCATACCGATTAAAACATAACCATGATCTAAACATAATTCATTATAAACACGGATGATTACATATGAAATAAACTTAATTCAGACATCCAGCTGTTTTTGCTGAAAGTGACTAAGGAAACTTATTCAACCACCTAAATGCAATGGAAAATAAACGCGCAAGCTACGATCTCCACCATCGAGATCAACGATCACCAACGACTACCCTGAAAGTTGGGGAAAGAGGGGTGAACAACCACACGCTCAGTGAATGGACCTTTTAGGTCCCAATAATAATTGATATCAAAATAATAATCTTTAATAAAATATCATAAGAAACAATTTGCAACATATAATAATATGATATTTGCAACTACGATAGTTTCCTATAATCCAACTTAATAGAAATTTCATTTCAAGATGCATGTCTCAAGATCCAGTCAAAATACATGATGCGTATGAATGTAACGGACACGCATGCCCGTATCTCATGGCACCTAGTCATCTATGGCACCTAGTCATCTATGACACCTAGCCATCTACCACACCTAGCCATCTACAACACCTAGCAGTAAGGATTTCGCACAGGAAATCGTGTTACCTAGACACATGTCACCTAGACATAAGTCACCTAGACTTGGGTCCATTCTGAACCATGGTCACCTAGACCTAGCCACCTAGGCTATGTCACCTAAACGAATGCGATGCATGCATGATCAACACATTTTATTTCAAAACTATGGATGCGACAGTTTCAAATATAATAACATTTTCAATACGATACATGGTAAGACATTAGCCTATATAATGTGACATGCTCGAGTTGTATATAAAATAGCATTTCAAATCATCGGTAAAATCCTTCAAAACTATATAGGAGACGAGACCCACTCACCTTAGGTTCAACTACAAATCCGAACCAACTCCAGTAGATCTAAGACAACCTAACCCGACCTATAAACGATACAACTTATCACAATATGTACATACTGTATGGAACCCGACGGCTTCTATAGGGGCCGTCCGAAACAAACCCAACGGCTCCTACTGGGGCCGTCTCTTAACAGACCGACAACTCCTCTAGGAGCCGTCCTGAACATGCCTGACGACTCCTACAGGCTTCGGGACAGAAACACAAAACCCTAATTATTTTTTTGTAAAAAATCTTTAAATCTTCTATCATTGAAAATAAATCACGAGTCGTTCAAAATCATTGTTAAACCGAAAGAATCGCCATCGAAATCAAGTCATACGAACGAAAATCCGATTATAATAAACCAAGGCTTAAATAAAAATATCTCAAAAACCCTAGGTTTATCATAGATGCAATACTAATATGAATTTATGTTTAAATAATCAAAATTCTTGAAAATACATCCCTGGTTTGGATTTACGCGTATAAAGTTCAACACGAGGTTTAAACGATCATAGAGACCCGATTACAACCTTGAACAAATAAAACTAACATGATATAAACTTAAATATATTCTTTTCTTACATGAAGGCTTATAAAACATTTAAAAATATCATGGTATCCTAACTATATAACACCAGATCCGAAAACTAATTTAAATCATCTTAAGATCATATAAATCAAGTAGGAAAATGAAGAAAATCTTTTAAACTCGGAGTATATACATGTAAGACCCAATTTTATAAATAAAACTTGTTAAACATCATGAAATCATCATCATATTATGGGTAAGACATAAGGACCCGAAATCGTACGATAACATCAAAGAATTTGAAAAAAAAAACCCTTTATCTTTAGTGGGAAAACCTTAAAACGAAATCATATGGAAACGACAATCAAAAGGACTCACTACCAATCAAAAACTTCTTTAAAACTCGTTGAAATACTCACCAAAACCTCGTTTAAAGTCCCTTCCCGAGCTCCTCAACATGGTAGCCGAAAAGAAGAAGAAAAGGAATTTAGGGTTTTGGTTTCAATGCCAAAGGAGAGAGAGAGAAAAGATATTTTTAAAATTAGAAAACACGTGGGGGACAAAATACGACGCCAATAAAATCAATTAACACAAATATGATTTGCAATTAATGCATTTGTTCTTTCAAAAAAGGACTAAATTCGAATTCGAAAATTTTTCAGATCGACAATTCTTATTGAGTCCGTCGCTCACACACCCGACGGATCCACCTAGTGCCGTCGCCTAGGTATCCGACGGTTCCGTAGTCATCCGTCTCCTATATGCCCGACGGCACCACTAGGAGCCGTTAGGCACTGCCTGATTATCTGCTATGACTTAGGCCATAATTTGACATATTCACATCCAATTTACTATCCGTAAGAAGCGTTAATAAACCAACGAAATGAGAAATCTAACCATGCCAAATTATTAAAAATTTAGAATATTGAACATACCTTAAAAGCAGGTTAATTACGCCTTAAAAGTCACACTCGTTACATGAAGTTTATAGGGGGTTATATGGATTTTTCTCTGTTAAAAAATCATTAATAAAGCTTGTTCACATTTTCTTTCATAGTGATACTGATTTTAGATATAATGTTTGTATAAAATAACATCCGAAGAAATATGTATGTATAAAATATAAAAAATGATATAACTAAAATGTTATATAATTTAATTTATAAAAATATATATTTTTTGTTTCTTATAATATATTATATATTATGTATTTAACAATATAAATTTCAGAATAATATAATCGAACTATATCATGTAATTAAACTTAAATATTCTATTATCTATTATTTAGGAAATTATAATTCAAAATCATTTTTTTGTTTTCTTATAATCTATCTATATCATGTGTTTTAATATATATCATGTGCTTTAATAATGTATTAACTTATATTTCAAAACCATTTTTTGTTTGCTCTTATAATCCATCTATTCAGATTTGAATTTAAATAATCTAATATTAATTATGTATTTAAATTTAAATTTCAAAATTATTTTTCTTTTAATTTATTTATAACATATATTTGAATTTAATATTTGGTTAAGGGATATTTTGGGAATGTAAAATTTGATCACTTTTTCTTTAATAAGTAATTAATAAAAATAATATCTTTCATTTTTTTATTTTTTTTTGTGTCCAGAATTATTAAACCCCCAAAAAATTACAAGTGAGAAATCCCCTTCTTTTTTTTGCCTCCCTTGTTTTTGGAGCTAATGGAAGCAATGATAAAAATAAATTAAATAACAAAAAAATTTATATTAACTTGTATTAGGAATAACAATTGAAAATGCTTCCAAGCTTGATGCAATGCAAGTGGGAAACCTTGACAAAGATTTGTAGATTGGAAACATAACCTTTTTTTTAATGGTATGGTTTTATGGAGTCGTGATATTATACGGTCGTGCGGTCGTGCGGTCGCGATTCACGGGCCGTCGATCACGGGTCGTTTTATGTAGCCACAACATAAAAGTTAATTCATAGCTCAACCTCCAAGAAATGGAAAATGACTTTGTTTGTTAATTCCAACTATAATTTGTTATCCCAACAAAAAATATTAATAATATTAATGTTTTGTTTTTTTTCTTCAAATGGGTGGATGATAATGTCACCCAAATTTAACCAAATCCACAAAGACAATAAAGCAGTGAAGGGGCTTAAGATCAGTGTGTTACGCCCCGGAAACATACCAATCACACAAAAACTGACAAGGATCGAATAAGGTAACAAGGCTACATGGAAGCGATAGCCAATTAAAAAAAAATGCGGAAGTATAAAATATAAATAAGTCTGTAAATCAAAAACATTATTACAGACCTGAATACACAAACACTGTCCTGTGAGAGTCCAAGTCTAGTCCAATACAGCCATATGTGCAACACGCACGATTACTAATACATATACAAGAAAATAGGATTGCTGACAGCCTCGCACTCGCCAACTGAAAGATTGGACACTCCACGCACGAACCACGTCAGATAGATGCTCTAGCTCCACGCCAACCCAATCCCTGGTGAAAAAAATAACACACGAGGGGTGAGCTACAAGCTCAGTGAGTGGCAAGGATCCAAGCTCTATAATAATCATATGATATTAGTTCATCATATTTGTTTTTCTTTCTAAGAAAAAGGAATATGGGATGAAACTCAACATATATAAATGTCACGTGAAGGCGCGATCTCACCTCACCCTAACCCTCGACCCGTAGGGGGGAATCTCTTAGAACTCTTGGAGAGGAACCAAACGGTTAACCATAATGCATATCATTATTAGATAACATAGTACCTTAAATCTAATCGCAATGCCTCACACCATTCAGCAGATGTATTATACTTTGGGCATTCCCAATATAAATGTCACGCGACAACGTGACCCAAACTTACCCTAACCCTCACCTCTAGGGGGTGAAATGGGACTATTGAAACCAGAAGCCAACTCGCTAACTCCTTTAACCTTCCGGTAGCCCTCTCCCGGGTAGCCCTCTTCCTAGCAACCATCCATGGTAGGTCCGATGCCAAAACAGTGTTAAAATATACCTTGGGCATCCTACGATGTGGAGGCATAGTCCAGGATAGCTTCAACACCGGGTAGCTTCAACGCGGATACGAGGTAGGGGAGAAGCATTCAACGCTCGAAACTTCGACGCACGACGATGCGGGAGGAAGCACTCCAACCTCGTCCCCATCCTCACCCCTAGGGTGACATGGGACTATTAGAAAGGAAATCAACTCGCTAACTCCCTTAACCTTCCGGTAGCCCTCTCCCGGGTAGCCCTCTTCCTGACGGCCTTCCAAGATAGGTACGAAGCCACAAGGGTATCGAAATACACATTGGGCCTCCTATGATGTAGGAGCAGAATCCAGGATAGCTCCAACGCCGGGTAGCTTCAACGCGGATACGAGGTAAGGGAGAAGCATTCCATGCTCACAATACGATCCTCAAGGATCAACTATAATCATCTAGCAAATAACAATGGTAATGAATTCTCTTGAATTGCTATACAGATGCATCACTCGGACGTGAGGAAAAACAGTTAAGTTCTCGCACTTAACAATACGATGGCAAGACCCTAAAGATGGGTCATCCACACGCCTATTACAGATAGACCAAACATACTATCATAGATATCGGTTAACGAATACAATAAATGAATTCTTCTGAATTCTTATATGAGAGCATCGCATGGATGCAGGGTAGATAACCTGCTACATTTGCATAGTAAAATAAAATATGATCCTAACCATGGATCGCACATATGTCTATCACAGTTATGCCTGACTAATTAAACACACACAATTATTACAAGAGAAACTCTATCATAAAAGAGATATATGGACCACATGTCCAAATAACCTGTGATTAAACCATATATATACACATATATGCACACTTTATACAATCCAACAAGAGTAATTTTATCATAAAGGAGATATATGGACCACATGTCCAAATAACCTGTGATTAAACCATGCGCATTCACATATACACATATATGAGTGCAATTAATTGAATATACAAGCATAATACAGTTCACTCTAGGCTTCCAACCTCTCACATAGAACTAGTGAATAAAATGGAAGTTAAACAACACAAGTCATAGACTAGCCTGCATTCCACAAGACAGTAGTAAATGAAACATACGAATCAATTAATGGTCAATAGTGCTAAGTATGACTACGCATCGAGATAATATCACATATAAAATAAATATACAGGTTATCTAGCACAATATCGATTTAGTATAGCAATACTCTTTTAGAAATAAAGATTGAATATAGCTATAAAACCCCAGGGATACGTGATGCATGACTACATGCATCTAGCAATTCCCAAAAGGGGTGGATCAAACCACTCACTAGTACTTGGATCGCCGCGCGTCCGGTCTACGAGATCTGCAAGAACAACCAATGATGCTCAATTAAATATAAAACACCTTGACACATATACCAGCCTTCTTCATGAAGACAACAACTCCTGATATTGCCCACACTATGCATAATAACTCTTTGACACATATTTATACAAGATTAGTCCATCTACTGCAACCAGCCCCAAACATTGGTCTCCACAGCACACAATACACATCCAAAAATTCTCAAATAAATCACACACATTCTATGACATGTTGGAATCATATTCCGTGAAGACATAATAACTTGATTAAATCTCTAAATGCCCGAAATAAATTATTTTCCGAAACTGGTCAATTTCTGCGCGAATCTGGACAGATCATGAACATCAGGCTATAACTTACAGCACAAATATCATAATGACACCAAATTTCATATGTAACATATAGACACATAGATGATCATATGAAATGAAGACATAAGTCTCAAAATATGCCTCTAAATACCCCAAACACAAGGATCTTGAGGAGACAGAAAATCTGCCTTACAACACCAAGTCACCCCATTCATACATTAATACAACCATCCCATGTGCAGCACCAATTACTTATAACAACACTCTCATGCATGCCCTCTACAACATCCTAGCAAGCATAAAAGTAGGGGTAGAGAATTACCAAGAGAGGGAGAGGAGAAGGGAAGGTGTTGGGGCTCACAATGACACCACACACACACCCACCATCACCACCATCTCCTTCACAGCACACCTTCTACTTAGCTGGACCAAAAGGTGGGGGCAAAACAGGGGATCAGCTAGAGGAGGAGGAGAGGGAGGATAAACATCAACAACAACAACAACATAAGCACTCACATACACCATGATCTTCTTCTTCTCCTTGCTCCACCATCTTCTCCTTCTCCCACTCATTGTGGCATTTCCACAAACACATGGGGGGTGCTGATCTAAAGGGGAGTGGAAAACATTGGATCAGCTAGGGGGAAGGAGGAGAAGGAGGAGAAACATCAACACAACATACACAACTCACTATACACACATTCTTACACTTTCTCTTGAGCTTCTTCTCCATCACCTCCACTTCCTCCACCCAATACACACACACAAAAGGGGCTGGACCAGTGTGAAAAAGAGGGAAAAGAGAGGCTGAAGTCGTAACATTTTGATGGGATTAAATAGGCAAGGTCGGACTGAATGACCGAGCTGTCCTCGGACTAAAAACCCTGAACAGCCCTTACTTAAACGGTCATAACTCCCTCAATACAGCTCCGAATTACACGATTCCAACGGCATTGGAAAGCTAAGAAGATTATCTACAGCTTTCATGTTTACACCCAAATCAAATAACCTCTCCAGCTATTCCGAAATCTAGGCTAAACATCATACAGGGCTGCTGCCTGGATTTCTCATCTTCGGGGTATACTCGGAAAAACACTCATAACTTTTGATACACGAATCCAGTTGATCTAATTCCACTTCTATATGGAAGCTGTCTCAAAACTGAACATCTCGTGATAATATCGGATTTTTACCTCTTCATCTTGGGCATTAACAAAATTAAATCCAAATATCAATCCAAACTGCATAATTTCTAAAAAGACCTCGAAATGCTACAAAAATTTCCATGTAAACCCAAGTGAACACCAGAACCACAACTATGCAGTTAGATTTTGAAATTAAATGCCCGAACTATTAAAATAAATAAAACGTGATATTTGACCTTTAAAAGTGACACAGTCTTAACACAGTGGGTGTGACTTATCATTCAACAACTTTGAAGACTAAAATTAATGATTTGTTAACAAGAGGGGGGGGGGGGGGGGGGGGTAAAGAGATTAAATATTGAAGGCTTAAATGTTTATGAGAAATTTTTTATATGTAGGTTTGAATTTTTTGAAAGGTGTGTGGTACTCCAAAGTTTTCCCTCCTATTCCAAACCTTTCAATTATCCAATGAAAAAAAATGTTAGGGCCAGTCAACTCATATGTTTCATAAAAAATTAAATATATAATCTAATAAATCGTATCATATTACATAAAATACAAATATACATGTTTTGTCTAATAAAATATTTATATCTTATTACTTTATTAGCGAAATGAAACTACTTGTAAAGTTGCATATAGGTATTGCCCTAAAAATCATCTAAGATAATGCAAACAAATTAAACATGTCCCTCGTATTGACCATCTTGAAATCAGCTCCTATAATTAAAAAAAAATGTAAAGCATATAATTAGACTTAAGAGAGTACATTTTTTAAAATAATTATCCTTACATCCAAATATGACAATTTATTGAGATAACTGACTGATTTGAGGATAACAGGTTTTGATTTTTTTTTTTAAATCTACTTATTGTTTGCCATAGTAGGTGGATGTTGTTTACAAAGATATTATATTTTTTTAATGGCACATTTAATGCATTCCTCACTGATTTTAGATTTAAATTATAGGTGAATAGTAGTTGACCTTCATAACTCCACACGCAAATAAAAATGATGCCCTCAATTTCTGAACAGTAATCAAATAAATATACTTCTGAAAAAAAGAAAAGAAAAGAGAAAATGTAAATATTTTTATATTAGCCTACAAGTGACACTAGTTTTTTTGGGGGCACAACATGGATTATATGAAATTATGTAAAAGTTGAATTTATTTTCAGTTCTTTTTCTTAGATTATTAGATCAATTTAGTTTTAAAATTTTCAATAGGAACACTTTCTTTTAACAACATTAAATCTTATTTGGATTTTTATTTATGAAATTTCAGCACAGGCAGACCGGTTGTTCCAATAAGTATAAAAATCAAAATTCAAACTAATCACTTACAGTGATGACATTCAAATACTTCTGCAACTAATGTATGCCATTTACTTATTTATTTATTTATTGTGTGAGTGTGTGTGTATTAATTTGTTAACTAATGAATATATTTATCATTATCTTTTTTTTATCCAATTCACATTATCAAAGTCAATGCTGGCACCAAAAAGAGACTAAATTAAGTGTTACATGTAGTTTCTTTTACAATGTCCACATGTTATAATTTTTTAACAAATGTATTCTTCATATGACTTATTTTTATAAAAAAACAAATATATATTATAATAAAGTGTATATATTTTCTTATTAAAAAAATATATATGTTGTAGCAGTAGTAAAATTGTTGTAACGCCCCCGAACCCACGACTTCATTTTGAAGTGTGAGATCCGGGTGCGTTAACCAAATTTCCTCGAATCTCAGAGTTCTATTTTTTTTAATAGGGTATAAGAAAACATCACCATCTTTTAATCATCAATTATCAAGGATAAAATCCAAAAAAAATTCTCAAAATACTGGATATACATCGGGACAACTGACTTCTAAATATCATCATACTATTATACATTGGGTCCTTTATATGCCAAAGAAATGATCAGCACCTTTTAAGCAAAGTTTAGCCTTCTAGAAAACATGATCTCGTCCACAGCTCTATGAGATCCACCACTCTAAGCCTTTAATCTAAAAAGTTGGGGAAAATGAGGGGTGAGCAACCATACGAATGGACATATGGCGTCCCGTTAGTACATTTATAATCAAAATATAATAGTCATAAAATGTTCACGCTGACATGTAATATATCAAGAGAGAAAATATATAAGAAGACCACCAAGACATGCAATAATATATATGTACACACACACTATTCTATCTAACATGACGCATGCAACACCACGAACACGCATGTCCGTCTTCACAGCTCGCAGGGCCTTTCACAGGCATGGCCACGTAGACATAGCCACAAAGACTTGGGTCCTACGTTCTCGGACCTGGCTACGTAGACGTACGCCCACCTAGACGTTGGCCACTAAGACAGAGCTACCTAGATGAAATGTATGCATGATAACCTATCATATCTTTAAATCACAAAAGAATAGAGCATGCAAAAATCTCAACATATCAATCATATCATGATAAATATCAACAAGCATGCTCACATTTTTATACTCAAACTAGTAGTTATATTTCTTAAAATAAGGCGATCCTAACATGAATACGTAATATATATTCTTTCGAAAACTACATATGAGACTAGACCCACTCACCTTAGGTCCAACCACAAATCTGAAACAACTCCAGTAGGTCTACGGCAACCTAACCCGATCTGTAAACAATACGTACAAACAATATGGAACCCGAGGGTATCCGAAAACACAGAACCCGACAGCTCCTTTGGGAGCCATCCCGAACATTCCCGACGGCTCCTAGAGGGGCCGTCCCACAACAGAAACACAAAACCATAATTATTTCTTTTGTAAAAATCTTTAAATCTTCTATCATTGAGAACAAATCACAAGTCGTTTAAAATCATTGTTAAACCGAAAGAATCGACATCGAAATCAAGTCATACAAATGAAATTCGATTATAATAAACCAAAGCTTAAATAAAAATATTTCAAAAACCCTAGGTCTATAAGATGGAAATACTAATATGGATCTACGATAAAACTCTTAAAAATCATGTATAGGTTCGGATCTATGCATATAAGGGTCAAAACGAGACTTTAAATGATTTTAAAACATGCTTTCTATTCTTAATTATTAACCCTAGACATGGTATATACCTATCCCTTTTATTTGACATGAAAGATTTTGAAAATACCTTGAAAACACCATGATTTCATAGCTATAAGATAAGGGTCCGAAAATCACATATAATTATTCATCAAGATCTTTGAAAACTCAAGAAGAAAAAACTAAGAGATCAACAAATATGAAAATACACATGTGTGGACTAATAGCATCATATAAAAATTTATAAAATATCACAAAAACATCGACAAATCATTGGTATAACACAAGACCCGAAATCATATAAAACTTTCAAGAATCAAGAAGAAAAACCTATTCTTTTTGTTGGAAAAACTCAAATACGAGAATACATACAAATGACATTCTAAAGGGGATCTATATCGGATCTATATCGATCAAAACTCATCACAACAGTGGATAATACTCACAAAAATCTCATGTTTGAACCCCTTTCCCGAGCTCCTCCACAAGGGCGCCGAAAACAAGAAAAGAGGAAGAGGAAGACTTTAGGGTTTTAGGGTTTTCAATGAAAAAGAGAGAAGGAGAGGGTATATATAATCTTTATACACGTGGATAGAAATACGACACCATCAAACCCGAATAATCACAATTAAAGCCCTGCTCTTTCCAAAAACGGCTGAAGTTCAAATTTAAAAAATTCACCCAGAACGACAGCTCTCATCACGTCCGTCACCCAGGTGCCCGACGACTCCACCAGGACTGGTCACAGAGGTGCCTGACTGATCCCCTAGGACCCGTCACATAGGTGTTCGACGACACCTTTTGAATCCGTCAGAAAACCGACGGCTCCCCCTGGAGCCGTCACTATTTCTCAGTCCGACTTCTTGGTATAGTTTGGCTCGTAACTTGATCGATACTCATCCGATTTATGATCCGTAAAAAGCGTTGGAAACCTAACAGAATAAGGATTATAACCATATCTTAACTTCTGAATTTGGAGATATATAAGTCCTCCAAAATCTTATCCCCCCGTTTGTGTAACGGAATAAGGGAGTATAAGGGTGGTATAAGGGTGGTATAAGAATGGATAAGAAAAATAGTTGTTTGTTTGAAGGGTATAACTTGGTATTACTAAGCCAGTTTAAACGAGTATAAGAGAGTATAACAATTTTAAGCAACCCCTAGGATAAGTTATACTCACCTTATCTATTCCCATGGGCTCACATGTCAAATCAACTTTTTACACCTCATCACATCAAATCACTTATCAATACCTCTTATACATCAATGGGCCCACTTGTCAAATCAATTTTTTTACATTTTATTTATATTTTATTCTTTATCAAACAAATAACTCAACATTTATTCTTACGTTTTCTAATGAGAATAAAAAAAATACAATCAAACAGAAAATCTTTTATTCTTGTAGATTTGTTATCTATACTGGCATAGTTATCTATCTAAAATAATTCAATTCCGTTATCCAAATGGGGGGTATTGGAATAAGATCCAATACACAAAATAAAGAAACGACTAGGAAAAATCACAGTCGTTACATATTGTAAGTGAAATATGTGAAAAATGAAGATTTGATGCATTGAAAGTCATTTTAAATTACGACATTCCTGTTCAAAAGAAAAACAATTAAAAAAACAACTGTTTATTTTAATTACATTGTCATTTTGTCACATACGAACATCTGTTTATATTAATTTAGATTATCTATATGCTTATTGAGTGTATGTTGATTTGATGATGCTTAAATTGTTGTAAATGTATACAAGGTAGTAAGTAACAATGTACCCAGATCGACTAACAATATACTAGTAGTTAGGGGTGCAACTCAGGCAGGTTGGGTCGGGTTCGAGTCGGGTTTGACATTAACCCGCATTGCAGAGAGTCCAACCCGAACCCGAGCTCGAACCCGGCCTCAACCCGAACCCGAACCCGATCTCAACCCGCGGGTTCGGGTTGAATTCGGGTTCGGTCGGGTTTGGGTCGGATTCGGGTTGAATTCAGGCTCAAGTCGGGTTCGGCCGGGTTTGGATCGGGTTCGGGTCGGGTTTAGGTCGGGTCGGGTCGGGTTTAACACCTAAAATATCATACAAAATATTTAATAAACAACAAAACAAACTCTAATTAATTATTAATTAAACCTTATATACAAATAATTAAAAGTGAATATCTATAATAATTAACCCAAACACAACAAACATAGTGATATTCTAATTTGTGTAATTGTTTATTATGTTTTAGGAATTTAGGGTTTTAGATATAGGTATGTTGTTATGGCAGCATAACATTTGTTAACCTTGGGGGGTCGGGTTTGGGTTGAACCCGCGGGTTAAACCCCCAACCCGAACCCAACCCGAATTTGGTTCAGGTTTGTTCGGGTTCGGGTCGGGTTGAACCCGACGCCAAAAAACTTCAACCCGAACCCGCCCACGAGTCGGGTTGGGTCGGATTCAACCCGCCCAAGTTGCACCCCTACTAGTAGTGACTAACAAGGTACCCAAGTTTAAAGGAGATTTTTGGAAGTCAAACAAGATTACTAACGGAAAGAGTAAGATTGGACATAGAAATAATGAGATTGAGAAATAGGGACCCAGGAAAAACTCGAAACAAATCAGGGACCTAAAAATAATAATGGAATGACTGTGAGGACCCCCAATTAATTTCTTTTTTATATTTTCAAAAAATATATTTTTATTAAATAAACACAAAAACTGAAAAAATTCAAAACAAAGACACAATAGTGACTCCAAAACCGCATAATGAACCCTTGCCATAGTGGTGTAAGGACACCCCTTGTTTGTCAAGGTCGTGAGTTTGATTCCCTGCTGGAATTTTTCTTTTATATGATGGACCAAACTGTATGTCACCAACATAAAGTGCCAACTTTTTTGGAGGTTGATATGATTCATATGATGCCACAAATTTGTTGCTATTACCAATCAAAATAATAATAATAATAATAATAATAATAAAAATAATAATAATAATAATAATAATAATAATAATAATAATTTGTTGCTATCTGTTGTTGGAGTGTGTGAATTGTTTCCATGTTGTTTTTGGAGTGGTCCCGTTTGGAAAACTTATATTTTGAATTGATTAGAATAATGAATTTAAAAATAATAATTTTTAATATTTAAAAAAAACTGATTTGTTGACATTTAAAGCATAAAAATCAAATATGAAAAAAATAAATTCAAACTTAAATAATATTTTTTGAAATTAATTATTTAAAATTCGATTGGGGGGGGGGGGGGTGCCTTATAAATTGTGTGGGCTGAATAATGGAAAATTGAATTCTGGGTCCACCAATACACATAGGGTCATCAACACTTAAAAAAAATAATTCAGCCACAGTAACTCTGTATCTGATCCATCCTCCAAAGAAGTACAAACCCTGAGACAAGACAGATTTTTTTTTTCAGGGGCTCGGCAAAAATTATGAAGGCTCAGACCTTATTGGTTTTTTCAATCATTTTTTTTTGTTGTAGTCTGTGTTGTTCAAAGACTACTTAAATGGACATGTTTAATAATTGGCACGCTTTGGCCAATAAAAAGTTAGCCACCGTTTTTTTAACTGTCTTCCATGGACTAATTAATGGATGGATAATATTACATTCATTTTTCTTTTTGCTTTATTTTAAGATTATACACATTTTTTAATTTTTTTTTAGATAATAGCTTATTTAATGGGTGTTTTTATATAAAAAAAATCAAATATATATTTCAATGAATTAAGACAGAAAAGAATTATGTGCAACATCACTTTTCATGTATAATAAAAATGGGCTTTTAAGTTTTGTAGAGAGTACTAATACACTCAGTTCGTTTACAGCCTGATGTAGACATTATAGTCACACATTATATGGACAGACGGGATGAGATGGACCAAAAAAGGAAAATACATTTTTAATTTATTTGGAGCACCGTAACTTCAAACAGCCATAACTTTCAAACTGTAGATCGGAATCGCTATTATAATATGTCCATGTGTTCGTATTAATGAGCCCTACTAGAGTAATCGCTATGCCACTATGTCAATTATTGAAGTGTTCTGAGATCGTCTTGGGGGTCAAATCGATGGTTGAAAGTTATTTTTACTATTTTTGACATTTTTGAGTTTGTTAGGATTTTATTCCTTTAGTTTAGTTACTAAATTTAGATTTGAATTTCAAATATTCATTTAAATATTGGTTAAGAATATTTTACCGATTTAGATAATCTGTTAGGATCATAGATTAGATTTAAATAATCAGTTGAGATCCTAATCTGTTAAAGATTCTTTTCTATAAATAGGCATGTAAACCAATTCATCATTTAGATTATTGATTACTAGATTTTATTTATTTTCTCCATTGTATTTTGTTATCCTAGGAGGATCAACAACTACATAGTATTTACAATTATCTGGTATTTCAGAAGAAATCAACAAATCTTTGAAGCCCAACATCCCTGGTATTCTGTTTGAAGAATCAACAGTGTCGTTGGAGTCTGCGAATTCGTATCTTCGATCGAATTAGCAGAAGAGCATGATCTTCACGCTGCATCACAGCCCCAACTCTATATGTTGCGATAAAGCAATGTCTATTGTGCTATCGCTGAGAACGGAGTTGGAAAAAAATTATTTTTGAAAGAAAAAATACATTATTGTACTTCAATTTGTATAACAGTGTGTACTTCAATGCATTAGCGTAATGTTACAATTTTCAAGTGTTATATATGTGTCACTTTTTATCCTAATGGACTCATTTAGGTCATTTCTGGCCAGTTTTCAATTTTTCTTTTTCCGATCGGAGCCGCTAAAATTTTAATTTTTAGCCATCTGCAAAAGCTTGAGTATTCCGATTGGAAATCTAACTGCATATTATGGGTCATGGTACCATTCTGTACTATCTATAAAAATTTCATCGAATTCTGATAACGTTTTAAAAATTATGCAGTTCCGAACCGTATCCGGGTTTCGGTCATTACTGATTTGTTTGGTGGAATAGTAATTGAAATAGTTGGTGGTTATGGTCACCTTTGGTAACCTCACCACCCTTTGCTTAGTGGTTAAGCATACACTTGGTTATTTACCATGTGAGTGGGTGAGGTTAGCCTTATAGTCACCTCGCCCTTTTTCCTTCTCATTACCCCCCAATCGGAGTTTTGACCCTCTCTTTCTCTCCCCCTCTCACTCTCACGCCTCTTTTTTTTTTCTTGCTGTGTGTGTGTGTGTGTGTGAGTGCTTTGAAGAGAAGAACAAAGAGAAGAAGAAAAAGAAGGATTAGAATCACAAACGGTTGGTGTGTGTGCATATATGTTGTTGTTTGTTGTTGAATCTATCCTTTCAAGCTCCTTCTCATCCCCTCCCTGTTTTCAGCCTAGTAGGGCTGATGAGTTGGCTGAGGAGGTGGTGGTAGTTGCGGTGGATTTGGTGGCCAAGGGCACCCGAAAAACCTCTCCTTTTTTTCCACTCCTTTGGTGAGCTCTTCTCCTCCCTTATCCATATTTTTACGATTGTTAGGGCGGTTAGGGAGGTCAAGTATGATAAGTATTTGGGGTTGGGTGTTTGAGAGGGCAGGGGAGGGGTTGGATAGGGTCTGGGCGCGCGAGGCATGTGCGCGGGTCACGTGGGCGCTGGCGGGGCGTGCCATGCGCGCGGGGCAGTGCGACTGGGCACCAGCGGGTGCTAGAGCGCGTGCACACGTGCGTGCACGTATGCACGTGTGCGGGGCCACGCGTGTGGCTGCCCGAGGGCTCGGGTAGGTGTCGGGACACTCGGATATGTGTGCGTACGTGTGTACTTGCATGCGTGCGAGCCCGTATGCGTGCATATTTGAGTCTTTGGCTTTTTTAGTTAATTTAAATATTTTTATGTTGTTATACTCACCAATTTGGATGCCCTTGTCTTGCAGATCTCGATGAACAATCATGCAATGACCCGGGTTGCGGTGAGTGGGTCGATCCAACCTAGTTGGGAGGCGTTCAATGCACGTAGACGTGCATTGCCCTCCCCTGGGGTACCATAACTGCATATTAATCTTGTTTTGCATGCATATGTTATTGTTTGACATGCTAGGTTACATCCATGTCATGTTAGATATAATATGTTAGGATTATACATGCTAGTATCATGCGTAAGGACCCATGCCTGTTTATGCATCATGTCCCATACTAGCATAACATTTAATTCCTACATGCCCCATTTTTGTCTAAGCATGCCTTAGCCTATTTATGAAAATACACAAGTGTAAGCATGCTTTAAATGATATTATAACCCTATTGTTACACTTATTCAAATACCTTCATGAAAATTTCTTGTATATTTATTATGTATGATTATATGCTTATGATTAAGCCTTGCTTCTTTCCTAATGAGCTTTAGGCAAGAGTATGACACTACAAATCAATGTCTTCCCCGCATCTGAGTTATGCGCCCTGGAGGGAATTCATGAGAATTCGTTACGCTTAATCGGTGGCTGATAACCGATGACGTCGGATCCAAGATGATCGTATCCGCGAGTTTAGATTGTTTTCTCCCATTCGTTGGGTCCGTGTAGGAACTACCCGGCGTTGGAAACACTGACATGACAAATCGCTCCCATCCTTAGGTACTCCTGATGCGTGCGGGGATGTACTGATCATGGGAGTGTACAGGTAGAGGCTATCCGGGTAAAGGACTACCAGTGGACCAAGGGTGTAGAGCAATCTAATCTCTCCCTAAAGTCCTATGTCACCCTGTGGGAGTGAGTGTGCGGGAGTGGTGAGCTCGGGTTGATACTCGACCCACCAATGTGAGTAGTTGATTCCATCTGTTGGACTTTAAATTACTTGATATGATTAATATGAGTTGTGTTGCATGGATTGTTCATGACTGTGCGTGTGGCTCACCTCTCGCATATGTTTTCCTCCAGTTAACGCTGAGTCGGATCTGAGGGAGGAGCTACCCTTGACGCAGTACTAGTAGCGGAGCAGCGTTCGTGTTTTGTGTCTTGCGAGCGAGAGGCCATTAGCATCCCCCTTTTTCCTTGTATGTATTGTTACTCGTGCTTGTACACAGTATTTGTGTGTTGATGTCTGTTGTTTTATTGACTCTCACATGACAGTTAATTATATACTCTGGTCTATAATATGTCTTTGAATTACAGACTTAGTCATTTAAGCTTTCGCTATATGTATATATATATTATGTCAGCTACATTGTAATTGCTTTACTATCTTGGATGTTGTGTTAGAGTCTTCATTGACCTTGTGTATGGATTGCTGATATTATATATATTTGTCACGTCTCGGGGACGGCCGCCTTGGGGCGTGACAAAAATTGGTATCAGAGCCAAGTTTTGTCTTAGAGATGAGTCCTAGGATTTCTATATGAGTATTCTGATCCTAGTGTCTGTTTCTTAGATTGTTGATATGCCTCATCGCAGACTGATGCGCAGACGTGGTCTCCCTCGGGCCTCGAAGGTTTCCGAACCTATCGGTGGCGAGGAGTCTACTGAGGAGTCCTCGGCTGTTGGGCCAGGACCTGCACGGGAGCCTCCTGCATGGGAGCGTGCTTACGCTGTATAGCAGAACTACTGGAGACTCAGACTAGGGCGCTGGAGGCCCAGACTAGGGCGTTGACCGAGCAAGCACGAGAGATCCAGGAGCTGCGGGTTGCCCGCGTGACGGTCCCGCAGGTACCCTTAGCCGCAAATCCACCAGTGGTGCCAGAGGTACCCCCTGTATCAGTGGAGATTCCTGTAGAGGGAGTTCGGGGACCCCTGGAGGGTAAGGAGGAGCTCGAGGCTGCGGCACGTGTGCATCAGACCGGCCTCACCGCCTTTTTGAAGCTTCACCCTCCCGAGTTCCATGGCTCGACGACGGATTCCCTTGCCCCTGAGCATTGGTTGGTGGAGATAGACAAGATCTTCTTGACCATGCACTGCACAGATCACCAGCGTGTCTCACTAGTCACGTTGATGTTGAAGGGATGCGCCGTCGACTAGTGGGCTACCCGATCGGTGGACATCCCCGAGGGTGTGGGACGACTTCTCTGGACCAAATTCCAGAGTTACTTCTTGGAGGAGTACTTTCCGTTTTTGACACGTCAGATCGTGATGCGGGAGTTCTAGCACCTGACGTAGGGCACCATTTCACGAGGCTTTCTCGGTTCGCTCCCGCCTTGGTGATGGATGAGGAGACGCGATGCCGTCGGTTCGAGATGGGTCTCAACAGCACCATCAGGGTTCACGTTACCTCTCAAGTGTTCTCGAGGTACACAGACCTGGTGTCTCGTGTGAGGATAGTCGAGCGAGACCTTGGGGTTCCCCCAGCGGTTCATACCCCTTCTACTGATCAGGGACCCCCCAGGAGCCAGAACCAGGGTCGTCGCAAGGGCAAGTGGCCCCGCGAGGATCGATCAGCGGCCGCCGCTACACCTGTTGAGGTGGTGCCAGTATGGGGTCTTGCACCCATTGCTACCATTTCGATCCGTGCTAGAGGACCGGAGACGCGACGATGTTACCACTGCCAGCGAGTCGGGCATCTGGCCCTTGCTTGGATACGAACCGACCTCCTATGCCTCGACCGTAGCAGCAGCCGCAGCCACAGGGTGGCCGTGTTGATCAGAGGAGGCAGCCAGCGCAGCCTGCGAGGTGTGCCCCTGCTCCTCAGCCGCAGCTTGTCTAGGGTCGTGTTGCAGCACTTACGGCCGATGAGGCGCAGGCTTTGGATAGCGTTGTTCGAGGTATTGTTCTGATCTCCTAGCTTCCTGCTTATGTGATATTTGATTCCGGGGCCACGCACTCGTTTGTGTCTCTCGCTTTCGCGAGACGGATGGGTGTGGTGTCGGCTCCTCTTGATGCCTTGCTGGAGATATCATTACCGGTTGGAGACCGTATTCTCCTCCGTTCTGTTTATCGGGTGTATACCATGGAGTTCGCAAGCGGCGTCGGTTTCAAATTTTGAGGATATGACGTATTATTCATTATTGGCGATGTCTTCTCCGTTTTTCTACTCGGGATTAAGGGGCCTTGCAAGGTCATCATTGAGACCCGGGCTAGGTTGCTCCGTATTCCTTGTTTGGTTGTTGGGATATCCTATATCGGGACCTCAAGGTGCCCTCCCAAGGGGTTCTTTCCCCCAGACAGGGAATATCTTTGAAATATCCGTTGGATGTTTGCCTTTCCCTCTCACTTGGAAGGTGCTGAAGCGAGTGGTGATGCGTACTATCGGGATTTGGTGTTATGGTATGAGGTCGAGAGCGTGGACTCCCCTTGATGAATCTGCCCATTGAGTGCATGATGCTGGATTTCCAATGGTTATAATTTGGCGACTTGTCATTGGCGGCATGTGAAGCACAGTTCGCTGTACTGTCGTGTTTATGGGTCGTAAATGGGGAGACATGATGCCAGCATTCATGATGAGACTCAACTGCCATATTAGGTATATGATGTCGCATAGGCGTTGTCGGGAAGTGACGACCTCCTGTTGCACGTCTTACGAATTAAGTGCGATTGTGTCGCTTACCCAGCGTGACTGGGTCATCATGAGTGCCAGGCCAAGGAGCATCAGGATGCTGGAGGAGCAGAATCTGGACTAAATCGTTCGAAGAGTTGTTTTGATCTTCCCGTGGGTTGAAGATCAAGTACCCCCTTGCCTCGAATTGATGATGTATTTGTCCTTGCGGTAGCCTGTATGGTTCGTGTGTGTCTTAGCATCGCCCTAAAGCGTCAGAAGGCTACGTAGGTCATCGTCGCCGAGAGCTTACCTTTGGGTTTGGCGACCATGTCTTCCTGAAGGTGTCCCCGTCGAAGGGCTTCTTCCGTTTCGGTGTGCGGGGCAAGTTGAGTCCGCGTTTTGTTGGGCCGTTTCTTATCTTTGAGCGGATTGGAGAGGTGGCCTACCGCCTAGCCTTGCCCCGTAGTTGGCTCAAGCCCATGACGTCTTCCATGTCTCGCAGCTGAGGCGTTATGTCCACGATTCTGCTCACGTCATCTCGTTCGAGCCGCTCGTCTTCGAGCCGGACTTGTCATTCGTGGAGTAGCCGATCGAGATCCTGGATTGGCTCGAGAAGAGGCTCCGCACCAAGACCATTCAGTTGGTTATGGTGCGATGGCAGCACCGTTCCAGTGCCGAGGCCACCTGGGAGCGCGAGGACACCATGCGTGACACATATCCGCATCTTTTTTTTCCTGCTTATATGTTTTTGTACTAAATTTTGTGGACAAAATTTCCTAAGGGGGGAAGAATGTTATATATGTGTTACTTTTTAGCCAAATGGACTCATTTGGGTCATTTTCTGGTCAGTTTCTAATTTTTCTTTTTTCGATCGGAGCCGCTAAAATTTTAATTTTTTGCTATCTGCTTGAGCTTGAGTACTCCGATTGAAAATCTAAGTGCATATTATGGGTCATGGTACCATTCTGTACTACCCATAAAATTTCATCGAATTCTGATAACATTTTAAAAATTATGCAATTCTGAACCGTATCAGGATTTCGATTGTTACTGGTTTGTTTGGTGGAATAGTAATTGGAATAGTGGGTGGTTATTGTCACCTTTGGTAACCTCACCACCCTTTGCTTAGTGGTTAAGCAAACACTTGGTTATTTACCATGTGAATGGGTGAGGTTAGTCCTATAGTCACCTTTGTTATATATGTGTCACTTTTTGGTCAAATGGTCACATTTAAGTCATTTCTGGCCATTTTTCAATTTTTTTTCAATCGGAGCTGCTAAATTTTTTTTAAACCATCTGCGTGAGTTGGAATACTCCAATTAGAAATCTGTCTGCATATTATGGGCCCTGTTACCATTTTATACCACCCATAATAATTTCATCGAATTCCGGTAACATTTTAAAAATTATGCAGTTCTGAACTGTATCTGGGTTTTGGTCGTTACAAGTTTTGTGGAAGGAATAGTGTTGGGATATTTGGTGTCTATGGTGACCCTAGGTAACCTTATCCCCTTCTTGCTTAGTGGTTAAGACACCATTGGTTATTTTTGATGAGTGTGGGTGAGTTTAGACTTAGGTTCACCCCCCCTTTTTCCCCTTCTCCTCACCCCCCCACGTGAGTTCTGGCTCACTTTCTCTCCTCTCTCACTCTCTCGTCTCTCCCCTCCTGTTTGCTGCCATCAGAAGGTTGTGGAGGATCTTGTAGGGTTGTGGTGGTGGTGGTGGTGGCCGTTGGTGATCAAGAGAAGCTCCTGAACCATCCCTTTCCTCCCCCCCTCACTTGGTAAGCTCTCTTCCTCCCCTATCTTTGTTTTAAGGGTTGTTAGGGCTGTTAGAGGGGTCTTGCTGATATGTATATGGGTTTCGGTGTGTGTGAGGGTAGAGGAGGGGTTAGGAGGGTTCTGGGAGCGCGTGCGCGCGCAGTCAGGCGCGCAATCGGGCGTGCGAGTGCAGACGCGCGCAGGTGGTGTCCGTGGGCGCTGGCGGGCGCGTTCGCTAACGCCCGGGTGCGCGGGCGTGCGCGCGAGCTGCTGGCGGGGGGCGCGCAGGTGGACCAAGGGTTTAGAGCAATCTAATCTCTCCCAAAAGGCCTATGTCACCCCTAGAGGGTGAGGGTGAGGGTGAGGATGGGGTGGGTCAGCGTCGCTACGACCCAAAAATTGTGAGGTTGCTCCCATTGTAGGGACCTTAATGATTTGAAGGTTAATATGAGTTGTGTTGCGTGGATTGTGCCATTCACTGAGCGTGTGGCTCACCCCTTGCATATGTTTTTCTCCAGTTGTCGCTGAGTCAGATCTGTAGGAGGAGCTCCCCGAGGCGTGATACTTGTAGCGGAGCAGCGTTCGCGTTTTGGGTCTGTGAG
The DNA here is from genome assembly GCA_030737845.1 of Acorus calamus. NCBI lineage: Eukaryota > Viridiplantae > Streptophyta > Magnoliopsida > Acorales > Acoraceae > Acorus > Acorus calamus. The sequence goes on along the minus strand of CM060864.1, from coordinate 15,618,504 downwards.
TGAGAGAGGCCATCAGCATTCCCCTTTTTTCTTGTATGTATCGTTACTCGTGCTTGTGCACGATACTTGTTGTTGGTGTCTTTTGTTGTATATTGGCTCTCACATGACAGTTGAATATGTATTCTAGTATGTAATATGTCTTTGAATTACAGACTTAATCTTTTAAGCTTCCGTTATATGTATATATATTATGTCAGCTACCGTGTTAACTGATTTATTGCCTTTGTTGTTGTGTAGAGTCTTTATCAATCTCATGTATAGATTGCTGATATTATATTTGTCAACTACTTTAAATTACTTGATATGATTAATATGAGTTGTGTTGCATGGATTATTCCATTCACTGAGCGTGTGGCTCACTCATCGCATATGTTTTCCTCTAGTTGACGCTGAGTCAGATCTGAGGGAGGAGCTCCCCTTGGCGCAGTACTAGTAGCGGAGCAGCGTTCGTGTTTTGTGTCTTGTGAGCAAGAGGCCATCAGCATCCCCCTTTTTCCTTGTATGTATTGTTACTCGTGCTTGTGCACAGTACTTGTGTGTTGATGTCTTTTGTTTTATTGACATTCACAATACAGTTAACTATATACTTTGGTCTGTAATATGTATTTGAATTACAGACTTAGTCGTTTAAGTGTCCGCTACATGTATATATATATATATTATATCAGCTACATTGTAATTGTTTTATTTCCTTGGATGTTGTATTAGAGTCTTCATTTGGCACGTCTCAGGGACGGCAGCCTTGGGGCGTGACATCAAGGGTTCTCGGGTCTATGTGGAGAACATGTGAGTTGTGTTGTACATCAGAGAGTGGGGGCATTGCATGCATAGCCGGCACGAGAGATGTGTTGGTGTGTCGAGATCACATTGCAATCAACAAATAGTTCCAAAGATGGGGAATGGAGGAGATGGTTGATAGATACTTAGGGTGCGTTTGGATGTGAGGTTGAAACTCTAAGATTCATAGAATCTTATATTTCAAACTCAATTTTTGAAAAGCTATGTTTTATTAGATTTTCAACCACAAGATTTTTTGGCATAAAACGGAAGATTGTGTTTTAAAAATCTAGATACTGAAAATGTGTTTGGATCTGAGTTTTAAAATTTTTAGTTTTTCAAACGTAAAATCTACCAAAACTCATATCCAAACAGACCCTTAATCTGCAGACTCGTTTCTATCCTTCCACGTCTTCATGCTCCCAGTTACAGGAGTTTCGCCTCGTGCCTCTCTTTTTATTTCCCCTCACCCCAGTTCAAATTTGTAATTTTTCTCACTTTAAAATATAAGTGTGATAGTAAGATTCATCTTTTTTAAAAAAATAAAAAAATAAGCCAACTTTTTTTTTAACCGACTTTCATTGGACTAGTTGGTTTATATATATATATATATATATATATATATATATATATATATATATATATATATATATATAGATTTCCGATAATATGCGGTCGGTGCGGTCGTGCGGATTCGACGTGCGTCGTCCGATCGCGGGTCCATCGCATCCAACGGTCGACGTGAATCGCACCCGACCGTCCGATGCGATTTTTTTTTAACCGACTTTCATTGGACTAGTTGGTTTATATATATATATATATATATATATATATATATATATATATATATATATATATATATATATATATATATATTTCCGATAATATGCGGTCGGTGCGGTCGTGCGGATTCGACGTGCGTCGTCCGATCGCGGGTCCATCGCATCCAACGGTCGACGTGAATCGCACCCGACCGTCCGATGCGATGGACCCGTGATCGACGGCCCGTGAATCGCGACCGCACGACCGCACGACCGTATAATATCACGACTCTATATATATATATATAGAGAGAGAGAGAGAGAGAGAGAGAGAGAGTGGAGTGATTAGGTGCGGGTCGTGCGGCGTCGACTACGGGCCGTCGATCACGGGTCCATCGCATCAGACGGTCGGGGCCGTTGGATGCGATGGATCCGCGATCGAACGACTCACGTCGGATCCGCACGACCGCACGACCCGCACGCTATCACTCGCGTGTATATATATATATATATATATATATATAGCAGAAGTAGAGGTTGTATTGCCATTTGAATTCATTGGACTAATTAATGGATAATTAGAGATGGCTTTTGAGTTTTATAGGTGGTCCGGATCCGCGGGAGTTGATTGAGTGGACGGAGATCCGATCTGATTATTCAAATGGGCCAACAAGATCCAGGCCCATATCGGGTCCAGCCCACAATTTCGGGTCCACATCCATCAGCTCATCCCAATTTTTTTTCTATAATCCATTATTATTGACTTTATTTGATCATCGTATAAATTTTGGTTCAACTGGTGGGTTGATTAGATTTTTTCAGTTTTTTATATCATCGGATTTTAAGGTTAAATTGAACCGGAATTCAAAACGGATGAATGTTTAACCTATTCAATCAGCTGAGTAAGGTTGAGTTTTAAAACAATGCTACAACTCAATTTGCTGTCCACATTTTTTTTATTTTTTAATAAATTATACATGCTCTTGTTGAAATATATAATATTATATGAAATAAAGTATATACCATGCTATCATAGTTTATACGGTTATCTTTCACATAAACCTCTGTTTGGTTCATGCACTTCTAAGTACTTATTCAACTGAAAGCTGAAATTCAATACTTTTTTTATCACTTAATACTGTTAGCAAAACGTATATATTCTTAAAAAATTAAAACATATGCAAGCGCAAACCAATCTAGACATTTCATTTTCTATGTATATAAAAAAAAACACAAACACATCAATTCAATAAAAACACAAATATAAGAGAAAAAAATTGTCCTCACCAAAAATTTCAAATCACTAATGAAAATTTCTAACAGTTTGCCAATGGCCTGGTAAAGAATATATTTATTTAAATAAATAAAAAATATGTGATCATTTGACCAAATTTTTTTGTGAATATGTTTATGGCCATATAACATATTGTTCGAATAATCTAAACTGTACCAATTTAGTTTTCGTTGCTACATGACAATTGCTGTTCCAACCAGGAAAAAAAAATTGGTACTTTGCAAATCATAATTCTAATTCTACTTTCTATACTGTTTTAGTTTTTGTTAATGTCAGCATAACATGGTCCGAGAAATATATATATATTTTTAGAAGATGAAATCTATAATCTAATAAATTGAATATATATTTATATTTTTTTATGTTTACAACTTCATATTAGAGTATATATTAAGATATTCATAAATTACTTTAATGATGTGTTGACTGTGAACGAGGTTGTGAATGATTTGGATAATATCACGTATAGCCTCTTTTTCAGACCAAAGTCTACATATGTTTTAAATTTTAATCAATAGTATATATCATCCAATGAGGTATACGCTTTTATAAAAAATGAAACATATAGTCCAATGAATTACATGTATGCATTTGTAAATAATATAAAAATTTTCTATTGAAATATGTACTTTGTTAATGTGGGCATATGCTCCGATGTTTTTGCATATGGGACTGGAATGAAATTGAGGCTGTAAAAAAAAAAAAAACAGAGACAATATAACAAAACTTGAATGATTTGGAGCCTATTGCAAGTGGGCCTGGTTTGTGAGGACCGTGGACTTGTTTTTGGGCTCCCCCCTCTAAGAGAAGAAGATGAAAATGGGTCTACATCAGAGCACAAAAGCCCATCATTTATAAGGATAATATTAACACTCTTTGATTCCGTTTTCAAAATTTAGAAGCAAACATATATAAAGTTCTGAATTTGATAAATGGTAAAATATAAAGTTTCGATATGTTTATGATGTGTGTGTATTGAAAAAGATAATACGTGGCCCGTGCGAATCGCGTATATATATACATTCTTTTATTGAGGTGTATGCGTCAATAAAGAAACATATATCCCAGTAAATTATATGTTTCAATGAATTGATCATATGCTTTCTTTATTCACGTATATACCTCGATAAAGGATGTATATACGCGATTCGCACAGATCGCACCATATCACTACTATATATATTATTTAAATTTAATTATCTTTTATTATAAATTGTAATTCTCAAAATTTAACTTATGAAAAGATCATATTCCGATTAGTATACCTAATAAAGTTAAAAATTATCATCAATACAATAATGAATAATTTCAATATAAAAAAAAAACAAGACTAATGTTTGGTACAACCCCCAAATATAGTCCTCATGTATTTTAATTTTTAAAAAATAGTGAATCTCGTTGAATAAGGTATATGCTTTAATGAAAATATATATCCTATTTTTGAATTGAATAGATTCATTTTTAATAAATGTAAAAAAATATAAGGAATTATGTACCTCATTTAAGAAAGTATATACATCACTAGATAATCAATTATGTATATGAAATTGCATTTGGTGCCGTCAAAAAGATTTGTGTATAATGTTAAAAAAATGAACATGAAACTTTGCAAAATAGAAATATTTTTACTCTTTTCTCAAACACTAAATAACTCGAGAATAGAGGGGGGGGGGGGGGTGTCCTTGTCTAATTGTCTTGGTCAAAGTTTCCAGCTCCATTTCCAGCCTCAATTACAATAATGTACATGTGTTTCAAATTTTTTAAAAATAATATACATTATCTAATGAGGTGTATGCTTTTATAAGAAATGAAGTATATACTCCAATAAATTCCATGGATGCATTTATAAAAAATATAAAAAAATTATTTCGAAACATATGCCTTGTTAACATGAGTATATGAGTCGATAGAAATCTATCGACGCATATAGAGTTGAAATTGGAAATGGAAATGGTTGGGTGTAACAATGCCAAAAAAAAGAAGCATAAACAAACTTTCCAGGGAAAAATCTCCTTAGCTTCTTGAAATATTCTTAAAATCACAAAAAATTATGTAAAATTAGAAAATAGTCCGAGGTCTTCATAAAGTGCGTATGATTAACTAATTTAGTCTCTTGGTAAAAAATACATCGAAATAAGTCCCTAAAAACTTGCTAATATCGAATTCTGTCCCTACAAACTTTATAAAATAGTCCGAGGTCCTCATAAAGTGCATATGATTAACGAATTTAGTCTCTCAGTCAAAAGTACATCGACATAAGTCCCTAGAAACTTACTTAATCGGATTGAGTCCATACAACTTTATAAAATCAAATTTAGTCTTTTGTAGGACGAAAATACTCTGTCATTTTTTAACATCTCCATCTCTTGAAATGTTATCTTCAACTATAAAAAATAATCTTTGAACCTCATTTGACCTACCAAATCAAGTCATTTTTTCAACATTTTCACCTCCTCAATCTTATCACAAAGACTTAGAACTTCATCAACTCCAATACAAAATCAGATAAAACAATTAAAATACCAATTAAAATTCCATAATACATTTTCAACTCAAAATTACTAGAAACAAAAAGTATAATGCCATGATTAGAAAACTATATTTTGTTTAATAAAATTTAAATAAATCAATATATACTTTAGATAATCACATGGACTTTTTGTGATTTTAAAAGATTTCAGGGAGTTAATATGATTTTTAAAATTTTATGGGGATTCTTTTTCAATTTTTATAAATTTTCAGGAGTCATATCGATATTTTTCAATAAAAAATTAATTTTTTAAAAGGTACTACAATAATTTACCATGCACAGTTAGGTTAACCACACATATAGTTCGTTTCGGTCCTGATGAGAACTAAAGTAAATATTATCGAATAAAATAAAGACCAAATTTTTTTTTTACTAATTTTACATAGACATTTTTTTTTCACAAGTTTACAATGAGTTCATCGATTCTTCACAACTTTATAACAGCAACATATGTGAAGTCATGATACACAAGATGAGATTAGCTCACCAAAAGCAAAGCAATCAATTAAGAAGAGATTGCATTACATGTCCAAAGTTGTGTGAAAACACCCACAAAAGGTAGGCTATAGAATTATAGATCACGCATGCACGTGTATATTGCACTAAAAAACATCACATTATTGGCGTGCTTTAGATTTTTAATTTTGGTCATTGAAAAACTGTTACGTAGGCTGGACAAAATGATTTTAAGCGTGCATGCATTGATTTTTTTTTTAATTTTTAATGGACATGTACATAAAGTAGTTTTTTTTTTGAATAGCACGTCTAACTTCACCTATCATTTTTTTATCCCACCAACTTGCTAAACCCACCATCTTAAAATCACGTTATTTCTAAACCCACCTTTTTTTATATTCAGAATCCACCGCTTTCTGACAACATCACATGGCCCATCGACCATTCTTGAAACATGATTCAAATGTCGTCAGTATATGCACCTTTGTAAACAGCATATACTTTTCTAGTTCGGTATGTACCATGTTCCATCAATTTTTTTGTATGCACTTATTCATTTCGAGTTCCAATGCAACTTTTCTCTCTCCCCATTCATTTTCTACAAAACACTCACACACTCTCTCTCTTCAACTAAAAACATTTCATCTTCCACAAAATAAAACACACTCTCTCTAACCTTCCATATCCGGTGAATGTCTCTTCCCTTCCCTTCCCTCACCACCTCACCATTTATATCTACATCACCACTCTCACAGTCGACTTTCACCATTTTTGCAGCTCTTTAGAGGAGATTGGATAATGAAGGAGACTAGATATCTACACCACCACACACTCTCTTCCCTGTTTTAATTTTTTTTAGCATATGGTCTCATCAATCAAATATTTTAATCTTATTTCAATGTTTTTAATCTTAAATCAATTTTTTCCTGTTTCAAAACTTGAAACTAGAAATCAAAGACTTCCTCAAAGGGTTTTTCGTTCCTTAGAAACCTTAATCCACTCACCATTTTCAACCTTCATCTTTCATCAATTCGGCCATCATGGTAATTGGAAGTATTGTCAAGAATATACATTGACCATTTATACACTATTGATGTGCTTCTTTATTATTTAATAGCATGAGTTTTTGTTGTTATAGGTGTCTCTGAAGTAGGTGAAATCTTCTTTGAAATCGATGAACACGAGGTGCACAGTCACACGAATAGTTGATTTCATGAAGGATATGGAGCTCAACGAGAGGCATCTGCACATCCAGGGCATCAAATCTACTCCATTTAGGGGTTTCCTCGACATCCCTCCGTTCAGGATGGAGGAGTGCTTGTTGGAGACAACTTTATCTTTTGGAATCCCGTGCGGGAGAGATTCATCATCAAAGGGAGACTTCAATTCACCTCGTCGGATGTGGTGGTCATTTTTGGTCCTTCGACATGCGGGACACCTTTGGTGGACGAAAGCAAATCTCCTTCACCAGCTTTCAATCATAAATACTTCTCACACGTTTCGCATGTATATGTTACTAATATGAACATATTAGTTTAGTGATCATGAAATTGCTATTGAGGTATATACATTTATGGAGAGGTATATGTCTATTTGATGGCGTACATACATATATTTGATTGGATGATATAATAAAATTAGTTCATTTATGAAAGTTGGTGCACTATCAAAACCGATATCTGGCATTAGGGAGACCGGGGAACCACAAGATGAAGTAGGCTACAGTTGCAACATCATCAACTAAAAAATAGTTTCTCCTATATGACTCACTCCACAAGAAGGAGCATAGTGCTTGGACGAAGAGGGCTGTCAAGTTATTGCAAAAGATGGTGCTAGAGGAAGCTGCGAGATGGCGCCTCATTCTTGATGTCCCTGCACTACAACAATCCGGTGGGCAAGATTATAATGTCCTCGTCTGCCATTAGATTGCTTGAAGGATGTTTGATATTCGTTGTTATTTTAACACCAATGATGATATGGTTTATATGCGTGCTATAATTACCGCTTGATTTATGGATGATGAATTTTGTAAAGTTTGAACAAGTAAATGATATTGTTTTGACTGATGTATATTCTACCACGTTTTAACTGTAATATAAATTTGTATTATTTGGCAAAGAACTTTGGTTATGATTTTTGATTGTGTGGTGTGATTATTTTGTTGTAAAATATGCCTTTTGTGATTGACACAAAAATTTTGTGTGTTGAGTTTGGTGATGGTGTTATATGCTTTGGAGGGTGAGGTATATGCGTTGTTACCTTACGTATGTGCTCATATAGCTACATTAGTATGGATTAGATAAGTAACGTGATTAAGGAATGTGAACGCCATGTTGAAAACAAAATGTTAACTTCTTATAAATAACAAAATTGTTCAATATATAAGGGGAAAATGTTATTGCATAAACACCAGTAAGGGAGTATATGCTTCCCAAAAAAAGGTATATGCTTTATTACATAAAGCACATGCAGTATGAGAAGACCAAATTTTTAGTATTCCCTATGTTTTTAATTATGTTTACAGCAATTTCGCTTCGTGAGACCTTCCTTTTGCTCTTCAGACGACCTTTCGCTTGTGCTATTACAACAGTTTCGTCCTTCTTTCTCAATTTTCCTCCTTCGAACATGTAAAAATAACTACCTTCATGTAACCATCAGGAGTGAATCTTCTTCCACTCCTCATGACACTCCAAAACCATAGCGAAAAAAAATGATTTGTACTGAGAAAATGCTTTCTCAATACTATTAAATTACATCCCAATAATCAACTCTTCATTTGTTTTACAATGTTTAATGTCTTCAGATTCACCATCACGGTTTATTTTAGCTTGGGGTTCAGTATCAACTCTCTCTCTCTCTCTCTATCTCTCTCCAATTTGTTTCAAATCATTCATCTCCTTTTGGTCAATGACCACAATATGCAATTTACTTGTGACATTTAAGAAAGTATATGCGTTATGAACATGTGTACATACACACTCCAAAATGCAAGAGAAAAGGTTGTTCATGGGTGAACAGTGCTGAACAGAGTTGAATTTGTCATTGACTTTATGTCTATCTCTGACGAAAAGGTTATCACAAACGATGAAAAAGCATTTGAAACAAAAGATAAAGACCAATAAATGTTGAAATCTTATGCAAATGAGGCATATACTTACTTTTTGTCCCTGATGGTAAACGGGGTATATTTGCTGCAGTAATGGAAGTGCTATGGCTGGTTCTGTTGTGGTTGCCAATGAGGAGAGAGAGAGAGAGAGAAATAGTAAACAAAAATTAAATGGATGGAAGAGAGAATGGATGCAAAAAAAATGGTGGCAGCCGAAAAATTGGGCGGGAACTTTTGGGGGAGAAATTTTCGTGGACTGTTTTTTAGTAGCTGACATGGCATTAAAAAAAGTTTCTACGTGGACCGGCTCATGTGGAGACTGAGTTTTGGACTGTGTTTTTGACTGAGTGTAGCAGCACTCTAAAAAAAAGACACTCCCATGAAGAGCTCACTATCAAGAACATATCACCATGTAAAGTATGATTGGAGCACATAATCCTCATATGTTTTATTTTTTTTTAATAGTAAATATTGTTTAAAGAAATATATGTTTTGATGAAAAGTGCATATCACTCTATTTTGATTTAAATATAATGAACTTAATTTTAATAAATGTAAATTTTTTTATAAGGAGGTAATACCTTGCTAGATGGCTATCAAGGTATATGAGACTGCATTGAAGGATTTAAAAAGAACTGCATGTAACAACACTCAATTATAAAATGATGCAGATGGGAAAAAATATTAATTGTTCCTTTTTATTGTGTTTGGGAACTGTGGCCATTTTTGCTTATAATCCCAAATATCCAATATATGTTTGAAAAGCCTCATGTACAAATATTATATGTGTCCCCAAAATAAATTCAGGTGGTACAGACCAACGTGCAACCCCACATTTAGTACCCAGGTCCTTTGTTTTATTTATAAGTATATTTCGTGTCATGAAGAATGTATTTTCATAAATAAAATATATATTTCAATGAATTGTATGAGTCTAGTTGCATAAAAAGTTAAAATTTACATATTTCTTTTAACATAACATATATCATTAGGGATGATAATGGGACTATCCAAGTCGGATATCCGACTTGGTTGGGTCATGTCAAGTTCGTTTCAGAGTGGGTTCGAAGCATATAGAATAAAACTCGACTGGTTTGTGATGGAAAGCGGGTTTACTTAACAAAATGTCAAGTTGTGTTAATTAAAGCAGGTGCAATTAGTTTTAAGAACAAATCTTCTCTTTCAACCATGCTCCAACCCAAATGGATACCATGTTTGATGTTTCATTAGTTTTTTATATTATTTTTTATGATAATATTTTTTATTTAGGATAAATGTTGATGTTTCTTATTTTATTTATTGTTTTCTAGATTATATTTCAATGTGTTTTATTCATATTTAAATTGTCAGTTAAAATTAAATTTTACATAAAAACATGCTATAATATTTTTTTTAAACCTGTCATGGTCAACCTCACCCGACCTAAATGGAACCGGAGAGGGCGGGGCGGATTCAAGTTTTTTACATGTCTGTTGGGATGGATTTCATACGGAAAAGTAAAACATGTCACGGGTTTAAGATATGATTTTGTTAGCGGGTTTGGGGTTTGGGTTTCACTATACCCGTTTTAACCCGTCCCATTGTCATCCCTATATATCATTATACATTATTGGAGTTATAGAACTGCACGCTCAGCTGGATTGTGTGTAACAATGCCCACATATTTTGTTTTCAAAATCATACTTTAGCATTTATTGCATTTTGGGTCAACAATGGAGTTTATAGGATATTCTTACATTAATTATTTATTTTCACATTAATATTATCTATGCTTTACTTCTTCGATAACATGTGGCTTCCCTAATTAGGTTAAAAAAATTTGACATTACATATTTTTGTGAGATGTCTTACATTCTAATAGGTGAAACAATACCTCTACATATGGTCCTCTGTTTCTATTATATTAGCTCTTTTTTCCATTAGGATTAAGAGAAAGTATATTGTCTTTTTATATATATATCTAATGGACCCCCTGTGGCTGACCTTACGTTGAAACTGGGAATGCTACATCTGCCTATTTGCTCCGGTCCCACCGAAAAGTGCAATATTATTTAGAGAGAAAAGTGCAGTGGTGAGAAGGGGGACTATAAAAAATTTATTGTATCACAATTATTTAAATAATGAATAGGTTCATTTGCCAAGATACATTTAGATAAAAGACATGAGTTTTTTAATGGTGCGAATATTCCCACCACCTTTTTTTTTGTTATTTGCCAAAATACTTTTAGATATGGACATGAGTTTTTTAGGGGTGTGAATATTCCCACCACCTTTTTTTTGTTGGCCACCTTCTGAAGCCCAGACCAACCTTAATAAATCACAAAATCCACAAGCCTATATAAATCCCTTACCAGAAACACCAGTCCCACCACCCTCCACATTTGATGATAGATTCTTCTCTTTTTCTCCTTTTCTATTTTTATTTTTATCCTTGCTCACCTCTTGTTCACCCATCCCATTCACTGTCTTTGAAATCCCCCACCCCCCGGTGAGGTCCTCCTCGTGCCTTCAGTCCACAACCTTCTCGCGTGAACTCTCCTCTGTCGAAATAGGTTAATATTGTTCTTTTTTTCCAAAGATTCCATTAAATAATTTTTTCCCCTTTCAAATGTGTTTTTTTGGGTTCTTCAATACAAGAAACCAAATGTTGGAAGCAAAAGACTATCTTGATTTATTTTATGTTTCAGGCTTTTGGAGACAATATTTTTATTGAATGTGTTGAATATTATTGATGTCTTTGTACTATGTGATTGTGAATCAAAATATATGTTTTTGTTGTAAAAAAATTAATAAAATCCTAAGTTGACAAGTGCAGAGTCGAATGAAACAATAGATGATTGATAGAGTAACTGTCGAATGTTATATAATAAGGTCGACTAACACAATGTCAACCTAAATGTGTATTTTCGACAAGATGTCTCTCGAATAACTGATTAATTATTGATAGGACAACTATTAAATGGTTTAATAAGCATTCAGATGGTTTACAAATATGTTTTTCACAACAAATCACAAATATGAAAGTTTATTTATTTTAAGAAATGTATTGTTTTGTTTGGTTTACAAATGAATTATGTTTTTTGAGTTAAAATTGATAGGTTTGTATGCTGAAATTCGAATAATGTTGATTAATTTATGTATATTGTAAAGCATCTTCCATGTGGGTGCAGGGGAAGGTCTCGTAGTGGATGGATGAGAATGCCATGTTTTGGGAGGAATTCAAATAATTGAATCAAAATGACATGGAAGGCTTGATCCATTTAAAAGAAAAGTAACATATCAAGGCTATTCTTTAACTTGTGAATGTTCTAATTCCTTTTGAATGCCTGATGATCCATGGGATACCCTATAACAACTGTAACCTTACCTTGATCAGGCTCTCTTGCACCCCTTTTACTTTCAGTTACCAAGCCAAAATAAGTATTTATAGGATTAAGTAGTTGAATGTATTCAACAATGTTAATGTATTCAACAATGTTATTTATTTGACTGAATGTGTTTAATTTCCTTTAATGTCTTGAACAAAATGTTTGATTTGAGTGATTTGTAGTGAATGTTTACGTGAATGTTATAAAACAACAAATGTTTGAGCATAATGAATGTCCATGCCTTTGTAAAATCCCAAGACGGCAGGGATATTGTCGAATGGATCAAATTCCATTAGACTGAGGTGTAGTCGACCTGAAATATCTAGTTCAATAGGGCAATTATCATGTGTTTTATACAATGATTGACATAGCTATTGTCGAATGTTTTAAGCAAAGGTTAACAGAGCAATGGGCGAATGTTTTATAAAATGGTTGATAGGGAAACAGTTGAATGTTTTAAACAAATGTTGATAAATGGTAGGCCGAATGTTCTGTATCTAGTTAGATGGGTAGTGAGATTCATAGTTTCAAAACAAAAACTAGGTATTGTATTTATTTATTTTTTTGTAAATTTAGGTAGTGAATTTAATAATTAGGGAGATGGGAATATCCGCACCCCTCTTAAATTCATATTTCAATGTTGGCATACATAATTATGTGAAAATAATTTATTTCTAGATATGAAAATTTTACATAAATTTTAGATATACATGTTTGGGTGTAATTTATATAATTATATTTTTTAAATTTGGGTGAGAAATAAATCAAATTTTTAATGAAAACTTCCCCATTTTCCTGAGGGGTTTATCCTGAAATTCTCAATTCTTGGGGGGGGGGGGTGTAAATATATATTTTTAATTTTTAATTCCAGTCTCCTTTGAACTCTGACTTAATCTTTGTATCTTAAGATACTAACAACTCTAACAACACAACTCAATAGAACTAAAAGTAAAAGTTGACCTTTTATCAGAGAATATATTAAAAGCCTACAATTCATGTACCCTTTTTTGTTACAATATTGCCTTCTCAATAGAAAAGAGGGAGTGAACATATTTTAAATATATGTAAAAGAAATATTTAATTATCCAACATGGATAAAGTCCAACCCTTTTAAGTTGTTGATGGTGATATTTATCTATCTAATTAAACAAGCTTAGCCTCCCATGCATGCATTGTCATTGACACCTTGGAATGACAAATCAAGCATGCACACATTGATTATTATTTATAACCATGTCTACAATTATGGAATCCTATTAGGTATATTGACCACTGTTTCATCTTTTCTTAGCCAATCTTATCCACAATTTTTTTCATAATTATGGTACACAGAAAAAAGGGTACTTATATACTTAATTATTCAAGTAGTCACATTTACAGTCCCCACTTAGTATATATTAGGTTATGCTAACATAAATCTATTAAAATATAAGAGATATGTATATATTTAATTCATTCAATTATATACTTTTTTATTCATGAAAGATGAATTTCATTACATGAATATAGAACATTTGTAAAAATAAAAACATGTTAGAAAATTTATAAAAAGCCTATAAATGACTGTGCATATCATTTCTCAAAATAAAAATAAATATATGATTTGTGGGCCTTCGCAGGTGCTGCCTAGTCCCCTAAGGTCAAGACTGGCCTTCGAATAAGGAAAATGTTTACAGTTCAAAACGCTGACCACATATATTTTTGTTTTTTTTAAATAGTAATTACATCATCTAATAATGGATATGTTTTGATGAAAAATGTACATCTCTCAATTTTAAATTGAATGAACATATTTTTAATAAATATTAAATTTTTTAAATAATATATATACCTCATCTAATTATGTATATGCTTTACTAGATTTCTAACGATGGATATATGACTATATTTTGGACTATAAAAAAGACTGAGAATAACAACGCATGCATGTTTATACAAATAATATTTGTAAAAGGGCCATGGATCATTATGCTTTTCCCATGGATCATGTTACGCATAATCATTTGCAGTCTTATATAAAGTCTCATATATATATATATATATATATATATATATATATATATATATATATATATATATATATATATATATATATATATATATATATATATATATATATGCCGACGATTAGGTGCGGTGTGCGGTCGGTGCGGTGCGCGACGTGGGTCGTCCGATCGCGGGTCCATCGCATCCAACGGTCGACGTGAATCGCACCCGACCGTCCGATGCGATGGACCCGTGATCGACGGCCCGTGATCGCGCACCGCACCGACCGCACACCGCACGTAATCGGCTCCCATATATATATATATATATATATATATATATATAACATTCAAGCGTATACATAAATATAAACATTGAAAAAAATCTATGGATATGAGGAGTGCAGACAGGCCTACGCGCAGGATTGTCCCTAACATTTACAGGTCTAACTCCATAAATTGATATACAAGTGAAAATCCTTATTAGATTGAACTTTTTGTAAATCATCCTCTTAAGCAAATATTTATTTTGTAGGCAGAGCTCATTGCAACTTGAAAGTGCAATTCAAACAATTTTAATCTCAACACTAATTAACACGTTTATGTATACCAACAATGGCATTTTCTTGTCAAATTTAGAATCTGTATGTTAAAATTAGACTAATTTTATGATTAATGCTACATTAGAATTATTATACTAAATTGACATCATTATATATGAAAAAGATAAAGTTAAATAGACATGCAAAAATTGGATATCATATGAATCATATTAGATCCAAATAAATAATTAAGTATATTTATATCTTGCTATAATGCAAGGTATTTTTATCACTACATATTTTTTAACCTTAGCATAATTGTATTGTAAAATAAAAAATTAATATAATTTTTGAATATCTAGAGTGTGATTACATATATTAATGTATATGCTTTCAAAAAAATATTAATCATACATAATTTATAAAATTAAATATATTTATGTTATATATTTTTCAAATTCACTTATCTTACATAATTAGTCATAATCTCAAAAAAAAATTAAGTACATATTTTTTTATGTGATCTCACAAGAAACCCTAAATCTTAACTGAATAAACTAATAACCTATAATAATATCATTAATTAAACATGTCAATTATAAATATCCCTCACGCCACATGCAGGCTAAAACAAAAAAAAATGTTAGGGTTGTTCTACGCATCAGTGCACTGTGTAATATAATATGTGTCATTTTTCATTTAAAAAATAATAATAAACGTATTGTTTGAATAAAAAAAATGTATATAGATTTATAACGGATTAAATGGATCCATATTTAACAAATATAATTCTTTTTGACAATATACATATCTCGTCTAGTAAGTTTTTTCTCATCATTTGTTTTGAACTTGTACTGATTTGTCATATATGGGAATTCCAAGAATAGTTATATTTTTGTTCCAATCTTCAACCATTTTTTCGAGGTTCATTGATATGGAATCAATTGAATGTACTTCGGACACTTGTTCTACCCTGCGTTATATCACAAGGTCTTGATTTTTAATATATAAATATCATTAATGAATCTCCTCCACAAAATGTTTCTCCACGATGGCCATGAACAATACTTGCTCGTGGAGTGGCCAAATAAAGCTTGGATGCTCTTATTATGAACAATTCGTGTTTAATTAGACAAACATTTTCACAAATAAATTGTCCAATGCTAAGTATTGAGGATGTCTCTTGAGAACAATTGTGATGGAGAAAATTCCAATTCAAATCGAATGCATTAAAAATGATGTTACTGTTAAATGTATATATATATGTTAGGGTTAAGGGTAGTTTAATCTTTTTCTCTCTTTCCCTCTTGTACTATATATATTGGGTGTAAACCCTAATGAGATCTTGGTTCATTCTCTTCAATTTCTGATTCTAACATGGTATCAGAGTTGAATCCATTTTTTTTCTTTGATTTTTTGTTGGCATTACTCTCCGTTCGTGAGATCGTTGACGCTCCGCTGTCTGTCGTCCTGTTCATGTAACCGCTGCATCTCGTCGCACCCCGCGCAGCCCCACTGCTGCCCTGCGCAGATTCTCTGCCCCTCGTGTAGCCCCATCGTTGCCCTCGCGGAGATTTGTCGCATCTGTGCCACTGTGCCGCCGCCATGCCGCCGCCGCGCTGCCCTGCCACGCCACCCCGCGCTGCTCTGTCACCCCGCCGTGCCGTCCGGCGCCTGGCCCCATCGCAGTCCAGCGGCTGCCCCACACAGCCCTGTCAATGCCGTCGTCGTCGCCGTCACCGTCGTACCACTGCTCGCGCTGCCCCAGCCACGTCGCACAGCCTGCCCTACCGCGCCCTACCACGAGAGACGGATTGGGATTGGAAGACGACACGATGGACTCTATTACATGGATTAGCTTCATGTTACTCAGCCTTCTGTTGCCTATGTACGATTAGTTACAAATTCTTCTTCCCTTTCCCCTTTTGATCTTTGGCATCGTCGTTTTGGTCTTTTGTCTCAGCCTAGACTCCGATATCTTATTAGCACCAGTGCATTAGGATCATTTTCTTGCACGGATCTTCAACCATGCGTGGGTTGTAATTTGGGTAAGACCGTGTCTCTTCCTTTCCCTTCCAGTTCGCATATTTTTTATTCTCCCTTTGATTTAGTCCATTCTGATATTTGGGGCCCATTTCCTATTTTTTCAAAAGGGAAAATCGATATTATGTCATTTTTATTGACGACTATTCTCGTTTCACTTGGATTTGCCTTCTTTCTAGTCGTTCAGATTTATTGCGTATTTATACTTCTTTTGTTACCATGGTTGAGACTCAATTTTCTCGTCGTATTAAGGTGTTACACTCTGATTGTGGTGGTGAATATTGTTCTAAGGCTTTTCGTGAATTTTTTACATCCCAAGGCACTCTTCCTCAGTTTTTCACTCCTTATGCTCATCAAGCAAATGGCGTTGCTGAGCGTAAACATTGTCACATTCTTGAGATGACTCGATCTTTACTTCTTTTTGCATCCGTCCCAGTTGAGTTTTGGGGTGAGGCAGTTCTCACAAGTTTGTATCTTATTAATCGCACTCCGTCGTCTGTTACTGGTGGTATCTCACCATCTGAGCGGCTTCACAATCAACCTCCTAATTATTCTCGTCTTCATGTTTTTTGTTGCACATGTTTTGTTCTTCTTCCTCCCACTGAACGCACCAAGTTTTCTCCTCGTTCTGCTATGTGTGATTTTATTGGATACAGTATTCAACATAAGAGTTACAAGTATTAAGATCCTATTGCACGACGTCTTCACATTTCTTGTCATGTCACCTTTTGAGAGCATCATTCTTATTATGCTCTTCGCTCACCTCCGGCTCTACTTCCTCCGTCTACTGTTGATGACCTTATTTTTTTGGATTTCTCGACTCCTGAGTCATCCCCATCGTCTGTCCCACCGGCTTCTATTCCTTCATCTGTCTCATCTACGACCTTGCCATCCCCAATATCTCCTTCTGACGATTCATGTGAGCTGAGTCCCCTGTTGTTGCTCCTGCGCTTGATGTTGTTCGACCAGTAGTCGATTATGCACCAGCAGTCGACCCCGCACTAGCAGTCAATCCTGCACTAGCTCCTCGCCGCAATCCACCTCGTAATCGTCGTCCCTCTCAGAGGCTAAGTTTGGTTGCTTCTGACTCATTTTCTCCCCATTTTTAGAGCTTTCTTGCAACCATTTCATCTCATTGAGAGCTCCAGTCATATCGTGAGGCAGTTGATATTCCTGAATGGGAGAATACCATGGCAGAGGAACTTAGCGCGTTACAATGCAATCATACTTAGGATCTTGTCTATCTTTCTCCGGATAAGGTTCACATTGGCTGTAAGTGGGTCTACAAGATTAAGACTCACTCTGATGGTTCGATTGAGCGTCACAAGGCTCGGTTGGTTGTCCATGGTTTCACTCAGCAGCATTGTATTGATTATGATGAGACATTTACTCCTGTAGCGAAGATGACGACTGTTCGCACTTTGATTTTTGTTGCTTCTATTCATCAGTGGCCCATTTATCAGTTTGATGTGAAGAACACATTTCTTCATGGTGATTTATCAGAGGAGGTTTACATGAATCCTCCTCCAGGCCTTTCTCATCCATCTGGTCAAGTATGTCATCTTCGTCGCGCTCTCTATGGTCTCAAGGCTACTTGCGCTTGGTTTGCTCAATTCACCGATGCTATTTGTGTTGCAGGGATTGTTTCGAGTTCTTCTAATCCAGCTCTATTTGTTCACACATCCGATCCTCATCGTACTATCATGCTGATTTATGTCGATGACATGCTCATCACTGGCGATGATTCTTCTCATATACAGTCGGTCAAGCAACATCTTCACCATCAATTTGAGATGAAAGATCTTGGGAAACTTTGATATTTTCTAGGCTTGGAAGTTGCGTCTGCTCCGTGTGGTTACCTTCTCTCCCAATACAAGTATAGTGCAGGCTTGATCGACCGTGCTTGTCTGACTGATGTTCGCATTTCTCCCACTCCTATTGAGCTTCATGCTAATCTCTGGCCTTAACGTAGTGAAAAATGGATAAAAAGATCCAACCAGCGATGAGATCCTCCAACAAACCACAATTCTTATGGAGAATAATAAAACTCAAAAATATATTAATGAAAGTTGAAAACTCTAGATTACAAGCCTCCCTTTTATAATAAGGAAAAACTTACTAAAAATATAAAAAACGGAATTAGTTATAATCAAATCTATATGATCCTAGAAGGTCATCAGATTTGATAGAAATCAAATCCGATTTGTTATGATAAAGATATATTAAATTTTAAAAGTTACTAAAAATAGCAAAAATGTCATTTTGATGGCCGAAAAATGGGAAAAATAGAAAAATAAGTGCGCGTTGTGACATAGCAACAACTCTTGAAGATCTCCTCGATATCTACCTCCAATAAAAATTTCAGGCGATTCCAAGTCCGGGGCACCATTTATTTCTACCAGCCGGCTTTTCTGTAAATATTTAAAAATCTTAAAATGGTCATTTTCGTGTTCATCGCTCCCCGAACGCGTCGGCCACCCGTTCTGCATTAGGCCTGATGATTGAGAACCTCTTTCTGATGTTACTCATTATAGACAGCTTGTTGGGAGCCTCGTATATCTCACGGTCAGTCGTCCTAACATTGCCTATGCCGTGCATAATGTCAGTTAGTTCGTCGTTACCCCTCGTACTGTTCATTATGCAGCAGTTCTTCGGATTATATGTTATCTACATGGCATCGTATCCCGTGCTCTACTGTTACCGTCTTGTTCTACTCTTGAACTCCGTGCTTATACTGATGCTGATTGGGCAGGAGATATCAAAGATCGAAAATCAATGACTGATATCTGTGTGTTTCTTGGTGACTCTCTTATATCTTGGAAAGCCAAGAAACATGACATTGTTGCTCGTTCGAGTGCTGAGGTTGAATATCGTGCTATGGCGTTTGCTACTGCTGAGGTTGTTTGGTTCAGTGCCTCCTATCTGACATAAGTGTCATTCTCTCTGCGTCTACTCCTCTATATTATGACAACAAGAGCGTAATTTACATTGCTAGCAATCCAGTTTTTCATAAACGCACGAAGCACATCGAGATCGATTGCCACTTCGTCTATCATCATTTTGTTGCGGACACTATATCACTCTTATATATTCTTCTTTTCTTCAGTTATCTGACTTTTTCACAAAGTCACAAATATTTCATCGACATGGTTTCTTGTTGAGCAAACTCTCGGTGTATGATCCACCATGAGTTTGAGGGGGGGGGTGTTAAACGTGTATATATGTTAGGGTTAATGATAGATTAATTTCCTTTTGTACTAGAGCTTTGCTACACAGGCCCCACCATATAGGCTCCTCCCAAAGGCCCCATGAGTTGTAAAGATGTCATTGGCTATCTTATTGACTTTTGTAAAAGGACAAAAAAGCTAAATACCAAAGTACCCCTCATTAAAACCCACTTCCTTATTTCTCTCTTTTTCCGTTTTTTCCCACTCATCTTTATGTCCTTCTCGAAGATTCTAACAATTTCAAATTTTTTTAGGGTTTTCAAAAACAAAAACAGAAATCTGAATCAAAATCAAAATGAAACCAACAAATAATCACCTTTTTGTCTAAAACAACAAAGATAACCTAAGATTTTTTGCAGAATTAGTTTAAAAAAAATGTTCATCACGAGGATTCAACACCAGCCATAAAATTGGTACATAACCATTTTTTGGTATTTAAAAAACCTCTTTGTTATATTTCAAGATCTTATAATTACATGAATATGATGTTTTTTTTTTCGAGTGTATTTTTTTTAATAGATACAAAAAGTAATTTTTTTATAGAGAAAACTGAAATGTATGTCCAATTTTTGTTTTTGTTTGTTATGGAAATGTATCTGATAAAAAATTACTGTAAACAAATTTTAGATTTTGGTTAATATTTGATATCGGCAAATGTAACTATCAGCAAATGTAACTAACAATGACAATGTAATTTTTTTCCCCTCATACCACTGATGGTGACCATAGTCCATATCGCACCCGATATATTATTTTTGTAGGGTCAAGGCAAGTATATTAACATGTTTATTTATTTCAGTTACATGTTCTTCTATTTTGTTCATAGTTCATATGAGTAATGTAAACGTCTAATGAATGTAATTAATTTTAAGAAGTTAGTGCTGTGTAATGGTGATCATAAAAATGTAACTAACTATAACAACATATTGCTCAATGTAAATTTTTTTTTTCCAGTTTGTTTACTATTACTACTATGTTGAGGTGACTATATTTCTAATGTAAAATACTGACATTAATTCTGCAGCAAATGTAACTAACTATTACAAAAGAACTATCTGTGTTGAGTTGTGTAACGATATTGTCGCTTTTAGAATGTAACTTGATTGGTAATGTAACTGAGTCCATTGTATTTCCTACATTGAAATGCAAAAAATTATAAAATAAAAATAAAATACTGTAATAATGACAAGAAATCAGATAAACCTAAAAATTTAAAAATGAATTATAAGACTAATAGTTCCACTAAAGATCATATTAAAAGTCTTTGCAATTCCAAAACATTTTCCATGAGCAAAGTTGTTATATAACATACGCACATCTTCTTCTGAATTAAATATCATTCCAAAACTTGGCACAGTTGCTTCTGAACATTGCTGTTGATCATCAACATTCAAATCCTTCTCCGGACTGCAATCTAAGGAACATGTAACAGAATCCCCTATATTTCCTATAAATTGAAAAAAGGTACCCATGATAAGTAAATTTTGCAAAACGTAGTTACATCTACAAATGTAACTTGTTATAATAATTTCCATTTAACAAGTTAGTTACATTTAGACAAATGATGAAGCTAGTTACAAAAGTCTATAACTCACATCCATATTTCAAAAAAGCAACAGATAGGTTGTACTAAAAAAACACATTATATTTGACAACAGATAATAAAAAAAAATTAAAACATAAGACAAAAATGAAACAATTAAAAAAATACAAACCTGAATCGGTAGACATTTCAACGGTATCCCAACAATTCAATTTAATCTTTCAGTAAGATTAATCTCTTAAAAATTCTTCCCAAAAATAAAATCAACCGGCAATCTCAGAAGAAAAAATGCAAACAAACCACCAATATGAAAAATTCGATTCAATTATGATCAAATCAAATGAGAGAAAAGTAAAAAAGGAAAAAAAACAGAAATTAATGCACGTCCGGTTCTAAAAACGGAAACACTAACTAAATGCATTTATTTCGTTTGAGAAAAATAGAAAGCACAATTAAAAGGTATAAAAGGAATTACACATCATGCCATGTCATGGGGCCTATTTGGGGCCTATAATTTGGGGCTTGTCAATCATTTTCCTTTGTACTATATATATTGGGTGTAAACCCTATTGAGATCTTTGTTACTACATAGATCAGGATTATAAATTCTCCTATTTTCATTCATTAAACAATATCTAAGTACTGGGAAAGATTGTTTTAAATGGCCATGTAGCTAATATTTAGTTAACAAGATATAATAATGAGTTATTACATGGTAAGATAAATAAACAAAAATTCAGAATTTTTGGTACACTAGTGCAAAAAAGACCCAGCTAATCCTTAATTGGAATGATAGGATCCTCTTTAATTGATTCTTTTGACATATTGTGATATTTTGAACCTTAAATTGATCAATTCGAGAACAATTGGATGATGACAAAGGAATCAAAGATTGACATTTCTTATTTCGATCCAACAACGTAGCAACAATAGGGCCCGGAATAAATGTGAATTAGTCGAAATAGCCTTAATATGAATGTTTGGAAGGCTGGAATAAATGAGAATTAGTCAAAATAGTCTTAAAATGAATGTTTGGAAGGCTGGAATAAATGAGAATCTATATGTGAGAATTAACTAGTATAAAGTGGTATATGAATTCTAGCCAACCACTGGAATTAAGTTATTTCAAATTATTCAACATAAAAGAATATATGGACCCACTGTTAAATCAACTATCACCATCTATTGTAAATCAATTGTCATATCAACTATTATCATTTTTTAATCTGTTATAAATTCTTATCCACAATTTATTCATATTTTATCCAAATAACAAAAAATTTTTTTTAACAAATGTAGGCATTTCTATTTCATAAAAGAGATATAAAATAAAACATGTCTGAACAGGGGATGTGAATGAGAAGATGAAAAACAAACAACAAATTTTTTATTATTATGTTTTTCAACATGAATAATTCAAAACACAATCAAATAAAAAAAATTATTTCATCTCAAAATAACTTAATTCTATATCCAAATGGAGGCTGCCTCCGTTTGGATATGGAATATCCCAGGTAATAAGTAAGAATAAAGCAAAATATTTGTTTGGATACAGGGAATACCCTAGTATAACTTGTGTCTGATTAAACAATTATAAAATGGTATATGGATTCCAATCAACCCTTGCAATTAAAGTTATTTCAGGTTATTACACTTAAAGAATATGTGAATCCATTATTAAATCAATAATCATCACTTCTTATAAATCATATGTCAAATCAATTATCATCTTTTTTCACATTTTATAAATTTTAATCCACACTTTATTCACATTTTACCCAAACAATAAATATTTATACATATTTATGCTAGAATAACTGTATACCCAAGAATAAATCTTATTTTATATCCAAACGGGGACAATGTTAAGTAAATAAACTCATATCTGGTGAAATGGAACAAGGTGTGCAAGAGGAGAGAAAAGGGAGGCTTGGGGCTGCTCGACCTCGAGACAATGAATCGTGCATTGCTAGCTAAATGGCTATGGAACTGGGTCGCCAACCCAATGATATGGAGTGGACAATGCTGTGTCGATGTTCCCGCTCCCTACCGCGCGCATGTTGTTCCTGTGTAAGGGATGGTTCGCGATAAACCAAGACTTCGAAAGCTCATTGAGAAGGGTACTTGGACGCGGTGACAACATCCGATTCTAGAGTGACGGCTGGTGCGGTGAACAATCACTCGGCGCTGAGTTTCCTAACCTGGTCCGCATTGCAACGAACCCCTTTTGTATGGTCCGAGATGCTTGGGAGATCTTGGGAGACATTGGAGATAGGGGAGAATGGCGCCTGGGTCTACGACGGTCAAAGAAGGGTGCAGGTGGTGGAGGATAGGAGCCCCGAAGGTCCCGTCTATGGCGTCGAAGACGAAGAAGATTTGGCATTGGCGAATCCCATTGAAGGTCAAAGTTTTCCTTTGGTTGACATTCCAAAATCATCTACTCACCAAGGTATATACGAGCAAATGGCGACTGGAGAGTGAGAACGTATGCATGTTTTGCAATACAGACCTAGAGACAACCGAGCATCTCTTGTGCCGCTGCCCGATGACGACGATGGAGCTTTGGAGCAGACTGATTCAGGCAACAAGGGTGCACATAGCCTTTTCAAACTTGGAGGAGCTTTGGGCCAGTATGATTGTTAGTGCACAACAAGGGAGCAAAGCTCCAATGGCAGAGTGACGCAGCTTGTATTCCTTGCAGCTTTATGGGTAGTTTGACTTGCTCGAAATGGCATCCTCTTCAGTGGGCATCGAGTTTACATCGACAACATCTGGGAATCCACCGTGGTCTTCATTAGACGGTGGGGTTGTGCGTTGGCAAGGGCACACCAGATCGAGCACAGTCAGGGAAATTTTTATTTTTATGTTCCCCTATTCAACCCCCCCAACCTTCTTCTCTTAGTTTTGGTGAGGTTACAATTCTCTTGTAACTAACCTATTTTACGACTTCTCTACCTACCCACATTCGGACCACTTTGTGTAAAAATAAACAAGATTGATATCTGAGGGGTCCTCCATATATTGCTCAAAATACGAAAAGATTCGTTCAGAACTAACGTATCTTCTAATATTCAGTCGAATCCAAACTGTTCCTTTGACAGCTGCGAATACCGTATGAACGGTTCAGATTTGCTAACTTTTTCACGCTCTAATGGTCCTTCACTTTTACGTGCAATCGTACGGTAGAGATTGCTCGTACGTCCAACGATTCTTAATGCATCACGATATTCTCACGTTTTTTTTTAAATAATGCCGGCGTCACGAGCGAACCACCAGAACGGACAAATGCGGGCCCCACTTGAAACTGTCAATTCATCTACGTTTGACATATTATTGGACAGAACTCAGGCGAAAAGTCAAGTCAAATTGTGGGAAAATACCTTATAAATCCCTAAACGAAGTTCATATTACATGAGTCCCCAGATCTATGGTGGAAATTCCATTTGTAACTCATCAACTGCTTTTCAGTGCACCATAAAATTAGAAAATATGGTATAATCGGATTGGATACAATTTTAAGAATATTAATCATAATTTAAGGGGTTAAAATAACTATAATTTTCATATTATTCATATTTTTCAAAATCAGAATAAATAAGAGGAAATACTATTCTCGTATTTAAATAGAACAAAATATCATGTAATTTATCATAGATGAACTTTTGCCCGTGCTCAATGGCGAAGCCAGAATTTTTATAAAGGGGGCCTAATTTGACTTACGTAAATATTTTCTAAAGTTATATCATTATAAAGTTATATCATTATAAATTAAAAAATAAATATGTATAAAATAAAATAAAGACATTCGCATAAAACATATCATAAAATAATTCTAAAAGATAATTATCATATTTCAAATTTCAAAGCGATTATTCAAAAAAAATGTCAAAAGATAAATTTAATGTTTTATTTTCTTTCTTTTTAGTGGTGGGATATTACTGTTTAAGAATTTCATATGTTTGTGGGGCCCATGATCTATGGGTCATAATTAAAAGTGTATTGTTACATACAATTTTTTTTAGCCTCATATAAGTCGATAAAATTAACGTATACTTACATTAATGAGGTATATGCTTCGATAATTTTTTTTCATATTTTCTATAGATGTATACATGCAATTTATTGGAATATATGCTTCATTTTTTTTTATAAAAGTATGTACCTTATTAAATGAAGTAGATTATTTTTAAAAAAAATCAAAACACATGTTGGCTGGAATTAGTGCCGAAATAGAGGTGTACCTAACATTATTCTAATTAAAATTAATCTATCACAAAAAAAAAAGATTTTAGAAAAAAAATTCAGAGGGGGGCATGGGACCCTGCTTTAAATTTATAGAATTATTTAGATAATTCATTTATAGTATGGTGGAGTCATAACATAGTTGAAGATGCTCTTATAAAAATACGAACGAATCATGAAAAATTCCCCGATTTTGAATCTAAAATAAATAATATTTTACAAGAATCACACTTATGGGAAGTTTGATCGAGTTTAAAAGTAAAATTCATAATTCTCAAAAATATGTTATAGTAGATCCTAAGAGAATGCAAAATGATTTTTTTTTAAATATGGGATGATCAAGAATTACCACATGAATGGATGATTTTAAATGTCATTTATTTGGTTAGAATGATAATGGACGACAAATTGACTCGGTATCTGGATATATTTTCAAACCTCCCCAACTTTCACAATTTTTTTAATTTATTTATAAAAAAATGACTTTTTAAAATATAATAAAAATATATTTTACAAGTTCGTTTTCAAAGTCTCATATTCAATTTTATTCTAGAATAGTTTTCATGAGTACTCCCTGCATGGCACCATTCATTCAATAAATGAACCACCCCCCCCCCCCCAACCCACCTAATATCAATTTGCATGGAAGCTGAGACCGTTAGACAGCCCTGATTGTTCACCTGCTTGGTCCTTTTATAGAATTCCACAAATTGAATGGCTCAGATTGTATGTACATCAAAATAGACTCTCAAATTATAAAACCCACTCTTTAATTAAAAAAATACAAGCTTTCACTCAAACAAACAAATTTTGTTGAGGCAGACTTTCTTCTCTTTTTTCTGCTTTTTGGTTGGCTTGGGAACCTGTGATTGTGAGGTGTCTCTGATGACAGACAGTAATAAAGCTCTGCTTGCGTGAGACTCTCCAATTCCGTTTTTGGTTTGGGTTTCCTCCAGAGAATCTCTTCTCCTGTTCTCAGACCCTCTTTTTAATCCAAAAAAAAAACTCTCTTTTCAAGGCAAGAAAGAAAACAACACACACCCCCACAAAGACCCACAAAGAAACGTTAGGGACAGAGTGGAGAGGGAGAGAGGACATAAACAGTGAAAAAATAGGTTGGCTTTTCTCTCTCTCTCTTTGCCTCCACAGCCCTTCCTTTGAAGGGTTGTCTTTGTTGTCTTCTTTTGATGCGCTTTTGTTCTTCTCTCATTCTGTCACTTGTGGGCGAGTGTTTCAATGGTTGTGTTTTCTCATTCGATTTTTTTTATTTTATAATCGTGTGATCTGTCTGGGTTTGAGTCCCTAAACAGTGATTTTGGGGTGGTGGGTTTTGTTTGTTAGTGCCATTTTTATGTTAAAAGAACTTCTTTTATTCCCATCTTAAGCTTTCGCTTGATCTGTCTGGGTCATGGTGAGCTTGAAAAAGATGATCTTTTTTTCTTTTGAATGGCTATGACGTGTGTTGATGTTGTTCTTTTGACTTGGTGGATGTGGGTGTTTTGAAAATACAAGTTTTAGTTTCTCTCTCTCACTTTCTTTGATTTCTTGTTTAGTGTTTCCCCCTTGTTTTTAAGGGGAAGAGAAGAAAAAGAAGGGCTTTCATTGTTTGTTTTTTTTGGGTTTTTGTTGTTTCAAAGAAAAACCATGGAAGGAGACCCAAAAAGGGGAGATGTTCATCCCCAGCTCTTCAACATGATCTCAAAAGAGAGAGACTTGGAAGCCATAGAAGCTGAAGAGAAGAAGCTTGAGCTCAGGTTGGGTCCACCTGGTGAGGACTACACAGTGAAGAAGAGCAGCAACAACTCCTCTGCTGGTGCGAAGAGGCTGTTTTTGGAGACTGTTGTGACCAACACAGATTCAGCTCTGCAGAAGAACCAGCCACAAAGGACTTGTTTTTTGCAGTTGCAATCATCACCTTCACTGAATGGGGAACAACCAGATATTAAGATTATTGAGAGGAAGGCATCCAGAAATGGTGATGTGAAGAACAACTGCTCTGAAACAAGGTGCTCTTCATGTTGGGCTTGTTTGATATGAATCTATATAAATGCTTCTTCTCCGATATGATCTATATTTGAATTTAATTGCAAAGGCGAACTTTTTTTTATGTTTATAGTTTGTTGTTTAATGGGGGTACTATTAATTAGGAACTATATTTGTCATCAAAGCATGTTACAAGGTGTATTTTTATATATATTTTGATCATATTGTGCTTTCCATTAATTCAAGTACAAGTTGATCCTTATTGAAATTTCTTTTATATCATGTCTTCTTTGCCTGTTTATTTATTTGGTGATCCTCATTTATTCATGCCAACTTCAATAAGCTTATTGCATTAGATTTGATTGGTTATATAACATATATGTGATCTCTTTTTTTTTGTTTGAATGAAAATTCAAAAGCAGAACAAACTCTGTTCCTGTTGTTGGATGGCCTCCAATCCGGTCATTTCGGAGGAACATCGCCGGAAGTTCTTCAAAACCGGCTCCTATAGAATCACAAAATGGGGACTCTAAATCTGTTGAAGAGGTTGATAATTGCAAGAAGGGGTTGTTTGTGAAGATAAATATGGATGGAATTCCTATTGGAAGGAAAGTGAATCTCAAAGTCTATGACAGCTATGAGAAGCTCTCATCTGCAGTTGATGAGCTCTTCAGAGGTCTTCTTGCAGGTTATCCATTGCTTTCAAAAAAATTCAATCATGTATATGTTAAATTGAATATAAATGATTTTAATATGTAGCATTCAAGCTTCACAGACTATTTTTTTTTTAATTCTAAATTAGTATGAAGACTTGAATGAACAATGATTGATGTCAGCCATTCTGTTTTTCAAATACATCTATATTTTCAATGACATGTTTTTCAATGTTGGATTATAGACAATATGTTCCTTGTCTTTTGGTTAGGCATTATTTGATTGCTGTCACATGTAACTATTCATTTTGTCTATATCTGTCGTATACAATGCTACACATAATTCTGATTTTCCCCTCCACCATTTACATGAAAAATCACAATAAAATCGAATAGCTTAGCTGGGCATGAAATAGTTATATATGGAAATAGGAAAATTAGAGTGATTTTCTATTTGGTGTCTATTCCTTTCTGTGGATTATTTTTTGTCTTTATGAGAATATAGTTATATATTTAGACATATTAGCTAGAGTGAATTATACTTGTCTCCTCTTGTATAACTCTCAAGGTTTATTCTGACTTATCAAATCGTACCAAGTTAGACAAACATGTTTTCTTGAGACGAGACTTAAGTCTATTCTTTCCTTATCCATATTATTTTCATGAAACAAACAGTTCAAACAGATCCATCTGCAATTGGGAATCAAAACAATGCCAATAAAAGCCAGGCGATAACAGGTCTATTGGATGGAAGTGGTGAATACACTTTGGTTTATGAAGACAATGAAGGTGACAGGATGTTGGTTGGGGATGTCCCTTGGGAGTAAGTTCTAAAACATCTCCAAATAATCTAACATTATGTGTTGTCTGCAAAGCATATGCTGTTCTAATATAAGCAAGACATGAAACTTCATGAAATTCGTGTTATATGGTGTTCATATAATTCTCTTTACAGAATGTTCATGTCAACGGTGAAAAGGTTGCGAGTGCTTAAGACCTCGGAACTTCCTGCATTATCAGTGAGTGTTTTGTGTTTAATGTACAAAAAAAATCCACTTATTTGTTTGTCAACTCATTCAATTTATAATGTATGTTTTGTTTTCTTTCAGTTGGTAGCAGCAAACAGAAAGAAAATCCCAGATTGAGAGAACGAAATGAATGGAAAAGAAAGCCTTTTGAACTGATGATTCACTTTAACAATTCCTTCCTTTTTTATGGGCAAAAAATTGTAAGTTGTAACCGAATGAGATTTTTCTTTTTTTGACCCTTTGGTGGGAGGTGCTTCATTGGTTTGTAGAGAAAAAACAAAGTAACTAGGAATATGTATCTTATCATTGTCAAGTATGATGATCTATTAAAGCTTCTGACATCTTATGACATCTTATAATGTCCAAGCTTACACACAAAGATATTGTCTGCATTGCGAACATACTATATCCGTGATAATAAATCTTACACATTTTGATTTTTTTAAGAGGCACACAATCCCCTTTTCAATCTTAATTTTAGTCTCATATACCTTTTCAACGTCATACACTCACATTAACAAAATATATAAACATTGTTAAATTTTTTTAAAATTTTGTATAAATAAATCTATACAATTCATTGAAGTATATACTTCATGTTTTGTAATAAAAATGTATTTCATTAAATGATGCCTATTTTTTTTTTTTAAATAGAACATGTGGATTAGAATTGAAACTAGAAATGAGATCGTACATAACATTATTTTTTTTCTTTAATATATTCTTTGCTAATATAATACATTCTTATTTTTATATATATATAAAAATTACACAGCTCATACAAATTGAATTTGTGTGCATACATATATTTATATTATTTACTTATTTATGATAGAGTATATACTAATATAATAAAGATATACTTGTTAGACGACTTTTTATACCACCGCGATTGCAATGGGGATGTGTCATGGTCTTTAAGCACTCATCAATAAAGAATAAAACGGATAATATCTTACTGTATAGACATCCCGACATCCCGTGAACTTCTTTCCACTTAAGAGATTGAAAGCCATTCGAAAGTCCAAAGTTTTGTTTCAGCATGAAATAGTAGTTCTCATTGACCATTAAAGTTGAAAAAAAATGTCACATGAGCATGTTGAATTTCTGCTGCATTTGCTGCTGCCTCTGTTTCCATCCACTGAACCCATTGTGAGGACATCAAAGATGCTCATCTCAAACAGTCTTGACCACTGCTCAAATGGTCCCATGTCTCCCCCTCTCAAGTGGTCTAGTGGCTCACTCCTCAGTTTATACCGACGACCCGGGTGGTCAGACATTGCTGCGTGACGCGACCCCCCCCCCCCCCCCCCCACGTGGATCATGTCTGGGTAAATGTCAAAATACGAAAAGCTCAGAAAGAAGGAAAGAAAAAACTTGAAAGGAGATTGAGAGATATCATTGTCATTACCAATTTGCCTAACTTTGGACATTAATTAATAAGAGAAACACTTTGGTAGGTCCTCCTCACTTGGTTTATTTTTCATGTCTGATGTCCTTCCTGCCTTGTGTTATCCCCTTCTCTGCATGACCACACTGTCATATCTTCCACATTCCACTTAAAAAACTAGATTAGTTCCACCAAATCATCCTCATTTTCTAAGTAACTGGAGGCCTAATTTTGAACATACATCTATGATACGGTGCACATACACCATACTCGTTGCGGTCAGCACTTAGTGGTGTTGTGTCTGCCTATGTGACACACCATCACGGGCACGGAGAGTTTTTCAGTGACACACTTCAAAGGATCACGTGTTGTTTTTTTAAAGCAGAAGATTCATTTAATGAGGAATTGTTGTATATAGTATACCTGAGAGTAATTTAACCCATGATGATGATTCGCATCATGTTAACTTTAACTCTGAGTTAAAGAATTCTTAACAATCTAGCTATTCATTATAATATAATCTTAACAAATCTTAAAAGTTAGATTGACTAATTATTTACATTAATTATCTGAATAAAAATGAAATAACAAATCAAAATAGCCATAAATGAAACGACTAAAAAATTGGTGCATGATCAATGGTGGGCCAAGCTAAACCACACTACTATGATTATGACACTAATGGATAACAGGATAAGTCTTACTAATCTGGGTAGACTTTCAAAAGCATCTCAACGAGAGCAAAAAAAAGACACATTGGCTTGTATCATTGGATTATCTTGATTTTTTATGTTCAAATCCTATTCTTGATGACTTACTTTACTCACTTTTCTTAGGTGTGTCTTACCTTTTTGTTTCCCAATACATGTTGAGTTGGACTTTTGGGTAGTTAAAAGTTTCAAGTATATATAAAAAGCTGCCTTTTATGTCATAGTATCTCCCAATAATGATATGGGTAGCTTTCCATTTCAGGAATTCAATTAAAATATAAATTATCTTATCTACCGTGACGTAGCATAAGAATGATAAAATAAGTTGATCTATGTTTAGATCCCATATCGTTTGGATGTGCGTTAGTGCAACATTAACATTGTGGCCTGTCATTTACCATATTGTTCCTCCACTTTTTCAAAAATTCCAACCAATTCCTGTTTTAAACAACAAATGTTAGCAGAGGTATTACTGTAATCTTCACATTTCAAGGGGCCAAATGCAAATCTTCATCCTAAACATCTTTTTTTATGGGTTTGCACTGAGTTGTCAACATTTCACTACCCAGTCTTCAAAAGCTGTGTATCCAAAATATGGAGTTGGGAAACCTGCATTTAAATGGTGCCTTAAAAAAGAACAAACACTTATTAACAATCAAACTCAATTAAGAACCTAATTAAGTTACAATTCAGAAATTAATATTCCAGAAAAAGGAACAAAAATGCGAATAATTACTGTTATTAGTAAATTCACTTATTTAATGCTCTTAATGAGAGAATTGGATTAAATTTCGCATTGTCAATGACAATAGCAATTAATCTAAATAATCTCCACAAAATATACCTCCATGCCAAATTTAGTGGGACTTGGAGATCATCTCCATTTACTTCTATTGACTACTTTGTTTTTTTTGTGATTTCACCTTGTGTATTGTTTCTAGTGGTCTAATCACTCCAACAACGGGTCGACCACTTATATATGTATATACATATGAAAAATTCACATCGTTCATTTATTTTTGAAAAACTTATTTCACCTAATATTTATATGGACATCCTAAAATGTGTCACACCTCTTACACATTTACGCATATATTATTAAATTACAAACAATTAAATAAGAATTGTCATTCAAAAGCTGTAATTATTATCTGTATCTCCTTTCATCTATTATAATCAATTTATCAAAAAAAGTGAACCAAATAACATAAATAAGATTTGGGTTTTTTTGCATGTATACCATAAAAAAATATGTTATTTATTTTTATACTATCACAAATAACATATTTATTTTTATACCATTAGAATTTTTCTTAATGAAAAAATGTGCCTCTCTTATATTTTTCAATCAAAATAAAACTTAACCATAGTTAGTTCTTAACTAAAAAATAAAAATAACAAAAATAACCTCAACATAATAGTTTTCATAATATAAATAATTAAACATAATAATCTAAATCTCTTGTTCTTTCCAAATCAACCATGAGACATTCAACCATATCCCTTTCCTTTTATTCCAATCAAGATTTAACTTTTTTTTTAAAAAAAATATCATTTTATAATATATATGATTAATTGCTCTCATAACAATTTATTTCATTTCTACCAAAGTAAATATTATAATTATTATGTCTTTGCTAATATATTTTGTATGCTTAATTTTTATGTTTGAATTTTAGATGAAATTTATCATTTTCCATGTTAAAATTAATATTTTTATGTTTTTATAAATATTGTATTTGGTAAGGTAAAATATACAAAATAAAAAAGTATAATTTGGTCATTTGTCAAAGACTTTAACGATTTTAATAGAATTTTGGATGTAAGTTAACTAGGATGGTAAATATGCATAATTGATACATACATATTCTAATGATATAAAAATAGATAGGTTATTTTGAGTGGTATAAAAATAAATAGCATGTTTTTGGATGGTATACATGCAAAAAACCTATAAGATTTTTAAGTTTATAATACCAAGTACAAAAAAGAATCAAATAGAAAAATCTATTACATTATCTAGATTGTTATCTATCTCAATATTATTATATATGACAAATAACATTGTCTGATAGTTTTAATTCATATATTTTTATCCTTAATAAAAAAATCACATCAATCAGGTATACTTGTTAATTATATTATTGCTTTTAAATTCAAGACATTATAACATTTTGATTATTGATTTTGTATAAACTTATTTATAATCATAGGAGGAATCCAATCCTTCTGATTTTTTTTATATGAAGAATTTGAATAATAAAACCATGTGGATATTAAAAAAAAAAAGAATTTTAGGCTGTAGCAAGTAGCTATTAATCATTCTCTTTATACACTCAATTATCATGCAGTCACTTCTGCAGCCTCAATTTACATTTATTGTTTCATAAAATTATTGTTCCACAGAAAATATTCATGAAGTATTGCATTTAATTCATTTGATTATATACTTTATTGTTTCATAAAATTATATAATTTATTAAACAAAAGTTAAAATATGTTGTAATTGCAAAAGTGATGAAAAGACAATCATATCTCCCAAATTTCCATACAACAATAATGCAACTGGAATCCCACTTTTTTCTGCTGTTGTCAACACTAATTTGAATGAATGACTTTTCAAACAAGATTTTTTTGAATGATTTTAATTGGGAGTCACAATATAGGACCACCATGATTTTCCTGGCATTTTAGGGTTATGTTTACACCATGAACTTTATCTACGATTCCTGAAATAATAATATTTATACAAATATACCACAAGTGTATTAGGTCATCAAACAAAATAAAAAAGAAAAATCACCATTACATGGAACATAGTTTGAAAAATAGTTTTTTACTAAAAACAGTTTTTTAGAAAATATTTGTTAGATTTCTTTAAAACTTTTTTCTATAAGTAAAAATGGTTTTTCATTTTCTTTAACCAATGAGACTGCTGAGAGCGTTTGGAACAATATTGGATAAAGTGTGATTCCTGAAAAAATAAAATCTCCTATAGCTATCTGTTTTTAAATTATCCTTTTAAATGATACCTTATAAAAAAAGTTATAAATTATGTATCTTAATAAGAAAAAAGTATAATATTCCAATGAATGTAAAAAAAAAAACAAAAATTGTAAATAGGGTTGTGCATAAGCACCATATGTATAAATGCAGTGAGAGTTTATAACATTAATGTAAATATAGTTTGCTGAAGCCCTTGAACACTATTTGTTGAAAAAAAAAAGAAGATTGTTTTAAATATATCTTCTATTTTTGTTTGAATTTTTTCAAAAACGTGTGATTGAAAAGGGCACGGTCTATCCCCACCCATCAATTCACTAACCCCACCAATCAGAAAAACAAAAAAACCCCATGTATTGGTTTAGCTTGAAAACATTAATCCCTCTAATCCATTCGACACTCGCACTGTCAACATTTTTGTTATAACATTCCACTGTCATTGGGTTAACCATTGTTTAAAATATTTAATCGTCGCCCTGTCAACTAATTAATGTTCAAAATATTCGACAATCTCCTTGTCAACCGCTGTCTAGAAAATTCAACAGTCGCTTTATCACTTTTTAAAAACTTCGACAAGCCAACTATTGACTTGATTTATATGTCGATATTGCGTCTGTCTAACGGAAAACCTAAAAAACAAAGTCACATTCACATTCAACATATTCATGTTCATATTCATAATGTAAAAGCAGATGATATAATGTGCACTCAGATATACTTGTATTTGAGATTAAATGAAAGATCAAAGCAAAATGCAAGGCTTAAAAAAAATGAAGCTCCACCAAAGTAAAGGTTTCAGTCTATTAATTACGAACAATTACATTATTTTAACAAATATGACATCTAGTTTATCCATCCTTCGACCAATCTAAAAATATTTCCATAATCCTCAATACAAAACATATGTTTTTCAATTTTCATATACAAGTGTTTTCACAAAAATAAATATTTTCAAAATGAGGGAAGAGCAACTGAATGTGTGAGGGGAGACCGTTGTGAAAGGGTAATGAAAGTTGGTGGGTTTAGTGGAACTGTGTATGTGTATTTATGTGATGGTGGATTTAGAAATAATATAAATGACAGGTGGTGAATAAAAGAAGTAGACGTGCCCGATTGGAAAATGTCTTATAAGATCCAAAATATATGGAATGATGTGGTCATTTTTATCCCATAAAAATTGGGATTATGGACTTGTTTAATTCATTACAACCCTTTTTACCTTTCTATCCCATATGGATTTTTCTTTTAATCCATGAAATTGGATCTTAGCCATCCGATTTGGTATGGGATTCCATCTAATGGTTGTGGACTGAGTAGTTAATTGAGAAGGATAATTATTTGAGAAAGGTGGTTATGAAAGGTGCATATTCTTCAAGAGATGCATCTCCTCTAGTACAACCTCTTCATCATTTTATCATTTGGATCATAGCAAAAATTCTTTCACTCTCCCTCTCCAAAAATTCATGCAAGTGCTTTTTTATTTTTGCAAAAGAGTGTTGTATCTTAAGAGGCAAACAACATCCAACAAACTGTAAGCATCTGTCCAGGGTGAAATCTGTCTTAAAGAGATTTGCAAGTACGCATTCCTCACTCTTAATCTTCTTCTACCTTTCCTACTTCATTTATATTTGGTCAATGGATATTTTATTGGAGTAAATTTGTTGGTATTTTCAAATATTTTATATATATTTTTGTGATAGATATGCAATACTAGTAATGGAAATCACATACTTGCAAAAAAAACAATCACTATTTTAATAAAGTCTATCTAGCTTTATTTATTTATTTTTTTGGTGGAAAGGCCTTATCGGCTTATAGTACTATATTAAAATGTCCAAGTTATACATACTGTTTTCTGAAAATCCATAACATATTGGATATCTCGTATACAAAACTCTACACTATTGATAACATTATGTAGTATATGACGATCGAACATGTGAGTTCATAACACAATATGTGAATCTTGAAGATCTTGACCTGCGTGCATGTCGTGCCAAGGCATCGGGTCCGAAAATTCAGTCCTGGGGGACTTTAAAAAATAACACATGGTCTAGTTATCTATTAGGTTATAGATATCCATGAGACAGTCCTGTAAATGGTGCTGTCCCTCCCTATGACCTTGAATATGAGTTATCCAGGCATGTGACTCAGAGCATATGCAAATCTGTCGTAATTGTCAATCACGCGTGAATTGGGGACCAGCTTTTATTGCTTGAGCCTCCGCAGCCTATGCAGTTTGTTGGCTATCCAAAATGTGGGCCATAAAGTGGGGGATAAAGGCATCCCTCTCTAAATCAGTCCTTTTCAACAATATTTAATCATATATACCTTGTTCAACTCATTAGTCTTTTCTTTTGTTTGCACATTATGTGAGAGAGTACATTTTTAGTGTCACTCACCATCACATTTTGGAGGATGGAAATGCTGTTGTCCCCATTGGTTTTATCCTTGCTTTTTAATTCCTATTTTTAAGATTATGTTAAGAATGGATCCATTGTATCCCGTGTACAGTTCTCATGTGATTTCATTTTTTTAAGGTGTATATTTCATCAAAATACATATGTTATGTTTAACAAAGGTGTATATATAATTAAAAAACGATCAAAATATATGAGACGACATAAAAAACTATAAACAAGACTACATATAACAACACCTATTTTATTAAACAATTAAATATTATTGACAGGAACATGACTTCAACTCAAGATATCTGAGTAAAAAGAATGTACTGCTTCTAATTTATTAAGATGTAATTCTAAAAACCACGTTGATATGTACCCTACCTATGGTTTTTTTTTTTTATATGTGGTAAAAATGTTGGTCAGCTAGGTTAATGCTGATATATCCATGGGGTTTTTTTTAATCTTGTTGTTTTACTAAAATCAATGGTTGATATACATTTTCCTAGTCTATTTATTCCTTTGTGTGAGACCATGGCCATTGGCCCCCTAAATGATTAAATCAAAATATGAGATGATCCCTCATTTAGATTTAAGCAGAGGCAATGGAAAAGGGAGATAAAAAAATCCCAAATTCCCAACAATGAATTCCAAATTGTGTAAATTTAAAAAAAAAAAAATTATACACATGATTGAGTCTCTAAATATTTTTTGTTCTGTTTTATCCATTCATTTTCTTTATTTTATCTTATATGTATGGAATTATAAAGTTGTAGTAGACAAAACTGAACTATAGAATAAGTATGTGACTTTGTTTTTCAAATTGAGGTGGCCCCTTGTAAGTATTTCTAGTTCTGCCCTTGTGTAGTCCTTATCTGCGTTCTTCGTTACATTCCTACATGCTAACAGGGAAAGATGGATATTTTATTGTATCAACTTTCAAAATAATTTGAGTTAAAAACTATAAAAATAAATATTATATACATATAGAACTGTTCCTAATATTATTCTTAGCAAACTGGGGGCATTGATTTATATTACCCATCTAACAGGGACCCTTGGTCCATTGAAAAGTATAAATAACACTCTGGTTCAGGGATCCATTAGTAAATATATATAATATATAAATATTATATACATATAGAACTGTTCCTAATATTATTCTTAGCAAACTGGGGGCATTGATTTATATTACCCATCTAACAGGGACCCTTGGTCCATTGAAAAGTATAAATAACACTCTGGTTCAGGGATCCATTAGTAAATATATATAATATATAAATATTATAAAGGTTTGAACTTGCAATTGATTGAGAGAAGAGACCTTACGTTTTTTTTATTATTATTATTGCTAAAGTGGGATTCGAACTCTCGATCTCACTTAAAGGATGATGCATCTCGACCACTCCACTGGGGCGGGTCTGTTGCAAGAGATCTTATGTTTGATACAACATATAGACTTTTTGATAATTCATTTATTATTGTAGGTGACATTTTATAATTGTCATTGTCATTGGATTATGATGAGGGAGATTGGACCAACATGGAAGCCATAAAAAGGATTGGATTTTAAAAACAATGAAGATTGTTTTGCTTACTGAGGGACTGGTATTTTTGTGTTGTAATAGTACAAATTAATCAACAAATCATATCAATACCTTCGTAAGAATTTTGTGTCATTCATTTGTATATATTTTTTTAAATATCAAATTTTTCTTTAAGTGAAATTTGCGGTGATATAAAAGAAAGAAGATGAGTGATTGATACATATATTTATCATAAATATTTACATTTTACATAATGATGGTATTACTTATCAATATTATAGATGAAAAAATGATAATGATAATTTAATAAAAGTGACATCATCTTTATTGTCAAATAATACTGTGGGAGCCAAACTTTCTGGCTGCACAAACTAGGTCGGGTCATGAACCCCACCAGATCCGACCCGACAGAACGACAACCCGCCAGACTCGAACTCCCCACGACGGGCCGAGTTATAAATCCTACCCGATAATGCGATGGCCCAACCGGCCCTAATTCGAACAGGTTCGATCCGAAAGCCCAGACTCGATAAACCGCGACGGACCAATTCAGTATTTACTTTAGTCAATTATTGCACTGATCCATTTAGATACACATCACTAAATGATAATTATCAACATTCAATCCCTATCAATACCAGTACAAATCACCAAATCAAGTCATCATTAACTGTGTCCCCAAAATCCCATCGAAATGTGGATTTCGATATCAGCCCATAATTGACCAAATCCTGTAATTTTATCTCTGATCTCCTCACTAATGACTGATGAACTCTTGTCCATTCAATGGAAAAGGGGCAATTATAAAACCTAATCACAATTACTCCTTTATAGATAGGGGACAAGAACACACACAAGAGGTAGGCACAATTTCTTTTTGCTAAAACTCTTTTATTGGCCACTTTGACTGACTTGAGTGTCGGAGGGTCTTCCGCAGGTCCCCCACCTCCCTGTGTCGGTGGCGTTCAAGGAGTGCTCTCCAGCAGCAGAAGACGCAAACGGGCGGAGGAGAACGGGAGAGGCAGGATCCGTTTACCTGAACCCGGTAAGAAAAATTTCTGCCCCTCTAAATACCAAAATATCGAATCAACTTTATATTATAATTACAATACACCAATAAATATACCATTGTCAAAGCGTACTCACATGATTAATGATCATAATAAGAATGTGATGAAGTTGTACTTTAGAAGCTCAAAATAGAGTTTTCATTTATCATGATTTTTTTTAAAAAAAGTGATAGAAATAGTTACCATGATCTCATTTGTGATTTTGAAATACATTTCTGATGGGGTGAGGAGACATAGAGAAAGAAAGAGAAAATACAAAAGAGGGGTTCCCGTCAGTCAATTTCTTAGTTAGAAGAGGTATTTAAACCAAGCTATAGGCTGTCGTCACCTTCTTGCTACTCCGTGATCATCATGCGCCCATTTCAGAAATTCACATCCCTTGCTCCGACCATAAAGCGCTCCCAGTCTCGAACGCAACAACAGAAGAGCTCTCACATGTTCTCCTAATAGACTCGAGTACCAAACTTTGAATCATTTATCATGATCTTGAATCAAACTTTAAATTATCAAATTTATTTTTATTTAGCATCTATCATTGCCATTGTTCCATCTCTTTATTCTTTAAATAAAATGTTTTTAATTTTCATCATTTTTTTCCACGCAATCTCTTGTAGAATTTTAATTGTTTAAAAGAGATGCGTTTTAAGTTAAATCTGAAACCAATTCCAATTTAATCTAAATTTAATCTCAACTCAAACAAAATCTGGCGAGTTAAGTTTGAGTTGATTTTCTCATGTTTAAGTGGTAGATTAAGTGTGAATGCAAATCCTCTAAAAAAATGATATATCCAATTTCTATGCAGCATAATTTGCAATCCACATCGAAATGAATCATTTATAGAGCACTATAATATATTTTTTTTAAATAAAAAAGAAATGAATCATTTATAGAGCACTATAATATATTTTTTTTAAATAAAAAAATATATGCTACATTATATGACGAAAGATATCTCTTCCTCTAATTTTGAGTTGGACTCAAACTGAATTCCAACCTTACCAATACTCAATCCATCTGAGTTGCAACTCTATGAAAATTCTCTTTGTTAATTCTTCTCTATTTGGCAAAGTGTCCTGGAATGTTACTTTTAAAAACACGTTGCAGCTACTGAAAAGCGTTGTTTTCACAAGGCAAAAAAGATAGTTGTGTACCGCCACTTTCCCCTTCAAACATTAAAGGTGCGTTTGGTTGCACGATTACGCTGCGATTGCGATTACAGGAAGCTGCATTTGCAATCGCGCAACCAAACAGTTTTGTAATCGCAGTTTTAAACCCAGCGATTGCAGGTAAATAGTGTCCAAAAGCCGCGATTTCGA
This sequence comes from Acorus calamus, assembly GCA_030737845.1. Lineage (NCBI taxonomy): Eukaryota > Viridiplantae > Streptophyta > Magnoliopsida > Acorales > Acoraceae > Acorus > Acorus calamus. The sequence continues at coordinate 15,577,525 of CM060864.1, read as the reverse complement.
AAAGCTGAGAAAGTGAGCTTCCTGCAGAATCAGGTTTGTAATCGCAGATTCCTGCAGAATCAATTTTGCAATCGCGTAACCAAACGCACCCTAAAGCTAAATAAATTAAAATCTAATTTGGATGGGAAGTTGCGTTTGCCAACGCAAAATCACCCCCAAACGCTCCGCCGCTTATCTTAAGCGCGCCGACATCTACCCCGACTTATCGGAAGCGCCTCCGCCGATAATTCCATTGGAGCTCTGCAAGGAACCACTTGAATTTAAAGGAAACACCGAATTTCCAAAATTTTCTGCTTCTCAGGCGAAACCCATTTGAGAATTCTTGAGATTTCATTGAAAAATTTGGTTTTTCTAGGATTTGCTCGCAACACCCACTTGAGTAAGGCTGAGAAATGGAGGCCTTCGTGGGTTTCGGACATGTGGGTCGCTCTAAAACCCTAGAAATCAATTGAAATGAGTGTGGCCTTTCACGATTTTGATATACATCACCAACTTAAAAACCCCAACTTTCTTCTATGCGAGCCGAAACAGAGCTTAAACACGAAATCGTGACGGTCCGATCAAAATACGACGGTCAAGGTTTCACAAGCGACCTCTACTTCGCCGCAATTTCTCCGCCGCCGATGGGCGTGATGGGTCGGCGCTTCCCTTGCTCCGGCGTCGGCTTCACCATATCTTCCCCGGCAAATCCGGCGTCCTCCGCTCCCTCTCTATCTCCCGTCGTCGGGCATGACCACTTCCGATCATCCCTCCCTCGTTTTCAGAGTCCTTCGTTGCCGCCACCAAAATCAAATCTTGGGTCGATCAACGCCCCCATCTCCCGGGGGGGGGGGGGGGGGGGGGGGGGAATGAATTCACCATTGAAAAAATGGTTCTGACCCACTCAGTCCTTCTTGTAGTCCTAATAGAATATATGATATGATTTCTCTAATAGAATAGCATATATACATTTAATTCATACGAGTCTATATATCTTTTATGTAAAGGTACATAATTTATTAAACAGTATATACATCATTCAAAACAATTCAAAATGTGTGGACTGCGAAAGTGAATGCAGGAATAACTATCAGTAACCTTTTCAATTCTATTGATATATACACGTTTGTGCTTGACTGTGTGTTTTTTTTTGGAATACTTCATATGTTTGGAGAATTATATCAGCATTAGTTCAATATATGATGATGGTATTTCACTGCAAGTCTTACTAATGCTATTCTATTAATGACGGACTTTGCAACGTCTCAAATAATTGAAGAAAATTTCACAATTGTGTGCTTCAAAAGAATTTGAACTTTCATTTATTCAGATTTACCTTGCAGAGGTTGACATAGATCTCCTTCGTGTTCGTTATCTTCAGACAGTTATTCCCTCCTTGAACGCGCGTGCAATGATAACCTGACTCTCCACTGAGAGTCCTTACTCAGGTATTTCCACCACCTGCACATCTCCACTACAACATATTGGGGGGTTCGTGTCTCTTCTCATGATTAAAAGCACTTAATTGTTTTTTGGCAATTTGAAGACACACAATGAGGACGAGAGGTCCCTCTCCTGAGTGCGAGGAAAAGCTCAAGAACGCACTGTCTGTCATGCAGTACAGGTCCGGAATGTCTACCTTTTCAGTTTGTTAGAGCTTCTTCTGTTGGTAACTTTGTTGAGTGAAGTGAAAAAGTATGAATTTTGGGTCCATCTGAATGAGCACTGCTGTTAGTTGCATGTCATGTGAAAATAAATATTGTTGGTACCTTTTTCAAAGTTTATTATTTACATAAAGGTTGAAAGTAATTGCCCGGAGAGAATTTCATGGATAGGACATCATAGTTGAAAATTTAGCCCCTTTTTTGGTTTACTGATAGCTTATTCATGTATAAAATAGCTGTAAATTGATATATGAGAATTGGATGATTTGTTTGTTTGAATGGTATTCATTTCTCTTTTTTTTTTTGTCTTATTAGAATATAGTTGTAGTTTTGGATGAATAAAAGGAATAGACACATTTTTTTCTCATAGATAAAACTGTAAGGGCTTAGTCTACCTTATTAATGCATGACTATTAAAATTTATACAAGCTAAACTAACTTTTTTTTTTTTGGAATTAAGTTTATTCTTTCCTTATCCATCCTGTTGTTCACAAAACAAATTGGGGCTTAGAGTTGATTTGTCTTTAGTTTTTGAACTTTTTGAACAACAAATTAGAGGGCATTTTTGGAAAATTATAAATTGGTTGTGATGTGGTCATGATTCGGATAACATGTCTAAAGATGGGGATGCTGATAATTTGTCCTTTCTGAGTGAGGCTCCTCTCTTGAATGCTTTTATCAAAGTAAGTGGTCTGGTGACTGATGAATCTCTGCCTCTGATAGTGGGTCATTAGGAAACCTGTATTATCATTGCATTAGCTCGCATCAGTACAGATTGTCTTTGCAGCCAGTATTGCTGCTGCTTTTTTTTCTTTTTCTTTTTTATGCCTTATCTGGAATTGCATTGTGACCTTCTTCGCTTTTGTCCCCAATGTAGTTTCTGGTAGAACAATGGAATGGAAATAAAAAAACTTTTTTTTTTCCTTCCACCTGTTTATTGTTTGTTCTTCTTTTTTATTTTTGAACAGTTAGGAATCCTACTAACAAATTTCATTAGCACACTAGGTGTGTATAATTGGGAGAACAAGAAAAATAAAATTTAGGTTTTGTTTCATTTCATAAATAGATACTATGTTCAGCTCATTTTAAAAGATGCTTAAATAATCTTAGTAACATCAATGATGAGTCCCCAGTGGCCATAGCACAACGGTTCATGACTTGTCTGGTTAAAGAGGAGGTTTTGAGTTCGAGTCTTGGCGCTGATTTACCCACCTGTTTGTTGGCGATTATTCGAAAGAATTTTCCGTGGGACCGGGGCGAACAGGCGGAAGTAGTTTTTCCAGCTCGACCGTAAGGTCAGCCACGGAGAGTCCCTCCGATATATATAAAAAATAAAATAAAAAATAAAATAAAAAAACATCAATGATGAAAGATTTTTATAATGTTTATGTTAATGCAAAAGGATTGTCATATGAAAGCACTTCAGCTAAAAATGTCAATTTTAAGAGAGTATCAATCTATTTTTAAGTGAGTTCTTTTATATTTCCGCTTTTTTTTTTTGTTGGAGCCACTGGAAGCATTAATCATTGGAAGAAAGGTGAAGGATATGCATATTCTCTTGTCAAATCTTTTGCTATATCTAAGACAATCTGTCAATACCAAAATAAAATAAAGTAAAAGACCATCTGCCTTTTCTTTTCTTAAAGTGATCCAAAGGTCCTACCAAATCATAAAGAAGCTTTAAAGGAATGAAACTCCATGGGACCTGGAGAATCGTCGACCATTGCTATTCCATCATGTATAATGCTAGAATTTAGGATATGGGGCCCTTTTGAAAAGAGGCCTCATGAGTTTCTGTGATTGTTGTGGTTACTATATATGTTGAATGAACGACAGTTCTGATTTAAATTTATATCCGCAACAAATCCGAATATTTTATTCCACGGTCATTAAGTACTCTAAACTTTTGTAAAATTTGGGGATCAGATACCTAAGGGTCGAACGAACTTCTATTCCTCCAAATGTGTGTAGTATTTTCAGGATCTGGATATCCATTTTGTTCAGATAGTTTGTCTCATTCTTCGTAATTTAAGAAAGTAGAACTAATTGTTGTCGGTTTCCACATCGAACATGGAATCTTTCGTGTGTATTTCACATACTACCATATCAACTTGAATGTACACTTACTGTAATGAATAGAACCTGTGCCAAATATTTACCCTACACGAACTTGGTGACTGATATATTCAACACCTGTGCTTTACAGGAGGGGAAGTAGTTGTGGTGGGACAAGCCACATGTGCAAACAATACTGTCTGTACAGGAAGGGAATCCATCTAAATTGTAAAATCAATGTCAGATAATGACCCCTCATCAATATTATATGGTAGAGTGTGATTGAGAGTGACCGATGAGTCTTCTTCACATTCTGAATGTGTTCTTGTAAATTCAGTGTTTTCTTTCTTCATTTTCTATGGTCTAGAAGTTAGTGGAATCTCTAAAAGTTGTTTCCTTTACACCTAAATCCAACAAAATCAGAACAAAACAATTTAAATCTACTAACAGTCTCATTTTTGTCTGTGTTATTGGCTTGTTTGCCTTCTCTATAAATACAAACACATCAGCTGAAGCTTTGAAGCTGTACTGAAGCTTGAGAGATGGACAGAGAGATGACTGACCGAAGCTGTAGAAACAAAGAATTACGGGAGTTGGGTCTTGAGAGAAATGCAGGTGATCATAGAGAGGATGAATTTGATGATGATGGGAAGCCAAGGAGAACTGGTGAGCTCTCACCAGAGTCTTTCGTTTCGTATAAAGTTGTCTTTCGATAGAGAAGTTGAAAAAAAACCTTTTTATAGTAAGTCTTGAATTCAGTGTGTTTTCACAAGAAACTTTAAAGCTATAACAGGTGTTTCTGATTCTGAGTTTTGTTTCACTTTGTATTAATTCTGATCCTGTTTCTGAAATTTCTATAGAGAAGTTGTAAATGAAACATTTGTTTAGTTACTCTTGTTTATGTTGCAATACTATGTATACACATTCTCTGTGTTTTCACAAGAAAGCTTAAGCTATATTACGTTTTTTTTATTTCTGAATTATGCTCACTTTTTATTATTTCTATAGGGAACTGGTAAGCTATGGCAAGTTTTTTTGTGTATAAAATTCCTTTTTCTGTAGAGAAGCTAAAAAAAACATTGTTTAGTTACTCTTGTTTATGTTTCAATACTATATATCGTCAAATCCAACTAGTAGTCTTGTGTAAGTGATTTCACAAGAAACTTCAGGTTATATTAAGGGTCAGGTTGGTGACCATGGTTGAGAAGGAGAATCAAGAATCAATTCTGATAGATTCTGTGGAATGCTTGTGACGTTCAGGAATGGCCATGTTAATGAAGGATTTCAAACGCCATTTATTTGGGTGCTCTAGCAGAAAGAGGATGTGAAAGATTACCAAAATGGCCCTAAGTTTTTCTGATTCTGAATTTTGTTCACTTTGTATTAATACTATTAGGAACCGTGTGGACTGCGAGCGCGCATATCATAACAGCAGTGATTGGTTCGGGCGTGCTCTCGCTCGCATGGGCAATGGCTCAGCTGGGGTGGATTGCAGGACCGGTGGCTCTCATGCTCTTCTCCATCATCACCTTCTACATGTCCAGTCTCCTTGCCGATTGTTACAGGACATGTGATCCAGTTTTCGGGAAGAGAAACTACACCTACATGGATGCTGTTCGATCTAACTTAGGTTAGTCTTACTTGTTACATCAAACTGAGGCTCATTTGGAACCAATTGTCAAACTGATTCAGTTTTTGCAAAAACAATTTTTCAAATAAGTGGTTCCATACAAGTATTTTTAAACTTCAGCTTTTAGGTTCTGATTTTTATGTGTTAAAAGTCAACAAAACAATTTTTATGAAAAAATTGGTCGATAGTAAAGGTTTCCAGAAATGATTTTTTAAATTGATTTAGAGAAAAAGCGGTTTTTGAATATTTGTTTTAAATTGGGCCTAAACATGGCACGTACTATTTTTTTTCAGTTTTTCATGGACATCTTTCATGATTGTGTTCAGATTTTCATGATTTTGTTACATTCTTTTCAAGGTGGACATAAGATTTGGCTTTGTGGGGTCACTCAGTACCTCAACATCTTTGGAATCATAATTGGATATACGATCACCGCATCGATTAGCTTAGTGTAAGTTCTCTAATTTATTTTAACCTCAGTACCTCAACATGATTGTGTTCAGAAATTCCTTTGTTGAGTTAGGATTAAATCAAAATTTCAAAGCGTACCAGTGGTTCAGTTGCATCAAGTTTCTAATTTTCCCGATATTATCTCCTCAATGCAGAGCATATCCATAAAGTACTATGAAAGTTTCAGAATGTTTGGAAATGTTCAGTGTAGGATACTAACAATTTTTTGTTCATCGAAATGTGTGTTTAGTATCTTTAGTATTCGAATATCTGATTTGTTTGTGCAGTTCACCAAATTCTTTATAATTTAATACACTCGCTCTAATTGCAATCGCTGTCTTCACACCTGGTATAGAAGTTTCTGCATGTACTCTTAACAATTATCAGATTACATCTAGAAAACAATTTAATCATCCGTCTTTCATACTTCTCTTGAATCATTTATGGATATCACTCACTGAATATTTGTTGTACATGAACTTTGTGACTATGATGCAGAGCGATACAAAAGTCCAACTGTTTCCACAAGAACGGCCACGGAGCTTCTGTAAGACCTCTAACAACCCATTCATGATCAGCTTTGGCGTCGCCCAGCTATTCCTCTCCCAGATACCGAATATACACAAGCTCTCTTGGATCTCTGCCGTCGCTGCGATTATGTCGTTCTCGTACTCCTTCATCGGGATCGGCCTCGCAATAGCCAAAGTTGCATCCGGTGAAGTCTTTTTTCCTCGCACCATATGTTACACTCAACTACAATTATTTTGATCAGTTACACTTAAGTTCACATGAAGTGGGTGATCAATGCAGGTCCTACTGGAAAAACCTCCTTAATTGGAGTGGCTGGCTCAGTTGGAGTATCGGAGTCACAGAAAGTCTGGCGTGCGTTTCAGGCGCTCGGAGACATCGCTTTTGCCTACTCGTATTCGCAGATTTTGATTGAAATTCAAGTAATACAATTCTTGATCTCTTTTTCGGCTTATCTTAATAACTTGATTGATTCACATATTAGTTTTATTCAATAATTCATGTATTAAACGAATTATAATCAAATTTTTACTTGTGCAACAAAATTAAAACATCCTTGCCAAGTCAAGTGCTATAACTTGAATTTACAAGTTTTTGTAATGTTTTGATGTTACAATGAATCTGATTTAATATTAGTGATTTAAAAATATTGGTTTTTTTTTTTTGTAAATTCGTTATATTTTCTTATTTTCTTTTATTTATACCTTGCTGTACTGGAATTTGTGAATTTTTGTCCGCCAAATTATTCCCAAATTAATTACCCCTACCAGGACACACTGGGGTCTCCTCCACAAGAAAACAAGGCGATGAAGCGTGCAAGCCTCATCGGCGTGTCAACCACCACGACGTTCTACGTTCTGTGCGGCTGCATGGGCTACGCCGCCTTTGGCGACCAAGCGCCGGGAAACATGCTCACCGGCTTTGGCTTCTACGAGCCATACTGGCTTGTCGACCTTGCCAACGTGTGCATCGCGGTCCACCTAACTGGTGCATATCAGGTAAATCTGTCAATAGATCAAATACGGATTTAATACCTTATCAATGATTGATTTTCAGTGGATGCGAATATCTTTTGCGATAATCAACATCTTTAATATGAACATTGATTTAGGTGATCGTGTGACATGGTATAGATGGAAAAATAATGCAATCAAATAACTAAGAATGAAAATCAAGATCATAGAAAGAGAATGCAATGGTTATTTTAATGATTAATTATGTGGGTTAATAATCAATGAATACTGGTTCAGAGCGGATACAGATATTTTTTAGACAATTGACACGGGCTTTGTACCACCACCAGGTGTTTGCCCAGCCAATCTTCGCCGCATTCGAATTGAGCGCCACAAAGAGGTGGCCCGTGCTCGTGACGCGCCCGATCGCGTTCAGGCTCGTGTGGAGGTCGGTGTTCGTGATGGTGTCGACGGTGCTCGCGATGACGTTTCCATTCTTCAACGCAGTGTTGGCACTGCTGGGGGCACTGAGCTTCTGGCCCCTGACAGTATACTTTCCGATTGAGATGTTCATCGCGCAGAGGGGGGTGCCGAGGTTTGGGCTCAAGTGGGTGGCGCTGCAGGGGCTCAGCTTCGTGTGCCTGCTCGTTTCCGTCGCCGCCGCGTGTGGCTCCATTGAGGGGGTGATCGATGCGCTCAGGGTCTACAGGCCTTTCATGACTGAGCAGTAGTGGTGGATTCTGTTGTCTCTGTTTGTTTGTGTTTTGGTTTGGAGTGGGTTGCTGCATTTGTTGTTGTTTGTATGGGAGTGAAAATGAGATTGAAAATAGCGTTTTCGTTTAAAGTAATTTTTAAAAACAGCTTTTGAGTAAGCGTGTTTTGGTTAGATTTTTAAAAATATGTTTTCGTAATTAAAAGCTGTTTTTGGCTTTGGATAAAAGTCAGGGTTGTTGAGGGTGTTGGAAACGAGTTTGAACTATGTATGATTTATATAAAAGTTACTTGCAAAAGCGTAAATGATTTATGAGTTTGGATTATGTATGAGTTTCTTGCAAAAGCATAATCACCTAAATCATGTTTTCAAGAGCTCCTATAATATCATTTGTGCAATCATTTTTATTTGTTTTGTTTTATAAAAATAAAGTTTATACTACATTAACCTTAAAAATAAATTATATACTACGATAACCTATATGTACCTTACACAATTTTTTATTTATAGTGCCACAAAGGAAAATGATATAATACACACATTGAAGTATATACTATTATAAAAAAATATAGATACACTGAAATATACTAAATTAATTTTCATACATTACGATAGAATATGTAATGTGATAATATGTTATATTATTATGCTATCACAATGTACATGCGGCTGTAGATGGGATTACAAATGGAGTGTATCAACAATCACGATAATGATATCAAGACCACACACATTTCTTATTCAAAACTTTCAACATCATCATCAGCACCTGCCCCCCTCCACAAATTAAACTTTCCAAACCTCATCATAAATTCACAATGGTTTCAAACACCACTAACAAATCACAGCTGACAAACATAATCAATTTAATGAATAGCTAACAATCACCATCAAATTTTCTTTTCTTAAACATAATGCAAACAGAAACAAATGATTCCCCACTTTATTATTATCATTATTACCTCAAAAAGGATCAAACAGTAAAAGATGGATCTCACTGGCTGTAAAAAGATTTTACAGAAGCACCATCTTTGAACCATATATTAGCTTGGGAAATTAAAATATAAAAAGAAAGAAAGAAAGAATTGCAGGCCGGAGCGGCATCACCGGCACTACTTCCAGCTCCTGCTGTTATACACTCTGGCAATGGCTGGGGAACCAAAATGGGAAGATGAGGTGACTAATGGTTATGACTTACGAGGCTCGTGCTTTCAAGACTCGTCGACTTCGAGATATTGAGAGTGAGAGGCGGCGAGGAGGGCTGCTCCGGTGCCCGAACCATCATTGGAATGCTCAAGAATCACAGTGTTGGAGACACCTTCTCCGAGCAACTCGGTCATGGTGCTGTGGAGGCACTCCCTGTAGAATGTGTAGTGTTCGTATAGTCCCCCGTCGACTGCGACCACTGTCTTCTGTTTCTCCCCGTCTCTGATGATAGTGTCCCTCCCCATTTTCTTGAGCACACCGTAGATCCCGGCCGCGGCCAGGCGGGCTCCTCGGGCAGCGACGATGTCACAGATTTCAATTATCATTTTTCGAGTTTTCAAGGAGGTGTTTGTGATCTGGAAATCGTGGAACGAGAAAACGAGTCAATGATTCGTTTAGACTGAAATAAGAGTATGAACATAGTTACAAAGAACTCCAAACTTTTTAGAATGTTCATAAAAGTACTCCAATTGGACACCTCCTATACCTATTGACCGAACATACTTTTATTCTATGTATTGAATGATTTATCACATACTTCATAATTTAAAAAGCTAATTGTAGTTGTCGATGCTACCTTCACATGCAACATAAAAAAGTTTCATGTCTTTCTCATACTAATGAAAAAATACATCTAGATTATATCTCTGATTCTATATGATTTATGAATGTACTCGAATCGTACTGGTCTGGAACCCTTGCCAAATATATGTTATACATGAAATTTATGACTATGATATAAGTAACTATAGCTAAAGTATTCAAATGTGCTTGAGATGCATCAAGGATACAAACAAGAGTAATTTTTTTTTTAATATCATATAGAATTATCAGACATTGATAATTCTATTCAGCTTGACGTGGGGGCCATTAGCCATGTGGCTGCATTGGACCATTGGGGGAAGAAGTATAACAGAAGTCCTCATTCCCAAAACTGAATTGAATGGGGACATGGACAGACTGAAATTGGAGAGCAATGGTGTCATCGGCGATGGAAGTGAAAGGAATAGGGCATTAATATAACGCCAGGTCTTGTTATTGGAAGCAATTGACGTTTAGATAGTTTTATTTCCTTCAATTTAGTTATAAATTTCTGTAATAATAAAAATAGCCTTTGACAGTGAAGTTGAAAATGGGGAATGGTGATCGATGAAACATACCCCCAAAATATTCTTCAGTTTGTTCCCAACGATTTTGAGGTCGGGCGAATGGTCATGATGCATCGCAGACATATCAGGAGTCCTGCACATCTCACATAAAAAAAATTGGTTATTTTCGAGGTTATATTAATTATGTATCCAAAGGGACTATATGATTACCACAAGAACAAAGGGGAAAAAATCTCAATGGGTATCACAAGCAAAAGAAAAAAAAAGGAATTTAGAAAATTAAACTACTAACAATACACTTATTGCAATGGGGATAAATCAGCCTGCCATAAATGTATTGTTAGTAGTTGAATTACAATTATTACCGTTTGTTTTGTTTGGTGGGATTACCAAACAAGCAAAAATATGGCACATCACTTCACTGCCATTGTACAGATTATACTTATTTAACAGATTTATTAAGTGGGTTGATCAGGAGAGGAGAGTGCTATATTAAAAAAAACACGAGGAAGAGGGCAGATATAAACAAATGTGCCTTTGAGAAAGAGGTTGAAGAAGAAAAGATGAAAGGTGAGGGCATCAATCTTAGCATCATTTGCATCAGTCATATTCCCTGATATACAATGTATCAGCTGATATGACTGATACAAGTCGCATCAGTTTATAACTCCTGAAGATATGTATTCTATGCCGGGCATCATATTGGAAAATCTTTAAAAGTTAATTTTTTTTATTTGAGCCAGTCTAGAATTCACAAATTTTTTCACTGCCCCACTGTCGCATTCAGATTTAAATTTTTAAGATGCATTCAGAACCAAATATTAATCCAGAAGTCTGCTTTCAGTGTCCTGGGTATCTTGATATTGACTGTACACACAACGAGAACAACCACAAGAATGAATAAAGCAGTCTGACTTCCCTGTTCTATAACCATGCTAAATAGGCATACTCTATGATCCATTCTGATACAGTTTTTTCAGCAGACTCAACCACCAACACAAATGTGGTGCCGCATCCAAGAATGCCCAATCCATTTATTTCAATTTTTCTGTATGGCCATGTGCTTGAACAGTTATGAATTGTTGCAACCTCATAGCCAGAGATCATTACGATCACCTATTATAACTCATTAAATAATTTCATTTGTGTTCTGCTCGTCTGCACTTAATTTTGACAACTTTCAGAAGAAAATCTCAATCACCTGTGATATATCTTCTTCTCAAAAGTTAAAGGTCACATGATCATAAGAAAGAGCTAACTAAAACAATTTTTTTTTTAAAGGAAAAGTTCACGCAAAGTAGTGTCATCCCTGTAAAATTCTACAGGCTTTAGGAGCTATTCATCTGGAGCCTACCAAGACAAAGTGCCATGTTCCTGCAAGAAAGTGTAAAATGGGAGATTGAGAGGTGACCCCCTAACTAGGACAAAGCGTACAGGTTCAGTGTGCTGAACATGGAGGAGTTTCCAAATCTGCATATCACTGACGATGACGTAGCCTTGTTCATTGACTCAGATCAGGACAATTGGAGTCGCATTGCTTACCACCTCCATTTAATCACCAGCAAACAGAAGAATAATGTTCTCTTATGTGTGGCATGGCTGGTTTCATCTTTAAATGCCCCGTATTTGATAAGAGAATACCTATATTGTCTACTTACACACCCCCATTAGATTTTTCATCTCTTGCCAACTCTTACTACTAAAACCCCATCCAATCATGTGTCTTTCAATGCTCCTGCTATCACCCTCATCTGCTTCCCAAACCCTCATCTGATTCTTTTGCTGCATGTTGATGCCTGATGCACCTCAATGCTGTTCTCATTGCATAGCAAACGACTGAAAAGCAATAATAAAGCATGCAACAATAACTAGCCAGCAAGATGACAGCATGATGCGGGTTGACTTTCCTACAAGTAATGCAATTAAACATTGAATGCAATTCTAGAATCCTTAACTGGAAACAGAAGTACCTTATGATGCTAAAAGAATAAGTTCTTGGAAAATGGCTTAACATTAAGGAATATGGAATAGGGAGTAATGAGATAAAAAACAAAGAACTCATGGGGCAAAAAAAAAAAGAATAAAAGAAAAGAAAAGCAAACAGTTGGAGAACCGCAATGCTTATTCAGGACAGGGCAAATAGTTCCTATACCGTAAGACGAAAGGAATTCTGAGTTTTGCTGGAACAGTATCACCAAAGAAGGCAGCTTCTTCCGCCATCCTCAATAAAACTCTACGTACAATTTCTCCAAGATACATCCCTGAGACCAGCTTCTCAAATATCTGTACAAATAATAAGCATCATTTCTGTGATATCCATGACAATCGTCTGACGGCAAATAAATTTAACAAGGTGGCTCATTTAGGAAAAGATGTATATGTTACACTTGGCCATCCATTAAAAATGATATTATTTAGGATTTCCAACTATTGCTTTTGAATATTACTGGTTTATCATAAACCTTTTTAATCAATCAATTTCATCACAAGAACAGGAAAAGATTCACTTCTGCACAAACATATCTCAATTAGGCCCTTGGTTTTAAACCAGCTAGACTTGAGCCACAATTATCAACATGAAATCTAGACATATTGGCACAATGAAACCCTACCCTAAACTCATTACATCAATTACAATTACCTGTTCACCAGGATTCAAACTTTCAGTATCCATTGCTTGGTCATACTCCGTTAAAGGGAGATGCGACGACCTGAAGTTTCCCCATTCCATATTGATGACCTATGACAAGGATGCAATCTTCGTCAGCATAATTCTTGCAAGACAATTTTTTCTTTTAAAAAATATCTATGCACATGTAAGTAGACATATAAATCAATAAACTATTTTCTGAAATACCCCTACTACCAGGATAAGAAAAGAAAGGAATACTGGTCTAAATATATATTAGCACAATCATTAAATGTTATTCACCATCTCTCCTGATTTAGGTAGCAGACCATGCCACTTTGGTATTGCATGTGCACGCTCCACATATGCAGCATTTGATCCAGTACCCAATATCACAGCAACAACAACATCCTTATCTGTATATCTACCTCCCGCCAATGTTCCAATTGTATCATTAACCTGCACCAAGGCAGCTCCTCAGAAATCTGAAGATGGTGCAAAATTTATCGAGACTGGAAGAAGGAACCAACACTTCCTGAACTGATATTTGATCAAAAGATACGTGTTGACCTATAAAAACTTCCTGTCCACTGTTCAAAGAACGTTCTCTTTGCCAGAAAAAAAAGGTTCGGGAGAAACTTACCAATGCTGAGACACGCATATCAAGACCTTGTCTTTCCATTGCCTTTGTCAACTCTGCCACCACATCTTCTCCAACCTGGTTCCACAGATCAAAAAAATCAAAACAAATGAGGTTTTCAGAGTCAATGACCTCGGCTGATATGTTCTCTATGTAAAATTAATTGGAAAGCAAATTTCTAACACGTTAAACTAACAATCTTAGTTAACCTCCCTGATGAAACGTCCTGACTGCATGATATGAAGATGTCTTAGAAAACGGTAAGCAGATTAGAAAACAGACATTACTTCCTATTTAATTGTCATCTGCAGTTCACAAAAAGCATCGAATAACCTTCATGCATGATGGTAAGTACTAGTAACTGATCATGCAGTTAGACAAAGGTAGCAACTAGCAAACATTTGTCTAGTGTAGAGACTTACCAAGAAAGACAAACTTGTACTTAATAGATAGAGGGGTATTAATCTGTATGTAAAAGATAGATGGGCATTGAAAATGAAAATGCTAGCAGAGGGTTTGAGAATTTACAGTATCATCAATGGAGAAGCCTTTTGTCCATTTAATAAGTGTCCCTGATGAGATGGAAGTTTGCCTCACTGGGAAAGAAAAGGTAAAACCAAGTTCCCTCTGCCTTCCATGAGACAGGTGAAAACCTTCACCTTCTGTGGCAACAAATTTTGCTAGTTCGGCAGCAATAAAATCAAATAATTCCTGAAATCAGGAACAATATAGAAAATGTCAGAAATATCTTAAATGTATTCAGATAGAGCAGGATATTCTGTGGATTCAGTGGGTTTTTAAAACTCACGTGAGATGTTCCAGTCATTAAATGAGGTGGAATAGACACTTCTGCGAATTCTTGTTTTGCAACACGTCCTTCCTTTCCACCCAGCTGGACACGCATAACGCGGAAGTTTGTTCCTCCAAGGTCCAAGGCATAAAACAACCCATTTTCATCCCTGAAATGGAACTATCAAAAATGTCAAACAACTACACACCCTATACTTATTAGAATAAGGAATATTTCCATTCTTCACATAACATATTGAAAGATCAATGAACCACCCTTTAATCCCCAAACAGAATATTTTCATTTCAGTGATGCTTTCAGCAGTTGCCATAAAATTAATATTTTTTACACACAGTTATTGCAATAATAGGATATACTACTTACCCATCCAGTATTAAACCCCCGAACAAGAAGTGAAAAATCTTTCAATAATGTGGGCGTACCAGATAACTAAACAGGCATATTTTTCTAATCACATGTACCAACATATTAATATATTTTCCAATAATGTCCATATAAAACTAATACCACGGCAACCAAATTGATGGACATCATCCTATTCAAAAAATTGGGTGACAATTTATTGAACTAAATATAAACATCAATTTGGACCCATTACACCCGGAAGATACAATTGTCCATTAATAATCAAAAGTGATTTTTACCATTAAGTGAAAATAAACTACTCGAATAGGCTATCTTTCTCCCATATCCACACCCAACTCATTTATTATTAATCCATTATTTTCCATTCATTCGTAATTAAGTCAAACCTAGTGAGCCAAAATTAAATGCACTGAAATACAAAAACATTCCAACAAATAAAATTAAGGCCTCATTTACTTGAAGTAAATTTTGAATGATTGTTCATCCTTTTTATCTTTAGCCTCAAAAGAATAAAAAGAAATAACACATTAACATTCGTCCATAAAAAATGAGGACAATCATAAAGAAAATCAATACAAAAAAAATAATTACATTGAAAACTTTAAAAAAATACAAAATCAATAAAAAAAGATAAAAAGAAAAAGGTCGGATTCCGTAGATTTATCTAAAATCCAATCCAAGAAAACCCAAATCCACATGAAATAATTTTTTTTAAACCCAAAAATTCGAATGAAAAACAACTCCATCCATCAACGCATATTCAAGGAAATCAATAATTACGAAAAGCAATTTTGTATTTCTAAAAAAGGACCGTATAAATCTTTTTTCTTAAAAAAAAATGATTCGAAGATCTCTATAAAAAAAATCACGATTGGGTTGGATTTCGTTTTTTGAAAAGCTAAAATCTCAAAATCGTGCAACCAAACGGGTTGAATTCCGACGGAATCAAAAACTGGATTCCTTTTAATTTCTCTATCGAAATCCGTGTTTTTAAAATCTCAAAAACAATGATTTTTTATCGGAATCGATTTTTTGAATTGAAAAGCAACTTTTTCTACCAAACATTAAACTCCTTCCAAATATTGACTCATGAATTAAAAAAAAGCATCCAAAAAAGTGAAGGTCTAAAATCATCTTAAAAAACAGCTTTATTCCAAAATCTACTTTCAAAACGTGTTTCATCTAAATAAAACATATTTAACAAAAAAAAATCATTTGTTCGTATACAGTGATAGCTTTTCATCCACAAATATCTATTAAGTTTATAAAACAACTAAAAAAAAGAAGTGGAACAAAAAAAAGTTCCAAATCAACATGAAAAGGGAAAAAAGACAAACACGCAAAAGCATCATCAACACCCACTTCAAAATAAAGGAACATTAAATTCTAATAAGGGTCAGAATCAACATTTATTAAAAACAATTTTGTATATCATAAAAGGACCAAAGTCATCTATAAATATATAAAAAACATATAAAAAATTCAAATAATCTCCATAAAATAAAATAAAAAAGAGAAAAGAAACAACTCCATGTACGAAAACCTAAGACAGTAAAATAAATTTTATAAAAAAAAATCATACGTTTGCAGAAAATTATTGCTTTTCACACACATATGTATTAAAATTTATAAAAAAAAAAACACAAAAAAAAAGAAAATCGAATAAAACCTCCGCAATAAAACACATTAACAAATTTAAAAAAAAAATCTAAAGATATAATAAATCTCTAGAAGCGATCTCTCTCACACACAATTAGAGCATCTCCAATGTATATGTTAACCCACTAGTTAGTGTCATATGTTTACAAAAGATGTAAAAATAGTGTTCCAATGGAAGTGTTAAGGGAATGTTAAATGTGGGCCCCACTTGTCATATGTTATCTTCCATGTTAACTTTAGCTAGTGCTTTAGCTAGCCAAATGTGGGCTCCACCATTTAAAATATTCAAAAAAATATTATTTTGGGTGAGTGGAGAGATTTGAGTGGGTGGAGAGGTGAGCCCACTATTATCTTGGCTAGCTATTTAGCTAGTCCATTGGAGCAACAACAACCAACTAAATGAGAGAGTAGTAAATGAGTGTCTAGTGGAGGGTTAAAGTACTGACATGGCACTTTAACATCTTATTTAGTTAGCATATCCATTGGAGATGCTCTTACATCGCGTCAGAAATCTGACAATAAAACATAATTTTGTTTTGAAAATATCATTTTGCGTATATAATTATTATTTTCAGTGGATATCCATAAAAAATATTTAAAACAGCGTAAAAACTGAATTCGAATAAAACCTCCAAAAAATCCAAAATCAACAAAAAAAAAAGTTATTAAAAAAATACACACACTCACCAGAATAAAATCTCAAAAACCCTCTTAAAAACAAATCGAAGTTGGAATTAGACTCTCTCTCTCATCATTCATACCCAGTGGGGAGGTTGTCAACATAGCTGATGAGCATCTTGAGCTTGCTCCCGCCCTCCGACGCGAGTCCGGCGTGCATCTCCACCGTCATCGCGTCCGCCACCTGCCTCAGCTTCCCCGCCGGCGTCGAAAACCTCTCCTCCAGCTCTCTCACCACCGCCTCCGCCTTCCCCCACCTCCCTCCGTTCCTCATCCTCCTCCGCATCACCACCACCGCCGCCACCGCAACCGCCGTCGCCGCCACCACCGCTACCGCCGCTCCTACCTCCACCTTCCCCATCGATCTCCTTCAAAACCTTAACTCCTAAAAAAAACACAAAAAACCCTCCCAAAATGGATCTAAATTTCTATTGATGTCGCGATTTCGCCATTTTTTTCTTCTTTCGTTTCTTTCTTTCACTTCCGTGCCTGCCTTATTTTGCAAAAACTAGCCTGTACAAAAGCCCCCGATCTTCGCAGTTAATTACGATCTTACCTACCCCTGGTCCGCTGCAACGCGTTATGTTCTTCCTAATAAAGATTTTATAATTTATCTTTATGATATATTTAGAAGGTATAAATATAAGAAATATACCCCGGTTATAGTAACGGAATAAAGGAGTATAAGAGTGGTATAAGAATGGATAAGAAAAATAGTTGTTTGTTTGAAGGGTATAACTTGGTATTACTAAGCCAGTTTAAATGAGTATAAGAGAGTATAACAATTCTAAGCAACCCCTAGGATAAGTTATACTCACCTTATCTATTTCCATGGGCTCACATGTCAAATCAACTTTTTACACCTCATCACATCAAATCACCTATCAACACCTCTTATACATCAATGGGCCCACATGTCAAATCAACTTTTTTACACTTTATTTATATTTTATTCTTTATCAAACAAACAATTCAACCTTTATTCTTACGTTTTCCAATGAGAATAAAAAAAATACAACCAAACAGAAAATCTTTTATTCTTGTAGCCCCCGTTTAGATGTAGAATATGATTTATTCTTGGGTATATATTGTTCTGAGCATAAGTGTGTATAAATAAGAATAAATTGATTTTGTGTTATAAGAATGGATATAGAAAATGTTATTTGTTTACAGAGTATAACTTGGTATTACTAAGCCAGTTTAAACGAGTATAAGAGAGTATAACAATTCTAAGTAACCCCTAGGATAAATTATACTCACTTTATCTATTCTCATGGGTCCACATGTCAAACCAACTTTTTACACCTTATCACATCAAATCACCTATCAACACCTCTTATACATCAAAGGACTCACATGTCAAATCAATTTTTTTACACTTTATTTATATTTTATTCTTTATCGACCAAAAAACTCAACTTTTATTCTTACGTTTTCCAATGAGAATAAAAAAAACCACAACCAAACATAAAATCTATTATTCTTGTAGATTTGTTATCTATACTGGCATAGTTATCTATCTAGAATAACTCAATTCCGCTATCCAAATGGAGACTAAGTGATTAAATATTGTTTGTTCATAGATTTTATACATTTAAGAGTATATGTAAGAATAAAAAGAATATATACTTTCTAAAATATCATTGTTTAAAAATTTTCATCCAATAAATTGTATATAAGTTTACTCCAACATTATCCTTCCCTTATTTCTGTAATTTAAACATTATTTTAAACATAACCAAAATGAGAAATATTAAATTTGATGAAATATTTTGACACGTTAATAAAAAAATAAAATAAAATGAAACAATATATTTAAGAGATTTTATTAATTTTCAAATCAGTATTATTTTATTATTAATCTAATAAAATGATTGATTCGGGATTAACTTATGGATTTTTTAGTTTTGCATATTTAGATATTGATTCCTCCTTCTTCATATTTTTTTTAAATTCATAAATTCAATCACCTATTTTATTTTTAGTCCTTCCATCGAAAGTATGTTCACACACCCGTTAGTTTGTGAAATGTGATTTTATTTTTAAGTCTCTATAAATTATGTTTTTTAGTGATCAATCCCTCCCTTATTTTTATTTTATTTTAAGTTATCAACTTCAAACATTTTTTTTCTTATGAGCCTGTAGACAAAATGTTTATTTGATTTTGTAAGTATTTTGATATTTAAAACTCCTATAAAAAATATTTAGAGAAATATCTAAATAAAAACTAAATTTACATTGTTAGGTATTTAATAATAATTTCAATGTTATTCAACATTGTATATGCACACCCAATCCGAGATTGCATTCTAATATAGAGAATACGTTAAGGTTTAACAAGGGGTTAATGTTTTGATGATAAATTATCTTAATTTAGAGGATAAAAAGTCTATTAATTTTGTTCATATAAATACTTGTTAAAATTGGAACAAAAATGGGGATAAATACTTTCATACCCTTTAGATCTAGTTTAGCATGGGAATAAGGGGTTGGGATAAGGAAAAGATTAAGTTAAATCACTTGTTATCCCATATGGCATAAAAAAAAATGGGGATAAAGCATGGATGATTGTCCACATTTTGAGTTAAAAATAGGGATAGTTTGTTCTAGGTAAAATACGGAACAGACTTTGTCCCAATTTTTATCCATATTTTATAAAAGTGGGATACATTTATGACTATCATTCCCAAAAAAAAAAAAAAAAGAATGTATTCCACCCAACAATAATATCTCATTAATAGGAAGGGCAGATTTGAAATTTTTTAAATTTTTTTTAAAATTATCCTATATTTGATTCAAATGAAAGATTGAGGATAAGAATACAAAAAATGAGGATAATAAAAAACATTACCAAATGTAAATTTGGATAAAAATAGTGGTTTTTTTATCTCCATAAATTAGGCTAACTTATCCTTAAAATTTATCAATTTATCAAACTAGGCCTTAGGTGAAACAAAATATCCTCATTTACATTTCAAATTTGGAACAATTGTCCGCAGTTTATCTCAATTATTTTTTATACCAAATAGGAATAAGTTGTTCTGCCATCCACTTATCCCAATAATTACCTCTTATCCTACCATTTATCCATTTGTCAAACAAACTCTAGTAGTTAGTTGTTTAACTAGGATTGATTACATAAGCAAAATAAGAATGATTACATAAGCAAATTTTGAGGATTTTTCTTTATTAAATTTTATTTTGTTGAAAATTATGAAATATTAAATTAAATATTTTAGGTGTGTTTAGAATTTTAAAAATTTAAATGCCATAAAAAATATGTATGTAGTCTGAAAATTTTATTTTGCATAGTTCTAAACTTTTATTTATTTAGAGATCAATGATTTTAGGGAATCTAATATATTTATATCATATATTCATTTATTTAACATTTAAACTACTATTATTTTAGTTTTTATATATCTATTTATATTTAAAATTTCATTCATGAAAGATCCGAAAGATTTAAATATAAAAATATTTATAAAATAATATAGACATTTTGTGTAGGGACTAATAAGAAAAAAAATTTAAAGTTAGAGATTTAAAAAGAAATATGAAGAAGGGAAAGACTGATCATTAAATAAAACAATTTACATGGACTTAAAAATAAAATTATATTTTATAAATTAATTAGAATAAACCGAAGGGACTGAAAATGAAATAGGAATTTGAGGACTAGGACTTGGTTGATATACCGGGAATTGCGGGTTATGGATTGGCCCGCTCCCCAAGGACGGATCTTCATTTTTTATCGCATCAAATGAAGATGTCCTGGGGCCCACCACGGAAATCGCCAGTTCATCTGAGTCGTCCATCTCCAGGGCCCAAAGATTGCATGTTGTGCTCAACAACCGACACGTGTGCAGAATCGACGGGGTCTCTTCTTTTTTTTTTTACCGTCGGATCTGGATTCCACGGTCTGTTTTAGGCGTCGATTGTGGGGACCACCAATCACAGAGGTGGAATGTTTCGGGTGACGTGGCGTTGTCCTCGGAAGTTGTGAAAACGGACTCTGCGACGTATGAGGTGCATTTATGGTGAGAGTGCCACTACTCATTTGCAGTCCAATTCCAATCATATACTTAACTACACTTATGAACACATTAACAAGATATATGTTTTAAAATAATTTTTTATATTTTTTATAAATGTATTCATGTAATTTATTTAAGTATATGTCTCATTTTTTATATAAGCATGTACCTCGTTAGAGGAGGTATATTATTTATAAAAAAATTTAAAATACATGTAACTGGAATTAAAGTTGAAAATGAGACTGGACGTAACATTATTCTTATTGTAATGGTGCAATACCGGTTGAACCTGACTCAATCCGAATATTGGGCTGGTTTCGGTTAGGGGTTTAGTGTTCGGATTCAACTTGAATCTGAATCCAAGCAATCCAAACTCAAATTGAGTTAGTTCATATTACCCAAATCCTCAACATAAACCCGAAGTTTCTATATTTTAATCAAATATTTTAAAAAAATTATAATTTTTGAATGTGTCTGATAAAATTTAAATTGTACAATTTATTTTTATTCAGAATATTTCACTTCTATAGTTTATATATATTTATTTTCTAAATAAAAATGTTCTTTATTTTTATCTTTTTTATTTTTATTATGTGGAGAATTGACTCTTGCAAAGTTTTATTTGTTTAAAATAAACATTATTCAAGTCAAACATGAATCCAACTCGAGCCTAACCAGAACCCAAACCAACCTGAATCAAACCTGAATTCAACCCGAACATGAACAAAACCTGATGAGTTGGGTTTAGGTTGAGCTTCTCAAACCTGAGGGTTGGGTTGGGTTTGGGTTGGATTTCTTCAACGTCATGTTGGGTTCGGGTTTAGCTCCAACCCGACCCAAATCGCCCGAGTTACACCCCAAATTTATTGCGGGATATTGTATATATACACCCCTGAAAATATTTAATTTTGTACAAATACCCCTAAAAAAACCACGCATATGTACCCTTGAAAATTTTAATATATTGCAACTGTGCCTTCAAGCAAATGCCATTTCCAACCCGAGATAAAACATGGTTATGAGGCCCAACTCTACATGTAAATGGTCGCTAGTACTACACCTTAACACTGTTCAAAAAATTGAACTCCCTCGATAGCCAACCTAAAAATAACCCCTAACTCTCCATTCTCATTTACACAAAAAACTCTAACACAATAACAGGATTTCAAAGATAATCGGGCAGTCGAAGAAGTCTTGTGCGGTCCGTGGATGGTTGCTTGATCCCGAGAGCAGTTGCAACATCCAATCGATTATTGGATTCAAATTGTGCCAACCAAATCAGTCAATATAGTTAAGCACCTCATCAACCACCAGTAGATCTCATATCTTCATTTGTTCTTGATTCATGTTGGGGTTTTTATGTTGGGGTTTGAAGTTTTATGCTGAAGTTTTTATGATTTTACATGAGATTGGTTTAGATGTTGAATGATGTTGATTGCTTGTGATAATCCATAGGTGTTGTCTTATATACAATTTCTGTTGATTCATATAGGAGTTTTATTTGTTGTTGTTTTTTTGTTTTCAAATAATTCCATGTTCAAATGATGTTATGAATATAGGATGGTAAAACTACCTTTTGCATTTTGTTTTCGGTATGGGGGATTTTGGAAAATGGTGAAAGGGACAAATAGGACTTTTTGAGGAGAAGTTGACAAATTAGTTCAATGGGGAGAAAATGATGCTCTGATGGGACTTTATCTAATGAATAGAAATGTTGAGGATGTTCCAATCACACCTTAGGAGTCCCATTACAATTGAGCACAATATTAGCTCTTTTGTACTTCCTACATCTGAAGGAAGAGAAGCCCATAATAGGTGTTGGTATGATGCATCAAATGAAGAAGATGATGATGATCCTCATGAATTTGGGGAAGGTGTACCGTATTCCTTTCCAGTTTTCTTCTCAAATGAAGAGCCAATGAACAACTTTTCAGTGATTTTTTATGATGATGAGGAAGGTGAGCTAGACATTAGGAGAGGCATAGCTCATAATATGACAATTGAAGAGGTGCTGTTAGAGAAAAAACGAGATTGAAGACAAATGGGGAGGTTGAAGACAACATATTCAGGGCAGGGGGGGGGGGAGGGATAGTACACATTTCCCCCCACTAATGGTTCAAAAATGAAAAAAAATAACCCAAGCAGATGGAACACAACCTTAGGGGCACGATTGCAATACATTAAATTTTTTCAGGGGTATATATGCAATCATGGTTTTTTATAGAGGTATTTTTACAAAATCAAATATTTTTAGGGGTATATATGCAAAAATCCTATTTATTGCTATTTTTATTGAACAGGAAAATATATTAGTCACTATTATAATTCAATGAAAGTGTTAAAACTCATTCTATCTAGTTTCATCTAATATAAGGTCTGTTATAAACTAAGTAGAATATGAATACATAAACAAAACACACAAGGAAATAGAGAAGTAGAGAGAGAGAGATATTTTATTCTTCAATTGTTGGTTATGGAATACAAGGTAATGTTCTTCTATTTATAGGGTAAAAGGAACAAGCCCAAAGGTTGGGAGTTACAAGCCAAATAGGTGAGGAGGTAGTTAGTGGGGTGATGGAGAGTGGGGTTATAGAGTTAAATGAGGGGGTTATGGAGTTGAAGAGTGGAGGAGGTTATGGGTTGGAGAAGTGGTGGTTATCCACCATACTCACTCCCCCTTGGATGACTAAACGCTAAAATAATTGCTTCATTAAAATCTTGCTTGAAAAACACAATGAGAAAAAATCAAAACGAAGAAAAAATAGTACAATATAACTTAATCGTATAATAGTGTATGCGTTTAACACTGCCTCGTTAAAACCTTGTCAGAAAAATCCAATGGGACAAAACATAGGCGAAGGAAAAAGAGTACAGTTTGCAAAATGTCATAAAAAATTACTCCCCGTCATAAGTACAAGGTTTCAAGAATTTTAATCGCAAACTCTTCGCATTCTGATGTCATACACAAGCTTCTCGAAGGTTGACGTCGGCAAGGCTCTAGTGAACAAATCTGCAAGATTGTCCTTTGACTGAATTTGTTGAACATCTATTTCATGTCTCTACTACAGCTTATGAGTGTAAAAGAATTTTAGAGAAATATGTTTCGTTCTATCACCCTTGATGTACCTCCCTTTTATTTGAGCAATGCATGCCACATTGTCTTCATATACAGTTTTTGGAATATCTGTAATGAGAGATAGTCCGCATGTAGTATGAATATGATGAGCCAAAGACCTTATCCACACGCATTCCCAACATACTTCATAGCGTGCAAGAATTTCATAGTGGTTAGAAGCCACGGCGGCTAAATTCTGTTTCGTAGATCGCCAAGAGATCGTTTTGTCACCGCAAGTGAATACATAACCTGTTTATGAGCGAGCCTTGTGAGGATCTGAAAGATATCTTAAATCTGCATACCCCTTCAGTAGTGCACCACTATTGGAATCCTTTGCGTAGAATAGGCCCATGTCTGACGTTCCAGGAGATAATGGAAAAATGTGATTCACACCATTCCAATGCCTTCTAGTTGGTGCAAAGCTAAACTGGCCAATAAATTAACTAAAAATGCAATGTCAGGTATAGTGCATTGGGCCAAATATAATAAGGCACTAATTGCACTAAGATAAATACTTTAGGACCAAGAAGATTTTTAGCATCTTCTTTCGGACAAAAAGGGTCTTTCTTTGGGTCAAGTGACATGACCACCATAGGAGCACTTAATGGATGAAATTTGTCAATATTAAAAAGTTCTAAGATTTTTTCAACATATGTTGTTTGATGAACAAGTATCCCATTTGAACTTTCCTCAATCTGCAAGCTGAGACAATATCTTTCATTT
Source organism: Acorus calamus (assembly GCA_030737845.1). NCBI lineage: Eukaryota > Viridiplantae > Streptophyta > Magnoliopsida > Acorales > Acoraceae > Acorus > Acorus calamus. The sequence continues at coordinate 15,552,581 of CM060864.1, read as the reverse complement.
CAAACTCCTTTTTTAGATATTCAGAAGCCTGTTTGAGCTCTTCAGGAGTCCCAATTAGATTAATATCATCAACATACACTACAATAATGGTAAATCCGAGTTCCGTTTTCTTAATAAATGCACATGGACATATTGGATCATTGACATATTCTTCTTTTATTAAGTACTCACTGAGACGGTTATACCACATTTGTCTAGATTGTTTTAATCCATACAAGGATCGTCTTAGCTTGATTGAGTACATGTTTCGTGGTTTTGCTTCAGGCAATTTTAGTCCTTTAGGAACTTTCATATAAATGTCAATATCTAATTTTTCATATAAATATGCAGTAACCACGTCTATTAGATGCATGTCAAGTCTTTTGAGACTACAAGACTAATTAAATACCGAAAAGTGATTGTGTCCATCACATGGGAATATGTCTCTTCAAAATCGATCACAGGTCTCTATAGGAATCCCTGTGCCACAAGACTAGTTTTGTATCTAACAATCTCGTTTTTTTCATTCCATTTTCTCACAAGCACCCATTTACATCATACTGGTTTAACACCTTCAGGGGTTAAATGGTCGTATCCGCTATTGGAACCACGGTTGGTGTTACGCCCCGTCCTCGGGACCGTACCAATCATATAATATCAGGAGTCATACACGAAAGACCAATAATGACTCCAAATAAAATGCAATCATAAAAGACAAATATCGAATAAAATAATAAGGCTACAAGGAAGTGATAGCCAATAAAAAAGTGATGCGGAAGTATAATATATAAATTAGTCTGTAAATCAAAAACATTATTACAGATCTGAATACACGATCACTGTCTTGTTAGAGTCCAAGTCTAGTCCAAATAAAATCATATGTGCAACACGCACGATTACTAGTACATACACAAAGAAGATAAGATTGCTGACAGCCTCGCACTCGCCAACCGAAAGGTAGGACGCTCCACGCACAAACCACGCCAGAGAGATGCTCTAGCTCCACGCCAACCCAGTCCTTGGTGGAAAAATAACACACGAGAGGTGAGCTACAAGCTCAATGAGTGATAAGAATTCAAATTCTACAAATATAGTACAATATTAGCAATTTTTTTACTTCTAAGGAAGGATATGAACGGGAGAACCCCAACAGATAAATGTCACGCGGAGATGTAACTTCACTTCACCTCACCCACACCCTGGAGGGGGAGGGGAGGTTTGGGGACCAACTAATCCATTAACAATGATGCATAGCATCACAGACTAGCACTACGCTACAAAGATTATCTGCATCGATATATAACATGTTACGATGCCTTGCATCATCCGGTAGCCCTCTCCCGGGTAATCTTTGTTCTGGTGGCCATCCATGGTCGGTACTCGAGCCTCGTATGGTAGTGTCATCATACTCTGGGCATTCCCAATGATATGGTGGCATAATTTAGGACAAAATTAACACCGGGTAGCTTCGACGCACGATGATGTAGGGAAGCAATACTCCATGCTTGCGATATCATCAGGTAGCCTTCTCCCTGACGGCCTTCCAAGATAGGTACGAAGCCACAAGGGTATCAAAATAGACATTGGACCTCCTATGATGTGGTGGCACTATCCAGGATAGCTTCAACGCTCGGAAACTTCGATGCATGACGATACGGGAGGAAGCACTCCAACCTCATCCTCACCTTCACCCCTAGGGTGACATGGGACTATTAGAAAGGAAATCAACTCGCCAACTCCCTTAACCTTTCGGTAGCCCTCTCCCGGGTACCCCTCTTCCTGACGGCCTTCCAAGATAGGTACGAAGCAACAAGGGTATCGAAATACACATTGGGCCTCCTATGATGTAGCGGCAGAATCCAGGATAGCTCCAATGCCGGGTAGCTTCAACTCGGATACGAGGTAAGGGAGAAGCATTCCACGCTGACAATACGATCCTCAAGGATCAACTATAATCATCTAGCAAATAACAATGCTAATGAATTCTCTTGAATTGTCATACAGATGCATCACTCGGATGCGGGAAAAGATAGTTAAGTTCTCACACATAACAACGAGAAGGCGTGACCCTAAAGGCGGGTCATCCACTCATCTATTACAAATAGGCCAAGCATACTATCATAGCTATCGATTAACGAATACTAATACGATAAATGAATTCTTCTGAATTCCCATATGAGAGCATCGCATGGATACATGGTAAATAAACTATTGCATTTGCATAGTAAAATAAAATATGATCCTGACCATGTATCACACACATGCCTATCACACACATGCCTATCACAATTATGCCTGACTAATGAAACACACACACAATTTTACAGAGAAATATTATAATAAAAGAGATACATGAACCACATGTCCAAATAGCCTATGATTAAACCACGTATATACACATTTTATACAATCCAACATAGGCCTATTAATAAGCTAGCATAAATGTCACACCTTAGCTAAATATGACACAACCATACTAAACATTTACTAACAAAAAGGTAACCCTACAAATGGCTACCTATGGCATGCCATGCCTACTAATAAGATAGCATAAATGTCATACCTTAGCTAAATGTGACAAAACCAGACTAAAAATTTATTAATAAGAAACAATACTACTATAAACTACATATAAGATGCCATACTCTATACCTCATGTTATATAAGAAACCACAAATAAAGTTAATAAGTATGAGTCTAATATATTAATACAAGTTAGCAATCATGATTGAATATAATTAGGGTGCCCCACGGATACGTGATGCATGATTATGTGCATCGAGCGCTTCCCGAAAAGGTGGATCGAACCACTCACTAGTACTTGGATCGCCGCGCCTCCGGTCTACAAGATCTTGAGAGGGAGGAGAAGAGGGAAGTCAAGCTCAAACACACAATTTCTTACCCTACTCACTTACTCTTTTCCTTTCTCTTTTCTTTCTTTCCCTTCTATTTCCCTGTTTTTTTTTCCTTCGTCATTCTCTGCTGACAGCAGCACAAAGAGGAGGAAAAAAATGAGTGTGTGAGAGAGAGATGGAGACAAAAAGCCTATTTGAGGGTTTGGTGTGATGGGATGATTAGGGGGTGAGTTTAGGCAAGTTTCACTCACCAAATAGTGATTTGAAGTGGGGATGGCTTGCTCGGCAACTAAATGAAAGACCAAACTTCAATTTCACCTACTTCTAATCCAGTAAAATTCAAACACAAATACCAATCGGAACTGCATAATTTCTAAAACGATATCAGAATGTAATGAAAATCTACAAGTAGGCTAATGCCAGTACCAGAAGAATAAATATGCAGTCAGATTTTTTTATCTGAGCTCCTCAACTTTTAAAATAAATAAAACACGATATTTTTCCTTTAAAAAGTGACACAGTTCTAACAGTTGGGCACCGGGATCACTGATAAGAAGGCAAAGAAGGTGAAATAATAAGCCTATAGGTCACATCTAACTCTTTGTCTGAGCGCTACACATAAAAGCTTTTGTTTAGCGAATATACAATGTGACGGATGAAGACGTGCTGAAGTAACCGGGAAAGACAATAGAGATGAGAGAGTTTGTGATTGCTGGCTAAAGAAAGATGCTCTCTACCCTTGAAATGAAGACATGGAAAAAATGTTTACGCAAGAAGAACCGAAGTTGAGTCTAATGTGTCAAAGACAAAGCTGGGGAATAGGATAACGGGATTGGATCATCACGGGGGTCTGTCTAAACCAATGTCCTCATTCTATATAGAAGTTCCAAATACTTGGTGTTTTGCAAGTGAATCTAATTCTGTTTGAATAACAGCTTTCCATTGTGGCCAACAATTTTTCGTCTCCATTCATCCACTGAATATGGTTCTAAATCATTATCTGAAATGATTTTTGTAGCTACTGCAAATGAAAATATATCATCAATATGCACTTGCTTCCAAACCCACAATATTTTTGAATTTACATAATTTATGAGAATTTCTTCATTTTCATGTATTTGTTTTTCGTGCGCGGGTATCACTTCAGGGATGTCATTCTCCTTGGGGACTTGTGTCACTTCAGGGTCTTCTTTCTCTGTAGGAATTATTATTGTGGGTCTTTCAAGTGTTTCATGCTCTTCTAGAGAATTATTCTTCATTGTTTTTTTACTTCGGGGAGCCAAATTTTTTGAGCCTATAGGTCTTCCACGCTTCAAGCATGCCTTTGTTGATTCATTAGCCGGCATATTAACAGTTTTTTCTATTGGAATATTAATCCGAGCTGGAGTATTAGCAGTTGGAATATGTGATTTCATCACTTTTGCTGCATCATTTAATGCATCTAACAATTGATACGCAATTATTTGAAGATGGGACAAAGATGGAGTTTGCAATGTAAGTTCACGTCATTCTTCTGGTAACGAATTTTCTCCCCCTAACGAAGGGAATATTGTCTCATCAAAATGACAATCCGCAAATCAAGCGGTAAAAACATCCCCTATCAATAGTTCAAGATATCTTATAATAGAAGGCGAATCAAAACCTACATAAATTCTCAATCGACGTTGATGGTCCATTTTAGTTCATTGTGTAGGGACAATAGGAACTTGTACAGCACAACAAAAAATTTGAAGATGTGAAATATTTGATTGATGACCCAATACTGTAAAGAGGAATATTGATAATAAGCAGTTGGTAGAAGGCGAACTAATGCGGTTGTATGCAATATAGCATGACTCCAAGCTGAAATAGGTAATTTTATCCTCAAAAGCATAGGACATGCAATTAGCTGAAGATGCTTAATAAATGATTCAGCTAATCCATTTTGGTTGTGCACATGGACAACATGGTGTTCAACATCGATGCCATGCTACATATAATAGTCGTTAAATTTTTTTGATGTGAATTCACTAGCTCCATCAAGACGGATTGATTTTATATGATAATCTAAAAATTGAGACTATAATCGGATTATTTGAGCAAGTAGTCTTGCAAATGCAACATTCGGAGTGGATAATAGACAAACATGCGACCATCTTGCATATACGTCTATCAATACCATAAAATACTTGAATGATCCACATGAGGGGTGAATTGGGCCACATATATCCCCTTGGATTCTTTGTAGAAATGTTGGTGTCTCAACATTGATTTTGGTGCAGGATGGTCTAACTATCAATTTTTCTTGTAAGCATGAAGTGCATTGATAGTGATTGGGTAAAAGAATCTTCTGATTTTCTAATGGATGCCCCAATGAATTATCCATAGGCCCTGGATGTCCGAGACGATCATGCCAAAATGTAAAAATATCTGAATCATAAAATTTCTGGTTCGTTACAGCGTTTGATTTGATTGTTTTTACGGTTGTATAATACAACCCGGATGACAGAGCATGAAGTTTCTCTAATATATGCTTTTGGCTTTAAATAATGGAAGCAATGCATAAATACTCCATATTATTTTCACTTATAGTCTCAATATGATATCCATTAAGACGGATATCTTTAAAACTTAGCAGATTTTTTTAGGATATAATGCATTAATAATACAAAATTTTGTACCTCCTGGTAATATTATATTTGCTCTTCCGGTGCCATCAATTAATTTTATAGTACTAGAGATGATATTAACATTTGCATTGATTAATGTCAATGTCGAGAAATATTTTTTATTTCGTATGATCGTATGCGTTGTAGCACTGTCTGCCAGATAGATGTCATCAAGTATAGCCATTCTTGTAAAAAGAAAAATGAAATAAATAAATAAATAAAATAAATATAGATAACATAACATTGCATTTCATTGAAATAAAGCAAAATACATAAAAAAAAGGAAGGAAAATTACATGAAATAAGTGCTAAAAAGGGAAATATTAGTTGATGTGGATATTTCCATCATCAATCATATGACCAATATTGGCATAAGAATTAACAAAGAAATCAGATACATCCAAACGAGTAATATCTGATGGGCCATCACGGTTTACAGGGTCAACAAAATTTACTTCGACAGTCTTTCCCTTGTCTGTGATTGATGCCTGATAAATGTCAACTAATTGTCTTGACCAGTGTACTTTACCACCGCATCAATAGCATGCAATGTCCTTCATTCCACTTCTGGTGGTTGGAGTTGCTATCTTTATAAACCTTGTAGTTCCGATTGACGTCTCGTCCTTGTCCTCATCCTCAGACCACGGCCACGGGTAGACATCATGGATGCGTTTGCTTCAGGCATTGATGCATTTGATTCAGGTAGTGACGCAAAATCAGTTGGTCGGGATGCATGATTTTTCAATAAAAGTTCATTGTTTTGCTCGACAACAAGGAGGCATGAAATTAATGCCGAGTATTTTTTAAACCTTCGCTCTTGATACTGCTGCTACAGGAGCACATTCGAGGCATGAAAAATAGAATATATTTTTTCTAACCTATCATCTGCTGTCACCTTTTCACCACACAACTTAAGTTGTGAACTAATTTAAAAAATGACAGAATTATATCAGCAACATATTTGAAATCTTGCAAGCGTTGGTGCATTCAATCGTACTGAAGCTTTGGAGAGAATTACAGTCTTTTGGTGATCGTATCGATATTTCAACCTCTCCCAAAGGGTAAGATAATCTTTCACCATGAGGTACTCGCTTTTGAGATCCTCATGAACGTGGTGGTGAAGGAAAATCATTGCTTTTGCGCAGTTCTGCAGGGACTCTTGATTTCCTTTTTTTATCGTGTTGCCAAGGTTCATGGCATCAAGGTGGATTTCAGCATCGAGTATCCACGAGAGATAATTGTTGCCTGATATGTCAAGTGCGGTGAATTCGAGTTTTGTAAGATTCGACATGGTATATATCTCTATAAGAAAATAAAGTAATGTCACCACATGTATCAAGAATATAAAAATATAAACAATAAAACTTGAAATAGTAATTGTTTACCTTAAACAGTATAGGTTCAGCAACAAGTATTTGCAATACTAACATATTTGAATAAGCCATAATAATTTTAAAAATAATGGATTTACGAAAAAATTCATACAAAAGGGACTACCTTTATTTTAAAAAATGTGCACTATCCACTAAATATTTCGATTAAAGAGCATGAAACTTAACATATTTTCAAGTAAAAATAAATAACATATTTTCATGTATCATCATTAATAATTGAAAACTAATTCAAGATAAGACAACTAAGTAATAACAAGAAGTAGAAGAAGTTGCAACATTAATCAAGTGACCAGCCATGGTTCGAGTCCTCTGATAGATACCACCACACCTTTTCATGGGGACCGGGGTCTTCCAAAGAACAATTCAAACTACAACATATCTATAATCACACCTCACTCAATTGGAGCAGAATCAAATCACCTCATAAATTCAGTATGTAAGACTTTTAAACCGTGGTTCTAGAAACATATGCAGATATAGTGCTTCACATGTACAAGAGACATAAAAGCTAATTGTACAAGATACCATAGACAGAGGATTACATGGTCGAAATATTACTATGCTATAGAAAATGCATAAAGAAATGCATTCTTGAAACAAATCTATAAAAGAATATAACGCATGGATATATTTAATTATGTAGCATAGAGTAAGAAAACCTATTTTTCTTTATCAAAAAGAAAATCATAGAATTGTCTACCCTATTGTACACAAAATATAAGATAAAATCATGATGATTTAAGCATCATGAACTCACCAAAATACAACCCTCTTTAACGAATTGGACAAGAGCGTCGTCATGCTGATAACATGTTATAAACTAAGTAGAATATGAATACATAATCAAAATACACAAGGAAATAGAGAAGTAGAGAGAGAGGTATTTTATTATTTAATTGTTGGTTATGGAATACAAGGCAATGTTCTTCTATTTATAGGGTAAAAGGAGGAATCCCAAAGGTTGGGAGTTACAAGCCAAATAGGTGAGGGGATAGTTAGTGGGGTGATTGAGAGTGGAGGTTATGGAGTTGAAGAGTGGGGAGGTTATGGGTTGGAGAAGTGGTGGTTATCCACCATATTCACAACAAGTTCATATAAGTTCCCTTGGATTTAAATGTATTTGAGCAAAAAAGTTGATCAAATTTAATATTACACAATCACTACCCTATTAAAATGAAAGTATTAAAATCATCCATGGTCACTACCCTATTAATATGAAAGTATTACTTGTTTATTACTAAGAAAATGACTTAATTTTTTTTTTCCATTTTTTCATCTCATATATTTAACAATTATTTATATCCTGTATATTTAAAATTTAAGATATTCATTAAATCTTTCTAAATTAAATTTTATAAATATGTGTTATGTTATTAAATGGTATACAAATATATTATTTTATATATTAAATGAACTTTTTTGGAGATTCAATTTTTTTGAAAGAAGATAGGCAAGAGTCTTAGACCTTTTATAAAATAATGACAAATGCCCTTGGAACATTTTGTTTATATTTGTTATTCATATCAATTTTATTGTTACATCTTTATGCTTAGGGCATGTACATTTCACACATGTACATAACTAGTATATAATTAAACTATTAAGTATAAAATCAAATAAATTGAATGTATGCTTTTATATTTTTCTAATGTTAAATTAGAGAAATAAGAAAAATGATATATTGTAGTCTCATTTCTACAATAGCTTAGGAAGATTGTACACCCTTTGAATTTTTTTGAAATATGTAATTGTTCTGTAAAAATGAAATACACACTTGAATTTAGTTTTTTTTTGTAGAATATTGTCTTACTGGACAACATAACATGGCTCCGAGGGGATGCACTCCTCGCCTCTTTCCTTCAAGGTTTTCTTTGTCTAAAATTCTCTTTCTGTTTTGTTTCCTTAGCTTTTCTTTGATTCTCCATGGGTAGAATTCTAGAAAGATTTATAAACCCCAGAAAAATATTCGAGACCATTATTTTCACCTCGATATTTATCTAACACACCCCATTAGCTAACTCACTTGGTCTATTTTTAAAAAACTATAAACCAACCCCATTATAATGTTTTACACCTTACAACCCCACCCCTAACATTTTACACGTCCCCTCTCTCTCTCTCTCTCTCTTCTTCTCCAACCTTCAATCCAATCACCTCCCTTCCTCCGAGTGGTTGTCGTTGTCTCCCCCGCTATCGGACTCTCACTGAAGCCCCACCCTCTCCAACCACCACCATCAACACCTTCCCGATCTCCCTCGCCTTCCTCCTTGTCTCCCTCACCTTCCCACTACCACCATTACCACCATCTGTAACGCCCTTGAATCCACCATCCATATATATTAGGCGAGGGAGACGATGCGTTACGTGTCATAAACCTCAAATTTCAGAGTAATATAAGGGAATTTAACCATTATTTATCCAAACATAATAAAATAATGAACTAAATTGTATTGATAAATTATTACTTAAGACATCACCAAGATTAACAATAAGTCATCCCAAGTTTGGATGATTACACACATAATAATTATTAAACTTAGCAATCTCTACGGTTTTGCTGATAGAGCTAAGGAGAGTCTACTACATGCCAAAAGAAAGGTTTTATTCACCCTCATGAAAGTAACTAAACGATCAAGGAAGACAACCCAAACTTGATCTCTCTAACGCCTTCGAGATCCACAAACGCTGCTACCCTATCCTCAAATCTGAAAGGGAAAGGAGAGAGGTGAGCTACAACACGCTCAGTAAATGGACCATCATTATCCCGTTGATACATTTATAATAAAAATATCATAGTCATAAAATGTCTACACCGACATGTAATATATCAAGAGAGGAAATATACAAAAGGCCACTAAGACATGCAATAATAAATATATATACACATACAATCCTACCCAACATAATGCATGCAACACCAAGAACACGTATGTCCGTCTTCACAGCACCTAGCTCGCAGGGCCTTTCGCAGGCATGGCCACGTAAACATAGCCACAAAGACTTGAGTCCTACGTTCTCGGACCTGACCACGTTGACGTACGTCCACCTAGACGTTGGCCAACAAGACCGAGCCACCTAGACGGAATGGATGCATTAATAACCTATCATATCTTCAAAATCATAAAGGAATAGAGCATGCACAATCTCGAGATACCAATCATATCATGATATGCTCACATTTTTATATCAAAACTAGCAGTTATATTTCATAAAATAAGACGGTCCTAACATGAATACATAATATATTCTTTTAAAATCTACATATGAGACTCAAGTCCACTCACCTTCAGTCCAACGACGCGCAACAAAATCCAGAAAATCTCTATCAACCAAATCATATATGAAACGGCACGACCAAGGCACAATGAGCGCAAGCAGTACGGAACCAGGAGGTACCCATACTCACAGAAAAATTGACGGCTCTTGATAGAGTCATCCCGAAGCAGATCGACGGCTCTTAAAGGGGCCGTCCATGACAAATCGATGGCTTCATGAACATGCCCAACCACTCTTAACGGAGCCATCTCGAGTCTGAAAACATAAAACCCTATTTTTATTAAAATACCCTAACACATTCTATCATTGAAAACCATACACGATTTGTTTAAAATGATGTAAAACAATAAAGAACTCACATTGAAATCAAATCATGCGTATGAAAAATTGAATTAAAACTAATTAAAAAAACTCATTAAAACTCTTTGAAAACCCTAGTTCTATCATATGTATAAATAACTAATATGGATCTACATTTAAACTCCAAAAATCATAAAACATATGCATAGGTTCAGATCTATGCGTATAAGGGTCAAAACAAGGCTTAAAGACCATAAAAACATGATTTCTACCTTAAAAGAACTAACCTAAACATGGTATATACATAAACATATTTATTTTTACATGAAAGACTTACAACCATCTCAAAAACCTAAAAAATCCTTGCTATAACATTAAATCCAAAAATCATCTAAATACCATTGAGATCATGAGAAAAATCCAACAAGAAAACCTAAGAAATCATAAACTTCAAATATATACATTGAGATTAAATATCACCATAAAAAACTTGTAAAAATATCGTGAAAGCATCAATAAATCATTAGTAGAATACAAGACCCAAAATCATATAAAGACTTAAAAAAAAAAAAAAAACCTATTCTTTTGTTTGAAAAACCTTAAAAATGAAATCATATGAAAAGAACTTCTAAAGGAGATCTTTATCATTCAAAAGCTCTTCAAAACTCACCAAAATCCTTGTTCGAACTCCCCTCCCGAGCTCCTCAACAATGGTCCCAAAAATAAGAGAAGAAGAAAGAGGTTTTAGGGTTAGAGAGTTTTAATACAAAGGAGAGAGAGAAAAAATGGTATATATAAGCTTATACACATGGGGACAAAAATACAAAACCATTAACTCAAAATAATCACGAATTAATGCCCTTGCTTCTTTCCAAATACGGCCCAAAATTTCAAAATAAGAAACTCCCAGATCGACGGCTCTGGTTGAGCCCGTCGCCCAAAAACCGACGGCACCTCCTCGAGCCGTCACATCCCGACGGCTCTCCCCAAGCCGTCGGAGACATAGTCTGACACCCTGTTTTGGTTTGGTCCACAACTTGATCTATGCACATCCGATTTACGATCTGTAAGAAGCGTTTAAAAACCAATGAAACAAAGAATTTAACCACGCTAAATTATTAAAGATTTGAAATACTAAACACACCACAAAAATAGATTAATTATGGCAAAAGTCACAGTTGTTACACCACCACCGTCCTCTCCACGTGCGCCTTCTCCACCACCAAGTCGCTACCCCTTGCAACATCCATGCATACCAGGGTACCCCAACCTCTTCTACCAAGGTGAAGCAGCATTACCCGTTGTTGCTCAGGTTCTCTATCACTGAGTTTCACCCGCAGTGACTCAAGAAAGCTCCCGTTGATGTGTGCGACAGTATCTCAAGCTGCAGCAGTATCTCAAACTGCGGCATCCAAGAAAGACTGTTGGCGCATGCGATAGTTTTAGGCTTGATTTTGGGGTGGGTTTTTTTTATTAGGTGGGATATGAGTGTCAAGAATGTAAAAGATGGGTGGGTTATGTCGGGGTGGATTGCACTCTTTCAAAAAAAAAAAAAACAAGTTTTTAATGGCCTGGGGTATTACCCAAAGGGATGGATATAAAGGACCCTAAGATATTCAATCCCTCCAAATTTTGAATTAGGGATGCTTGCGCAGCCCTTAAGAAAAATATTGATGTTACACCTAGTTTTTTTTCAGCCCCAATTACAGTCTTATACGTGTTGGTAAAAAATTAATGAAGCATACACTTATATTAACGAGGTATATGCATCAATAAATTTTTTTAACATTTTCTATAAATATATGCATGCAATTCATTGATGTATATGCTTCATTTTTTATATAAGAGTATATCTCATTAGATATATATTATTTTTAAAAAATTCAAAACATGTGTAGACTGGAATTCGAGTTGAAAATAAAGTAGTACGTAACATTATCCTAAGAAAAAAATATTATCTAGTAAGTGCTCCTGATGAAATATGTATTCGCCTTTAGCAATATGAGGAAGTTTGGATTCCACCCTCTCCACATATAGACCTTCGGACATTTTCAGTACCACCCAACCCAATGTGCTCCTAAATGCGAGTCAAATACTCAACAGACGGCATGCAAGATTATCCCAAAAGCCACCATTATTTTATAAAAATACATGGTTCATTATGGGATCGACTTCATAAAAGACTATTTCTAAAAGTTACTCTCAATTATCCGGCGTGTGCTTGGGCGATATGGCGAGCGCAAAATGAGATGGCATCCTATTTCAAAAATTTATGGGAGACGGTGAAATAGTGTATCAAAAAATGGGGTGAGGGGTTGGCGTGGAGTTCCCGCGTTCAGGTGGATCACTGAGTAAAACATTCTGCATTTCAGGGCTTGGGTAGATTCCTTACCTACCGGGTTCTAGTTTCTCTGTTTTTTGTTGGGGTGTTAATGAGGGTCATCCACCTAGTTTTTCTTATATTGTTTTTTGTTTCTTTGGTTTTTTTTTTTTTTTTCATCTTCCCCCTCATGTACTTCCAATTCAGATTTTTTTTAAAAAAAAAATGCTCATAATTTCAATAAAAAATATTATTAATGTCATACAAAATAAAGTTCTAAATGACTTAATGGCGGTAATAGATATTTATTATCTGTTTTAGTAGATAAATATTAAGACATGACCTATTGACTATTCACAATTCATTTGATGAAATGAAATGAGAATAGTCTGATTTTGTCCAGCACAAACAACCACAATCAAAACATTCCCTTCTATTTTCAAACAAACAAAAAAGAAAAACCTAATTAGGGCACCTGACTAGGAAATTATTGAATTGGGCTTGAATTAGTGTCTGGCTGAGTTGTTGTAATTGCCTTAGTAATTGGTGGAATTGATGATGAAAATGTGTGATTGAAAATTAATTAGTTAATCAGTGAGAGTGTTTTCTTATTTATTGTTGATTTTTTTTTCTATATTGGGTTCTAGATTTAATAGCTTATTCATCTGAATAATGCATGCAAGTTTTTGGTTTATTCTACCTTGATTTTTGAAAATTGACTAGCTGTTGATCTCAATAGCCATAGTTGTTGTGATCTTTTATCCTGATTAACGTAGCATGCATTTAGCATGTGAAGCTTCTAAAGTTTGTTGTTATGTGAAATGAAAATTTTAATCATAGTTGCGAAGGTCATATCAGTCGCCGGTCCAGCCGAGACTGATTTACATGGTAGCTTGGAATCGGAGAGGGTGCTTTTTATTCTATCTATTGGTGATTTTTCTTAAAAGCTCATTTATTTGGTTAATGCATGTAAGTTCCTGAATGATTTTGGGATTTAGGAGAGCGAGGTTATTCATCAGATTGATCGACGACTAATGATTGTTTCTGCCTTGATATTTAAAATTTGACTATCCATTGATCTTACTTGCACTAGTCGTTGTGATCTTGTATCCAGGTTGATACAGTTTGATTTACAAATGTGAGGTTATTAAAAATTTGTTGTGGGAAATGAAAATTTTACTACTACTATGCACAATTTGATCACTGTTTGCTCTCTTTCTGGGTCAATTGATTTGTGTAACATGTGGTTGTTGTGTAATTTTGAGAATTTAAATTGAATCAACACAAGTAGATTATATTTATTGAATTCTATGGCTACAGAAAAACCAATATCAGATTGTTTTGGCATTTGTATCTTTTAACCTGTCAGGGAGGATCAAATGGGAAACCGATGCTGTTATATTCACTTTTGGTTCTTATCGACTGAGAGTAAGATGCAGAGTTTCCCTGATTTCAGAGCTGTTTAATTTGCATGTCTGTGTTTAAATTAATCTTGAGGATCATTTCTCCATGCTTGTGTTTTTCAATTCTCTTGAAACAATGGACTTTTTGAGGCTAGGGGATGCTACAAATATTAAATGTGTGTGCATGTGGATCTCTTGCGATCATGTTATGAAATTGAGTGTAAGAGTTACTAGAATTATGTGCATTTACTGGCATCATCTAGCAAACCTTTGCAATCAAGTTCTCTTATTTAATCCTGACAGAGCTGGTTTTATTTTTCAATCCCTAGTTAAAATATGATTTCTTCTTGAGGGTTGTGAACAAATAGTTAAGCTACAAATCACAGACACTTCCCCGGAGGTCATGTACTCGTATCGAACACGTGTCGGACACAGACATGGCATGGACATGGAAAACCATCATTTTGTCTTGGACACGCCTGGGACACAGTTGGGATACGGCCCAGGACACGCCTGGGACACGGCCCAACCAATTTCTGTCCAAAAGTAAAAAAGAAAAAGAAAAGAAAGGCTCAAACATAGCCCATGATTATTCAACTCATTTAAAACAGCTTAGAACAACTCATTTAAACAAAAAAAATTGATTTATTAATTTAAAACAATGATTTATAAAAACAGTGGTTTATTGGTTTAGAACAGTGATTTATAAAAATAGTGCTTTATTAGTTTATACTTGGTTATACATAGTGAATTAAATGAAATGTATTTGTTTATATAAAATAGTGATACATATTTATTTATTATTTTAATTTATTTGTTACCGTGTCTTAGCCGTACTCGTGTCTTATTTTTTCAAAAATTATCGTATCACCATGTCACCGTGTCCCATGTACGTGTCCGTGCTTCATAGTCGTTAAGAAAGCTGATAAGATGTGTCTCATTTTGAGATAATTTTTCAATCCCTAGTTATGATTTATCTTTTTTGAACAGCCAAAATTGCGCTGCACGTGGCTGACACCATAATTTGTGAAAATTTGGTGGCTCTGTCCCTTCATTTGTAGTCTTGTACCTTTCTCCGATTTCTATCCAGATTAACAAAGTTCCCTCTACTTCTTGTCATCTCATTAAATCTTTTCACTGCAAATGTTAAGTAGGTGCTTAAGCTTAAACAGTGTGAATTGCACATCACAAGCCTTGTCAGCATCTTGAATCCACTTGTAAACTTTTCTGAGTAATTTCTTCTTATGGAAACAGTATTGTGGTTTTTTTTCTGTGAAGTAAAAATATAGTCTTTATTTTTGTGGAACACAGCTGATCCATGTTTTTTTGTTCAAGTTTTGTCTCTCTAACAATTTGTGGAATTGTTTTATTTTCATTTTGTTTTTGGAAAGTGGCAAAAATTCGCATCCAGTTTTTTTTTTTTTTGACATTTTTTATGATCATTAAAATTAATGCACCTATAATTTGTTATAATCTCTGAATATTATAGATTCCAACGTGTCATTTTTTTTTCGCATAGTAAACTTTTGTATTTATGTAAAAAGATAATATGTACAAGTGTTAAAACATGAGCAAAAAGAGGCAAGAGTCTAATCAAAGACCTACTGCGATTACCCTCATTTACAATACATATAGCAGAATATCATTTGCTTTTCCTTAGATTAAGCTTCCCCTCTTTATCCTCTTGTAAGATCTGTTGGAGAGCATCCCAAAAGGCTGCTGGCTCATGGATTGTACTCCCTATTGAGGACTGATAAGCTGCAAGATGATCTGTAGTCCGATTTCCTTCTCGAAAAACATGAGTTGCTTTCCATTCAGTTAAAGGGGCAGACAGAAAAGCAAAGGAGCATAGATCCCTAAATGCAGTCCAAGAGATGCTTCCTCGTCCATGTATCCAAGCTATCACTATAATAGAGTCAGATTCTAGCTACACCCGAGTGGGATTTTGTGATGTGCAGAGCCGCATATCCTCCACGAGACCTTTTAGCTCAAGTAAATTAATTGAGGCTGCTCTAACTCTTGCAGATAAGGATTTATGGAAGTCCCCATTGCTATCCCGAACTAGAGCATGGTATGCAAAGCGATCATCTGAGTGCGATCCATCAGAATTAACTTTTATCAACCCGGGCTCAGGTGGTGTCCAAGAGATACTCTATTCAGTCCCAGGTTTTTCCACCACAGAGAATTGAAAAAGGCTGCACATCTTCATTGTGACCAGAGTGATGTCATCCATATATGATTTTCTAGCAAAAGCGGCACAGGTAGAAGATAGAATGTTGCGGACTAGCGAGGACATAGAGCATCTGATACTTTGAAAAATCCTCGCATGTCTTTCAATCCACAAAGACCACATAACTTGAGTCAAAAGAAAGTGGATCACCTTTGTTTCTGATGGGGTGGAACCAATGGTGGAGAACCAAGAATAGTGATCAGTCAAAGACTGATGCCTCACTCGAGAGACTCCCAAAGACTTCAAAATCGAACTCCAAATATAAGCAGAATATTGACAATGGAGGAATAGATGTTCGACACTTTCCTGTCTAGAAGGACAAAGCACACAAGAGGATGAGAGTACCAAATGCTTATTAAAGAGACGCTGGAGAGTGGGGAGCCTGTTGAGGCCCGCTTGCCAGCATAAAAAATTTCTTCTCGGTGATTGGATGGGGTTCCAAATAGTTTTGGTCCAAGCTAAGGGAGGCCCTTTTTGTCTAATAAATTCCCATACTGTTCTATAGGAGATGTTCCCTGTCTTTGATCCAGCCCAAATCAGTATATCAGGTCCTCGACCTTTTATTTCAATTTCTGATATTTCCTCCCAAAGGGAAGCAAATTTAGAAGGCCATCTAATTGGTTTGAGCCACTTTCCATTAGAAATGAGAGTACTTAGCTTCACAGTGGAAGAGAGCCCCAATTTAAATGAGTCATTCCATTAAAATGGTGTTGAAGACCATATCCCCGTAGCCAAAGATCCATCCAAAGATTGATAGATTCTCCTTAGAATATGACATACTTTGTGGATGACCGGACCCAATTTCTAGCCCTTAGAATGAACTTCCAAATGGTGGAGGAATTAGAACTCGATGAGGAGGTCCTAATATTGCTTTTCTTGAGATACTGCCTGCCCATCCAAGATGCCCAAAGGGATTCATTATTGGAAGCAAGTTCCCAAAATCGAACTCCCATAGCTACATCATTCCAATCACGGAGTCGTTTAAGCCCGAGCCCTCCCTCATCTTTAGAGAGACAAATTTGTGCCCATTTGACTGCATGTTGTTTGTGGGTATTATTGTCTCATGTCCATAAGAATTTTTGAAAATGTTGTTCAATATTGATGGTCTTCCTTGGAAGAGAGAATCTTGCGATCCAGTATTGGCTGAAACTTTGTAAAATAGAAATTATGAGTTCTAACCTTCCAGGTTTTGATAATAGGAGACTAGCCCATGACTGGACTTTATTTTGAATCTTGTCAATTAATGGCATGCACATGCTATGAGTTAGGAATTTTGGAGTTAATGGCAGTCCAAGATGCTTAACTGGCAGTTGAGCTAAGGGAATATTCAAGACCCTGGACAGAGACTCACCTTCCTTGGAAGAGAAGAGTTGACTCTTACATGGATTAAGGTGTAGTCCAGATATATCAGAAAATTGTCACAGCAAGGATTGCAATTCTTGGGCTGCGGAAATCTCACCATCAGTGTATATTATCAGATCATCCGTGAAACAAAGATGAGAAATATTTAGATCTGTTTTGAGAAAGTGACCCAGTCTGCCTTTCTAGTTTCACCTTTTTCACCTTCTAATCACATAAATTGATGATAGCAGCTTAGTATGTTGAACTTTTCCTAGAATCTTGACACCAAAGACTAGCATGCTAGGGTATTGGATGAATTGGCTGTTAGATTTGAAAAATCAGTCTCACGCATTCAACTAAAGTTAATAACAAATGTAGAGGTAACGCAGTGAAAAACGGATAAAAAGATCCAATCAGTGTTGAGATCTCATAAAAACCTTGAATCCACAAGGAAGAAGCCCCAAAACAGAGGAAATTTAAAATATTATTGATAATAAACTGAAAACCATATATTACAAGTCTGTTATTTATACTAATAGCATAAAATAAAAAATTACTAAAAATAGTAAAATTTGAAAACTAATTTTTCAGATTCTATGAGATCCTAAATAATCATATGAATTGATAGAAATCAATTCCGATCAGTTATGATTAAGATATCACAAATCTAAAATTTACTAAATATAGTAAAATCTCTAATTTAAATGACTAAATAAATGAATTTTCAAAAAGTAAGAATTGTTATCTGTATAACAACTAATCCAGAAGATCTCCTCGATATATTTCAACATGTAAAATTTCGTATGATTCCGAGATCGTGACCGTTGATTTGTAATTTATCTGATGGACCTCTTTCAGTGGTCCCATCTGCAAAATCTGTCCTACATCAGACTCCTCTTCTTCAAAAGAACTCGTCCTCAAGTTCTTCCGCTTTTCAATTGATGTTTCTTTGTATTTCACCTTTGGCAAGAGAAGAGACATTTTCTTGACTTTAAATTTCTTCTCAATAAAATCAATCATGTAGAAAATTGAATACACCTCGATTTGTAGCCCAAATTCTTCACCATTGTAGTAGTTGTAAAGTCTTCAGCATTATTATTGTTGATGATGGCATCCAAAACACTCTTGTTGATGATGCATATATCATGCAACATGAGCTTCTGTAGGGGCTCTTCTGTCTTGGGGGTCACCACTATGGACTGTGGAAACAACTCCTCTTATTCTCCTCCAATGACATCTTCAGAATTAACAGAGAAAACAACATCCTCTGCTTCTTTATTGCTCATGTCCTCATCGATCTCTGGTTCAACGATGAAATTGACCCGCTCTCCTTCTTCTACTGCGAACTCTGCGCCATCATATATATCATCAACTTCTTGTTCAACTAAAACTTTGCTCTCTTGTTGATTTTGATTTGAGCAAAGTTCTGGTTCATTGGAATCTTCACACTTCTCTGATAATGGTAGATCATAAGAATTGGCTCTTGAATCATCCCCATCTTTTACAGGACTTGCTCTTGTCGCATTTGAGCCTTTGATATCTCCAGTTGTGATTCCACCCTTACAATTTGACAATAATTTTGATACAATGGGGTAAATATCGTTTATAATTTCGTAGCAAAAATTGATTCATGAGGAGTTGTTTCATCCTCCACGTATGAACAAGTGCTCTTCCTCACCGTTGTCGGGTTCTCTGAAGTTGGTCCCACCAAGCAGCGGCACCACATTTTAATCAAAATGCCACCAATTTGACCATCTTCTCCTCTAGAACCTCCATCATCTCAAAGAATCTCTCAACCTCTGAGATCCAATCAAGGAAATCCTCAATCTGCATATTACCATTGAAATACGGAATATCCGTCTTCAATCGATAATCATTGTATTTCATACGCCACCTCCTCGGTTGATATCCATGAAGTACATCATCTTCATCATACGAATCTTCCTCATCATCAAATTGATAATGAGTGGGACGTCGAACAATGTTCCAAGCAATAGGTCGGCCTTGGGCAAATCCCTCAGTGCATATCTTATCACCTTTAGGATGCTGTTGTTGGCGTTGAGATTCAGACCAGCAATCATCTCGCGGATCTCTCGCATCTGATTGCGGTTTTCCTCGAACGCTTTCCGCAGGTCCTCCAATCCACGACTAGCTTCATTAGATTGGTCGTCTCTCCATCCGTTATTTTCCATCACAACAAGGCAAATCCTCGCTCTGATACCACCTAATGTAGCGAAAAACGACATCTGATTGCGGTTTTCCTTGAACGCTTTCCACAGGTCCTCAATCCACGACCAGCGTAATTAGATTGGTCATCTCTCCCTCCATTATTTGCCATCACAACAAGGCAAATCCTCGCTCTGATACCACCTAATGCAGCGAAAAACAAATAAAAAGATCCAATCAGCGTTGAGATCTCATAAGCACTTTGAATTCATAAGGAATTCTTGAATCCACAAGGAAGAAGCCCCAAAACAGAGGAAATTCAAAATATTATTGATAATAAACTGAAAACCATATATTACAAGTCTGCTATTTATATTAATAGCATAAAATAAAAAATTACTAAAAATAGTAAAATTGGAAAACTAATTTTTCAGATTCTATAAGATCCTAAATGATCATAGGAATTGATAGAAATAAATTCTGATATGTTATGTTTGAGATATCACAAATCTAAAACTTACTAAAAATAGTAAAATATTTAATTTAAAGGCTTAAATAAATAAATTTTCAAAAAGTAAGAATTGTTAGTTATATAACAACTAATCCAGAAGATCTACTCGATATATTTCCCCATATAAAATTTCGTGCGCTTCCGAGATTGTGACCGTTGATTTGTAATTTATTTGATAAATTCTTTCAGTGGTCCCATCTGCATAATTTGTCCTACATCAAGACATAATATCTTAATCATTTTGGGTTGAGCTAGCCCTATATTTACACGTATAGAGCTGTAGCTACATATCTGAGTGTTTTTTTTTTTTTTTTTTTTTTGGGTGGGGTGTGTTAAGACTGGTAACTCCAATGGTAGATACCCCAAGGAAGGTGAGACAAGATGTCTCCCAATACAGGAAGAAAACCTAGTGATCAGCTGCAATATTTGCTCCTGAGTTATATTTTTCACAAAACACTTAAAACTATCAAAAACATAATCCCAAGTATTATTTACTTAGTTTTGTTTTCCTTGGAAGATTTTATCATTCCTTATCAATGTTGTATGAAAACACCCCTTCTATTTTTTTTTTGAATTTTCCTCTAAGGCTTCTGTTGCCTTTCTTTTTGGTTTTATGAAATAACTCTCTCACATATTTTTAAACCGTTGTCTTATTAATTCACAAAGTGTTAAATCTTGTCCACATCTCTTGATTGAGCATGCATTTCACCATGAGATGTTTGATAAGGTGATGCAAAGACTGTTCAGGAAATTTTTAAAACTACTTTGTGTAGGACACTCTGATGATGCTATGTCATTGGTGATGCATACATGCTTGTTTAGTGTATAGACTAGAACAGTCCTTCATACTAAATTGGTAACCTTTTCATTCATTGTATGCATTAGTTGTCAAAATCTCATCATATATGTTGATGTTAACCTAATCATCAGAATTGATTTGTATTGTAGAAGATTTTTCATTTGATGGATTATTGGTTCATTGGATATTGTAAAAATGTTTGGATCTGATTGAGTTGTGCGAACATTTCCCAAGTGTCTGTTTCACAAAATGTTGATGAACAACCTATTAGAAGCCTCAATGGTTGCATGGTTACAAATGAAATTCTTTGATCTGTTGGAAATTGGTTATTCAGAAGTGGCGTATGCCAGAATGAAATCACTTTCGCAACACATTTGAATTATTAGAAGGTAAATAATTGTCCAATGAAGTATATATTTTGACAAGAAATGAATTGAATGTATATTTTTTGTGTTTTCTCTGATAGAGTATATAATACTAATATTAGAAAAAATTTGTATATCTGTATTAGCTATTTCATGTCCAGGTAAGCTATCTACTAACCAAGCAGGGGATACATGTTTGATTTCCATCCAGAAAATTATAAAAGTAAAAATTGCTCCCCAATAATTAAAAGATTTTTTTATATATATACCAAAATGCACGCGCCCTTAATTATATTTCAAAGGAAGGGGATGCCCAAAATAAAATCAGAAACAAAACATGATAACCCACCATGAATAAATATCTACTCTATCTCCTGGTCATACAAGAAATCACATTGTTTTACTCCTTAACAGATAATATATCCCTAATAAAATACACCCTCTTCGCACCAACGCAAGAGGTACCCCAAAAAGTGATAAAATTAACAATGGACTCTCAGATATTCTCCACATACACCGGAGTCCCTCTTAACAGTTGTTGTTGTTACTATAAAAAAAACAATTAAAAGATGTTTCTCTCTCTCTCTCTTTTATTCTCTTATTATCTTGTTGTTGTTACTCTTCTAATCCTCTCAACTCTTCTACAGTCATTGTTATTACACATATTTAACGATAATGCATTAGTTTGAAAACAAAAAAAAAATCTGGTATATGTGATGTTACTTTTAGGATTGATTGGAAACTTTTGGTTACTAGATCATTTTACTAGGTGTAATTGGGAATTGCAATTTGATATACAAATGTTGGTTTGGTGGAATATGAATTTCAAAACACCCAAAATCCAGCTTTTCAGTTCTTGATTTCAATTCGAACCAATTCCAAAACTGGAAATCTAATCCATCCATTGCAATGAAATCTCACAACTTTGGGATTCCAATTTCTTTCAATCCTCTATTCTCTGTTTAAATGAAAATTTCAATGTCTTTTCAAACCATTTGGGCTGGGTCCATGGGCCTATAGCTCCATGTCTGTTCTTGGCTTGTGCTGGTCCATCATTGCTAGTAATGATTCTCTTCTATTGGAAAAGAAAAACGATATGTCAAGCCAAGTGTAGCGTCATTCGTATTCCACAATGTATTTTCTTTTTCTTTTTTTTTAAATCATACAATCTTATTAAAATGCATGTTGTTATAAAATGAAACATATAATAAGATACAACGGTTTATTTTTTTCATTTGAAAAAAATGATTTTTTTTTTGCATCATAGGACCCCCATACATTATGTTAGCGCAGACATGCAGTATATACTGCACGCTATTATAGTGTATGAGGTTGTAGGTAGGGTTGTAAAATAAACTGAATGTATTAGTGCTCATTGGAAAATGATGTCCAGCCCCATTTGTAGCCCTCATTGTTTTTTTTTATTTATAAAATATATATTCGTCATTGAAGTACGTGTATTCATTTTTAGAAAATATGAAGATTTTCTAACGGGCTATATACCTCATTAGATAATGTGTGTATATATATGGGATTGATAGCGAGCTATAATGGGGACACTAGGTAACCACGCTGGAAAAAATGTTTACATGGATTTCACTGATACATGAACAACTACATGTATTGAGACCATATCCAATCAAAGCTGTTCAATCTTTAGTTGTACACTGATACATGAACAACTACCGCGCTAAGGCATGTTAGACATTTTTTTAAATAAGATAATTTTTGTATTTATTTAAGTTCTTTATGAATAAAACTAAAAAAAAATTATGAAATGAATTATGCATGAATTTAATTGAATAATTCATGCATCAAGTTAAACTATGTGAAACTGGAATCAACTTTTTCTCTCCGACACTAAACTGAATTGATTGATTTTTTTTTATTGAACAAATCACAAATTGAATTGAATAATTCATGAATCTAATTAAACGACACATGAATCGAAACTGAATCATACATGAGTTATCTTCTTGTCACCGCAAAAGTTTCCAACTCTTTTTTTGAGTGCCATGCATGAACTTCCAATGAGAAAACACAAAAAGAAAATCCTTTATATGCTATGGACACCTCTCAAACAAACAAGTGCAGTGCACCAACCATCTAAAAGCCAAAAAATTGCATCAATCATCTCCATCACTTGCACAAAAAGCTTAAAAGTTAGTTCTTTCTTTTCCATATCAATGGGTCAAATAGGATATGATTGTTTTCCTTATCTCGTATTGTTTTATTGTAAAGATAAATTATACAAGTTTGTCTGATTATAGATGTCGTTGACCTGTTTCCATATCCGATTACAAGCATTCATTTGTACTAATTTGAGGTGACACTTTTTCATTAACTATACACTTTAATGAGAAGCAGAGGCAGCTTCAAAGGAGGGGAACACATGTTTATAATAGATTATATATATGTAATAAGTGATCATTGCACTACCATTGATAGGATAATATAAGTGATGCATTTCACTGACCCTTTAAGCATTTGGAGGGCCAAACAATTTTTTTATAATGGCCAACACCAATGAGAATTGTGCAATTTTATTTTATGTTTTCGGTGAAACACGTAATTTTTTTATTTTTATAAAAATATATATGTTTCATTAGATAGGACTTTTTTTTTTGTAAAAAATTTATACATAATTATAGGGTTACATACTTCATATTTTATA
This sequence comes from Acorus calamus, assembly GCA_030737845.1. NCBI lineage: Eukaryota > Viridiplantae > Streptophyta > Magnoliopsida > Acorales > Acoraceae > Acorus > Acorus calamus. The sequence continues at coordinate 15,528,320 of CM060864.1, read as the reverse complement.
AATATACATGTAATAAATGCACAGTCCAAAAGAAAATTCAAAACATGTAAAATGATTACGAATTTGTTTGGATGTGATATTGAAAAACAGTTATTCTTATATTTTCATGTTTCAAACTCAGTTTATAAAGTTTTTGTATATTTTCAAGAGCTAATTTTCTTACATTGAAAAAAAAGTGTCTGTATGAGTTTGAAACGAAAAATGGAATGTGTATTTGATTCTACATTTAATAGTTTTTTTTTTCTAAAACGCAAAATTAACCCAAACGTGGACCGAGATGTACATAATATTTTTTAAAAAATTTATCCCACACTATTCAATCAATGGAGAAAACAACCCACTGTAATGCTGCTTCTTAGTGCTGGTTGTTCACTTCAGGTTGGGGTGGGCATTAAGTCACACTTGCTTGATACTTTTTAAAAACAATGAACTCAATTAATTAAGAAGATGAGATTAGTTTAATCATACATGATGCTAGAGAAAAGAATTCCAAAATCTTTTAGTGGAATTGAAGTTGATACTCCACCTATCAGAAAGATTTGGCAGAATCAACTTAAGATGATTAGATTATGCTTTAATTACACGCGTGTTTAGTGAAAGTTGGGAGTTGGAAAATTTTCATTAAGATGGTATATCAAGAAATCATGTAGAGGTTTGGGAAGAAGCATGAAATCACTACATGTGTAGTGAGTCTACTTAGTGGACCATATATGTAGATCTTAATTAGTTGATAATGTTGTTACTAATTAATGATGTTTGTTGTATTTGTTGTTGGAAAATTATGCTTGGCTTGAATATCTTGTATCCAAGGGTGGGTGTTTCAGTGAGGTCTAAAACATAGGTGACTCAATTTCAATGACATTTTTTATTTATTTTTTGTGGGGCTCCCCTCAAGTGACAACTTTACATATCTCAGGAGTGCAGGCTCTTCTTTCAATTCAAAGTGGGGTTATAAAAGTTTGGATAACTGGGGAGGAAGATTTGAATGATGCATTACATAAAGTTTTTGTACATGCACACTTAATTATTATACCAAAAAAAAGTCGTTCATAATTTTGAATGACAAAAAATTGTACATTTTCACACATACAGCAACCTATATGCATGATTTTTAATGCACATACTTCAATTGAAAAACAGATAAACATGTTTTTTAATTGCTCTATCAACAACTTGAATATGCTCTAATTATCTGAATTTTTTACAACATTTTATCTCGTTAACAAAATGAAAATGAAAATGAAAAGGGACGGTGCATAACACACTTATAATAATTTACTGATGTCCTTGCTTCTATGTGACATGACACCTCTCCTACTATTTTGTGCTCTATCTGTGATCTGTTTGATCTTTCCTTTAGATATCCTGGCCCAGAATGAGATTCCTGGACCAGTTACTCATGTTATAAAAAATAAAACAAAGATGTATTAGAGGCCAATAATGTAGAGGGAGAACAAGGAGATTAATTATGTTTATGACTTTTATCCTCCAAGATACATTTATATGTTCTTTGATTTTTAATATATCAGCTGTTTCTAGTTTAAAAAAAGATCTATTTTTTTAAAAAGACCACATTTTATTCTAGAGCTTAGAGCTTATGAGAATTCTTGTTTTAATACTGTGAGATGTCTTATATTTTAGCATGAGTAATTTTATTTATGTACCAGAAGTTCAAAGACAAAAGTACTTCATATTGAAATTTTTTATAAAGCTATTTCGGTCAAAAAAAATTTTCCTGATTTATTTCATGTCATCATTGTTGGTGTTAAGATTGATTACTTTTTTATAGGCGGTCGCATTACGGGGTGTTTTGAGGGAAATGGTCGGTGGTGGAGAGAGAAACTAAAATACTTTTATAATCTAATCATTTGATATAATGAACTGATTCTTCCTCTTTGTCCCTCATATAAAGCAAATTTTATCAAACCATGTGTATTGCTTTTGTATGAATTTTCTTTTCATTATTATTGATTGTTCAAAAGTGATGTCATTTTATCATTAGTTTAAAATGCATTTGATTAAAAAATTGATAAAGTTACCTAGATAATTCTCACGAGTGATATCTATCTAGAATACCAAAAAAGATGACCAATCACTAAGGTAAGAGAATTCAATGAAAACAGGTCTCTCAAAAAAAAAAAAAAAAGTAAAAAGTGCCCAATGAGAAGAACATGCGTTCCACATCTGGATTTGGATAACCCAATTCCGTGTAGGCAATCCACAAAAACATTTCTCCACTGCCAAAAACCATGGAGAGAGAGTCTGTGACACAATTCACATTACAGTCCACTCAAAATAAACAATCACCCATATATATACATAGTATAATAAAAAGTAGTCTCAAAAGTCATCATCATTAAGTCACATAATGTAATTATCTGATTTGGACAGTTCAAAAAGTTAGGTCAAAATTTGAATGGATGCCTAACTTTGGTAGGTTTGTTGAATCTCACTCAATAATAATAACTAACTGAAGCTCTCTGTCTCCAATGGAATGGTTTGTTTGATATGGATGGGGTTCTTTCGCACGTGTCGAGATTGGGGAGGTGGGATGTACGTGTGAGGCAAGTACATGAGGGGTTTGCCTACACGGATAGGGCTGCAACTTGGGTCGGGTTGAACCCGAACCCGACGGGTTGAACCCGATTTTTACATGGGTTGGGTTGATCAAATCGGGTTCGGGTTCGGGTTCGGGTTGGCCAAATCGGGTTGGGTCACAAATCGGGTTGGGTTCGGGTTGGCCTCCGACCCAACCCGACCCAACCCGAACCCGAAAATTAATATTTAAAAAAAATCATGGCCGTTTATTTTGTAACTTCTAATATGGGTAGTCCAAATTTTAGGTAAACCTAGCTAATCTTATGGGTTGGGTGGGGTTGATTTATTTAATTTACACATTATGTTAGAAATTCGGGTTGGGTCGGGTTAGTTCAATTCGGGTTGAAAATCGGGTTGGGGTCGGGTTGGTCCAATTCGGGTTAAGTCGGGTTGGGTCGGGTTGGTTTATTTAATTTCGGGTTGGGTTCGGGTTGGTCCAATTCGGGTTGAAAATCGGGTTGGGTCGGGTTAGGGTTGGGTCGTTTGGAATTCGGGTTGGGTTCGGGTTGGGGTCAACCCGAACCCAACCCGCCCGAGTTGCAGCCCTATACACGGATGTGCATTGTATATTTGTATGTACCCATGAGTGGACTTTTCTTTTTCTTTCTTTTCTTCTTTTGGAAAATAATTTTTTTTGAGTAATTGATTGAAATTCTTTTTTATGAATTATGGAAAAACATATAAAAGAAAATCTTGGTGAAAAAGGACTAGAAAGGACAGGAAATGCCCAAAAAAAACAAGAACCTGAAAAAAGATCGAGACACCACAGTTGTTAAAGCAGCTACGCAAGGATTGAGGGATTCAAAATTTACTCAATATAAAAGAATTTTGATTTTTTTTTCTGGGAAAGTGATCGGTTTGGAGGGCACTTTTTGATATAAAAAAAAAATTCTGTGATTTTTTTTATAAAAAAATGTTGGTGTATTTATTCCAAATCAAAGGATTTAAACAGCCAGTCTAAAATATGAGAGATTAGAGAGTAAACAAAACGGAAAAACATAAAAATAAAGTAATTAAGCAAAATTGACCCCAATTGTGCAAGAACCTTCATAGGCAAGAATTCTACCTTAGTTTGATACAAGGGAAACATAACAGCTCTGAGTCATTCACCCAGACACTCCGGCCCCTGCACCCCCAATCCTCTATACTAACCGAGTTCTCCATTCGCTGCTTCCTATGTGCGCTTGGGCCATTTGGATGTCTTGTTTTTTGTGAATACCATCATATAAAAATTAAATTTTAAGAGCATTGATATACTCAGTCCATTTTGTAGCTTATTTTGTAGCCCCATAGATTATTATAACGTAGTATATACTACATTATCATAGTTGTGGAGGAAAAAATTTACACCATGTTAAAAGACAATATTTGTCAGGGCATAGATGAGTATGGGCCATCATATCCCACATCTGAGAACCCGAACCTAAATGTGAAAAATCGAACATGCACTCTTGAATAGGTGAGACACGACCAGATTGAAACAGGTCTGGTCGGATGGTCTTACACCTCGTGGGTGAATGCCATCCCGATTAGGTTAAACATGATCAGATTGAATCTGCTCTGGTCGGACGGTCTTACACCTCGCGAATGAGAAACTAGGTACACGCCGAGCAGGACCCCATGTACCGATCAGACCAAGACCACGAGTGGATTTTCTTTTTTTCTTCTTTTTTTTTGGAAAATATTTTTTTTGAGTAATTGATTGACCTTTAATATTCTAGATTGAAAGAGATATAAGAGGTCTAAAATATGGGAAAACATATAGAAGGAAATTGTGGTGAAGAAGGACAAGAAAGATATGAAACGCCCGAAAAAAACAAGAACCCGAAAAAGGGTCGAGGCGCCACATTTGTTAAAGCAGCTACGCAAGGGTTGAGGGATTCAAAATTTACTCCTCAATAGAGAAGAATTTTGATTTGTTTTTTAACCATATGTTCATATTTGATCTGGGAAAGTGATCAATTTGGAGGGCACTTTTCGATAATTTTTGTTTTATTCTGTGATTTTTTTATAAAAGAATGTGGGCATATTTATTCCAAATCATAGGATTTAAATAGACAGTCTGAAATGGGAGAGATTAGAGAGCAAACAAAGCGGGAAAACATAAAAACAAAGTAATTAAGCAAAACAGATCCCAATTGTGCAAGAACCTTCATAGGCAAGAAACATAACAGCTCTGAGTCATTCACCTGGACACTTGCAATCCTTGCACCCGCAATCCTGTATACAAACCGAGTTCTCCATTCGGTGTTTCCTGCATGCACTTGGGCCATTTGGATGTCTTGTTTTTTGTGAATACCATCATATAAAATTAAATTTTAAGAGCGCTGATACACTCAATCCATTTTATAGCCCATTTTGTAGCTTCAAAAATGATAATAACGTAGTATATATTGCGTTATCAAAGTTGTAGAGGAAAAAATATGCACTATGTTAAAAGACAATACTTGTCATGGCTTAGACGGGTATGAACCACCATATACGACATCTAAGAACCCGAACCTAAATGCGGGAAACCGAACAGACACTCTTGAATAGGTGAGACACAACCAGATGGAATCAGATCTGGTCGGACGGTCTTACACCTCGCGGGCGAATGCTATCCCGAGCAGGTGAAACATGATCAGATTGAATGAGGTCTGGTCGGACGGTCTTACACCATGCGAACAAGTAACCAAGTACACACCGAGCAGGACCCGTGTACCGATCAAACCAAGACCATGAGGAGGACCTTAGAAATGATCAGACACCCATAACACCTGAAATTTTCAAGTGGGTGATTAAAGCCCATTACTCGTAAAATGTGGGTAATTAAGGGCACATTCAGCTGCAATAAAGTAAGACAGTTACCACAAAACTCTCCCACTAGCAACCATTAAGGAAGAGTTGTTGCAACGGCTATGAGGCCATTGACAACGGCTATTTATCCCATGAAACCTATAAAAGGGAGGGTTAATAGCAAATTGAGCTATGAGTTAACTTTTGATCAAGCCACATAATTAGTGAGAAAAGCATTTGAATTTTCTTACTAATACATCTCTTCGGAGTCCCCTTAGTTGACACCACACGGGTGTCCCCGTGATTCCCTTTTGAATGCAGGATCCACGTTCGACCGGGTTCGGATTCGACAAGGAGACTCCGACAGATAAAATTGACCGAAGGGGAAAATACTCCTTCAAGAGTATATAGGATTTATCATAGTATATGGTGCAAAAAAATTTATCATTTTTTAATACAAAAAATATATACTAATGTATCTCAATATATATTTTATTACATATAATTGCATATACTTCAATGAGAGAGTGTGTATAATTTTTTTTAAAAAAAAACCGATGTGATCTGTAATTGAGGCTGCGAGGGGGTTGGACATATCATTTTTCAAATTTTAACGTTTGTTTGAAGAAATGATAGGCTACCTACTCAATTAAATTAAGAAGGGTCCAATTAGAAAAAAAATACCAAAATCCAATTGGACTACAGCAAGAGACAAGTCTACGTATAGCCCAAATGAAAATTTTAAGAACCAATTACAAACTTGTCATTTACAAAGTTCACTCTAAAGATACACTTAGTCCCCGTTGCAACCCCGATTACAGTTTATACCATTTTTCTTTTTTTTTTAAATCATACGTTCTCTCTTTGAAGTGTATGTTGTTATATAAAATGATATATATGTTGAAATACAATAATGTATTTTTTCGAGTTAAAAAATAAAAAAAAAATAATATCATACACTATCATAATGTATCGGGCTACAAACTGGACTGCAAATGAGGCTGTGTGTATCAGTGCTCCTACGCAAAACACACCCCAATCTTCAATCGCGCACATCATCCTTTCCCACACATTTTCTACATACGGCATCACCCCTAATGCTTGATTAATTATGCAAAAAATAGAAATTTTTAATACAATTTTCCACGCAAAAAAATGCAATCTTTAATATGTGTTTTCCATATACGTAAAAATAATTTAATATTTTTAAAACTATGAAAAAATTTTAAAAATAACTTATAGAAGAATAAATTTGAACAATTTATCTTGAAAAAAGTAAATCCTGATAAAATGGGAACAAAGAAAACTAAACAACAAATAAAATTAAAAGGGGATAAAAATAAGACATACGATTGAAACAATGGAAATATAGAAAACGAAAAAATAACACACAATCAATTAAGATCAATTTTTTTAATTAAATAAAAAATAAAATCCTAATAAAATAAGTATGTAATAAAAAAATTAAATAAGAAAATAAGATCCAAAAAGGAAAAAAAGAATAAGTTTCTAAGAGTAACATAAAATTTGAAAAACAAGATAATAAATCTCGAAAAAATAGAAAGTAATATTTCTTTTGGGGGATTTAGGGTCCTCCAAAAAAGGGGTCCTCACTTGTTGCTTGTACTCAAGATAGATCATGTATATATTTAGTTATTAAAGTATATACTCATATGAATTGAATGCATATATTTTTATATATATTAAGATAGTTGAGTATATATTGGATTAAACAATTTGATACACTTTGTTAGTGGTGTGGAGAATGTAAACTGTTGTGCCGGAGTAATAAAAATTATTAGGGAATATACAAATTCAAATAATTCTTCACTTCAAGGCCATGAACATCAAACTTAATTTAAACTATATATATACAATCAAAGATTTGCATGTATGCTCAGTGAATAGTTTTCTTCTCACACACATAGTTGTCTGTGTCCTAATATAGAGAGATACAACCATTTGAGTTTTATTTTTCTGAAATACAAACTACAAAAAAAATTAACAGCGGACGATCTATCAACAATTCAGACGCCCAAACCAGGGATTGAATCAAACAACTGTATAAGGTGCTGAGGAATTAGAACTCAGAGAAGAGTTGAGGATTTTCATTAAGCCCATGTAGGATTTAAAAAGAAAGTGGAATGTCAGCATATCTATTTGATCAAAATAGACTATTTCTAAAATTTTGGTTATAGGAAATGGTAGAAGAAAAGAAAAAGATAAAGATGACCCTCATCAACACCTCATACAAAATACCAATGCAAGAGTATGAGTAGCCCAGACACACAGAAACAACCCGAACTCATGTAGGAATTGAATATTGTACTATTTGATGTCACATGGATAATTTAAAATTCCGAACCTCCTCTTGGTAGGATGGGAGAGGTACCCCCTCTTTAGTGAGGAGTCTTGGGTTCTAGTCTTGCCGTCTGCTGATAGGGGAAGATTTGACCAATGAAAAAAAGGAAAACAAAAATTACCCACCAAAAAAAAAATCATGAAAAGTGATTATTCGAAAGAACTTTCCGTTGGACCGGGGCAAACAGGTGGAGGTAGCCTTCCCAGCTTGATCATAAGGTCAACTACGGGGTCCCTCCGATATAAAAAAAAAATATCATGAAAAGTATTCATTAGATTCTAGATCCCCTTTTAGGTTGTGATATGAGTTATTATCAGATGGATAATTATTCCAATATAGATAAAGAATAATGTATTTTTTATTTGATTGTATTTTTGTAAGAATGTGACCCATTAAGAAATGAATATGAACATATAATGATCAATGTTCCATTTCATTATTTAGTTCATACAAGGTTACATTAGAAGAGTGAACCAATTAAGTACAAATTAATTAAGTTTGTGTGGTTCAACTCCCATGACTATTCATTGAATAATGAATATAGATATACACAATGTATAGAGAGTAATTGTGTGCATCTCATTAAGTGGTACACAATGTATATACATTTTCATTAAGTGATAGATAATGTATATACATCCTTTTAAAATGGCACACAATGTATGAAATGATTGTGTACATGAATTACCATTGGAATGAGGAACATATTCAATGTCTTTGTATTCCCAACACCCACCCATTATTGGATACATTCCCAAACATTTAGTAGGTTCATTGGATTCTTCAATGGGTTTTAAGAATCCAATTTATGTTTGAGTGTGGGAAGGGTTCCCCCTCTCCATCTATAAAAGGGAGTGGACTCCCAACTCATTCTTCATGTCTCACAACATCTTGTGTTTGCACAAGCAAGAGTAAGTCCACTCCATAGAGAGATAGGAGAGTGAAGAATCCTTCTATTTATTTTTTCAAGTCCTTGTTCCAAAAGGAGGTTGCTTACCATGGAGAAAGGTTTGTGTATATACATATATATATATATATACATATATATATATATATATATATAATATAATGATTCCGCATTATTGTAAAATATGATTATAGTATTCGTAAATATGTTAATCAAAATCATAAGTGCTATTATGATTTATTTTACAATTTTTAGTTATTCTTGTTGAAAAATGTAATACTAAAGTTTTTCTTGTTTGGTTGACCATGAATGAATTGTGTGTATAAAAACTAAATAAAACATGGATATATAGATATTTATATAAAAATTAAAAAATGATAAGAAGTAATGAAAGGTGATTTGACATATCTCTAAATTAGATAAATAGATAGGATGAAATAGCATAATTTCATGGGGATCTGAAATATCAATACTAGTTTATTCACACCTATTATGACATAGCTATATTCACCTCTTTTTTTTTTTGTAAACAAACAAACTTTTGGGATTATTCCATCATATTCCTCCCATATTTCACTACCCAAATAGTAAACATAAATTCACGATAGAAGGATGAAAATTAATCCATTATAAATAAACTTATGCACAACTTCATTGAAAAATATTGGTAATATTAGAAAGTTTTAGGCAGATCCATATTTTACGTGTGTTTCAACTTTCAAGGTGAATCATTCATGGAGTGACCTTTCTGTTAAATTTTTCTGTACACTGTAATTGCATAACGTAATTCACATTACAACCAACCACCTAAAAGGCTAAAACTGCATGCATGCATGCATAGTCAATTTTTCATGTAACAACAATGAAAATCACCTAAAGTATACACACACACACACTGACACAACCAACAAAATTCCAACATGAGATATCATCACCATCATCGTCAGCAACGTGTCTTTTACTTTCACCAGACACAGCGCACCCAAGAATAAGCACAATAAAGAATAATAGATAAAAAAAAAAATTGTTATACAATGATAAAAGTAATTTAGTATAAGTTTTAATATATACTAGTCTAAGGTTTATTTATGTTCATGCATAAAAATATTATTTATTATTTTGAAAAAAATAATTTCACCAAACAGTTTCACACGTATTCTAAAAAACACATCACATCAGTAGCATTATCATTTAAATGGAAATAAGATATTATGTATTATTTATTCTCAGTTTATCTAAAATGAACCAAATAACAATAAAGTTATTTTTACAAATTAAAGAGAGTAACAAAAACATTACAATCAAACAAAATGTTATATATTCTATCTCGAACAAAAAAAGTATGTTCCAATAACTATCTATTATAGAATATTAAATTATTCCGGATAAGATTATGTGAAGAAAAACAATCTTCACTGTAAAACTCACTGCATACACTACTTCTCACACATGCCTTTTTCTGGATATCATTTATCTTCACAGGTATTCTCAAAGTTTCACTAGAAATATTTTTTATGATAGAAATATAAAAATTTATAATTTATATGATATATCAAAAAAAAATTAAATTTTTTAAATCATTATAAATATCATAATATTTATAAATATGTAAAATATACTTTATTTATTTGAAAAGATATGATAAATATTTTTAAAATATATACAAAACATTATTTAAAGATATTTTGGAATGTAATAAAATTTTAAGAAAACATTGGAAAATGCTATTTAATATTTTCAAATATTTTCTTATTTTTTAAAAAAATTTGTTTTGCAAAATAGACTATATATATTTCAAATATATGATAAATATTATCTAAAAGTTGGTTTGATAATATCATTTAAAATATTTTTAAATTATGTGTTTAAAAAACAGACTTTTTATAACAAAATATTCATAAAAAATACTTTTTTGTAAATTTATTTAACCTTTAAAACAATGGATAGATTTGGGTGTTTTTCATTAAATATTTATAAAGATAGATTAGATTTGATAGATTTGTTTATTAAAATTTATTAAATATTTAAATTGATAATTTAGATTAGAAAGTAATTTCTAATAAACTTTCTTGGATAACAAACAGTGAATTAATTTTTTTGTAAAACAATTTCAATATTACCATATGCTTGCTTTGGTTTTCATTTTCCATAATAATGTTATCCATGTAAAGTAAGTATTACATGGAACCCTATATTTCTATTTCTATTAACTTGAATTTTATATTTTTGAAAGGAAAAATTAACATCAAAATCACAGTCTCACCTGTTGCCCTGCTTTTGGGGCCTGTTATACGCATCACTGTCTCCCACAGTCCCACCACCACCCCCACCACCAAACTCCAACTGTTATCCAGCTCCATCCAAACAGTGCCCCCAGTCTTTGGATAAGACTAAACCGCGCATGTCCCCTTGTTTACCCTCAAATACAGTAGTTCCAACTTCCAAGAATGAATAAATAAAATCCCCTGATAAGGTTCTCATCCAATTTTCATTCATTCATTAAAGATGGGGCTTTTGTTTTCACCCTGTCATGAGAAGACAAAAAACATCATATATAAACATCACCCTCCACCTCAACAACCCCCCATATTGTAAAGTATTCATGTGTTCACAATTATCTTCTTTCATTTAAGTTTATTTATTTTTCTTTTTGCTTACTTATTGGGATTTGTTTTTAATTTTAATCAGTTGTTCAAAAATAATTCCTAACAGTTAATTTTACAAATTATTCAAAAACTTTATGTGATAGTAATTGTTAAAAAAAACAATTCTGTATATACAATAATACAACATTAATATGACATATAAACATATTAATCATTTTTAAAATGACAATAAATGAAATATTTTATTATTTTTTCATAATTATCAAGTCTTAGATCTTTGAAATCTTGATTTGATCCCACGATAGTATGAGTTTATTATATAAAAGATAAATGTTTATCAAATGTAATATTCAATCAAAGTGACTAATAGAATTTCTGTGAAATCCTATGAATCATAATTTCATATTATTACATTGCATTTTACACAAAACACAAAAACATTTTTTCCGGATGTTTTTTTTTTGGTGTAAACAATTTTTTCGAATGTTAATAATATCAATTGGTCATCAATGTTTCAAATCAATTTTGTTATGATAAAAAAGGGGAAAAATCCATATAACCCCAGTAAACTGATTGAAATCCATATAACCTCCTGACTTTTCTTAAAATCTATATAACCCCCTGAAAATACCTAATAAAATCAAATAACCTCCTAAATAAAATTTAGGTTTACAGATGATGAATATTTTGTGAATATTATGTTTGGTTAACCCTAGTAGAAAATACAGTATACCAAAAAAGCCCTACAATATGTTAAAAATGCGAAAAATCTTTTATAAATGACGATTTTATCTCACCGGATAGGGTTTTATAATATTTTCAGAGAGGGTAAAATCATCATTTTTATAGGATTTTTCACATTTTTAACATTGTAGTGATTTTTTAATATCTTGTGTTCTCAGTCAGGTAAACTAAATAAAATATTTATAAAATATTCATCATCTATTAAAGAAAATTCTATTTATGGTGTTATCTGAATTTACTGTGTGTTTTTAAAGAGTTTGAATTTGAAGAGAAGTCACGGGGTTATATAGATTTCAGTGAGATTTCAGGGATCTATTGATTTTTCTCTAACCAAACAAGGATTTGGATCATCATAATTATACTCGCGCACTGGGAGACGCATGTCAGTGCTGACACGCGGTGGTAACTCTCACGTGCCACCATGAAAAACCGCGGAGGTCATTCCAAAAATAAATTTTATAAAAATTTTCAAACAATTTTTATCTTATTATGTTTTTATAAAAAAAACATATTTTCTTTTAAAAATAGAACACCAATTTGTATTAATAAAAAAATTATAAAATAAAAGAAATAAATAGAACACCAATATATAAACTTTTATAATGATATGTATAGTGAGACTATAGCATGTGTACGTCCTTTTTATTGTACTATACTACTATAACATTGTATGAGACTTTTTTTTTAGGAAAAATTCAAATAACCCCAGTAAATTATCTAAAATTTACATAACCCCCTAAAAACATATGTCAATCCAAATAATCTATTAAGTTAAACTTTTGTTAGCAGATGAAAATATTATGTGAATATATATGAAAATACAGTATATCAAAAGATTATTACAATATGTTAAAAATCCCTTTATAAAATAACAATTAACCATATCGTCATTTATAAAAAAATTTGAGTTTTAAACATATTATAAGGTTTTTTTTAGCTTACCTCATTTTCACCAATAATTAATCAAATATAATATTTCTTATCTATCAATTAAAATTTAACTCAAAAAATTATTTAAATTTATACGGGCGTTTACAACGGACTAGATCACATGAACTTCAATCACGGGGTTACACGGAGTTTCCCCTTTTGTTTCCGTATTTTCCGTGGGCAGAAGAGAAGAACGTGGTGTGGGCCCCCAGTGGTTCGGCTAAAAACGCGACGGTCAAGATGGGCCCGGGAGGGACAGAGGCGCACGATAGCAGAGATGGGAAAGGCGTATGGTAGCGGAAAGTGCGTACGAAAGGGGGGTGGGCATGTCTCCTTCCTTCCGTCTGCCGGGATTTATCCCCACTAAACCCATTGTGGACCCCACCCCCCGCCTCTTGCGTCACGTCAGTTCATTTAATATGGGCCCACTTTTTTTTGTTTTTTTTTTTTTTTGTAGTTCGCAGATGGTACGATCTAGGCACGTAAAAGTGGACCGCACGTAACTGCTATGGTAGCATTCAACACAGAATGTGGGTGATAAAGGCGACATGGTGAGTAAATGCAACGAACGTTTCCCTAAGAAATAGTTTACTACCAGTTAGTGAAAAAATGGTTACAAAGTAACCAACTGAACTACGTGAGACTTGAACCCCCAGCGGGTACGTAAGGCAGCCAATAAAAAATGTCGTGCGATAGCACTCTTATGGCATTGGATGATCCATCAATCGATAGATCGAGTTCTAGATTCCTCATTTAAGGCAATCAAGAACCGTCACTGTGACAATGCACATCAACACCCTCAACAAGTTTGGAGAACATTGAAGAGGGTAGAGATGGAACCAGCGCATGAAATCCCTAACTAACTTAGGTAGAGGAAAAGAAAGAGCACTCCTCAGCATCTGTGAGGGGTACATGTACAGCCTACCAGGAGTCCCGTCCTTTACTTTGTTGAAGAATCTATAAGTGGTCGGACATATGTTAATGGAGTCTGGGATGGACAAAGTGGACCGCAATATCTGAACAATATCCATCGACATGGCAAAAAATTGAAAAAACATGGGGTTTGAAGTCGAAAAAGCGAAGGTATTCCTTTTTCAGATTTTTTTTTTTTTTTTGCCTTCTAATTTCTGAAACAAGAAAGATTTTATGGGAGGGAAACGTCTCCTCGAGAACCCACCATAATCATGATGGAGGAGCGCGAAAATTGAGATCGTGGAAAGAATTACCGTCGAAATCTTCTGTGAAATTCGAGGCACTTTCGAGGTGACGATTTCAGACGCATGGCAAATATTTAATTGCCACTTTCTTACGTGTCGCGGAGACGAAGGTACTCAGGGTCGATGAAAGCAGTTTGGGAAGCCTGATCGCGAAGTCTACTCGTGAGCGCTACTCAAAAAGCATATTCGTGGTGATTACTTCAACGACCAGGTATCCCAGTTCAGCATGCATACATAGAGGTGCCATGAGAATCAAAGTTTTGTATCAAAAGTACAGACGAGTAACGATATGAACAAGATTGAACAGAAAAGTAATTTTTTTATTCATCTGATGGATAAAGATTACAAAAAAAAATACAAGGTGTATTCAATCTTTTGTTCTATCTTCTGCTCGGCCCTTTCTCCGAAGTCTCTTCTCCCGTGCCGCATGAAAGAGCATGGGCAGCTCGTCGTTGCTCATCTCTCGAAAATCACGTGATTGGTCAGAATAGCCCAGGCGATAGCCACTAATGAAGTCTGAAAGATGTTCTGCTTCATCACGCTCGTAAGCTTCACGAAGAGAACGCAGCTGACGATCTATGGAGATGGAAGCTGCACGGATTGAGGCTTGAAGGTTCCTCGATGGACTGTCGGAGAGGAGGAAGACCCTGTGCAAGCGTTCCTCAGGCATAGGAGCAGCATCTGTCCCAACACCCAAGTCCGCAGGCGACATTGCGGGGGGTGGGTTAATCTCCATACGGCGAGGGGTAGGGGCAATTCCCTTACCATCAACAGGCGCCAGAGAAGACGGAGAAGAAGAGGAAGAGATAGAAGTGGAAGGGGAGGACGATCGAACGGCGAGGGATAGAGTGAGTGAGTCAGGAGAAGGCGGCATCGACGTCAGATGCACCGGTTGGGCAGCGGAACATGATCCAGAACCCAATCGAAGGAGCCTCTGAGAGCGCCGCCTCGCCCCAAGATGTAGTCCGGGAGGAGAATGAACCGAACCCTAACCCTCCGCCGGCTCAACCACACCGGCAGGAAAGTTTGCAACCGGAGGAGCGCGCCTCGGTTCATCCAACCCAAGCAGCACCCACCACGATCGGTCAGGATACTCCATCGCTCGGGAGATGGCGTCCATATTCACCTCCTCGACCTCTGGCCTAGGGGCATCTAACATCGGCCTCTGGGGGTGACACAAGTGGCATTGGGAGATATCCCAACCAACTGGCATTCATGGGCCCCGAACCAGCACCCGGCGGCTCTCCCAATCGTAGATATCGCCCCGAGACAAGCCGAATACCAGTTCTGGTGCCCCAGCGCGGTGGGAGATATAGAAAGATGGAGAGCGCCCCGAGATCGAGCCCTTGATCTGGTAAATCCACCGGATCTCTGACAGACCCAACTCAACCCCTGTCTTCTTCCCAACTCGATCGTGCACATCAGGATGCGATACACGTTGGGAACGATTAAGATGGGATGAAGACAAAAAAAGTCAAGAAATTCAACTATCAGGCGTAGCAAGGACAAAGAAAGACCTCCACCCTCAGAATAATTCGGATAGAGGATGATAGAGTCAAGGGAAAGGATGGGGATCTCGTCCTTAGACAACTCATCAACCGAGAAGTCTGAAGAGATCCCCAACTCCTTGTGAAGGTCTGAAACAGGAGCATCGTTCTCCATTTTTAGGAGGAACAAAAGCTTCAAGGGGAAGAAGAAGACAAGGTGGGATGAGAAATGCTACCCACTTTGGCCTTTAAATAGGACATCGGCGACACTTCTAAAAGACGACAGCAATAATTCACTGCGGATATTGAGGTGTATCAATGCATTGAATAGGTGTTTCACAAAACCCTAAGAGGCGCCGATGTGTGGGTTATCGAAGAAGAATGATGTGGGAAGCCACGCGGCATTAAGAGCTGACTCACCAAATCAGCCGCCAAATTCGCAACAGAGCAGAGAATCCCGAGGGGTCAGGCGACCAGATCTTTGACTCCCGAAGAAGGATGAAAGATGACCGGATTTCCTCATATCTCCTGTTCTCTCGACACTTCACAAGAACATGAGAGAGGGTATATGTGGAGGTAAAAATCTGCATCTAAACACGTGTCGTGACAAGGCAAAACAGTGGAATATGGGTCATCCGGCAAAAATCCTATTATGCCCAATCCACGAAAGATGACCTCATGATGACGTCATCCGGCAGGTTGACACGACTAGACTAAAGGATCTAGTCGTATGATTGATCTTCCTGCAAATCAGAAGGGATCACCACGGGTAGTCCATGGCACGACCAGGCGACAGGTCCGGTCGTTCGACTTTGCTACTCAAAAACGAGTGATCTAAGGCACGACTAGACGACGGGTCTGGTCGGGCGACCTTATCACTCAGGTGCAAGTAATCTAAGGCATGACTAGATGACAGGTCTGGTCGGTCGACCTTATTACTCAGATACGAATATTTTAAGGCACGATTAGACGTCAGGACTGGTCGGTCGACCTTATTATTCGTCGACGTAATGTACAGGCAAGCATGTCAAGATGCCTCAAGCAGGTCCAGAAACGGTCAAGGGACTATGAACGCACGTAACTGCCACGACAGCATTCAAAGCCCATTACTCACAGAACATGGGTGATAAGGGTGACATGGTGAGTAAATGCATGGAACGTTTCCCTAAGAAATAGCCCACTACCAGTTAGTGGGAAAACGGTTACAAAGTAACCAACTGAATTACGTGAGACTTGATCCCCCAGTGTGTACGTAGGCAGCCTATAAAAGAGGTCGCGCGACAGCACTCTTACGACATTGGATGATCAATCAATCAATATATCGCATTCTAGATTTCTCACCGAAGGCAATCAAGAACCGTCACTGTGACAACTTAGTCATTTGTGACAGCCAGGCACAGTCTCCCAACAAATCCATTTCCATATAACCCTTCCACTAAAAATCCTTTACCAAATCCTTTTTGAAGTTCCTAATCCCATAAATCACAATTTTAACTGTGAGGGAAAAATATCCTCCTCAATTAAGCCAGTTTAAACGAGTATAAGAGAGTATAACAATTCTAAGTAACTCATAGGACAAGCTATACTCACTTTATCTATTCTCATGAGTCCAGATGTTAAATCAACATTTTACATCTTATCACATCAAATCACTTATCAACACCTCTTATAAATCAAAGGGCTCACATGTCAAATCAATTTTTTTATATTTTATTTATATTTTATTCGTTATCAAACAAACAACTCAATCTTTATTCTTATGTTTTCCAATGAGAATAAAAAAATCACAACCAAACAGAAAATCTCTTATTCATGTAGATTTGTTATCTATACTGGCATAGTTATCTATCCAGAATAACTCAATTCCGCTATCCAAACGGAGACTTATAGTATGTTTCGTATCACCATTCGATTGAGTTTGTTTCTAGTTTATTTAATGTCTAGTTTGGCATTGAGATAAAAAGTTGAGATAAGAAAATAATTGATTTAAATTATATATTGTCTTATATAGCATAAGAAAAAAATGGATAAAGCATTGACAATTGTTCGTATTTTGAGAGAAAAATAATAATATTTTATTCTCGGTAAAAATGTGAAATATGCTTTATCCCTATTTTTTAACATCGTTTTGTATAACACAACATTTATGACCGTCTTTTACAAAAATGTAAAAAAATAAAAAACTTCATAAAACTAAAACTAACAATCTTAATATTTCTTTAATAGAAATGGTAGACTTGATATTTTTTTAAAAAATTTAAAGTTATCTCATATTTTACACATGTAATCCAAATACAAAATTAAGGATAAGAACACAAAAAAATGGGGATAACAAAATGCATTACCAAATGTAAATATGGATAAAAGTAATTATTTTTTTATCCTCATAAATTATGCTAACTTATCTTAAATATTTATCCATTTATCAAACTAGGCCTAAAAGTTAAAAGTCTTGTTCAAATTACTAAACAAGTCCACTTAATTAAATAATTGTCATCATCATTATATAAAAAAATGTGTCTCGAAAGTTGTGTTTATTCCAACAAAAAAGCTTTAGTTGTCAACAATAAACCTGATTATTTGATTAATTAAAAATCAGCCTTTATCATTACATCCTAAAAAACGTGTATGAAGCTTAAATGCCTGTTTGGATAAAGGTATAAGCTATTATGGGTTTTTATACCTATTTCATGAATTGTTGACTTTATATATTGAATAAATGATTTTATGTGTGGTTGTGTTTTCAGTTATTCGGGTTGGGAAACACAACAATAAAGGTAAGAGTATTTGATTGATGAGGAATAAATGTAAATAAAGTTTAAAAGGTTGATTTGACATGCATGTGGGCCTCATTGATGTATAAGAGGTGGCGACAGGTGATTTGATGTAATGACATGTGATTTAATAGGTGGGTCACCTTATACCAATGGATGAATAACACAATTCTATAGGAGACTTGAAATACAAATACCAACTTATTCTTATATAATTATGCATAATTATACCCCTTTATACCATCCACCAAAACAGCTTTTTTACTTTTATTCTCCATTATCCTCCATATTCCACCGTTTATTCCCCTATCCAAACGGGCCATAAAGTTGTTTTTCAAACCGTGTTTCATACGGCTAAATGTTTTTTTTCAATGTTTAAAAACAAAGAGTTCACACACTCAATTCATTTCACAATAATATACATTATGATAATATAATATATACTGCATTCTACAATTTTTTACGGTTATCAAGTTTTAAATCTTATTATTTTTACAAGTCTTTTTGTAGTATCATAATAGCATAACAAATATGATTTTATTTATAATAAAGATTTAATATGAATAAAAAATGTATTAATTATAATTTTAATGAATTTTTAAATAACATTCAAGTTCAATATAAATTAATTTTTCTAATAGGAGATGTAGATTGTAAAAATTAAAATTGTTTTCCCCTCTTTGAAGTGCGATGAGGCAAATTGTGAATTGTAAATTATTTTTTAAATTTCGATGATGAATTAATTAAATTTTAATTTTTTTAAAAAACTCTGACCAATCAAAATTTAGAAAGACTCTTTTAACATCTTTTGGTGAATTATTCTTTTAGGGCATGTTTGGATACTGTGCAAATGGGGGTGGGTTTTTATTTGCACATGTTCAAATATAATATTTTGTTTGGTTATGATATTTAAAGTGTGACAAATAAAATCCAAGGTTTTTATTTGCCCCCAATATATGGGGAAACAAAATCCCAACCAACCCATGTGTTTTCATTTGTAACAGATTTTATTTTCACACCTCTCAAGTGTATATAAAGCAATTTTACATTTTTACCATCGAACAAATTTATTAAAGTCTATATTATCCAAAACAAATATTTCATCTCTTAATCTTATCTTAAGTAATAAAATAGATAATTATATTTTATAAATTTATATAACTTACAATAATATAATTGTGTGGATAATAAATATTAATGTGGCATGAAAATATTAAAATATGTCAAGAAATCTTAACTAATTATCATATATATTATCCAACAAAATTGTTATTTATAAAATATAAAAAAACCTTATAGGATTATTTGTTAGTTGAAATCCGATTATTTTTTATTTATATTCTATTATATTAGAACTTTTTTTAACCACATTGACTTATATAATATATTTTTCATAAATTTTTTGGGTTTTAAAAAAATAATATATTTGATAATCATTTGAAAAAAATATTTTATATATTTATAATATTATTATCTTTTAACTAATAAATTGACACATATACAAACAGTTTCACATATATGAGACAAACAATTACTAATAAGAACATATGTGTAAATGATAACACAATATGAAAATAGACAAACATGTGTAAACAATGTACAAAGTTTCCTTGCACGTACAATGTAAAATTTGTCTGTGCAAAAAAACACGTACAAATAATCACTGCATCCAAACGTGCCCTTAACATTGTTTTTACACATCTTCCATGGTACTGCACTTCAACAGTATGCACTCCTTAAAGGGAATAGGAAAAAAGTTTGGGACCAAATAAATTTTGTCTAAGAAAAAAATTTAACTAGTGCAAGCTGTAGTGCAAGCTGAATCAAACTGAGCATGCACACGTGTGTGTTTTTGGGCTAATCCCATCCTTTACTAAAAGGTGAGGTGCCCTTAGAGCCCAACTTATGAAGCAACATTGTGTGTTTTTTTCAATTTTCCAAAATGAGACTAAAGTTTTTCTCCTCAACCAACAACCAAGTTCACCACATTTCTGGTATTAAATTGGATCCAATTGCTCATTCACTCTAAATCGATTTAAAAAATATAAATAAAGTACATTCATCTACGCAATTCATTGGTTATCCATTTCAATGGATTTGTGGAACCGAACATTATTTTATTTCAAAGTATACTTGGTCAAAATGAAGCTTTCGACAATCTTAGGTTTCGTTTAGATCCACGTCTGAACAGACATGGATCCAAAATAGCAAAACGACAAACACGGCATTTTTTGCGTTTTATTCATTAAAAACGTCACATTCTAAATTTCCCAAAAACAACACCATCTAAACGTGGCATTTTTTGCATTTTATTCATTAAAAACGTCACATTCTAAATTTCCCAAAAACAACACCATCTAAACGTGGGATCGCTTTTAAAAAGACGAGCATTAGAAACTCATTTTCAAATGGATCCTTAGTACCCCCAACTCAAAATGGCTCTAATCGACTACATTTGATTTGATTTGATTTTTTCTACTTTTGACTTAAAAAATTGTCACATTTTTCTCAAATACTTTATACACACGACTTCCCCCAGATATTTATACGTGCAATGCACGTGACATCAATCAAGATCGAACAGACCAACGAGAGCAAACCACAGACCAACGAGAGCAAACCATATCCGCCAGCCTAGACCAGATCGGATGCGCTGGAAGATCACACGTGCGCGTTCACACGTGTCATCCACTCGTTTTTTATTGCCACTTTTATTCACAACTGGCAATAGCCGGTCACGACCGGGTGAAGACAGTGAGGATGGTGGGAGTGACGATATCGTCAAAAAAATAAAAACACTGTATCAATCCGGACCACGAGATTGGGACGGTCGAATGGGAAAGATCAGCGTGATTGGGTCATTCTCAACCGTACGATCTCATAATTAAAAAAAAAATAGAAACGAAGAAGTGAAAAAGAGTGAATTTTAATGAAATACGGAGAGGGTTTAATCTGAGTGGGACCCACAGATTGGATTGATATAAGCCGCCAGCAGTGGACCCTATTCGGGTACGACTGTAAATCCGCCTGTTTAGTACTCTTTAGTTAAACGGGTGTCTTATTTACACCCTTATAAATTATTTGCACGCACTATCCTCAGTGGCGGAGCCAGGAATTAACTCCAGGGGCGACCTTTAAATATAATCTTTTACTTTTTTTCTTCAAAAAAACTGAAATTACAAGGGATGTTCAAAAAAAAAAAAAAAATTTCTTTGTGAAAAATTATGACCACAAGGTTGACAAAGCCCATTTATAAATATGCTCTACGAATTGGATCTCTATTATTAAGATTGTAATCCGTGGTCGTAGCCCTGGATCTGTTAGAAGATCTGTCAAATTGATTTCTACATGACTTTGCTTTGATGAATTATCATTTCTTTTTGAAGGAGGTGACGATTCCAATTTTGACTTTCTTTTTAAGTATTTATCCATAATTGTTTCAAAAAAGACATAAATTTCTATATTAGTCATATTTTAATCAAACAATAAAAAAAGGCATAATGAGGCAATAAAAATATAAAACAAGAAAGAAAATCTCAATACATTTTAAAATTCTAGAGATCTTCTAAGATCATCAACAATAGTATGATCCATAGAGTTTGATAATTATTTCACATAGAAAATATTTTTTTGGTTAATAAAGGGTAGAATAAGAAGAAAAAAAACCTAATTCAAATCGTCTTCTTTTTTGACAACCAAACACAATAGATACAAATCTTGTCCCAATTTATAGTCTTATTTTGTGTTTAACCCCTAAAGGAACCCAAAATATCAAACACCCATGGCTCATTGCACATAAAGAGGCTTATGATTCCTCAATTCCACTGTCTGAGTTTTGACCCCATCTTTTTTTTTTGGACAAATTAATTTCATAAAACTCAACACATCACAAAACATTTTAAATTTAACAATATATCAAATCTATCAATAGATATTCTACCTAATAAACCAACAAAAAAAATCCACATATTCACATTTAAAAACAAAAAGGCAACAATAGTGAATGAAGAAGAGAATGAGAACCTGTAATTGGGTTTTCCAATTAATTTTTTGGATTAAAAGCCACTTTTCACATTATTTTGGGCTCTCAACCAAAAAGTTAGGGTTGAATCAGCTGATGAAGAAGAACATAATGGGATTATGTAATTGGGGAGATGGTTTTGAGGGGGGAAGGAGATCGGGGTTGGATGGTGGATAAGGATCATCAAAACAAAATATAGGTGGACAGTGGACTCACTTAAAATTGAGGATATCCTGGTAGTTTTAGAGATTCATGAGGGTGTTTAATATTTATTATGGGTATAATAGATTTAAAAATAAAACTGAGCCCACTCGCCCCAATGTGGATCCGCCCTTGACTACCACGTTTGGTTCAAGAACAGGGTGTAGTTAGAATAGCTTCAAAATGAGTGTTTGGATCATTGGAATAAATGAAATAAAATGGTATATATATTCTAACAAACCCCTGTAACTAAATTATTTTTTGTTATTCAACCAAAAAGAATATGTGGACCCACTGTTAAATTAATTATCAACATCTTTTATAAATCAATTGTCAAATCAATTGTCATCATTTTTTTACTTTTTATAAATCATTATCCAGGCCTTATTCACGTTTTATTCAAACAACAAAAAATTTATTATTACATTTCCAACTAATAATTCAAAACACGATCAAACAAAAAAATCATTTTATCCTTAATTATATTAGTATATCATATAGCTTAGAATAACTTAATCCATATCTGGAGGCTAACTTCTAGCTGGTTCACCATCTCCTCCCCCCCCCCTCTTTGGTTTCTCTTGCGCATAAGACAGGTAAATTTAAAAGTGACATTGAGGGGGTGCAAAAGAATTTAGTTTTGCAAATGGTGTGCTAATTAAATAATTTTAAATGGATTTTGGGTTCTCATGCCTACGTGCAAATAAATTCAAGAGGTGTCAATAGAGATATCAAATCTGAAGTCTTTGAATGGATAACTTAATCTTGTCTAAAATTATTTGGATAGGATATTATTAGATTGGATAAATATATTAATCTGATAAACGTGTCTATTTATAATTAATTTGTGATGTATGACAGACTATGAAGATGAGACCCCAAAAGAGGTCCACCAAATAATTTAGAAATCAATGGTCAAGATCTTGGAATCACACGAAATTTTATATGATGAAATATATCAAGAAGATCTTCTAGATTAGTTGTTATACAAACAACAATAATTATTTTTCAAAAATTCATTCATTTAGGCCTTTAAATTAACGATTTTATTATTTTTAGTAAGTTTTAGAGTTGTGATATCTCAATCATAATAGATCATCGAAATTGATTTCTATCAATTCTTGTGATCATTTAGGATCTCATAAAATCAGAAAAATTAGTTTTCAAATTTTATTATTTTTATTAAAAAAATTTATGTTATTAGTCTAAATAGCAGACTTGTAATCTAGAGTTGATAGTTTTTATCAATAATATTTTGAATTTTCTCTCTTTTGAGGCTTTTCTTCCTTATGTATTGAAGAATTCCTTGTAGATTCAAGGAACTTATGAGATATCTCAATGCTTGTTGGATCTTTTTATCCATTTTTCGCTGCGTTAATTTGTGTGATTAGTGGACATATTAGATAGATAAAACAGTTAGAATCAAGATTTGAAGGTTTCTCCTCTTTTCCATACATCATACATAGATAATTAAATTTTTAAAAATTACAATCATTCAAATAATGAATATGAACAATTTATAATACAAATATATATAATATTACAATATGTTGCATTCAGATATTTTTTTATCAAGTATATTGCACACTCTAGATATTCTAAAATCAGATAATTTTTTTGTCTTTCCCAACACGGATTTTAGCGAATACGAATAGTTATTTAGATAATTGACCTGCTTAGTCTTCCTTCTGATCGGCTGATACCATGCATGCGAAGCGGTAGATATTGAATGACTAATATACATTTTTTTTTTATAGGTTGTAGTGTTTTACCTGACTTGTAGCACAAACACGTGACCAAATAGTTTTTGAGATACATGATTAACTAAAAATTTTATTTAAGCTTTTAAAAAATAAAATGTATGATTTTTGAAAAAAACAAAGAAAAGTGAGCTTTGTAGGAATCAATTTTTATTATGTTATTTTTTTTCAAAAGAATATTTAATTTATATATTGATCTAATATGATGTATTTGTTTATTCCACGGGCGTGTGGAAAATATGATGTATTTGTTACAAACAAAAATAAATATGTACTTAAATGAATTAATTTTATATATATATATATAATATATATATAATACGTTAAACCGCACCGACCGCACACCGCACGTTCACGATATATATGGGATCTTTGCGGTTGCGGTCGGTGCGGTGCGCGAACGGGCCGTCGAATCCATCGTCGGACGGTATTCACGGACCGTTGGATGCGATACCCGCGATAGGGAAACCGCACCGACCGCACACCGCACGTTGCAGAATGGATTATAATCTGTGTATCAATTTACATACCCTCTTTTATCCAAATATGTGATACAATAAATACTTACTACAATTTGTTTTTTGCAATAACATCTTGCAAAAACCAGTTCTTAGTAAACTCTAATAAAAAGTTTTGAAAATGCATTTATCTCTTTATCATGGGTCATGGATTTTTTTTTTTTTTTTGTTGGAGGGAGGGGCGGTGACGGGTGGGGGGGGATTAACCTTGCTTCTTCTAAAACATGACAATCTCAAATAAGATAAGAATACTGTGCAAGGATTAATTAATCAGGTATATAATTCATTTCTTGTAAAAATATATATATATATATATATATATATATATATATATATATATATATATATATATATATAATAAATTAAAATGTGTGCAAGATGCGTGTAAAAGAACTGTGATCTTATGTGATCTTATGAAACTTGGAATAGGAAAATTTGGTCTAACAATCAGATATAAGTATCTTCTCGAACTCAAGATACCAAAGTAACCTAACTGATTCTAAAAATCCAATGACAACTACTTCATACATTATTACTTCTAAGTTCTAACTTCATAAAAATATGTCTCTCTCTCTGAAACCCTAGGCTGCCTAACCTGGTCTGATCTATTGTGTGAAGGACTTTACAAGCCAACATTGAATCCATCATTATACATATATTAATATTAATATTAAACCAACTCCTCACGCATGTACATGCCACCAAAAAAAAGGGGGGGGGGGGATTTTAATTTTAAGTCCCTATGTCATTTAAAGATCAATCCCTCCCTTTTTAATATTTCTCTTTAAGTCCCTAGTTTCAACCGTCTATTTCATTTTAGCCCGTAAGTATTTTGATATTTAGAACTTAAATATATGCTAAATATCTAAATCAAAACTACATTTGTATGTATTCAACGACAATTTCAATTTATTCAACACTGCATATACTCACTCAATCCAAAATTTTGTAATATCAAATTAGATATTGTTTGAAACATCAAATTAAATATTTTAAGTATGTTTATATTTTTAAATTTAAACATTTTGATGCCAGTGAAAAATTTGAATGTAGTCAATGGAAATATTTTATTTTGCATGGTTCTAAACTTTTATTTATTTAGAGATTTAATGATTTTATAAGAATCTAACATATTTATATTATTATTTTTTAACATTTAAGTTACTATTTTTTTAGTTTTTATTTATTTATATTTAATATCTCATTCTTGAAGTATCTGATATTTTCTCTTACTGTTATATAATCTTGATTATGTCATTGCACACCATCATTGATTTGAAATATCATATGATGAAAATTGAAAATAAACTGAACTAAAAAATTGATATCTTGGTTATAAAAATGTTAAAAATGGTTTTTATTGAGGGTTTAATTTATGAATTTTAACTATTCATTAGTCCTAAATAAGAGGATGTTTTACGCGAAGATTAATTATGAAAAAGTCGTTTAAAGTTTGAGACTTAGGGTGCGTTTGGTTGCGCGATTGCGCTGCGATTGCGATTACAGAAAGCTGCGTTTGCAATCGCGGAACCAAACAGTTTTGTAATCGCAGTTTTAAACCCAGCGATTGCAGGTAAATAGTGCCCAAAAGCTGCGATTTCAAAAAGTTGAGAAAGTGAGCTTCCTGCAGAATCAAGTTTGCAATCGCAGATTCCTGCAGAATCAGTTTTGCAATCGTGCAACCAAACGCACCCTTAAAATACAACATAAAAAAAAAAGTTAGATTATTGAATAGGATAGTTCACTCAAATAAAATTTAACAATATTTTATTATTCCCAAAATATTTTATTGTTATACAGAGAATCCCAGTTATTATTATCCATGGTCTCGTGCATCTCAATCATGCACAGTCCCAACAGCACAACTTACATTTATATTTATATTATATTTTTATATTTATTATATATATCCACTAATTCACCAAAAAAAAAAACATAAAATAAAATAAAACTAAAAATAAAATAAAGAGTTTTCGAAAAATCCAACACTGTCACTGTTCGTATGACTTCATTCTTTCATAACCCCCCAAAAAACCGTATTAATAGTCCTTCCCACACAACCCCAGACACCCCTCCATAGAAACAGAGCCAGAAATGTGTACCACCACCACCACCTCCGCCGCCGCCGTCGCCGGAGACAAAAACGACCACCACCCACCACCATCACCACCTCCTCCTCCTTCTCCTCCGTCGGATCTCTACCTGACCTTCCTTTCCCTGACAAAAACCCACCCAGACCCCCACCTCCAAAAACCAAACCCCCCACCACAATTGGACGACCCCCTGACAGAGGCCAAGTCCCTCTTCGACCTCTCCTTCCCCATAGCCTTAATGGGTCTCCTCCTCTACTCCCGCTCCATCGTTTCCATGCTCTTCCTCGGCTCCCTCGGCGACCTCCAACTCGCCTCCGGCTCCCTCGCCGTCGCCTTCGCCAACATCACCGGCTACTCCGTCCTCTCTGGCCTCTCCCTCGGCATGGACCCACTCTGCTCCCAAGCCTTCGGCGCCCGCCGCCCAAAGCTCCTCTCTTTGACCCTCCACCGTTCCATTCTCTTCCTCCTCTGTTGCTCCCTCCCCATCTCCTTCTGCTGGCTCAACATGTCAAAGATCCTCCTTTTATTGGGCCAGGACCCAAAGATCACATTTTTAGCCCAAAAGTACCTCCTTTTCTCCCTCCCCGACCTCCTCTCCTTCTCCTTCATCCACCCAATCCGAATCTACCTCCGCTCGCAGGGCATCACCCGTCCCCTCACCGCCGCTGCCGCCGTCGCCGCCGTCGTTCACATACCCATCAACTATTATCTGACGGCGCACCTGAATCTGGGTCTCCCGGGAGTCGCCGCCGCCTCCGCTGCCTCCAATTTCGTCCTCCTCCTCTGTCTCTTCTTCTACGCGCGCGCGCGCCACGACCTGGGCTGGCCCCCGGCCCGCGAGTGCCTCTCGGGCTGGGCCCCGCTGGTCCGTCTCGCGGCCCCCAGCTGCGTCTCCGTCTGCCTCGAGTGGTGGTGGTACGAGTTCATGATCGTCCTCTGCGGCCTCCTCCCCGACCCCAAATCCTCCGTCGCGTCCATGGGCGTCCTCATCCAAACCACCGCGCTCGCGTACGTCTTCCCCTCTTCCCTCGGCTTCGGCGTCTCGACCCGCGTCGGGAACGAACTCGGCGCCAACCGGCCCGCGCGGGCCAAAGTCTCGGCCCACGTTTCCGTGCTGGCGTCCGTCGCCCTCGGCTTCGGCGCGATGGGGTTCGCGGCGGGGATGCGCGACGTCTGGGGGAGGATGTTCACCTCCGACGGGGAGATCCTGCGGTTGACGTCGCTCGCGCTGCCGATCGTGGGGCTCTGCGAGCTCGGGAACTTCCCGCAGACGGTCGGGTGCGGCGTCGTGAGGGGGACGGCGCGGCCGTCGGTGGCGGCGAACGTGAACCTGGGCGCGTTTTATTTGGTGGGGATGCCTGTGGCGGTCGGGCTGGGGTTCGGGCTGGGTTTCGGGTTCTGCGGGCTGTGGATGGGCTTGCTCGCGGCCCAGGTTTGCTGCGCCGGGCTGATGCTTTACGTCGTGGGGTCCACCGACTGGGAGGCGCAGGCCAAGCGGGCTCAGGCGCTGACGTGCGGGGCTGGGGAGGTCGTGCCGGTTGTGGTTTGTGCTGACGTGGAGGGACAGGAACCGTTGATCTCTATCAAGGTTGGTGGTGGGTGATCTGATTACAACAAGGGGTGGCTTTTATTTTATTTTTATTTTTATTTTATTTTATTTTAAGAGAAAATTGTTTTTTTTTTTTTTTTGGGGGGGGGGGGATACATTGGTTGGAGGTTTTTTTTTTTTCATTCTAATTTTTTTTACTGATTTTTTTTTATTTTGAAATTATGTTGTGTATTATTGATTTTTGGTTGGGAGAAAAACTAATTTTGTTTAGTTTTTTTTTTTTTTTTGTGGGTGTGTGTGGGTTTTTCCCCCCCTGTTTTGGAGGGAGGGTTGTATATAGGCTAAGGTTGATGAGAGTCATTCAGTAATGAATATATCATTCTCTTTCGCTATTTCAAGTAATTCATTTATTTGAGTATAGTTTTTTTTAAAAAAAATTAAAAGGAAAGTATAGGTGATGAGATCACAGAAACAGCCAGAACTGCATGGCATAAATTTCTTTGTACTAATATTAAGGTTGTGTTTTTAAAAAGGGAACAGCAGTCACTGCAATGGTAGGCATTACTTTTGTTTTAAAACGTATTTAATATTTGCATTCCCATTAAAGAGGACCTATTAAAGAATTCAAACCGAAGCGGATGTTTTTATTTATTTATTTATTTATTTGTTTTGGATGATTTTGTTTTGAAACCAAAAACAAGAAAAAATTAAAAAAAAATTATATAAACAAACGTGAGCATGTCGGTTTCATTAAACGCTTTTTCCTTTTAATCAGGCGCGCACGGGCGCGTTTGGGGGAGGTTAAAAATCTCGCAAAATTATCGCCTCCCGAGAAAATTGAACATACCGTATCACGATATATTGGATTCTCGCGATGAGTAACCGATGATATCGTCACGCCCGTATGGGGCGCCATTCAATGAACCCGCCTCATGACATTACGCGGCCCCATCTAACCGTCATGGGCGTGACGATAACAATTATGGTCTTATGGAGTAAAGTGTATACCGGGAGGGGTTTGGGACGAATTTTTTACGGGACCCGTTACGACTATAGTAATTCAATGTAGGTCCCCGGTATTTTGATTTTTTATGTTTTGTAATTTTTTGGTTTTGGTTTTTTGGCGAATAAGGACAGTAGTTGCGTTAAATCCCACAGCGGTATCGATTTGATGGCATGTTATGTCCCCACAAAAGGAGAAAAGATAAATATGGAGAAATAAAAAATTATGGACTGAAGGGAAATTTTTTTTTGTCACCTTAGAATCAGACACAATAACATAACATATAGAAAAGACGAGGGAGTGTGGTTTTTAGGATTTTTTTTGCTTTATTGGTTTGCCTCTATTTGGTGGGTTTTGGCATTACTGTACACATGGAAATTGGGGTGGGAAGGGAGAAAATGAAAATTACCCAAAAAATCATTTAAAATTTTAAAATAAATTCAAAAAATGACTCAAATTAATGTTCTTGACCTACTGTACTGATGATCCATGCAATTCACTTCGGGCGCGGCTAGAGCCACCCCACATGTTATCCTATCCACCCCATAAAAAATTAATTTATTTCATATCTAATCCACCCCACGAGTTCGACATAGACGATGTCTTCTGTGTTTAAGATTGTTCGACATAGATCATGTCGATCGAACAATTTTAAACACAGAAGACATCGTCTATGTCGAACAATATTAAACACAGAAGACGTCATCTATGTCGAACATGGGGTGGGTTAGATATGAAATAAATTAATTTTTTTATGGGGTGGGTAGGATAACTTGTGGGGTGGCTATAGCCTCTTACGAAGATGTAAGACGTATCTATTACATCACATCGATTTTAATTAGTCTCTTACGAAGTCTTTTTTTTTTTTTTGGTAGTAGCCCAGTGGGCCGAGGACTCCCTTTTCAAAGGGTCGGACGGGGTTCGAAACCCAGATACGCCGCTGAAAAGCGGATACATTCGCCACCTCGCTAACGAGGGTGGTGTGCAGTCTCTTACGAAGTCTTGACGCATGTAATTAAACACACAAATTTTATGATAATTTTAAACACATCAATTTTTTATTGACAGTTAAACAAGTACTGATGATATAAATCATTGACCGAATCTAAATCTAATCCATATAATAATTTCAACGGCTTGAAACAAATATCATCTCCTCCACCGGATAAGAAAAGATTGTCAATCAAAGAAGTGAATCAAATGGAGCCCCCCACCCACAGATCCACTACACATAATAGATAAGTAAACACATGTGACAAACAACACAAATTTTTCTTTCCCCTTCCCACTCTTTTGTTTTTGTCCTAAAAAGAACTGCTAGAACAATTAAGATGGACGGTTGGAAAGGTGGGGTGCAGCCACAATTTGCACCAGTTGTGGGGATGGTGACCCCGGACCGACCTCGATCCTTGGAGTTGGCCATGGTGGTGGTGGTGGTCGTGGTGGCGGACCGCCTTATAAGCTAGGTCATGTGCATGGAGGTTCGAACGTCGATATATGTGTTGTCGATGATAGAGACGGACACGTGGTCCATGAACCACCTCCATTATGGACATAGGTCAGTCCATCCGGCCACCGTTACGGGGGCCAACGGTGTGGTCCATTTTTGTGAAGAGAAAATTCATCAATTGAGTGAGCATGCATGCATGCCATAGTATCACTAACTTTATTTGTTATTTGGACTTTACAATAGGAAAAGATATGCTCATGATCTTGCATTGTACTTAAAAGCTAGTGAAGGGGAAAAAATGTGGCAAAATTAATTTGACTTTACCTTTCAAGATTTTTTATTTTTTATTTTTTATTTTTTTTGGAGTGGTTATCATTGGGGACAAAAAAAAAACCAAGATTTAAAAGGTGTGGATTTACAATGAGGGGAAAACAGGGGGAGAATGAAGACATGAGAGGAATATGTATGGATACAATCATACAAAGGACACGCCACATTTGTTTTGTTTTGGCTCTTGAATCTGGATATCCAACGCATCCTAAAAAATAATTCTATAAATTTCTAACTTTCATTAAGTGTTTAAGACATGTGAGAATAAGTTGGTATTAATATTTCAAATTCTCTGAAATTATATTATTCCACCCAATTTATCATCTATTATTAATTAGGGGGCTCACACGTCAAATCATTTTTAATTTTAACCCTCATTTTATTTACTTTTTATCCATATCTTATTTATAGTCCAACAAATAACAAAATTTTTATCATTATGTTTTCTAATGAGCATAATTAAAAACACTTATTATACGGTTATAATTTCCAAATTAGAATAACTACCTTTATTTTCACTACTTAAACAAAGGATTATAGAGTCTGTTACACGGTTTTTTTGTTTTTAGAAGAAGGTAGATCTTATTATCGACACTTTTATAAAATGAAGATGAAGTTCCATATCTAAATGGGGGAAGGGTGAGGTGTTAAACTAGATGTGTTTTTTTTAGAGAGAGAGATTGATAGGCATTTGGTTTTAGTTTTGTTGTTAAAAGAAAAGAAATGTTCAAAACATACAAAGACGATAGGCTAGCCCCACCCTAGGCCTCCCTAAGGGGGGGGGGAGGTGTTGGGTGGTTCAAACCTATTATATTTTCGAGTATCATTGTTTTTGGTTGTTCCATTGGACCAATTTTTTTCCACCATTTACTAAAATTATATATATTATTACATGACTTTCAAAGTGAGATTACAAAATTATATTTCACATAATCAAGAACAAATGTTCTGAAAATATTAAAATACGACAACAAGAACAACAAAATCATAATGTACATACATTATGTGCGTGGTATAACCGTATAATGAAATAGAACTATATATATATAAGTTTGGTGAGAAGAGGTGAAGTTAGATCAATTTAAAACAGTAGTCAGAGAGTCAGACGAGCACGAGCTGATGTAACCCTAATTTAAGTCAGCTACCTAACAAAGAGTAATTAATAAATATTTAAAGTCTCCATTAGCGCATGCTTCCTTTGAATCAGACTAGCTCGCCATGCACGTGCATGGACCGATTCATGCATGTTACGTACCACGTACGTATACTCCCGCCAACCCCCGTCTTACCCATTCAAATATTTTCTCCATTTAGAGGGACCCTTTATTTTGAACAAACTAGCTAGCTGGTTTGATAAAGATTGAGTCATACATTTTGAATTTTTTTTTCTTTTAAATTATATATTTAGTTAATGAAGGAGATTACAAAAATAAAATATACGTATCCATACGAATTGAACGCGCATTAATAAGATATCTATTTATTTATTTATTTCATAGTGGTTTGTATACGAAGATAATGGAGTATAGAATGTGTTAGGGGAAAAACTGTAATTATTTTTAGTTATTCATGTTTAGTATACATGACTTTTCAATTACCCCGAAAGATTGAGATGCTGCTATGTTAATTAATGTACATATGTTAAACTTTAAGAAATGGATTTTGGATTCAATTCTGAAATTAATTCAACTCGTTTGATTTAAAAGAGTAATTATAAAATCATAATCTGCCTCCAAAAAAAGAAGTATATATTATTGGGATCTTGAATTTAGATGAACAAAAATTTAAGTTATCATATATCCAAGTTTAATTTACATGAATTTTCATTTAATTTCTTCTGAAATATTGATATGCTACTATATTAAATAATTTACTTCAATTCATGTTTTGATGAGATCAAAATGAGGTTTACAGGTGTCAACTGGTCAGCTTTTGTGAATCCAATGAAGGCAAATTAAAATGTCACGATCGATCACGAAATTTATATTTTTTATAAAAATCTGAGAAGGATTTCATTAATGAAATCGAATTGAAATCATTTGGATTGATGTATGATTTTTCAAATATTTTAATTAACTCTTGTTGTAACATCCAAAGCATTGTTGGAACTAAAAACCAGTCATTAAATAAGGACATCTAAGATACTTGACTTTCCAAGCTTCATGTATTTTTTTTTCTTAATGGACAGTGGCACATCTGGTTGACCGTTGACTGTGGATCTTTGACTTCAACTTTCCTTCCCCATGCGTGTGCTTTAGAATAAAGCATAAACGCCGATATACTCAGTTTATTTTGCCGCTCAGTTCGTAACCCCATACATTGCAATATTGTGTACTATTGCGATACATATTATAGTGTATATGAACTCTATCTCAATACATGAAGTTATAAAAAAATTTTCATTTTTTAAAGAAAAAATAGTTTAGTGCGTGTGTATGTGTGTGTACATTTTAATTCATTTAATTATATATACGCTTCAATGGATTAATGTATATTTATTTAAAAAGAAAAAAGAAAATCGGTGAGGACAGCACACGAGAGGGGGCTTTCCAATATTAATATTGAATGGAGCAATTTTCTTTAGGATTGTCATGGAGTCTAGGAGCAGGGGAGGATATTCGATTTTGGCATGACATCTGGATTGGTGATATTCCATTAAAGGATCGGTTCCCAACTATTTATCACATTTCAAGGCTCAAACAGGGGCCAGCCAGTTTATTTTGGAGGAGCGGAGTTGAGTCCGGGTATTGGGCTGTCAAGGTGGTGATAGGGATGCTTTCATCCGAAAGGGAAGAATATGAGGAGCTGTTGGAGGTGCTTCAGCTGAGTCGGGTAGTTCCGGGGAACAGTAATGATGCGGTCGGAAAGCGGCAAGCGGGTCGGGATTCACGGTGAAGCCGGGTTACGATTGGTTAAAGAGGGAGCAACCAGTTTTAGCGGTCACGGGGGCAAAGCAAAGGGAAGTGTGGGGATGCAAGGCTCCTCCTAAGGTTAAGATTTTTTATGGATTTTATACCAAAAGAAAATTCTAACCAGATGCAGATTGGCTAGATGGGTTCCGGGGTTGAAGGTGTTGTGTGCTCTTTGCGGGGAGGAGGAGGAGTCGGCGGACCACCTATTTACTTCGTATCGCTTGGTGAGGTGGGCGTGGGAGCGGATGAAGGTGGCTTCGGGGATGGATGTGGATTTCGGGGACTTGGAGGGCATGTGGGCTACCGATCAGAGGATGAAGAGGGTGGGGGATCGGTCGGTGAAAGCTAAAGTATCACAATTGTTGGTGCCCGCCTTGGTCTGGGCGGTTTGGATCTGTAGGAATATCAAGTTATCTTTAGGGGTCAAAGACCGTATGATGAAAACAGTGGCGGAGCCAGGATTTTTACGAAGGGGGGGCCTAATGTGATCATATAAATATTTTTTAAAATTATATCGTTATGTTTTTTTTATTTCAATAGCATAGATTAAAAATACGTATAAAATGAAATGGACATTTATAAAAAAATATATCATTGAATAATTATAAAAAATAATTATCATATTTTAAAACGATATATCATATTTCATATTAATAATTCATAAAAAAATATGTCAAAACATAAATCTAATAAGCAATACATACTTTTAAATTTGACTTCGATGAGGTTTCATATTCTGAAAATGTTGAATGATTTGATTATTTTAGATATTTATATAAATATTTTAAACTTTAAATAAATTACTAACAATTGTGAGACATTTAATGGAACAAAAATAAAAATTATTTAGAGATGAAGATTGATATTACCTACTGTCCACAAAAAGAAAAAGAAACAAAGATATTCAAAAATTTATTTTTTTCAAGATGGACACCTAGGTGAAGACGCTGAGAAGTGGAATCCATGCCTCTATAGCTGTTTGTGGGATATGGATAAAATGAGGTTTGAGGGTAAATGAAAAATGAGAGTTAAAAATGATTTTTGTGTTATGTGGAGGGGGGAAGGTTAATTAAAAAAATGAGTGTGCACACCATACACATGGATGGTCCAGATGGATAATAAATGATTATTTTAATTTTATTTTATTTAGTTGTGAGTAGTTGTTTTTTAGGTAATTTCATATGTAGGTGGGCCTATGATCTATGGACTCTAATTAAAATTAATTTATCACAAAAAATTAAAAGGACCTAGAAGTAAATTAAAAGGATATGAAAATAATAAAAAAATCCAGGGGGGGCACATGCCCCCCCCTGGTCCTATAGTGGCTCCGCCACTTGATGAAAATATTTGGGAATTAACCAAGGGTCTCATTCGGGACTAGGGGAATGTTCGAGTGGGGGCAAGAGGGATTTATTTATAGGATGATAGACTTGTAGTTCCTTAGAGGATTTGGGTCTTAGTCTATGGGTCCTGGTAGATATCTCTTCTACCTGGATACTTTATTTATATTTCTTGTTTTGCTTTATGTAATTTTTTTGGGCACTTGACCCTTAATATATTAAGGCAAGCGTCTACCGTTCCATCAAAAAATATTCAAAACTTAAAATAGTTTATGGAGTGCATGAACATGGCTTCAATTCTTGGTTCATTGAACATGCTTAGCTTGATAATGTTATGTTTAAATCAATTCTTACCACTCAAACAACATGTTAGTTATCTTCATTTCCTACGAAATGACCCCCAAATTGAATTCAGCTAGCTAGAATAAATTTGGTTATATGCATACTTCATTCATATATGCATCCAAATTGGCTTCGTCGATTTACATAGTTATTCACGATCGTAGATACGTACATTTAACATATAATACTTTGTTTTAGGGGTGTAGTAGTGTTTTTAATTTGTTTGTTAATTGTGGCTTGAGACACAAGAAGAGACACAAAACTAGTGAGCTTTTACATACTATTTGTTCATGAGAGTCTCTCACTGTTTTATAAGTTTGTCAGATTACGTGAAGTTGGTGACCCTATAGAGCCATGATTAAATGATTAGACCACCCTATTAATTATATTACTCACCCTAGCTTCAAAACCCTAACAAGGAGAATATATATGTGATGCCATTATATTCTTTGTTAAAGGGAATAAAAGATAGTACGACAACATCATTGCATCTCCTATTGTTGCCTCTCACATGGCTAACATCCTTAGGTTTTCATTCATGTTAGAGACAAACTCCTTTTCATAAACTATATGTTTAAGAATCAATTCATATAAAATGGTGCCCGGCCGGCCTTCTTTGAGGTGATCACATGTTTTCTCCCTTTTCCTTTTATTAGCAAGTTGTGAATGCTTTTAATACAATTATAATTAATCCTTTTTTTTGGGTGTGCTACAAAGGAAGTATGAAATACATGATGGGATAAAGGTTTTTTTCTGAAAAACAAATTGAGGTGATGAGCTTTATTGCTTAAAGAGCTCAAATCCTAAGAAGTTGGCCGGATCAGATGCACATATTAAGTTGAATATGACTGAGAACTCTAAGAAGATATTAAACCACCTCTTGATAGATTATTAGATACCCCATGCCCCTTCTTCACCCAAAGAGTTCTGGATTCAAGTTTGCTCTTCCTGATAAATACATTAATTCTAATAAAATGAACAGAGGATGCATGAAGAAAGAATACTTATATTATTCCCAATAATGCTTAAAACTTTATAGATGATCCTCCCTCTAGTACTAAGGGCATAAGTATACAAATTCATAATTATGATGAAACATGTAGATTTAAAACAAATAAAATATAGAAATAAGTACATTTATATTCCAATCACCCTGTATATCATACACAAGTGATAAACATGGTGATGTGAAAACCATGCCCATGGAATTATGAACACCACACACACACATATATACATGTATATTCATTCAATTCCCTTGTGTCTATTCAGAAGACTTGGTTAATTAAGACTATATATACATATATATATATTATACATGTCACATATGAGACCTGTCTGGTCTATACTTGGAATGCAGGCTCTGTTAGGGCACAGCCATTGCCTTGTCTGCCTGTGGAGCAACAGAAGAACACCAAACACAGCTTTTTATTTCCCCTGATAAGCCTCTCTTTCTGTATAGCTCACTCTCTCCATGTGACTGGTTGTTTCAATTATAGTACATGAAGTTGTCAGTACAACTCATATTTACATATATATATATATATTTTTCCCCTTCAAATTGGCTTGACATACTTCTACTGTTCCATACTGAGCCCCATCATGGACAACACCTGCGTGTTTTATTTTAATATATGGGTCCCAAAGAAAGCATGTCTTGGGTTTTAAAGAAATCACATAAAACATTGAAAGAATAACACAATCCAAAAGATTTTGATTTCCCCTTTATTGGAAGTTCCCCTCATGTAGATTATATGTTATAAAATGATTAGAATAAAGCATGTACCATTCATTCCTTGGTTTTATTTATATCTTTTTTTCCTTTGTTGCATCTCAATATTCTCCAGTACTCCTCACAGCTGCCAAAGTTTAGAATATTCTTTGTAAAGCTTGTGTTTGCCAGTAAGAGTATTCAAAACCCACACAAGATTGTCATTTTTTGGCTGAAGTCTTGGGTTTGTTCCCCACAAATCTTTGATTCAAATATCTGATGCACATAATTTGTGGGTGATTCAGAGCATTCGGGATTTTTGAACGTTAAGGGTAATTTTTGTTACTCTAAGCAGAAAGATAATTTTTCATTCTATAAAATCTAGATCTAATAGATTCCGTGAAAATATAAATTTAATATGGAATTTCCAAGAAGGAGTTTAAATATGAAAGATTTCAAATGCAATTTATGTGAGTGTTTCAGTAGAATGAGAATAAGAATGAATAAGATTAATGTTGGGGTTCTCCTCATAAA
Source organism: Acorus calamus (assembly GCA_030737845.1). Taxonomy (NCBI): domain Eukaryota; kingdom Viridiplantae; phylum Streptophyta; class Magnoliopsida; order Acorales; family Acoraceae; genus Acorus; species Acorus calamus. The sequence goes on along the minus strand of CM060864.1, from coordinate 15,490,153 downwards.
TTAAAAATAAGAGTATTTAAATATTTGAAACGTACCCGTTCAAGTCTCTCTTTTTTTTTGGTGGGTAAAAACGGGTTCGAACCCGTGACCTCCTTTGGGAGGGGTGCATCTCGACCACTACGCCAACGAGGGTCTGCTGCCTGTTCAAGTCTTGTTAGGTCACCATCTCCCCTAATTAATATATAGCCTAATGCATCTACCTACCTAGCTAGAAGTTGTGTGTTTCACTACATGAATAATGATAAATTTAGGCATAAAGCCAAAAGGAACACACTATATATAGCAAATGTAGAATTGCTTTTTGTAGATAAGTCATCTATTAAACAATGTATTTAAGTTGTGCACAATGGTCTCATTAGGGGGTAGCATAGGGTTGGACATACCTAATCCTTTGTGACCCACTTTTTCATTCAAGTTTGTCTCTTGCTCTTGCATTTTGACAACAAAAATGTTATAGTCAATTTTTTCTCAGTTAATTTTGCAGTTCACACATGTTGATTTTGATATTTTCAATATATTTGCGGTAGTTATCTTTTTTCTTTAGCTCTGTTCCTTTATGTTTTTTATCTTCTATTTTCTCATCATTCGACCCATTTGTAACTCGATTTTGTTAGCTGAATGAACTACCACTTCTCAAAGAATTTTTTTTAAATATATTTATGTTTGATTGAGGATTTGTTTATTAAAAAAATAATATATACTCACATGAATTATTAATGTATATGTTTTTATGTTATTTTTAATTATATTATATTTTAAGTAATTTCATATATTGTGTTAGTGAGTGGCATTTGCAAAAAAGATCAACTGTCATTGCCCTTTGATAACGAACAATCTAATTAAAAAAAAATACAATCCCATATTTTTTTATCTTTTTGAAGATGTGTATTCATGTAATGATTATGTACATTTATAAAATTAAAGTATAATATCCCAATGAATCTCACTCTCACATACTCTACATTAAACAAAGTAGAAGTACATGGGCAATTGTAAATAAAATTGTGTTCGATAGTTCTATTCTAAAAAAAGTCATTATTTCTTACAACCCACCTTCAATAAGATTTTAAAATAAAGTGTGAGATTTTTTTTGTCCAATCATTGGAAAAATGTTAAATAAACCATTTTTTGAACTATATTATCCAATCACATTTTGAAATATTTAATTTATTTGGTAAATCTGATTCCATGATTATTATTTTTAAAGATAGAGTTTGTTATGTGAACTTTTTTTTCATTGATTGCGTCTCAATATTCTTTGTAAAGCTTGTGTTTGCCACTAAGAGTATTCAAAACCCACACAAGATTTTTGGCTGAAGTCTTGGGTTGTTCCCCCACAAATCTTTGATTTAAATATCTGATGCACATAATTTTTGGTGATTCAGAGCATTCGGGGATTTTTGAACATTAAGGGTCATTTTGTAACTCTAAGCAGAAAGATAATTTTTCATTCGATAAAATCTAGATCTAATAGATTCTGTGAAAATATAAATTTAATATGGAATTTACAGGAGTGAGTATAAATATGAAAGATTTCAAATGCAATTTTTGTGAGTGTTTCAGTAGAATGAGAATAAGAATGAATAAGATTAATGTTGGGTTCTACTCATAAATTAAAAATAAGAGTATTTAAATATTTGAAATGTATCTGTTCAAGTCTCTTCTTCTTTTTTGGTGGGTAAAGACGGGTTCGAATCCGTAACCTCCTTTGGGAGGGGTGCATCTCGACCACTACGCCAACGAGGGTCTGCTGCCTGTTCAAGTCTTGTCAGGTCACCATCTACTTTAATTAATATATAGCCTAATGCATCTACCTAGCTAGCTAGAAGTTGTGAGTTTCACTACATGAATAATGATAAATTTAGGCATAAAGCCAAAAGGAACATACTATATACAACAAATGTAGAATTGCTTTTTATAGATAAGTCATCTATTAAACATTGCAGTTTAAGTTGTGCACAATAGGCTCATTAGGGGGTAGCATAGGGTTGGACATACCCAATCCTTGACCCACTTTTTCATTCAAGTTTGTGTCTTGCTCTTGCATTTTGATAACAAAAATGTTATAGTCAGTTTTTTCTTAGTTAATTTTGCTGATCACAAACATTGATTTTGATATTTTCAATATATTTGCTATAGTTTTCTTTTTTACTTTAGCTCTATTCCTTTATGTTTTTTATCTTCTATTTTTCCATCATTCGACCCATTTGTAACTCGATTTTGTTAGTTGAATGAATTACCACTTCTTAAAGACATTTTTTTTAATATATTTATGTTTGATTGAGGATTTGTTTATTAAAAAAATAATATATGCCCACATGAATTATTAATGTATATGTTTTTATGTTATTTTTATTATATTGTACTTTAAGTAATTTCATATATTGTGTTAGTGAGTGGCATCTGCAAAAAAGATCAACTGTCATTGCCCTTTGATAACGAACGATCCAATTAAAAAAAATACAATCCCATATTTTTTTTTATCTTTTTGAAGATGTGTATTCATGTAATGATTATGTACATTTATAAAATTAAAGTATAATATCCCAATGAATCTCACTCTCACATACTCTACATTAAACAAAGTAGAAGTACATGGGTAATTGTAAATAAAATTGTGTTTGATAGTTCTATTCTAAAAAAAGTCATTATTTGTTACAACCCACCTTCATTAAGAATTTAAAATAAAGTGAGAGATTTTTTTGATCCAATCATTGGAAAAATGTTAAATAAACCATTTTTTGAACTATATTATCCAATCACATTTTTAAATATTTAATTTATTTGGTAAATCTGATTCCATGATTATTATTTTTAAAGCTAGAGTTTGTTATGTGCACTTTTTTTCCTTGGTTGCATCTCAATATTCTTTGTAAAGTTTGTGTTTGCTAGTAAGAGTATTCAAAACCCACACAAGATTTTCTTTTTTTGGCTGAAGTCTAGGGTTTGTTCCCCACAAATCTTTGATTCAAATATCTTATGCACATAATTTTGTTGGTGATTCAGAGCATTCGGGGATTTTTGAACATTAAGGGTCATTTTTGTAACTTAAGCAGAAAGATAATTTTTTATTCTATAAAATCTAGATCTAATAGATTCTGTGAAAATATAAATTTAATATGAAATTTCTAGGAATGAGTATAAATATGAAAGATTTCAAATGCAATTTTTGTCAGTGTTTCAGTAGAATGAGAATAAAAATGAATAAGATTAATGTTGGGTTCTCCTCATAAATTAAAAATAAGTATTTAAATATTTGAAACGTACCTGTTAAAGTCTCTTCTTTTTTTTGGTGGGTAAAGACAGGTTCGAACCCGTGACCTCCTTTGGGAGGGGTGCATCTTGACCACTACGCCAACGAGGGTCTGCTGCCTGATCAAGTCTTGTCAGGTCACCATCTACTTTAATTAATATATAGCCTAATACACCACCTTGTATAAACCCCTTACCAAAAATATCAATCCCACTACCCTCCACAAAGTGATGAAGAGACGCAGTGAGACCTTCCCCGCCGTCGATGAGAAATGGAGGACCTACTCTTCGAGGTGTTGAAGCACGTGAACGCCAGATTCGCGCACCGAGAGAGGTTGGGAGGCCGCCGAAGAACTTGTTGGAGGAGAGGTTGAGGTGGGTCATGGTCCAGCAATTGGAGATTATGTAATTGAGCAGGACCTCATTGGAGATGAGGTTCTAGGAGAGGTCTAGGTGCCGGAGGGAAGTGGTGAAGGGGTGAATCCCGCCGGGGACCGAATTCCGAGACAGATTCAACTTCGTGAGGCGACCGCACCAGGAGAGGAATCCGCCCGTCACTGCTAGGAGAATTTGTTGCCGGAGAGGTCCATGGCAACAAAGCTGCAGTTGTTGGCACTGTGGGAGGGGTTGTAGGGATTTTAGCTGAGGTTGAGGTCTCGTAATTCTCGCAGGGACATCAGGTCGTCGATTCAAGAACCTATAGATTTTTTTGTTGTTTTCATCGATCGAGACATTGTCTATGTAATACATAAATATAGACACCACATATATCTAACACATTCCAGAATCTGTGGGGCTTTTTTTTTCTATCGACCAAGACTTTGTCTATGTAATACATATATATAGACACTCTATGTATCTAACTTGTTTCAGAACCTACATATTTTTTTTTCGTAGGCATGACTTTGGCTATGTAATACATATATGTAGACACCCCACGTGTCTAACTCTTTCTAGAGCCTATGGATTTTTTTGTGTTTTCATCGACTAGGCTATTATCTAATAAATATAATTATGTAGACACCTCATGTGTCTAACTCATTCCAGAACCTATGGATGGTGGTTTTAATCAGTTCAATATTTTGGGTGGTGGCATCAGTTGGGTGGTGCCTTTTATGATTTTAATTGGGTAATGAATGACAGATATTTTTATAAATATGGGTGGTGGTCCTAAAATTGGGGGGGGGGGGGGGGGGGGGGGGGGGGGGGGGGGGGGTTGTTAATATAACCATGAAGAATGGGATATGACCCTTTTGAGTTACATAAGAGTTAAATAGGAGGGAGTCAATAAAGTGGACACAAACGTGTGCGCGAAGCATACAGCCATTAATTTGTCCCTATTTTGTAATTCACTCTATTCTTTTTTTTAAATCATACATTTAAATAGGAGGGAGTCAATAAAGTGGACACAAACACGTTAATTAATATGTGTGTGCGAAGCATATAGCCATTAATTTGTCCCTATTTTGTAATTCACTCTATTCTTTTTTTAAATCATACATTCTCCACCATGCTGTTATATAAAATGAAACATATATTAAAATACAATAGTATATTTTTTTAACTTCAAAAATGCAAAATTAGTCTATATACGTATAGAACCTTATCATAGTGTATATGACAACAAAACAGACTAAGTGTATCAGAACTCAATTAAAATATAAACTTGGGCCTCTTTAAGGCCGGGTCTGAAGGGCCTAGTCCATCTGATAGTTCACACACACAAGGCATATCACCGAATACGGTTTCTATTACACTCACATTCTTTTTGTACACTCCCAAATGCCAATTGTACTTTTTACTCTTTTTTTATTTATAAATGATGTTATTTAATTTATTGAAATATATATTTTATATTCTATAAAAAATACATACATCATTACATGATGTATAAAATCTTTTTAAAAAAATAGAAACATAACATTTTTCTACTATTTATAAATCTCATTTAAATTAATTTTTGTAGACAATGCTACCGCGGATGTTATGTTTCTATCTCATTTAAGATTATAGATTTTTTTTCCCAATGTGTTCAACAAGTGACAAAAATTGGTTTAAATAGTAATATAGGCTGGTATTCCTGGTATTTTTTTAACTATGTAATGATCTATTGCATTCAAGCCAAAAATCACAGTCCTTTCATGGCATTGGAGAGTGAGTGTCATCCCAGGTGTGCTTCATTCAAAATTTTGGTTGTGAAAGTTGACAAACTGATAACATACAAATGATGTACATTTTATAATGCAAAGGCAAATATTTACGGCGCAGGATTCAACACAATTTGCCAGTGATTCAACCCACTGACCAAAAGAATGCAAATGGTGCAGGGAATTCAGCACATTCAGATATATTCTTCATATTTTAAGACATGTTTGTTGATATTACTTTAGCTAATAAGAACATCTCCAATGAATATGTTAGCTAAATAAGATGTTAAAGTGTCATATCAGCACTTTATACCTCCATTACACACTTATTTATTACATCCTTATTTATCCGGTTGTTTTTGGTCTAAGAGCATCTCCAAAAGTCTCTCAAATATTTTCTTATATTATGAGGAAAAAAATGCTCCCTGTGATATGTAGAGTCTTTTTTTATCATTTCAAAAGTCTCATCATTCTTACCCTATCTTCATTCCAAATGACTCATTTACCCCAATTCATACCTATGAATTATAAAATTTAAAATCACATTCTATAATTCATTTGATCACATTCTATAATTCATTTAAAACCATAGAAAAACCCAGTCAGTTTTAAATCTTTTTAAGAATAACCATTAAAATCTTATATTCATTTGATTGGCTATTGTTTTAAATTCACAAAGTCCACACGGATTATCATAAAAAAAATCCAGTCTCCAGAGAGAGAGAGAGTGAGAGAGACGGATGGACGGCCGGACGACTGGCGGGACGGACAAATGATGAAATGGAAGGTTTTGATTTTTTTTTAGGGTAGATAGGAAAATGAGATACATTTAGGGGAGATGAAAAAAATGGGGAGAGAGAGAGAGTTGGTTGAAAAAAAAAGGGTTTTGTTAAAGGGGTAAAAAAGTCATTGTCCATTGTAATTTTCCTTACATGTATGGAGCCTTATAAGAAAAAAAAATATGATAAAGAGTCTTGTAAGGAGTCTTTTGGAATGAGCCATGTAGAGAGTCTTTTAAAAATGTTCTAATTGACTAAATAAACAAACTTAGTCAAAATAATAATGGATACATCTCCACCCACTCAACCTCCCAAATGAATTTTTGTATTTTTTTTTTAAAATTCTTTAAAGAGAAACTACCTGATGGAGTCCACATTTGACTAGTTAAAACATTAACCACAGATAACATCTGACACGTAAAACCCACATTTAACTCCCTTTTAACATCTTCTTAAATAACATTTTGACATGCTATATAATAACATTACACTAACATGTTAATTAACCCATCCATTGAAGATGATCTAAAGCTTTTGCTGTGAAATTTCATTCTCCCCCCCCCCCCCCCCATTAGAACTTCATATTATGCGATAGGACAAGCAGACAACGAACATATAACTGTTTCACATAGTTAATTAATAATTAAGAGGGAACAATGAAACAAATCATTATTTAACCATGCATGCACCACCATGAACAAAAAAAAACTATGCTAATATTGTCCTTAAGAACAAAAAAAAATCCCAAATAAGAAAAATATAATTCTCAATCACTCAAAATCACTTAACTGCTGAGTGTAGTACGATCAGAAAACAATCCAAACATTTTGAAGCTCCATATTCAACAAACTCAAAAACATTGATAAATTAAAGCATTGGCTAATAGTGCTGTTACTCTCACTTCTTCTTCCCAGCCTTGGCAGCATCTCCTGCTTTGGTCTGCACCAGCAAAAGCCAAAAAAATAACAAGCATGTCAGCAATTCTCCCATTGACGATGGTGGTAAAAGAGTAACAATGACAAAATTTGGTAGAATAAAAAAAATTTGAACCTTCTTGACTCCACGAATCTTTTTGGCCCTGTTTTTTCTTTCCTTCAACTGTTTCCTGGACTTTTCAACCTTGGTGGCAAGACCATTCTGTGAATCACCAATGTGAGGAAGTCCACGTTAAGATTCAGAAAAATGTCCAAGGATAAAGAGGGGAATTTAACATTTCAGTGTGATATTAAAAAATTTCACTGTGATGTGTTATCAACAAAATTGGATAGTCAAAAACCACAAACGAAAAAATTCACTTCTCTGGCATCTCCCTCAATTGGATTAGAGCACAAAATGCATGCCATTACAAATTATCGGAAACAAATGGGTTACTGACATACAAGGAATGATTACATAATCTGTATCAGTATCAACGGATTGGGTGTTCAGCAGATGCCTTGTCCAAAAAAAAAAAGCCAAACAATATGAAGCAATGGATGCACTCAATTTTCACATAGGATCTTTTCGTAAGAACCTATTACAAAGGCTGCACTTAAATAACCTCCAACCCTCCAAAAACCACCAATTCAGATGACCATATCTGATTTCCAATGGTAACTCTAGGCAACTACCAATAACTCACTGTCACAACATCCAATCTTGAACAGGGTAGGAGATTTAATACTGAAACACAGAAGAATAGCATGGGAAAAAAAAACAAAATCAGGCCAACAAATATATAAGCATGCATCTAAAAGTTAATCATTGGTGAATAAAGATAGAAAACACAAGCACGCTACACACAGATCAATCTCAGACTAACTCAGAGCCTCAGACAAGCCTCACACCAAGTAATGGTAATATGTTTCCCGTTCCGGAAAAAAAAACATGAATATGGATCCAGTAATCTGATCAGTGATCACTAATTTCTCATATAATTTGATATCATAAATGACATGCATTACATAAAAACCTAGACACATAATAAAATAGAACAGAGAAACTAGACATGCAACAACTCTTGAAATGGAACTGTCACATAAGGTGACATACATCCAAAAAATATCCTTACCGTTGTTAAATGGACAATGATACAAAATCTGATCCTTAATACAACCACCACCTAATATTTCATTCGAGGACATTAGATAAGACCAAGGTGGATATGGTGATGATCAATAGAAACGAGCACACACACATCACAGGCAATGAATCCAACAGATATGAAACCATCAAAAACAGTGATTCCACCAAAGTTCAGTTTTGATCTATTGGTCGTGGCATAAAGTGGCCTATGTATCAGACAGATACAAGTAAAATACCTATATGTATCATAGTGTCATACTATACAAAAGTAATAGAGATTTTAATCCAACATCAAATATTAATGTGGCTTTAAAAGTTTATATCCATACATACACAAGGTAACAATTTTGCTATTGTTATGTTCATAATAGGGGACTAAATGTAAAACAGTGCACATTCAGCATATGAAGTTTTAAAATTGTGAAAAATAAAATAATTGATTCACAAATCGCATTATGCAGCCAGTGACTAATAGATAATAAAAAATATACAGCACATAATAAACATATAGCTGCACAAACAACTTGTGCGGCAAGATGCATCTTAGACAACTAAGATTGTGTCAAGACTTGAGGAAAATAAACATAAATAGTTTCCTACTAGAAACATTAGGATTAACCTGCACAAAAGTACATGCTATTTTTTTCCTTATACTTCTCCATTTTTCCATTTTAATGCCCAGAATCAAAAGAACACATGTGGGGCCTGCCAAACGCATTGAACTAACCAGGGGCCCAATTCACATCGTGACTGAAGGGTGTTTATCGGGCGGGCAGACACCGAGTAAAATTCTCTTCTACTGGGGTTTTTCGCCTTTGTTTGTATTTTTCTTTGCTTTAGCTTTTATTGCTCTTCTCTCACCCCATTTCAGACTCAGGTAACTTTGATTGTTGGGATATATAAAATCGAGTAAATTGGTTGTTGGGATATATAAAATCGGGGTAGCCATGGTCTACCGTTCACTCAAAATAAAAACATATGTGGGGTCTAGAAATTCCCATACCAAACATGCAAACAAAGCTTTTTCCTTTTGAAATGGCAAAAATGCAAATCGATCAAACAGAAGAATGAATGTGATTGAAAAAAAAAGAAATCAAATATACTATAAAAATCTGGTAGATCTGAAAGTATTTTAACCAGATACTCACATTAAAAAGAAAAAAAAAGCTCTTTGATAACATTCACATTGACATTTTAACATAGCCCAAATCCGCAGCTCCCACAAAAAAAAAGGTACACCACAAGTGTACAATCCATTAAAACAGAGTTGGTTTGGTCTCCAGATTCAATTCACTTAGGGTTCGTTTGGATCTGAGTTTAAGTAGATTCTTTGTTGGAAAAGTTAAAAATTCTCAAACTCAGATTCAAACACATTTTCAGTGTTTAGCTTTTCAAACCACCATTTTCCCTTTTTAGGCCAAAAAATCTTGCTATTGAAAATCTAATAAAACAATGTTTTTCAAAAGCTAAGTTTGACACAAAAGATTATAAGAATCTTAGCATTTCAACCTCACATCCAAACGCAACCTTAGACTAAAATTTATCCAATATTAAAGTGATTACCAAGAATTAAAAACTTGGCAGTACATAAGTATTTTTTTACAAAAAAAATCATATCATACAGGATATATGCTCAGTAACCTAAAATGCACAACAAGTGAATTAAAAGGCAAAACAAAAATCAACACTTCCAGTATAAACTTAAACCCTAAAACCAAAAACCCTTAAAATCTCAACCCAAAAATCCAATTTTTCACTATCAAAGGAATGACAAAGGTTGGCGATTTCAGATTCATTTAAAAAAATACAAAATAATTAAACAGTACTTGTTCACTCTTCAGATTAGATTCACTTAGCCTAAAAGAACTAAGAACATAAAACTTGGCAGAACATAAAATATTATTTTTGCTGAACAAAACAATCATATTATGCAGAAACACATTCAGAAACCTAAAATTCCCATATAAACCTAAACCCTAAAACAAAACTCATACAATCTCAAACCAAAGATCCAATATTTCCATTATAAACAAAAAAGAGATTGCGATTTCAGTTTCCGTACCCTGATGAGCCTGTATTTTGGCTCAAACTTCTTGGCGCTCTCCACGGAGTCGTAGATCAGACCGAACCCGGTCGACTTTCCCCCTCCGAAGTGGGTCCTGAACTTGAACACGAAGATCGAGTTCTGGTCCTTCACCTCGTAAAGCCTCCCGAGCTTCTCCTTCAACTCCGCCTTCACAGACGAACCAACCCAACATCAAAACAAGCTCACAATGCCAGATAGACAGATAAAGAGTGCAGATCGGTTACCTTTGAAACGTTAGCCCTCCCGGGATGCAAGACATCGATGACCTGAAACGGAGAAGAAGTAGGGTTTCAAGATCGATTGGACTAGAAAAAAAAAACTAGGGTTTCGATCGTGTCCTTACGAATTGCTTGCGCGAGAGCAAGCGATTGGTCATGAATTTGCGAGTCCTGATTGTGACCGCTTTGTCCGTCATCGCGCCGGCACCGGAGCAGAGGAGGACTTCGACCTTCAATGGCGGCGGAGGAGAACAAAATGGAAAAACCCTAACCCCAGATCAGTTACTTGTATAGTTGTGTTTTCGGGTTTACGTGGACCGTAGGATCATTAAGATCTAACGGTTGAGATGCTATGGGTTTTGATGGGTTTTTTCTCATGTGGAAGTGCATTTGTTTTGCGGTTCTGATGCAATCCAATAAAAAAGGGTTTTGTCGGATAAATTATTTAAAATTTTAAGAGATAAAAATCATATGGTTTTTATTATTATTTATGTTTACCAAATTAATATAAAAGCAGTGATAATGTTAATCTTCACAAGGAAAAAAAAAGTTCTATGTTAAATTCAAAGTAAGTATAATTAGTTATAATTTATTTTTATTTTTTATAACAAACAGTTAAATTAATCTCTAATTATTCATTCTCTGATTAATCATCAGGGTCACTTATCAATTATCAAACAAGGTCTTAGGTGATTTTACGTGAGAAATTACAAAATGTTCTTTATATAAATATAAAATTAAAGCTATAAAGCAATAAAACTAAAAAAAATTAATGTTATTTAGGCCGCAACTCATAGGCCCTATCACATGTTCCATGAGGTGGCAATAAGTCTTTACCCATTATGTCTTTTAGATAATAACTACCTAAAAATGTGTTGGATGGTTTTGATCCCCTATGATTGTGGAATGGAATCAATTCTAAAATCATGTTTGTATTTTCACCATTCAATTTTAAAATAATGAAGCAAAACCAATCGATTAATGAATCCCGAACCGATTTTTTTTTTTAAGAACAGGTCTGTTTTTTCATCATTAAATGATTAAGATAATCGATCAGCAATTTTAACCGAAGTTTGAACATCGAATTCGATTTTGTTTATTGAAGAACACATGGGAGCAGATCGAAAATTATACTTTTAAGATTTGGGAGGCACGGAAGCTGTTTTTTCCGATTTGGATCTCACCTCAATGTCTATCCCATAAGGTTGGACTTTATTGGATTTATAATCGAATTGTGTTTTGTTTTTTGTTATAAATGCTTAAAGAAGAATAATTTTCGTGGATTGAATGTCATTTTTCACATTTTTTATTTGTTTGTATCAATATCTAAATGTAACACTAGATACTGTTACATTTTATATGTAGTTGTTTGAATTGATAATACTGCTACATTCTTTACAACATAAGTAGTTATTTTTTTAACAGTGTTGTTTTTGTTACATTTGTAAATGTAACAGTCAGTCGCATACACATAATGATTTGTATGTGCTGCAGTTGTAAATGTAATAGTCAATCGGACACATGTAATGATTAATATTTGTTACGTTCTTAAATGTAATAGTCAATTACAAATGCATTGTTGTTACATTGCTATTGTAATGTTACAATTTTTTTTTGAGAGAAACGATAGGTGACTGCTTTAATTTTATTCAAAGAAAGACAGCTCCCAAGGAAAACACAATGGACCTAGATAGTCAACTATAACTATCTATCACCCTGACCTCTTAAGTAAAAGAGAAATCTACTCAGATAGTCCAGGCCCATACCAAGCCAGACCCAACCTTCTATTCCTCTATGCTCATAATGCCCCTCTGAAATGTCACACCTTGTGCCCGAGCACAATTTACACTCCAATCCCGAATGTTACATTGTTGTGGTAAAATTGTTACAATCTGTTACATATTTCTGCTACATAACACATATATATTTCTGCTACATATATACAATACTATTACATTCTGTACGGATATAATATTTTGTTACATAAAGTCACACATATTTCTGCTACATTTATGCAAAACTGTTACAATCTGTTAGATATAATACTATGCAAAACTATCACAATCTGTTAGATATAAAGTTACACATATTTCTGCTACATTTATGCAAAATTGTTACAATCTGGTAGATATAATGATATGCAAAACTGTTACATTCTGTTAGATATAATGTTATGCAAAACTATTACAATCTGTTAGATATAATGTTTTGTTACATTTGTCCTTTTAACATGTTACATTGATACATCATTGTGACATAATCTCAAGACTGCTACATTCACAACTATAAGCTATATTTGATTATGACTTTTTTTGTTCTGGAAAAAATTTAAACATGAATGTCAACACTCATATTTCTACACTCATGTTTCTGCTATATTTATGCAATACTGTCACATTGTTTGCAATAAAAAAAAGTAGAACGTTTTTTTTTTGTTATTTAGGTAATTTTGGTGGAATTTAGGTAAGTTTTGGTGTAATTTTGATGGAAAAAAAATTTAGGTCATTTTTTGTGTAACCTAAGTATGTTTTGGTGTAACTGAAATAGAAAATTCATAAGAATTTCAAAATAAAAATTTTGAAATAGGCAAATTTTAGAGTGGGATATATTTTTTAAAATAGGCAAATTTCAAAGTAGTCAAATTCAAATTAATGTGAAAAATTAATAAGAGAAAAAATTAGGATTTGGGTTAATGGGATCTATTTTTAATGAAGGGCATATATGTGTTTTATCATTTTACCCATTCTCAAAAGTCAACAAGCCAACCAATAAGATGATGACACCTCATGGGGCCTGTGAGTGGGGTCTATGAGTTGGGCGTGGGTATCACCACTGAAACTAAAAAGAGTTCCTGCCAAAATTTTCAAAAAGTATTCCTAATAATTTATCTCAACACAACATGCATGTTGTTTATTCCACTAGTATTATATATACTAAGATAGTTATTTTTCTTAGAATAGCTTATGTCAGTTGTTCAAACAGTGGAGTATTCCAAGACTGCTGACAAGAAATTGACCAGAACAACAGCAACACCACTAACTACAAATCCTGTAGGGCCAACATTCATCATAAGATTCACAACAATCTAATACATGGTTGAATAAATCCATTGCAACAAAACCTACACAATACTCATGTGCTTAATGACCATGCAAAAAGGTGGCAGTGAAGGAGGTGATTGTAGAGAATAGAGTGCAGTTAGTTTGTTTGCAGGAAACAAAGATGGAAACTTTCACTCATGGTGATCTTCGTGCTATCGGCAACGGCCATTTATCGGACTTTGTTTTTAAGGCCTCGAAGGGTGCGTCTAGCGGGATCCTTCTGGCCTAGAATGATAGATGTTGGAGAAAGCTTGATGATTGGTTGGGGCTTTTCTTCGTATCTGTTCTTCTTCAAGATACAATCTCGGACTGGGTTTGGCTCTGGATAGGGGTGTATGGTCCAAATGCGGAGGAGCAGCGTTTGGGTTTATGGGAGGATCTGCGGGCTATTCGTACACGCTGGCCCTCCCCTTGGTGCGTCATGGGAGATTTTAGGGTAACAAGATTTCCCTCATACTATAACAGGGATGGAGGTTTCACAGTAAGCATAGAACAATTTTTGTCATGGATAGCGAAGGCAGGTTTGCTCGATATTTCCCTCTCCAACCAACGTTTCACTTGGTGCAACCTTAGGTCCAACCCAGCTTTTGCCAAACTAGATAGTCTTTGTTGACTCATCGTGGGACACGGCCTTCCCTTTGAGCTCCTTGTCTGCGCGACCACGCATATGCTCGGACCACTCTCCGCTTATTTTCGACGGTGGAGAAAGACACACAGCGTTTCATCATTTTAAGTTTGAGAATCGGTGGTTACTTTGCGATGGCTTCTGGAAGGTGGTGTTGAATGTGTGGATTGTTCCTGCATCTAGGTTGGTGGGTGCGAAAAAAAGGTGCCTTCAAGCTCAAAAGACTCAAGTTTGTGCTCAAACAATGGAGTTCGATGTAACGTTCTACTCGGCAGAATAGCAAAATTCAGATTGAATTGGAACTCAGAATCATAGAAGAGGAGGAACCCATCGTGCTTTCGAAGGAGGACAGGGAGCGTAGGGCCTTTCTCAAATCTGATTGGTTCCGTTGGATTCGTATGGAGGAGTCTGAATGGAGGCAACATTCGCCCGAAACATGGCTCAAAGAAGGTGATAATAATACAAAAAAATTTCATAAAGCTACTAGTATGCGCAGGAGACTCAACCACATTCATAGGCTCCAAGCCGGGGAAAGGTTCCTCAAGGAACCAGGGGACATATAGCAGTACCTCGTCAACCACGTCAGGGCAGCTTTTAGCAAGGAACGGCGGCGCATCCCCGATTGGTTCGATGAGGATCTCTGTCGGGTCTTGGAGCATTTTTGGACAGAATTGGAGGCTCCTTTCTTTGAGGAGGAGATTAAGCTCGTGGTTTTCGGGGCACACAGCGATAAGGCTCCTGTGACGGATGGCTTTGACCTCCGTTTCTTCAGGAATTTTGGTTAGTTGTGCAAGAGGACGTTCTTCAACTGTTTGCCGAGTTTAAGCAGGATTCTAGCAATTTGGGAAGCATCAATTCCATATTTTTTTTGGAAGATAATGGTAGACATTCAGCCTTATTAATATTAAGAAAGAGAATGCCTAATTTAGAGCTACAAGAAATTATGCCACCAGAACATATGGCCATTTTACATCCTTTCGAGTCTATATCAAGTAGAAGAGGTGTCTACTGAATCTCTCAAAAGACAAAAATAAACCATCTAAAGGACTACTCCAATCGATTAAGACCCCCTTGGAAAGAAATCCTCCCCACTCTTGCACAACACACACCCCAATCCTTTATTTGGTGCATGACCATCTGCCAAATATTCTCCTCATATGCCAGAGTACCTCTAAATAGGAGATGATTATGAAAATCCATAGTGCCCAAATGACTGCCGGAACAAGCATCTGTGACACTTTGCCCTTCGCGCTTTTATCCCCTGGAGATCTGAGCTGCCTTCCTGCTCTCCATAATTCCTCGAGCGAGGTACTGCCATCTACAAGATCAGAGCATCCCACTAACCTTCACCAGATACGCTTAGCCATCAGACACTCCAAAAAAATGTGAGACGTAGTTTTCGCCCCTTCCCACAAGTAGGACAAGTTGTGTCCTCTCTTGGAGCCCATCTAGCTTTGTACACCTTTGTAAGAAGCTTCTCTTGAAACATTAACCACAGTAGAAACTTTACCTTCAAAGGGACTTTTGGTCTCCATATTTCTATGTACTTCCTAGCTGTGCTCTCCGCGACTGGTCAATCCCGTCTCCACCATTCATAGCAAAGGTGAACCGAGAATTCCTTCACGGATTAGGATTCCAGCCCACACTGTCATTCTCATTGTTCAGACCGCCCCTTTCGTGAAGCTCCTGAAGAAGCCTCAGCAGTCCATTGCATCTTGATCATTGGGAATGTCTAGCAGCCCACACTCCAGTCTTCTACTAGTTCTCCCCTCCTGTAGAACTGATTAACAGTGCCTGTTTTATTTGTTGCTAACCCGTAAATGCCAGGATACAACTCCATAAGCGGACGCTCTCCAAGCCAATTATCCTGCCAATACAGGGTGGTCTGACCACTCCCAACTTTCCATTGAATGGCTTCCATGAACCACGACGTTGCTTTCAAAATTCTCGCCCAGATCTGTGAAGGTCGGGAAGTACTTCTTGGCGCACTGTCAATCTGATGGGCCGAGAAACAATACCGATCTCCCACAATTTGCCGCCATATAGCACCTGATCGTGACAGACAACGCCATTTTCACTTGGACAATAGAGCTTTGTTTATGTCCTCGAGGTTGAGTAACCCTAGGCCCCCTATGCGTTTGCTACTACATACCACCTCCCATTTAACTAAGTGAACCTTGTGCCTTTCACTTCTCCATCCGCTCCATAGAAATCTCTTCCGTATTCCATCTAATCTTGTTAGAATCCCCTTAAGGATCTTAAACAAAGACAAAAAGAAAATTGGGAGGTTGGAGAGGACCGCTTGAAGTAAAACTAACCTTCCACCCAAGCTCAACAACCTGCTCCTCCAGCCCTCCAGTCTCCTCTCGAAGTTTTCGATCAATGGAGACCATTCCGCCTTCAAAATTTTCCCAAGATGTAGGGAAGACCAAGGTGCCTCACTGGGAACTCTGCAATTGGCATCTGAATATTTGGGCAAACATCTCTAGCTCAGGCCGATTCACATTAATCCCCACATCTCACTCTTGTGAAAGTTGATGTGAAGACCTGACATTAATTTGAAAACCCAACAAACAAGCTAAACGCCCCTGACCAACGACTCATCTGCCTTGCAAAGTATGATGATATCATATGCATACTATACATGTGAGAGTGTCGCCCCCTCCAGGGAGCATTGGAGACCTCTGATCCAGCCATGAGCTTCAGCCATCTTCATCATTAAGGTTTCCCATTCACAAGAACAGACGCCTTCACAGTTGAAATGCACTCCTTTACCATCCGGATCCAATTTGGTTCGAACTCGTGATTTTGTAAAATTTGGAGAAGAAATTCTCATTTGACATTATCGTAAGCTTTTGCAAAGTCGAGCTTAATAACCATGCCTTTCCTCTTGTCCTTATGAGCCGCCGTAATACACTCTTGTGCAGCCATGAACCCATCTTGGAGCAATCTACCGGGGATAAATGTCATCTGGTTTTCTTCAATCATACTCGCCACCACCCTCTTCAATCTGTTAGCCAATACCTTTGCAATAATTTTGTAACTACCATTGACTAAGCTAATAGGTCTGAATTCTCCTACCTCAACAACCCCTTCTTTCTTGGGGATGAGAGCAAGAAATGTCAAGTTCAAGCAGCCTATGCTCTGTGCACCTGAGTAGAACATGTCAGCCATCTCCATTAGGTCCGGTTTCACCAGTGGCCAGAATGCCTGGTAAAATTTGGACCCAAAACCATCCGGGTCAGGCTCTTTGTCAAGGTCAGATTGAAAAACAGCACTGTGGATCTCATCCTCTGCGAAAGGTGCATCAATAAATTTCCACTGGTCATCTGGGACACGACCAAGCTCCTCATCCACCCATTCTGGAGACCAGCCTCTCTGTTTTTTGAAGGCATCCACAAAATGTGATACTAGACCCTGTTCTATCTCCTGCTGATCCTCATAATAGTTATCCCCGATCTTCAGCATGGAAATAGTATGAATTCTTCTTCTTTGGCTGGCTATTTGATGAAATAACTTAGTATTCCCATCCCCCTCTTTGAGCCAAGTTTTCCTGGACCGTTGACGCCATTCCGCCTCCCCCTGTCTTCCTCTAACAAAGGCATGGCTTCTTCTTCGTTGTCTAGAAGTTGCATCTCCCCCGAGAGAGAAACCTTCTTCTGTCGTCTTATCTTCTTCTGTTCCCTAGACCAACGTTTGAGCAGACCTTTGAGGCGTTTTAATTTAAATGCAATCTTCCTAGCGCCATGTAGTTCCGACACGGGGATGCTCCACAATGCAGCAACCATATCCCTGAAACCTTCAACATTAAACCACCAATTTTTAAATCTAAACCACCTAACCTGAGGACTCTACAAACCTCCTTCTACTATCAATGGCGAGTGATCCGAACACAACCTAGGCAGTTCACGTAAAGAGCAAGAAGGGAATTTCTCATCCCAATCTGTAGCCACCAGCACTCTGTCAAGTCGAGCGCACGACGGGTTTTCCCAAATGTTGTTCCACGTAAATGATTGGTTCGATAGCGGAAGGTCAATGAGCCCTCGCTCTCTATCCACTCGGAGAAGGATGCCATAGCATTCGTGATCTGTTCGGGTCTGTTTCTGTCTTCTTCAAACCTGGTGACATTAAAATCACCCATAACGCACCATGGCAGCTCCCATTTGGAACTATGAACGCTAAGTTCTGCCCACACATTGGCCCTCACAGAGTCTTCATTAGGTCCATACACTCCCGTCCAAAGCCACTTCCATCTCGTAGCAACCTCTTCAAGAACCACTGAGATCGAGTATCCTCCACATGCCAAATCCACCATGCGCCATAACCGATCATTCCGCATGAGCACAATTCCCCCCAACGCCAACCGAGGCCTTTGCTTCAAAAGCATTCAAATGACCTGCCCCTACTGCTCGCAAGTCCTCTTGGCTAAAATTCTCCATTTTAGTTTCCTACAAACATACCAAGTTCACACTATGCTCTGCCACCAACTCCATTACTGCCACCTTTTTCACTAGGTCATTAAGACCCCGAACATTCCAGTTAAGGATTTTCAACATTGACAAACCAATTGATTCCCAAAGCCAAAAAAGGCAAAGCTTATGCCTAAGCATTCTCCAAAGGCCCCGAGGGTGTCAGAGTCCTCGGTTGTCCCTCCCCAAGCCCGCTTCCTGCGTTTTTCCTGCTCACCAGAAAACCTTTGAGTCTTCCATGTACTTCTTTGTGCTTGTCCACCACCCCTATATTGCCAACTTTACTACACCCTGGGAGTTGATAAATTGGGCCGCCACTGGCAGATCAATCGAGACCAGTCCCACCATTGTCTCGATGGACTGTGCACTTTCTCCAAACACGCTATCCAGATCCATAGAAGATATGCATATAGATAGAGAGCCATCCTGGCGTTGATTCCACAGTGCGAAGGTGCTTCTTCGGTGGGGGATTTCCGCCCCATCAGCTTACTCAACAGAGTGTACAAGATGATTGCTAAGGTGCTTGCAAACAGGCTGAAGTTGGTCATTGGTTCCATGATCGAGGAAAACCAATCGACCTTCATCCTAGGGAGGCAGCTTCACGACAGTTTCATGGTGGTTCAGGAAAGCAATACCGCTGCTTACAGAGATCATTGCCGGGGGGTGGTCATTAAACTAGATTTTTCCAAAGCTTATGATAACGTCAGGTGAGACTTCTTATTATACCTCCTCTCATGTCATGGCTTCGAGACAAACTGGATAAGGATGGCCCATGAATGCATCTCCACCGCAAAGGCTTCGGTCTTGGTAAATGGCAAACCGTGTGGCTTCTTCCATTTGAACAAGGGCTTACGTCAGGAAGATCCTCTTTCTTCTCTTTCATTCACGATGGTAGCAAATGCCTTTAGTAGAATGATGAAGATGGCGGAAGTGGATAAGTGGATCGAGGGGTTATCTATTGGCCGTGGAGGGCCTACCACTTCCCATGTCCAATATGCGGATGACACGGCCATTCTTTGTGTAGCCAATTCGCTCTCTATTAGAGGAGTAAAGTTTGTTTGTAAATGCTTCGAGTTCTTATTGGGGCTACGCATCAACTTCTTGAAAAGTTCCATGTTAGGTATTCATTTAACAGATGGGGAGTTGGAATCATATGCGAGTATCTTTGGTTGTCGGGTGCAAAGCTTTCCGACTCAACTACTTGGCCTTCCACTGCATTTGGGTAAGCTTCATAAAGAAGATTGGAACCCTTTAATAGATAAATTTGAAAGGAGGTTGGAGGGGTGGAAATGGAAGCTCTTGAGCTCAGGAGGCCGCTTAACTCTTATCCAAGTGGTTTTGTCGAATCTCCCAATTTTCTTCCTTTCCATTTTAAATTTCAGAGGGTGTCCTCCACAAACTAGAGGAAATTCGGAGGAGATTCTATAGAAATAAATCCTTTGGTGAGGGGAGAAAGGCTCACTTGGTTCGATGAGATTTGGTCTGTTGTAGGAAGAGGTTGGGTGGGGCAGGGGTCCTAAATCTGAGTGATCTGAACAAGGCGCTATTGAGCAAGTGGAGATGGCTTGCTAACCATGAGCTCTTATCGTGTTGTTGGAAGCTTGATATGATTGTCGTGATCACAGAACCCGATTTTCAAAAATATCCCCTCGCATCTCATCCACTTGGAGATACATTCTTTCCTCAACGGATGGTTTCATGGAAGCGATCCGATGGAAAGTGGGTAATGGGCAATCCATTAGCTTTTGGAATGATGTTTGGCTTGGAGACTGTACTTTAAAAGAGCGCTTCGCTGAACTATATAGGTTGTCTCGAAACAGGGGTGGCACGATGTGTAGTTTCTTGTGGCAGGAGGGATCGAGCGGCCATTGGGACGTTAGGTTGTGGCATCAACCGAGAGGAGGAGAGGCGGCTTCTATGCTCACGGATTTGTTGCGAGAATTGTATTCGGTTTCTCTTACCGAAGGGCTGTCCGACTCAATGTGTTGGAGGCCACAGGCTCGCATCTCTTTCACAGTGCGGGACTGTTATGATTGGTGGTGTAGGGAGCGGCCTTAGGTTGCTTCTATGACATCGAAGATGCGGGAGATTTGGCACCAAAAAATCCCTCTCAAGGTTCGTTCGTTTATGTGGCAGTTGTATTAGGAAAGGATTATAACGAAGGTCTACCGTGCTAAATGGGCACCACACGAAGCATTTACTGTTCATTATGTGTGATGGCGAAGGAGACCGTGTCCCGTCTCTTCCTCGAATGCCCCCTGGCGAGGTTGCTGTGGAGGCGCCTGAAGGAGGCGACGGGGATATCGGACCAGTTTGACACCCTTGATGGCCTATGGGAGGCGAGCAGAAGTTTAAAGCAAAAGGGTGACAGTAGCATGACAGTTAAAATCTCTCAATCCTTTGTTCCGACAGTTCTTTGGACGGTGTGGTTAGCCCACAACTATCGGATCTTTCGCAACACAAACATATATTTTGAAAACTTATGGGAATTGGTGACATTTTTCATCAAAAGTTGGGATCTTACGTGTGCGAGGGCAACGAAGATTTTATTGATTGGGGGAAAACTTGTGGTGGAGGAGTAACTTTGTATTTTTTGTGGAACTGGTAGACTTCTCCTCTACCTTTTACTGCTTTGAACATGTTAAATCTTGATTTTAATAAAATTAAGACTAATGCATACCATTCCATAAATAAAAAATAAAAAAACGAAACCTACACAATAGATGTCACATTATTACACCACCATAACGAAAAATATAATAACTGTATTCCTGTCAATGTTAAACAACATAACCACTGGGTGCATGACCTACCTATCCTGACATGTTAAACAGTTTGAATAAATGAATGAATAGAAGAATCTGTGCATCTTAAGATTAAATCCTCCCCCCTTATGAAACAATAATCAACTCTCAAACCGCATGTATTGCGCTGGTGCTGCTGCTCTGGCCCCGACTGGCATGGAAAGCCGATGGTCTGCTTGGACTGCTGTGGAGCTTCAAAGTGAGAGAGCCGAGGCTCAGCCTGTTCGACATGCCAACTATATCATCCACATTGATGGTCTCCTTCAGAACTGGCGTTGGCTTTATCACATGCGTCTCTTGATTCTTATTCTCTGTGTTAAAGGGCAACACCGGCCATATAGGGATTGGGCGGGGTATATATGGCAGATAGAATGCCGGAATCATTGGTGGAAATTTGGGCTGTGGAGGGGTTTCATTGAGCTCCATTGTTGCCTCAGCTTCCATAGGTTCAGGTTCTTGGTCAAGGGAGAGATTCGAAGGTGGCAATGGTGGGTAAGCAGTCTCTGGTTCAGGAGATGGAGAGTGGTGATGTAACGATTCCTCCACTGCTGGCTGTGACTGGAAAGGAAAATATAATAAATGTATCAATACCTTCAAATTATTTTAAAAAAAATTTGAAGGTCACAATTTTAAAGTCTAAAGCCACCCCCCCCCCCCCCCCCCCATATGTCACGAATAAGCAAGTTGGATAGGGAATAATATGTTTAATCATCAAAACAAAAAAAATGTTTGGCGTGAATAAACTGTTATAATCATGCCTCCATTAGTTAGAAAGAACTATACCCGGGAGAGGCAGGTTTAGTTTATTCATGCTCATCCATAAAAAAAACTATAATTGTATTCTAATAATAAGAACAAAAAAGATAAATTTACAAACTGAGAATTGAATAGTAACCAAACAGAAAATGATCTAATTCATTCTATCCACGTCTAATTATTTTATACCTGGATAAGCTATCCGTTATCATCAGGTATATTTATAAAATACCAGAATATGAGGCAAAATAAAATGTTTAAGGAATGTTCGATCTCATTATCAATGGGGAAAATAGGACAAGATTGTGAAAAATAAAACTGCTGCGAAGAAAGGAAAAGACAAACCGCTTCACTGACCATGTCAAACAAACTCGGGCGTCTCTTTCTCCTCGTTGAATTGGTCTGACGGATGAAATACTTCTGTGCGTGACTGGCAACCTGTGTAGGAGTCCTCGATACCACATAGTCGCGAGCGATTCCTCGCCAGTCACCTTTGCCTAACTTTTTAAGACCCACCAAGAACATACAGTGCTCTTCTTCTGTCCAAGGAATGCCTAAAATACAAAGGGATCATACAAGAATGCAAATCTCAAATCATTATTTTCCATGCTGAGATGGTGCTGCATATAAATGTAACAAATTCGATTTTAAAACCACATCCTTGTTTGAGGAACAATGTGATCCATGAGACAATATTGATTAACAAGTAAACAAGACGAAATGATTCATGCAGGGAGGAGACTATGAGCAAATACGATAAAAATACCAAGACTAAGATGAACTCGATTCACATAGAAGATTGCTGTTCTAGCCCACCAGAATACAAAGCATGTAGTTGACAAACCCCATACAACAATACAGCTACAGTTATTTCATGTTCCCGTGGAAAGAAGGTTTCAAGTTTCAGCCAAATTTATACTGGTCATTTATAGGCTTCATGTAAAAATGTTACCGATTCATGTCTTGATAATATAGTCCAGCACATATATTTCTTCACCAAAGATTGCTTTATGGATCTCAATAATTAAATGTGCACTGGAGTACTGGACAATACAATATTAAATAAATTCCATTCAAGAGTTAAGAAGACTTGCATGAATTACATAGTTACATGTACACAAAGCTGCAGTTATAAAATTATTTGGAATTTTTCAAGAACTTCTGTTCTAACTGATGAAATTTGAATCTACTGAGCTAAAGAAGAACATGTTCTTTGTCTCACAACTACATTTTTTTATACATTTTATAGCTACCTTGGTAAAAAGCAAATAAAACATGGCATTTACAGTAAGTTTGCCTTTATTCAAATGAATACAGTAAGTTTGCCTTTATTCAAATGAACACATACGTCAAAACAAGCACAATAACAAAACTAATCTGACTGGAGAAATATAACAGTGTGTGGAAAATGACAAACGTGTACTCATATGTGGTCAATGCCATTATGCAAGGTTTCAGATATTCATGTATGCCATTTCAAATGTCTTCATAGCTTATATGCAATTGCATAATTTCACGTATTCCGCATCATAATTTCACTTTAAACATTATAACAAGTGGCATTACTTTTTTGCATGTTATGAACTGTGAATGAAGATTTCATTTTTCAGATTTCGATCAGTTTTACAATTTGATTGAATTTTTCCTGAAATTCAAAAGCGTTGCCAAGTTTGTGTGCACACAGGGTACACCTGCCTCACAAATCATACATGCAATTTTAACTCTACCGGTTTTCAAGAAGTTTGGGGAATTAATATAATCAAAGAAACATAAGGAGAAAGGAAAATCTGTATCAATATAACATAATCCAAGAACAAGAAATCTAGCAACTTTTCAAAACAGTACAAGGTTGTATCCATACCAAGAAAATGTATATGCAAAATGATGTAGGATTAACATCAATATGCGCGCACATTTTTGGATTTAGAAAGATGAGTAAAACTAAGAAATGAGAACTAAAAAGGGATGTCTGATCCAAGAACATCACATAGAAAACTGTCTGATGCTATGGGAAAAAACACAAAAAACAGAAAAGAAAAAGAAAAGAAAATTGATACTGTTCTGTGAAATATTTGAAGCTCAATTACATTCCTAGGAACCTATCTAATTGGCAATCTAACTTATCATAGTAAAAAATGATGCACTGAATTACAACAAACCAGTAGTGAGGAGAAACTAATACTGAGTAGGAATTTCCACTGACATGACATATTTGTGTGACGAATGACCCAATCTCTCACATACATTATCTCCTCTCTCATTTGACAAGGAACAGAAGCCCAATTTCTTTTGATAATGCAAATTAATACATTGGGACTTCTAAGTCCCAGAAAAATGGATCCCCTAAAAGGCCAAAAACTTGCAAAAATTCAATACAACAAGCCCACAAAGCAACCACAGCAAACCAAGCTTTCAGTGATGAAGCCAAATGACATTCATGCAATATTTAAAAATAGTTGTGGCCACACATGATACAAAATTGAACATATAATTCAACAATAATCACCCCCCCCCCCCCCCCCCCAAAAAAAAGGAGCATTTATAAGTAAGGCTACACAATTAGGAGGTATCTATTAAAAAAAGTTGCGTTGTTCCAGAGTCTTTTTTTCGGGCCTGATATCAGTCCTATATATATCTCTATAGTGTCATACACTCACATAACTACTATATACCTCAGAAATTTTTCAACAAATGGATATATACAATTCATTGAAAGATATACTGTATTTTTTTTATAAAAACACATATCTCATTAGATGTATACGAGACAAGAATTGGAGCAGAAAAAGGTATTATCCAAAAATCACTTCTTTAAAATTCCCATCCTGTTTTATCTTAGTTTTATAAAATGCATAAATGATTAAATTCAATCCAAATCAACCCCAAAAATAATGTACCCATATTGCACAAAATCAAAGTTAATCAAACAATTCAACCATAGCAGAAAAATAACAAAAAAAATTCCAAATATAAATAATACATTAAATACAAAAATCACCCAAAACATAAAATAAAAAAAAACCCTCATAAATGTGATGAACCAAATCATCCAAAAACCCACCAAAACTAACAATAGCAAAATCAAACAAAGCTCTCACCAAAAAAAGAAAAAACCTCACCTTTCTTCCTCCCCCGATTGGATGATCCGGACCCGTGCGCGGCATCGTCGGAGACGTAACCCCCAGCGACCGTGGACCGTTCTCCGGCATGCTCGGCCGGAGATACCGGCAAACCCGGGCGAGGCGGCGGCGGCAGAAGAGGAGAGATTCCCCATGCTCGCGCTCTTCCTGATCGACGAGCCATCCGTCAGCCTCACCCCGAACAGCCTCACTCCGCCTCCGGCGACGGGGGAGGCCGCACCGCCTCCGCCCCGGGAAGGGCAGGTGCGGGAGTTGTGACCGTTGATGCTGCAGTGGGAGCACCGACGAGTCATGGCTGAGGCGGCCACGGCGGAGAAGAAGCGATGGATCTCTCTCTCTCTCTATTGGCCGTGTTTTTTTTTTTTTTTATTGGGGTAGTCAATTATGATTTTTATTGACAAATTTTCCTATGTCCATAGATTTGTAAATCTTGTGTTTTTTTTAATCGGGACATTGGTTTGCGGACAAAAAGTCCAGTGTTATTCAACTGAGACATTATTTCATGGACAAAAAGTCCAGCGTTATTCGATTGAGACATTATTTCGTGGACAAAAAGTCCACCGTTATTCGATTGAGACATTATTTCGTGGATAAAAAGTCCACCGTTATTCGATTGAGACATTATTTCGTGGACAAAAAGTCCAGTGTTATTCGATTGAGACATTATTTCGTGGACAAAAAGTCTAGTGTTATTCGATTGAGACATTATTTCGTGGACATAAAATCCAGTGTTATTCGATGGAGACATTATTTCGTGGACAAAAAGTCCAGCGTTATTCGATTGAGACTCTTCGTAGTAGACATTTTGTCTTGTGTTACTCAATTTAAACAGGATTTGTAAAGACTTTCATAAGTGATGGATTTTTGTGGACTTTAGAGAGAGAAATACAAAGGAATAAGTCATTTCGGCATGGACTTTTATTCCAGTATTGTGAATATTTCTTCTTCTTTTTCTTTCAACAAAACTCATTTATGATTTTATCTCATGCCTTTCATATTTTTATTCACATTTTTTTCTTTATTTATATCTTTTTTTTCTGAATGTCCATTTTTCTCAATATAAGGTTTTTTTTCTCTTTTTTTATATTTTAGATCGATTGTTTCGAATAAAGAAGAATTTTTTATGAATATAAATATGTATAAAATATTGATATCGACTCATATGTTTGATGAATGTAAGAATTTATGGATTTGTTTGTGTTGCAATCAATTATTTTCATTACTTATTTTTTATCATGGCATTCTAGCAATATGCATTAAAGATAAGTGAAGAATGATATTTACTATATTAAATTATATTTTGTGTTGGGTATGATGAGTTCTTTATTTGTTATTTAAATCCAAAAACATTATTGTGTTTATTAATAGAAATCCATATGTGAAAATAGTCAATCTGTGAAAAAATGCTAAAATCTGTGAAAGTCTTTAAAAGTCCATGAGAGTGATTTGTGAAAGTCTGCAAATGTCTGTGAAAGTCTGTGAAAGTCCATGAAAGTCCATGAGAGTGATTTGTGAAAGTCTGCAAATGTCTGTGAAAGTTCATGAGAGTCAATCTGTGAAAGTCTACAAAAGTCTGTGAAAGTCTGCAAAAGTCTGTGAAAGTCCATGAGAGTCAATCTATGAAAGTCTGCAAAAGTCTATGAAAGTCTGTGAAAGTCTGCAAAGTCTACAAAAGTCATCACTTAAACAATGTCCATAGAAATCTATCAAAGTCCGTATTGACTACCCCCCATTAGTATTTTTATGTGGATGTGAGGGTGCATGTTTAATTGTTTAGAATGAAATAAAAAAAGAATGGGTCTTGGACAAGGATAGACCCACTACCGACTTGATCTTTCCCACCACCCAATATTACCAAAATTACATTATTTATATATTTTTTGTCTTCCTTTTTCACTATCCAGTTTGACAATGTCCCGTCGAAGTCTTCTTCACTGGGACGATAGAGATCCGTCAAACTGTCTGAATAAGTGTCGACAGAGGCCCAATCGAAGTGTGTTTCACTAGGACGACAGAGATCTGTCGATCTGTATGAGCAATTGTCGACATGAATGTGTCGAACCCTTCAAAACAATAACTCTCTTCTAAGAATCAATCACTTATAAAATCATTTAAGTCCTTATGAAAAACAAAAATGTCATTTAAGTTATTTAAGTCTTTTTTAAAATCATTCACATATATATTTATTTAAGTATAAGAAACAAAAATATCAAACAAAGGGTTATTTGAACCAAATAAACAGTAAACATTTAATATAGAAAAAAAAATTATTTTCTTTTCTAAACAAGTGGAGTTTGTTTAGAAAAGACTCCACTTGTTTAGAAAAGAAAATAATGTTGTATGTCTATATGAAATGTTTAATGTTTATTTGATCCAAATAACTATTTGTTTGATATTTTTATTTCTTATACTTATATATATATATGAATGATTTTCAAAAAGACTTAAATCACTTAAATGATATTCTTATTTTTCATAAGGACTTAAATGATTGTATAATTTATTGATTCTTAGAAGAAAATTGTTGTTTTGAAGGGTTCGACACATCCATGTCGACACTTGCTCAGACAGATCGACGGATCTCTGTCGTCCTAGTGAAACACACTTCGACTGGGCCTCTGTCGACACTTATTCAAACAGTTCGCCGAACCTCTGTCGTCCCAGTGAAGAACACTTCGACTGGACGCTGTCGAATTGGATAGTGGGAAAGGGAGACGAAAAATGAAATAAATAATGGCATTTTTGTAATTTTGGGTTGTGGAAATAGTAACTCGGGTAATGGGGATAGCTTTGCCCATGGGTCTTTTAGTTTTAGGTACATGCAAAGATGCCTAATCTATCACTTCATTCTTCATATTGCTTTTTAGGTCCCCAACTTCAACCGTGAATTTTGTTTTTAGTTCATTCGATAAATTTATGTCTATAGTATGTGATATGTGAGTTTTATTTTTAAATCCCTATAAATTATGTTATTTAGTGATATGTGTCTCCTTTCTTTATATTTCATTTTAATTCCTCAATTTCAAACTTTTAATCCAATTAGGTACACTGTTGATTTGTTAGTTCATCGTGGTACACCTTTCGGTATTACCCATTGCACATTCATAATAATTTAAGTACATAATAATTCAAAACACACAAGATAATATTAATAAAACAGAATAAAATATATGTTCATACAAATAAAGTAGGATAATCTGATTTAATACTTCATACAAATAAAGCAGGATAATAATAGTTTAAGCAACTGGATTTCTGCAAGTCTTCCTATTATGTCCAAAACCCTTGCATCTCGAACAACGATACAATGAAACTGAGTCCGGATCTGGTTGTGACTCGATCCGATTTTTCTTCTTTCTCCTCGGCCTTATCTTGGTTAATGGAGGTTTGATGAGTATGTCGTCTCCTTCCCCCTCCGTCCTCTGAACACCTATAACTGGTAGGATTGCTGTGGCACAAGCTTGACGGTACAAATCTGCTCTAAAATAGTGTGAACAATATTCATGTATAGTGCCATTTATCTTCCATACTACGGCACATTCATGAACACATGACAACCCATATACCTGTCATCCTCTACATGTACAGGTGTGCTCACTAAGGTTTACTGTTTCATTTCGCCTTCCACGAACCTCGAAATGTACTTCATCAGAACACCGTGCCTGCAACCCATGGCTATCGGCTTGGATCTTCTGTAATTTTTTCATGATAGATGGACACAAAAAAGTCTCCAATTGCTAGATTCAATGCGTCTCCGATACATCATCTCCATCATCTGAACGCGTATATGATCAACTATTTGGATTATTGGAAGGTTGCGTGCTTCAAGTATCCATGAATTGAATGACTCGACACAGTTGGAGTACATTTTCCTGTATCTTTCTCCTGAAAACAATGCATTAGCCCAATAATTGGATCGGAGTCTCAACCCACTTCGCTGCTTGTTCAGAGTATCCACGCATGTGTGCTAAGGACATTGTGTAGTCTTCTATCTGAGTCCATAAGCTACAGCATCTAAAAGTTGTAGTAATTTTTTCTGAATGGTTATACTAAACTTACTAGTGATAGCTTCTCTAAAGTTCATCTTCAGGTGTCGTAGACCATAGGAATGATGCGAAGTAGGGAAGACTCCAGGGACAGCTGACATCAATCTCTTACCCCTATCAGAAATGAAAGTGATCGTTCGATCTGCGGATATGATTTTTTTTAGGCATGTCAATGTCCACGTCCAATTGTCTTCGGTCTCTTGATCCATGACTAAAAATGCTAATAGAAAGAAACTTTCATCACCATTCTTAGCAATGATAGCTAGAAAATATCTTGATATTTTGATTTAAAAAATGTTCCATCTAGGAACAACAAAGGCCTACAATCTGTTTCAAAACCAATGAGTGAAGCAACAAAACATACAAAGAATCGTATAAATCTATAGTCATCAGGAGTGCATTCAAGCTCTACATAACTTCCGGGATTTGTAGTCATCACCGCATCGGCATACCACCGAAGATTATCGAATGAGAGGGATTCATCTCCATGTAAGTCCTTGCAAGCCACCTCTTTCCCGTGCCAAGACTTATGATATGGTAATAGGATTTCATAATCCTTAAACACATCCTTTACTATATCTTTGGGTCGATACAATGGGGTGTCAATAAGCTTAGTCTTTGTAATCTCACCCACCCATCTTCGCGATGCTTTAGATGACCGTTTGTTGATATTCCACCACCACATGAATGAATATTGTTCAACGATTTGATTTGAAAGTAAGGGCCTAACCCGACTCTCGAGCAATAAACTCGCCATCCACAAGAAGGGTTTTTACACTTGGCAGTTACCCGTACCTTATCTTTCTTCACATATTCAAAATCAAATGAATGCGCTATAGAATAATTGGTCAATTGCATGCGAAAATCTTCAACGTTTTCAAATTGTTGATTGACCGAATGAATGATATTCTTCCAAAAGCTTGTCAGCATCCCACTGCTTGAACTCCCACAAATGGCTTCCCCTTGAGAAACCATGCTATAAGATGTAGGTATTGAAGATGTTGGTACAATTGTGCCTAGGTTCAGGTGGACACTGTTGGACATCCTACAATTCATTCCCATCATAGCATTATAAGTCATACAATAAAACATGTAAATCATTGTCATACAGTAGAAAAAATGATTATGTAGTTATTATTAATCAGTATGGGTACAATGTTAAACCATACGAGTACACTATTAGTATATATAAATAAACAATTGGATCATGACAGCAAGTAGTAAAACAAATTGTCTTTGTCCTGCATCTTCAGCAGAGCTTTGTTCAGAATTTATAAAAACATTAATCTGGATAAAGTTGGACCCACACATCTTGTGAATGTCATACATTGTCTCGACATCTTTATTGTTCACAAGAAGTCATTCACATATTAGCTTGAACGGGAATGCCACACTTCAAATTGACTTTTGACACATCAAACTTTCATCTTTCACATAATTTATTCACAATATCTGAAAGTGTTGTTAGTCCTACCAACATGAACTACTCGTGTTTCTTCATTGTAGGAACAAAATGCCATTAGGGTATCCATGTTTAAACCGAAATATTTGCAAAAATGAATCATGTGTTCAGCCTATGAATATTATGAAATGCATTACGTACAATATTAATGCCGCATACACTATGTATCTACTAAACGTAAAACAATAAATAACACTAAGTACATTGTTAATTGATCTGGGCACATTGTAATCGTATCACTATATAACCATAAAATTAAATGAATAGCATCAGTTGAAATGAAGGCTAATCCAATCTTCTTTGCATACTGTAAAATAAATCCAGAACCAAAAGCAACGGTATTCTTTGATCACTTTTTCTATTTTGAGCATACAATAATTATTTTTCTCTTTGGATAGAGTATTATGATTCTCTATACCTATTTGTAACTCGTGGTTCCTTCACCGTTGTCGTGAGGGGGACATTTCTTGTGCTTCGTATACTATTTATACTTTTCTGTGGAGAAGAAGAAGAGTCGATGGTTCAAACGCTGTCATTGTCGAGCTCTAGGTACGATTTAGGGTGTCGGAGACTCGATTTTAGAGTTTTGAATGGTTAGCCATGGGAGGGTTGTTTAGGGTTTTGAATGTTGGCTTGGTGGATTGGGGAAGAAGAAAGGCAGGCAAATATGTTTGTTTCACGGGTATTTTGGGTATGCTAACGGAGGAATGGGACGGCAACTGTTAGTTTGGACTTAAACATAATACCATGTGATGTTAGGGACCTAGAAATATCTCCAAAAGGTCCAGTGACCTAATAATGAGGGAGAGGCTGGGAGGACCTCTAATTAATTTTCCTTTATTTAAAGTATCAAATAATGAAAGTTGAAGATACGTTGAACTGGAAAATTGTTATCTACTTATAAAAATGTTCAAATTGATTTCATTGGAGGTTTCTTTCATTCAGGGGATGAGTAGTTTAGAAAGTTTAACTATCCATTAGCCCCAAATATACAGACATTTTACGTAGGGACTAATAATGAAAAATCATTTGAAGTTGGAGACTTAAAATACAATATAAAGAAGCGACAGATCGATCACTAAATAAATAAAAGTTTAGAACCATGCAAAATAAAATTTTCATTGACTGCATACAAATTTTTTTAATGGCATCAAAATTTATAAATTTAAAACTCTAACACACACTCAAAATATCTAATTTAATAGTTCACAATTTTCAATAAAGAGAAAATCATGCAAATCAAAATTTAATAATGAAAAAATCATCAAAATTTACTTATGTAATCATTTTTCTTCTGCTCATGTAACCAATCCTAATTAGACAGCTAAGACTATATCAGATTGGTGGGTATATGCAGTGTTGAATAACACTGAAATGGTCGCTAAACACCTAAGTTTTGGTTTAAATATTTCATCAAACATTTTGTATACAAGTTTTAAATATTAAAAAATTTACAAAATCATAGACATTTTATCCAATACTAATAAGAAAAATGCATTTGAGTTAAGGGCTTAAAAAATGAAATATGAATAAGGGAGGTACTGATCACTAAATAATATAGTTTACAGGGATTTAAAAAATCACATTTCACAAACCAACGATTTGACGGAGGGACTAAAACGAAATAGACAGTTAAAGTTGGAGACTTAAAAAGAAATATGAAAAAATGAGAGATCAATTGTAGCCTCATTTGCATACCATATTATTATTATTATTTTAAATCATACACACTCCCATTGAAGTATACACTATTATATAAAATGAAATATATATACTATAATACAATAGTATATATTTTCTTTTGAAAAAATAAATTTTTTTTTTGTATCGTACAATATAATAAATCTTATATACTATCATAGCGTAGTATATACCTCACTATCATAGTGTATGAGGTTGTAGGTTGGGCTGCAAAACGTACTAATAAGTGTATCAATGCTAAAAAAATAAAAAAATTAACATAACTCCCTGAAAAGTTAGATAAATCGATTTTAGTCCTATAAAATTAGAAAATCACCACATCTCCATATGTTATTAAAAAAATATTATTAACTCCCTATCATCATCCCAACTATCTAGATATATGGTTAACCTTAATTACATATTAAAATTATCAAAAAAAATTATATTCTATAGGGATTTATTTGAATGTTATTTATTGGAGCTTCATTTAATAAAAGGAATATGGATATTGTGGAAAATCATATTGTTTAGAATTACACAATTTGGAATAACAAATTGATCAAAATTCAACACAATACAAATCACGAGCCCAACCAGAATTTGAACAATTCCTGTGAGTTGGGTTTGAATAGATCTTCTTGGATGTAACGCGATCATGGACCGTTCGATCGACATGGAGGATTATCAAATGGATGATTATGGTTCATTTACAATTTTAATGATTTTGAGTTTGTTAGGATTTATTCTCTTATTTTAGGATCTGCATTTACATTTGAATTTCAAATTTTAATTTGAATTCAAAATTAAATATTAGTTAGGATTACATAAGAATTTATTTGTGATTTTTACAGATTTAGATAATCTGTTAGGATTGTAGTCGCATCATTTATCAAGATCCGCACAAGAGTGTAGGATCACGCTGTGGTATTCGTCGAGGTAATCCTGATCCATCACATTTATAAATAAAAAAATCTCATCTCATACCATCCGTACAACCCCAAATAAACTAAAATAAAATAAAAATCCATTCCATCTCATCCCATACGTACAACATTTTTTCAAATTAAAACAAAAAAAAGTAAGAAAATATTCATTTAAGCCCTCACAACCAAATTTTCATTCCAAAATACCCAACCCCACATACTAATCTTTCTAGTCCACAAAAAGAGAGAGAGAGATAAAAAAAATGGAAAGAAGTCATCAAGAATACGCCCGGTCCCACGCGAGGTTCCCATTGGAGAGCCATACAGCCGCGACATAGCACAACAATTTATTAAACGAATGGACGCGTGATTTGATGCATTAAACAAGGAAACGGAGAAGATGATAGTGTTTATGTGACATTAAGAACGACCGAGAACTCCACAGTTTGTTGAGGAGGAGTTTATTGATAGTGATTTCGATAACTTATTCGAAGAGGCAAACCTTCCACTTATCTTCGATGAAGAGATTAAAGAGGCGAACCTTCCACCAATATTTGATGAAGAAATTGAGAAAACATGCATTCCACTGATTTCGACGAAGAGATGGAGGTCTGAGCCTAAGAACTCCACTCAAACATTTGACCCTGTTTAATTCACTCATACCGCTGCATCATCTAAAAAGTCATCACAAGAAGCATTTCACCCATGCTACCATAATTTTGAGGATCCATTCTTTACAAAAATCATGGTTACTACATCAAACTCGTACAAGGAGCGTTGGCCACAGGCCCTCATGGTGGACCCTAGTTGTATAAAAGTCAGTGAATCACGTCATCAAATGCTTGGATTACATCACCAACTCCTTCAACCAAACTCAATGACAAGTTTTTCTCAAAAGAGAGGGAATGATGTAGTGCGATCATGAACCGTTCGATCGACATGGAGAATTATCAAATGGATGATTATGGTTCATTTACAATTTTAATGAGTTTTGAGTTTGTTAGGATTTATTCCCTTATTTTAGGATCTATAGATTTGAATTTCAAAATTTGATTTGAATTTGAATTTAAATATTAGTTAGGATTAGATAAGAATTTACTTGTGATTTTTGTAGATTTAGATAGTCTGTTAGGATCCTAGTTTACAGATTTAGTAATCAGTTGAGATCCTAATCTGTTAAGGATTATCTGCTCTATAAATAGACCTGTAAATCACATAATTAATTAAGCTTTGATTATTGAATTTATTATTTTCCTTTGTTTTGTTATTCATGATGAATATCAATTATGTAGAAGTCCATCATCTGGTATTTCTTCAAGAAATCAATAGATTGTTGAAGCCCAGCATTTTTCTTGAAGAATCAACAGTATCGCTGGAGCTTGCAAATCTCACATCCCTGAAGGTTAATCGGGTCAGTAGAAGAGTGTAGTCCCTACGCTACATCATTCTTGAATTTGAAGGTTGGTTTGTGTCAGTGTAGGTTGATCTTTTTTACCTTCTAATTGAATTTAAATTGAACTCCAACCCTATCCAAGCTTTGTGGCCCTAACAAAAGAGTGCATAAGTGATTATTAATGTTATTATTGATTTGATATTTTGATCATCAGAATATATTTTTTTATATAGAAAGGCCCTCAAGGGGTTACAAAGTCTCACAATACAACTACTAGATTGACAACATGGGGCCACAAGAAGCCACACAGCCCAAAAGGGCTAAATACCACATTTTTCTCGTCGAGCGAGAGTCGATCCTCTGTTTCCTATGGAGATGAGTGTGACGCCCGACTCATTGAGGGGGAAGCCCAACAGTCCTAAGAGACCCATGGATTGGGTGTGGGTGAGGGTGAGGGTTTGGTGTTTAGTCTCACATCGCCTAATGTGAGGAGATAGTCTGTGCTTATATGTGAGCACAACTCTTACACACCAAGACGTGTTTTAAAGCCGTGAGCCCATTTAGAGATAAAGCGGATAATTTCTTGCTGTGTAAGCCTGAGGCGTTACAACGAGGGTGTCCTGTACCAGCATGACAAGATGTGTAGGATTGATCATCAGAATATTTATCGATCTTGATGTACGTCATACTGTTGGGATTTTTAACAATTTTTTTGTATGAAATAAATAACAATCGCGGAATAATATTATACGAAGCCCAAATCAATCACTGACACAAGCAGAAAAATATAAAAGTATGCAAACCATAAAGAAACACCCAATTTAACGTGGTTCGACTTATGTAACGCCTCCGTACCCAAGACTCCAATTTTAAGCTTTGATACGGATCGTTACCTCTTACTTTTCATAAACACAAGACATTAAAACACGAGGGATTTATTTAAAACAATGTCGATTAAAACATAACCAGGATCTAAACATAATTTATCCTAAACACGGATGATTACATACGAAATGAAATTTATTCAAATATCCAACTGTTTTTGCTGAAAGGGACTAAGGAAACTACATGCTAAGGAAATGCTTATTCAACCACCTAAATGCAACGGAATTAAAATGCAGCTACGATCTCCACCACCGAGATCAACGAACACCAACGACTACCCAGAAAATTGGAGAAAGAGGGGTGAGCAATAACACGCTCAGTGAATAGACCTTTGAGCTCCCCATAATAATTGATATCAAAATATAATCTTTAATACTATATCATAAGAAATATCATAAGAAACAATTTAATTTCTGAAATATCATAATTTTCAATAAAACCATAACTTAAGTAAAACACCTTTCAAATGCATGATCTCAAATAACTATCAAAACTCATGATGCATATGAATGCAACGGATACGCATGCCTGTATCCCATGACACCTACCCATCTACGGCACCTAACCGCAAGATTTCGCACAGGAAATCAGGTCACCTAGACATAAGTCACCTAGACTTGGGTCCATTTTGAACCGTAGTCACCTAGACTAAGCCACCTAGGCTTCGTCACCTAGATGAATGTGATGCATGCATGATCAACACATATTTTCTTTAATAATATGCTTGCCATAGTTTTAAAATAATAACATTTCAATACGATACTTAATAAGGCATCAACCTAGATAATATGGCATGCTTGAGTTTATACATAAAATAGCATTTCAAAGTCATTGACAAAATCCTTCAAAAACTACATAGGAGACTAGACCCACTCACCTTAGGTCCAACAAGTCCAAAACAACTCCAGTAGGTCTAAGACAACCTAACCCGACCTGAAAATGACACAACTAATCATAATACGTACATATTGTATGGAACCCGAGGGTATCCGGAGACGACAGAACCCGACGGCTCCCATAAGGATCGTCACAGACCCTCCCGACGGCTTCCACAGGGACCGTCCGAAGCACTCCCGACGGTTCCTACTGGAACCGTCACTTGTCAACCCGAAGGCTCCTCTGGGAACCGTCCCACATCTGCCCGAGGCTCCTATGGGAGTCGTCCCGAGGCAGAACACAAAACCCTAATCAAATTTTTATAAAAATCCTTTAAAACATTTTATCGTTGAAATAACAAAACATAGTAGTTTCAAAACGATATAAAACCAGTGAGAAAACTTAGTTTGAAATCAAATCATACATATCGAAATCCGATTTAATAAACCAAAGCTTAAATAAAAATATTTCAAATACCCTAGGTTTACCGTAGATACAAATACTAATATGTATATACGTTAAATCTTCCAAAAATCATGAAAACACATCATTGGTTTAGATCTAAGCATATAGGGTTCAAAAATAAAGTTTTAAAGATTAAAAACATGATATCTACTGAAGATTAATACACCTAAACAAGATATATACTTATACATATACATTCTAAGTCATGAAAGGCTTATAAAACATAAAAATATCATGACACCCTAGCTATATAACAACAGATCCAAAAACTAAATTTAAAACATCTTAAGATCATATAAATCAAATAGAGAAACTAAGAAAATAATTTAAACTCGGAGTATATACATGTAAGACCAAATATTACAACCAAAACTTTTAAAAACATCATGAAATCATCATCATATAATGGGTAAAACATGAGGACCCGAAATTGTACGATAACATCAAAGAATTCGAAGAAAAATTCCTTTCTCTTTAGTTGGAAAACCTTAAAACGAAATCAAATGAAAACGACAATCAAAATGACTCGCTACCAATCAAAAACTTCTTTAAAACTCGTTGAAATATTCATCAAAATCCTAAGACCGAACCCTTCCCGAGCTCCTCAATATAGTGGCCGAAGGGAAGAAGAAGATAAATTTTTAGGGTTTTGGTGTTTTCAATGACAAGAGAGAGAAAAATATGTTTTAAAACTAGAAAACACATAGGGGACAAAATACGACGCCAATAAAACCAATTAACGCAAATATGATTCGCAATTAAAGCGTTTGTTCCTTCAAAAAACGGACTAATTTCAAACTCGAAAATTTTCCAGATCGACGGCTCTTGTTGAGCCCGTCACTCAAATACCCGATGGCTCCACTAAGAGCCGTCGCCCAATAGTCCCGACGGTCCTTCATGGATCCGTCGCACAATAGCCTAACGGCTCCATATGGATCCGTCGCCCAGGTGCCCGACGACACCTATATGATCCGTCAGGCCCTGCCTGACCCAATTAAAAGTCACAATCATTACAGCTTAAGCCTACATCCACGTGATACTCCAGCAACAATCCACTAGACCAAAATATAATGAGAAATAATATCCTCTCAAGTTTTGTCCAAAACTTGAGGAATACAAGATAAAAGAGGGATACAAGGTTACCTCAATGAAACCCTAAATAAATCTTCCAAATAATATGGAGAACACAACCTTGATGTAGATCGGAATACGTAGAGGAATATCTAAAAAAGAAACACCTCTCCTCTCTCTCTTCACTGTTGCCGCACCAAATAGCCGCCGTGGAATTCCTCACTGCGCTGTTATTTTGACGTGATGAAGAGGAAACCCTTATTAAACCCCATATGCTCATATGCACGTGTACATGCATGAATACATGCATTTGTTTCACATGGGCTTCTCAAGCCCTCAATTGGGCTTGACTCCATATGGGCCCACAAAACCCAACAATCTCCTCCTCCAGTCTAATAAAGGAGGAACCCGGTCTTCAACTCCTCACCTGGAGTCCGTACTGTCCAGCTTTTCACAAAGCTCGGACCCGTCATGTTCTTCATGAGATTGTGCCTCTAGAAAACTTTTTGCCTCCCCCTCTTCAGAAAAAATGATATACTCAAAGGTAGAGTATCTCAATGATGGTATATTCTCTCTTGATGATATATGCATCAAAATCTTTGTAGTCTCTGACTCTCTCAATAACCTCTTCATCGGAATATCTGTAGTCTCTGACTCTCTCGATGACCTCTTCATCGGAATATCTGTACTCTTTGACTCTCTCGATGAACTCTTCATCGGAATATCTATCTCAAACTCTCTCGATAACTTTTTCACTGAAATCTCTGTCTATGACTGGTGGCACTGCTACCCCTGCTCAAGAGCTTCATGTTCTGAATCTTCATCAACGTCAGGTATCTCTAGCACCTTATCAAAGTCTTCATTTACCATCTTTTCCCCATCTATAGCCAACTGAATCAGAGAAGGAATCAGTGTCAAATCTGCAACACTAACAACTGATTTTGGAACCCCATCAAAATTTTCAATAGTCTGATTTTTGTAGAAGATCACATCCTTGTACCGAACAATCCTCTTCGTTGCTGGATTCCATAGTCTATAGCCGAACTCTTCATTTCCATAACCAACGAAGATACATGAGACTGCTTCATCAAGCTTTGTCTCTCCTCTTTGGATACAAGTGCCCAAGCTTTACATCCAAAGACCTTCAAATGCGAATACCAAACCTCATTCATGGACCAAACCTTCTCTGAAATCTCCATATTGTTCATCAAATAGCAGGCAGTCAAAACAGCTTCACCCCAGAAGGTTTCAGGCAATCTAGCCTTCTTCAATATACATCTTAACTTTCTCAACAATAGTGCGATTCATCTATTTTGCAATACCATTATGCTGTAAAGTACCGGGCTCAATCCTTTCGTGTCGAATCCCATGATACGAGTAATAATCTCTGAACCCCCTCGAATTGTACTCTTCTCCATTAACGGTCCGTAGTGACTTCAATCATTTTCCTGTCTCTCGTTCCACCATGGCATGAAAGTGCTCAAACATCTGATACTTTTCTCGTAAAAAGTAAACTCACACTTTCCTGAATGCATCATCAACAAATGTAGCAAAATACCTATTATAACCAATCGATTCAACCTCAAGCGAACCATAACCATCAGAGTGAATCAAATTCAAAATATTAGACTTCTTTTTCGAACATTTATCGAAAGAAACTCTATGATGTTTTTCAATCAAACAGTAATCACAAGAGTTAAGAGACATACCATTGATAAAGGGAATGTGATACTTCTTTACCAGAATTTGTAGTTTCTTCTCGCTCATGTGACCAAGCCACCTATGCCATATATCTGGAGACGAATCTTCTTCAGCTGCATTCATTACATCCTTGCACACTTTTATCTTTGTCTTGTACGAAGTATAGCATGCCTTTCCTCTAGCAACAACTAGTGAACCTTTAGTGAGCTTTTATTTTTCATTGTCGAAGTGATTCTCAAATCTTTGACGATCCAAAGTCATTCCAAAAAGCATATTGAGATGCAAATTAGGAACATGACAAATATTTTTCAAAGTCAATGTGTGTCCCACATCAGTTCGTATACACACATCACCAATTTATACAATCTTTGAGTGACTAGTATTTTTCATCTTCACAATGTCAAAGTCTCCTGCCTTATACGAAGTGAAGAAATTCATCTTAGGAGTCGCATGGTAAGACGCTCCCATATCAACTATTCACTCAGTATTTTAATCTGCAACATGCGGGCATGTTTTCTCTCTGAAAGAGAAAGCCACAAACTCATCCGTATATGCAGTCGTCGTGATGTTCTTGTCGTTATCTTTCTTCTTCTAATAATTTATCTCATTCTGTTCTCTTTTCCAAATTCGGCAATTCCTCTTGAAGTGGCCGGCTTTACCGCAATGGTAGCACTCTTTGTCTTTAGACTTTGACTTGCTTCTGTACCTGCCATGACCTTTTTGTTCTCGACCATTGCTCCTCCCCCTGTTCTTTGTGACAAGTGCCTATGCATCATTTGTACCTGCTAATTTTCTTCTTGTTTCTTCATTGAACAAACAGCTCGTAACTGTACTCAGAGAAAACACACCATCTGGAGCAAAATTACGCAATGTGACGATTAACATCTCCCAATTGTCTAGCAAAGATCCCAAAAGCAGTGGTGTCTGTAACTCATCATCCAAAGTGATCTTCATATTAGTCAACTGATTCACCAAGCTTTGAAACTCATTCAGGTGCTCTGCAACATCGTCACTTTAGACCTTTAAGTGCACAAGTTTCCTGATTAAAAACGCTTTATTCCCCGTAGTCCTTTTCTCATACAAAAACTGAAGCATTTTCTATAAAGAGTGTGCGTTCGTCTCATTCACAATGTTATGGAATATGCTAGGATCAATCCATTGTTGAATATTGGCAACACATTTTCTATTCAACTTGGTCCAGTCTTTTTTTGTCATTTTTTATTGTTTGTTTTTATCTCCTTCAATTGGTTCAAACAAATCTTACTGTAAAGGATGTCCTCCATCTTGGGCTTCCACATCAACCAATTAGAACTATTCAAATCAATCATCTTGCCGCTGAAATTCTCAACAATTATGTCACACAAATAAATTCAACCTTGCTCTGATACCACTTGTTGGGATTTTAATAATTTTATTTGTGTGAAATAAATAATAATAATCACGGAATAATATTATATGAAATCCAAATTAATCACCGACGCAAGCACAAAAATATAAAAGCATGCAAACCACAAAGAAACACCCAAATTAATGTGGTTCGGCTTATGTCTACATCCACGGGACAATCCAGTAACAATTCACTATACAAAAATATAATGAGAAATAATGTCTTCTCAATTTTGACCAAAACTTGAGGAATATAAGATAAAAGAGAGATACATGGTTAAACCTTAAGGGCCCGTTTAAATAGAGGCATAAGCTATTATGGGGTTTATACATATTCCAGGAATTGTTGACTTTATCAATGGAATAAGTGATTTTGTATTTGGTTGTGTTTTCTGTTATTCTCATTAGGAAACGTAATAATAAAGGTTGGGGTGTTTGGTTGATGAAGAATAAGATGTGAATAAGGTGTAAAAAGTTGATTTGACATGTGGGCCCCATTGATGTATAAGAGGTGATGACAGGTGATTTGATGTAATAATATGTGATTTGATAGGTGGGTTTCCTTATTCCACTGGAGGAATAACACAATTCCATGGGTGGACTTGGAATACAAATACCAGTTTATTCTCTCCTTATTCCGCATAGCTATACCCTCTTATTCCGCCTATCCAAACACCTATTTTACATATTCCTCCCATATTCCACCCTAATTCCACTACCCAAACAGCCCTAAATAAATCTTTCAAATAATGTGGAGAACACAACCTCAACGTAGATAGGAATAAGTAGAGGAATATCTAAAAAAGGAACACCTCTCCTCTCTCTCTCTCTCTCTCTCTCTCTCTCTCTCTTTCACTGTTGCCGCACCAAACAGCCGCCGCGGAATACCTCACTGCGCTGTTATTTTGACGTGATGAAGAGGAAGCCCTTATTAAACCCCACGTGCTTATATGCACGTGTACATGCATGAATACATGCATTTGTTTCACATGGGCTTCTCAAGCCCTCAATTGGGCTGGACCCCGTATGGGCCCTCAAAACCCAACACCTACTACTCTTCTATTTGGATTGGAGCCTTGTACCCATGGTGGGAGAGAATTAAAGTAACACTTTCAACGTACTTAAAATTATGAGAGACTCATATCAAAAAAATTCCTTCATTAAATCTATAATTCATATATAGATTTAATATATTTTTAATAGGCAAATACTGATATTTGAATCCATAATGACACCATCTCAATATTATCATATTTTATTGTCTAACATTTATGAGTTCAAGACTTCAAGCCCCATGGTCATAAATGATATAATCTATAAATTTAATAGAATTATTATTTTTACAAAATTTTACATGTAAAAGAAGTAAATAAAAAAGCTATTAACCTATTTTCAAGTATTTTTAAAATACTAATCCTCAAAAAATCAAAAGCCCACATATAAAAATTTTGCAAATGGAAGGGATGTTTTCACAAAATTTCTCACGTAACGCCCACGTGTAATCCTGTTATGGCCGAAAAGAAAATGTTCCAGA
Organism: Acorus calamus; assembly: GCA_030737845.1. Classification (NCBI taxonomy): domain Eukaryota; kingdom Viridiplantae; phylum Streptophyta; class Magnoliopsida; order Acorales; family Acoraceae; genus Acorus; species Acorus calamus. The sequence goes on along the minus strand of CM060864.1, from coordinate 15,447,287 downwards.
TTTAGTGGGACACGTGCATATAAAATAGACACATCACCCACATTCACATGGAGACTGACTCGTTTACTGCAGTGGCTTGGACCAAAGGTAAAGGATGTATGCCATGGCAAGTTCTGAGGCAGTGGAAGGAAATCCAACATATCCTTGCATCCCTTCAACAATGGCGGATCTCACATGTCTTTCGAGAAGGAAATCAAGCTGCGGACTGTTTAGCAGCTATGCGAACAACCCCGGGCAATTCTATACTCTTCCCAGATGAATTTGATCCATCACTCCAACTCATCCTGTCTAAGGACGCGGCTGGCCAAAGCTACACTAGATCATGCAAAAGTTAATGTCCTAGGGGCTCTATTCAGCAAGGGTGGGATTGAAGGGATGCACTCTCACTTGGTTGAGCTTTCCCTCCTTTAATTCTCTCATGCTGATTAAGCCTACAGAATGTCAATGATCTCCTTTTTGTTAAGTTTGTAATTCCCTGAATGTAACTATCCAACTATAGCAATACATATTCTTTTTTACCCACCAAAAAAAAAAAAAAAAATTTCCTTTTTAAAGAGTTTGTTCCCGTTTCATTTTACTGTTTAAAACGCAGACACCTTATGTTTTATATTTTTACAAGGGAAAATCCATATAAGCCCCTATAAACTAACTGAAATTCATATAACTCTCTGAAAACATTTAATAAATTCAAATAACCCCCTGAATAAACTTTACATTTGTAGATGATGAATATTTTGTGAATATTATATTTGACTAACCATAGTAGAAAACACAGTATACCAAAAAATTCCTATAATGTGTTAAAAATGTAAAAATTCTTCTATAAATGATGATTTTATCCCCGGGATAGGGTTTTAAAATATATCCAGAGATGGTAGAATCATTATTTTTGTAGGTTTTTCAATTTTTAACATATTACAGTGGTTTTTTTAGTATATTGTGTTTTCACTCAGAGTTAACCAAATGAAATATTCGTAAAATATTCATCATTTATTAATAAAATTTTATTCATGGGGTTATTTGGATTTACTAGGTGTTTTCAGGGGGTTATAAGGATTTTAAGAAAAGTCAGGAGGTTATATGGATTTCAGTCAGATTTCAAGGGGTTGTATAGATTTTTCCCTTTTTGAAAAATACATACATATAGTATTTTTATAAAAAATAAAATATTTATTTTAATAATTTAAATGATATCATTTATAAAAAATATAAAAAATTTATAACAAATTATATATTTTAACAAAGTGAGTAGAGGAGGCTAATGAAATATATATTATTGCAATTGTGACAGCTCGAGTATAACAAAGTTCAAATTAAAATGCAAGGACAAGATTGGAAGTTTGAAAGAGAATTCTTCCCTTTTAAATAAACAGGATGAAATTAAATCCTTTGAAATGTTTAATTAATTATGGTTTTTTTTGCATATATACCCCTGTTAGGATCCCAGTTTGCATAAATACCCCTCTTAGATTCTCGATTGCAAAACTACCCCTAATAATTTGTGCATCGGTACCCCTGTGGTTAGTCTCTGTGAGGTCTGATTAAAAATCACATGTTTTGCTCCGTTTAGTCCAGGAAAAAATCTAAAATACTCTCCATTTCAAATTTTGTTGGCTGAACCCATCATCCCCTTCTTCTTCCTTCTTCGAAAAAGTTTTTTTTTCTCCTTGTTCTTTCTTCTTTGACCAAATTCCCCCATTTTTCTTCTTCTTCAGCCAAAAAATTCCTCCTTTTTTTGCCAAACCTCTCCTTTCATTCACTTGTTCCCTCTTCCCTGAATAAAGTACAATGAGTAGTCCCTCATTCACTCCTAATCAAAACTTTGATTTGCAAATTCATTTATTTGCTTAGGGTTGCTTTGGGTTTGATTTGGGTTTGATCTGGAATGGATTTGATTGGCGGCTAGGGTTTGGTTGCAGGAGTTGAGAAGAGTTAGGGTTAGGTTTGGTTGAGGAGACGAAATGAGAGGAAGGAGAGGTTTTTCCAAGTGAGGGTGAGAGGGTATAATGGTCTAGTAAGGGTAGTATTAGTTGGGGGTAGATAGGTAATATCCACATGTGTGGTTAAAGAATTAATGATGGTCGAATATGGTTTGTTAATTGTGAGTAGCGGAGGGATTCAGAAACATTGCTTATTAGTTTATGAGGGGTATTTTTACAATTGGGATCTTAACAAGGGTATTTCTACAAATGAGGACCCTAACAGGGGTATGTATGAAAAAAACCCATTAATTATTGAAAGAAAAGTTAGATTAGGTTTTTTAGGCTGGGATTTTGACTGGTTAATTGAATTATATAACAATCAAATAGTTAACCAATTTGATCATCTAATAATCTGATTTATGTGTATTAATTCTAAAATGGAGTACTTTATTGGACCCATAGTTCATAGTTCAATGATTCACAAAAGGAAAATGATATGCACAACCCTTATGCATCCACAATTGTAATCTACTCCGGTTTTATTTTAAATCATATACTCTTTCATTGGAGTACATATTGTTAAATGAAATGAATATACTGAGATATATTAATATATTTTTTTCGTATTAAAAAATGATAAAAAAAAATTTGCGTCATACACTATAATAGAACCTCACACATGACATTATAATGCAGTATATTTTACGTTATTATAATGTGTGAGACTTCAAAACAAGATACAAAACAAATTGAGTATGTCAGCGTTCCAAACAAAAATACATTACTTATTAGGAAAAGTGATAATAATCATAGAAAAAGTGATAGGTTAGGTTTGGTTGCTTATCCAAAACGAAGAGCTTTCTCCTTATTCCCCACTCTAGTTATGTCTCACAGGGGTGGTTTTTTCTTAGATGATGGAGGGACCTCGTAGCTGGCCTTATGGTCGAGCTAGATAGGCTACTTATGCCTATGTACCTCCAAACATGGGCGGTGCAATTTTTTTATATATTTAAATCTAAACTATTACTGCATGTCACCAATGCAACTCAGCTCACCAATGACCCTACCAGCCCACCATCATTTCTTGATTATTTGATGGTTTATTTTTTGAGCGCTCACACACTCAGTCCATTTTGCAACTTGATTTGCAGCCCTATACATTATGATAATATAGTATATACTATGCTATCTTAGTATATGAAATTCTATCATAATATGACGAAAATTTTTTTGTCATTTTTTCAACGCGAAAAAAATACACTAATGTATTTAAATATATACTTCATTTCATATAACTATATTCATGTACTTCAATGAAAGAATATATGATTTTTTTAAAAAAGGCATGGATTGCAATTGGGGCTGCAATGGGTGCTGGAAATATCATTTTTCTTATGTTTTTATTAATGTAAATTGTTCTTTTATTTTTGAAAGAAAAATTTATGCTTTTGATAAATATATGCTAAGAGTAAAAAATTTTAAAATTTTTTAAAATTTATTCTTTTAAATGGCCCCATCTATAAAAATTCCTGGAGCTGCCAGCGCCATCCCAAATTCACAGAAATACACAAGGGTTAATTGGGTGGGGGGAGGGGGGGTTTGTTAGTTTGCGGGTTGGTTAAATGTAACTTTATTCTTTATGCCCTTGATTTGATTCTAGTTTTTTGAAAAAAAATTAGATTATATATAACAATCAGTTATATATATATATATATATATATATATATATATATATATATATATATATATATATATATATATATATACACGCTCGCGACTAGGTACGGCGAACGGCGGGTGCGGCCGCGACGTGGGCTGTTCGATCACGGGTCCATCGCATCTGACGGTCGATGTGAATCGCACCCGACCGTCCGATGCGATGGACCCCGTGATCGACGGCCCGTGATCGCTGCCGCACCCGCCGTTCGCCGCACCTAATCGGTTCCCTATATATATATATATATATATATATATATATATATAGAGAGAGAGAGAGAGAGAGAGAGAGAGAGAGAGAGAGAGATGATACCCTACGGACGACTCCTTACGTGCGGATCCATTTCGGACCGTCCGATCATAGACCACCATCTTCTGTCTGTCTGATCGCAGACCACCATCAAAAGGACCACCATTAAAAACACACACCAAACACTCTCGATGGTATCTCTATATGTGCGCGATCGGATGGCCCACGGACCACCATCAAACAAAAAATACCCGACTCTCTCTCTATCTCTCTCTCTCTCTTCTCTCTCATCTCTCTCTCTATGAAAACAAACCCCCTTCACCCCCTTTGACCACAGCGACCCCCGACGACCATCGGTGAGCACCCGCGACCATCGGCGACCCCTCGCAACCCCGATTCCAGGTTGAGCCCCCCTCTCTCTCTATATATATATATGACTATGATTAAGGTTTTTATCTAGGATTTGTGATGTTTAGGGTTTTATCATCTAGAGTTCTGTGATGATTGGGGGTTTTTTATCTAGGGTTTTTGGTGATTGGGGTTTTTCACCTAGGGTTCGTTTGGTTGTTGGTTGAGAAGGAGAGGGGAGGGTGACCCTTTGTATGAACTGAATCCCGGTCCTCTAAAGGGGAGGGTGACCCTCTGTATCTAGACTTGGGCTTTTCGGACCTTGTGTTGAATAATTGATCTATGAATTGGAACAGAGAAGGAAAAAAAATCACATATGAGACCAAATTTATGTGTGGATTAGTTTTTTATCTATGGATTACAAAGTGCTACCGATTCTCCTCCTTGTAACACTAGGCCGGAAGTTACATGAAACCTCAAAAACATAGCAATCCCAACATGTTTTAAGTTTTTTTCATAGAAAATAAGTATATGGTCTAGTGAATTTAATGAATGTCTTTTTATATTTTTTCTATCATAGCATACACTATTAGCTACCACATAAACTCATAAACAAATCACATATTGTCTCACATGACATAGAAATTACAAAACCTGCATTGGATAAGAGTATAAGACTGTGACATTGTTGTTTTTATGTCCGGTCACAGGAATACAAACATCAACTCAACATCTTCGTGGCATTGAATGTGGCGTGTTTACAAACCCTAGATAAAAACCCTAATCATAGTGATAGAGAGAGAGAGAGAGAGCTCAATATGGAATCGGGGTCGCGAGGGGTCATTGATGGTTGCGGGTGCTCACCGATGGTCGCCGGGGGTCGCCGTTGATCGCGGGTGCTCGCCGATGGTCGTCGGGGGTCACCGGAGTCACGTGTGGTCGCCGGGGGTCGCGGTGGTCAAAGGGGTGAAGGGGGTTTGTTTTCACAGGGAGAGACGAGAGAGAGAGAGAGTCTGGTAGTCCTTTTTTGTTTTTTGATGGTGGTCCTTTTGATGGTGGTTCGTGGGCCGTCCGATCGCGCACATATAGAGACACCGTCGAAAGTGTTTGGTGTTTTTTTTTAATGGTGGTCCGCGATCGGATGGACTGAAGATGGTGGTTTGCGATTGGACGGACAGAAGATGATGATCCATGATTGGATGGTCCGAAATGAATCCGCATATAAAGTATCGTCCGCACGTCCGCAGGGTATCATTTCCCATATATATATATATATATATATATATATATTAGAATGAGTTGTGTTACCTTCTGTGACATGTCATTGAGCTTGATCTTCATGTTCGATCTTATATATTAATAATCTTCATGCACTTTCGATCTTAACCTTCATGTCAACTCGCTCTCCCTATCCAACAACACTCATTAAAAGTATTATATTTTAGAAAAACATTTTTTTCATATAATCTATGTTTTTGTTTTCTTTAAATAAATGTTTTGTCTGCAAATTCTGTTGGACTTTGCTTGTAGCCCGATGAAATGTTAATCATGCTGACTATGAAGATTACATGAGCATGAAATGCTTCATCACATAAATAATACCTATTTGTTCGAAGAAACTAATTTTGTAATGACTGGTTGTGTGCATGCATCATGCATGTATAATAATGTATTAAAGCCGATGTCAATTGAACAAGTTGTGAACGGGAAAAACAGGGAATGATATAAAGCCTACTTTTCAGTTTTATAAAAGTCTTATAGTCTTCAAAACCGACTGGTCAAAAAGGCCTGGTCAGAAGTTTTTTTTTTCCTTCAGGAAAATGATATGGGAAAGTCTGTGTAGCCTTTTATTTTTTTAAATATAAGCTCCTCTATTGAATATATGTATACTATTATCAAAAAAATAAAGTAAACAATAAATATAATAGTGTGTTTTTTTTTTAAAAATTTATAATTTCATATACGCGATAATACCGTATAAATTACAATAGATGGAGAACTGTTTTTATTTTAAATTAGAGCTGTAAAACAGACTGAGTGTGTAAAGCATTTTTTTTATATATATAAGAGATCTACCCTCGTGGTTGGATGAGGAATTTATATTCTTTGGTTTTATTGGAATCCAAAAAAAGAGCTGGTATACCTTTTTTGGCCTCTGATTGGTTCAAAATGGAAATCTTTGTAATTCAAAGATCTTGTTTGAATGGTAATGACACAAGAACCACTGTTCATTTATTGGCGCTGTGTTTTTTCTGCATAGTGGTATATACAATATAAGGGTGTTATATTTTATTATTTATTTTTTAACTGTACATATATAAAATATACACCTTTATTGAAAATCAAAGTATATGAAATTTTTATGAAATTGTATGCAGCAAACATTATAGGTCCTACCCACAAAATAAAATAAAATAAAATAAAAATAAAAATAAACATTATAGGTCCTGTTGTAAAAGTAATTCTTTCTCTGTAAAAAAATCATTTTTGTATTATAGGAAGGTAATTAAATAACCTATATCTGACTTCAGCATGATAAGGTTGGGAGAAGTTACCAATTAATAAAATTAGATCTTGTTCATTAACATAATGAAAATATTTTGATATGGTTAATGAAGAAACCAGATAAATAAAAGTAGATATCGTTTCTAAAAAATAGATGCCCCCTTTTAAAGTTTTAAATAACTTATTATTATTATTATTATTTTAAAGATTAGTGCCCCAGGGTTTGATCCCTTGCATGACCTTGTTTATGGATGACACATATATCTCTTAAAAAACCATTAGTGAGATGCTGAAATCTATACCTACCCTTTCTGATCCCTGTCATCTAAACTGGATTGGATCGGGTTGGGTACTATATAAAAAAATTATCAGGCACATGAAATAATTTTTACCACAAAACATTACACTTAAAAAATATAAATTAATCTAACTTAAATAAATTGAACATCTCAACATAAAACATAAATTGTTAATCACAACAACCATCACTTAAATCATTTTAAAGATTGTTAAATATCCTCAAAACACAAAATAAAACATTTCATCATCCAAAATATTATAAGACATAGGTATGATTCAAAGCTTAAAACCTGAAGTTGACCTAAACATTACAATAGATCAGGGGCGACACAAGACTAGTTGCAAAAATATGAAATCTAAACCAGCCCTAATCAAAGAGAATGCAAAAAATGCTATATTTTAAAAGACAGTTTGAATCGATGTTTAAAGTTTAGATAACAAAATGCATCCAAACATGTCCAAAATGGTTTGGGTGCATTGCTCAAATACCCCTTGACCAACAGCCAAATTATTTTTTACCCCTAGACTTTTTTATATTTTTTATTTACCCTGAAATCTAATCCAATTTTTTTAACCTTAGCCAGACCTAAACCATTCTCTTGCCTAGGTTCTGTCCAAATTGAGCCAGGTCTCAGGCGGCTCCAGAAACCAGCCGTCCCCCACCAGGCTGCTAGAACCAATTAGCCAGCCCACCCCACCTTTAAAACCCCCTTTGTCAAGTCCCAGAAGAGAAAGGATTCTCCGTTTTTACCTTTGTGTACGGCTAGCCGTGTTTCAGGGAGGAGAATCCACAATCTACCCCCACAAGGTGATTTCTTGCTTTTTAAGAAAGCAAGTGGCGATGGCACATGACTCTAGTCCTCCCGAGGAGCTGTTGGGCGACCCAGCGAGGAAATTCCCCCCATTCCGAGTGATGATCTGACCAAGGTAGCGAGACGTATCAGATTCAAACTTTCAAAAAATCCATCCGAAAACCATTACTGACAATGATGAAATTATGTATATGGAAATGAGTTATGGCTGGAGAAAAAAGGAGATCGCATGAAGGACACACGATGGTTCCTTAAATGTAGACGACTCAGAACCACCAAAGTCCATGACTCATATGAACTGTTGTCTTCTTCATACGTATCAAATATGATCAGACAGTTGCTCTACTTTGGCAGTTATCATTATTTTAGATTTGCAGCCTTTTGTTCCATCATCGGACCAACATCCGGGTCAACCTGGTGACGATGGAGGGGATGGTGTAGATCAGAGTATCACTCTAATTATCTTTTTGTCATCGACGATTTTAATTTTGAGGCTGCTGTGTGGTTGGGAGATGATGCAGATGAGCATCTAATATATGGAGTACATGAGCATTCTGATCAGCCATTTCAGGGCCATGTTCAGTTACAAGAGGGCAGTGAACAGTGACGAGAGGATCAAGAAGAAGAACAAGCTTATCATGAGGAGACACATCAGGATCACTTGGATACACGACCGCTCCATGAGTGACTGCCTATACCTTCTTTTCCCATCTACTACACTCAGACACGTAGATGTGCCGATATTACTACTATTGTACCCACACATTCTGATAGGTCTGTGGGATTTACAACACCTGCTCAGTTGATTGGATGATCTTCAGCACCATCAAATATGTTACTTCTTCAGCACCTCCTGCACCTATTAAGAAAAAGAAAGGATGAAGACGGTTTAGGATGACTGTATATATTTACCAAATTGTTATAATATGATTATGTATAAAGGTGTATTTTTTTGTGGTTTTAGTTTTTTCAGTAATTTTTTCAACATTATAGGTGGATGATATTATTTTTCCAAAACCAGGAAACTTATATAGCAATCACAAGCTGTTTTTGCACGTGGCCCGCGATATGCACGGGGAGCGGCATTGGGAGATGGGCGTCTCCCGTTGGAGACGTGGTCAATCACATCTCCGACGGAGACGTGATTTCAATCACGTCTCCAATGGGAGACATGCCCGTCCCCGCGCACACTGTCCGAGCACGCCGCGGGCAGCGCACAGGGGGTGTCGACAAAGACGTGATAGCTAATCATGTCTCCACCTTAGTGTATATTTGACTTGTCAGCATGCCAAAAGGCCTCAGGACCAATTTTACAAATATTTTAATTTTATGGTCAAATTTGAAACTATTTTTTTTAGGGGGTTATTTTCAAAAAAATTTCATATTTTAAATGTGTGAGATATGGACCTGTGGTGGTGTCGCATGTACCATCCACGCAACCCTTTAAATAAATAGTCTCACCCCACCCAAAAGTCAAAAATAATCAGACAAAGATCTTTAAAGATCTCTTCCCCTCCGTTAGATCTTCCGCCACGGTCAACATCCGCCGACAACGAACGGTTTTTTTTAAAATCCATTCGCCGCCTCTTCGCTAGCCGACAAAAAAGACCGGTCACCCGTACAACAACCTCTCCCCACCATTGAGTCACGTGTGTCAGGGCCATTCCGTAATTTCTCCAAAACCTCCGCCTATAAATACCCTCCAAAAACGGTCGATTCAATGTTCATATTTTCACGTCTCTAACGATGGCATCGTCGCCGTACACGTGTCCCCTGGACCTGCGTTTCGACCTCGATCAGGCGCTGACGGGTTGGACTTGAACTTCCCGCCGTCAAGGGCGGAGGCGAAGGCGGCGGCTGTGGAGGCGGTGGCGGAGATGGCGGATGGCGGCGGAGACGGCGCCGCCACGTGCGCGGTGTGCATGGAGGCGGTGGAGATCGGGAAGCGGACGCCGTGCCGACACGTGTACCACGCAGACTGCATCTCCGCCTGGCTCTCCCTCGGCGGCGGTGATGGTTGTGGTGGCGGCGGTGGGTCGTGTCCCCTTTGTCGTCGCCGCGTCGTCTCTTCTTTGGCCGTGTAAACAGTTTTCGATAGATAAATAGACTGCGTTTTGTTTTTGGTTTTTTTTATATATATTATAAAAAGTTAAATTGGGGATATCTTTTTTCATGAAGTTTTACATGTATGTGTCGTAAAAAATTTGCTATAGTTTTTTAGTATAAGATGCATGCTATCAGAGAAACCTCTCCTTTGATCAATTAGGTGTAAATTAAACCCAATATGGATGATAATTTTAATCAAATTTTTTAATGAAAAATGAAAAAAAGGATGGGGAGATGGGAAAGTGGCTTGCCTTGTTTTCCACATGCCATTTTTATTGTTTGTTGATATATCCTTACATAAAAAGTAGAAAATTTGGCATGCTATTTTTGTTGTTTGTTGACTTATGTGTTCATGAAAACAGGTAGAAAATTTGGCATGTCATTTCTAGACTCCAAACAATTCCCTTACCATCAACCTCAACCTGGTTATCAGAGACGAGACTGACCCCTCAAAATGTGGCATGTCATTTTCATTGTTTATTGACATATATATCCCTTCATAAAACGGGGAAGAACATCTGGCATGCCTTTCAAAATTTGTTGATCTATCCCTTCATAAAAATGGAAGGGGAAATTAATTATAGGTCCTCACAGTCACTCCTTTATTATTTTTAAGTTTTTGAACTTTTTTTCATAAATAGATGAACACAATTCAAAATTAACATTTTGAATGTTGCTAGCTATTTTGTCAACAATGATCTAATAACACAAAGAAAAGAAAGGGTTTCTTTGTGCAGACTAACACGCATGATGTGGATTTAGTTACCCCTTGCAAAAGAGCTACCACTGATGGGAAGGCATACCTAAAAATACAATTGCTCCAGCGTTCAAGTATGTCAGCAAGATTCACAATAAAGGCTCTGGAAGATGAATTCCAAACATTTGAACAACGTTAGATACACCTTGCCACAGAAATTAGAATAAGTTAAGCACTATGGAAATGAAAATTAGGTTGAAACATATAAAAATTCTGTTAACTCGCCCTTTCAGTGGTGCGACATATTCCCACAACTGAGGTTGTGCATCCTTATCTTTGCAGATCTGAAAAGATGCAGAAGGTTAATTGTCAATTGGAAGCAATGAAGCAAACTTGCACACCACAAATAGAAATAGTGTTTGTTTCTAATGCAGTCTTACTTGGAGTCCTACAGTATCATCCGTTGCTAAGAGAGTCATAAAACCAAAATCAGAATGGGCTCCAGCACCATAGATTCCCTTTGCAAGATCAGAAACCAAGGACAAGCACACATCCAAATAGAAGCTCAATCATGTAATAATAGATTATGTGATACAATAGAAAAACACAGACTGTAATTTATCTTTTACCGTCATAATGTAGTAGTCGTAAAATTGCTATAGGTTCACCCATCATTTCTGGCTTATCAAAGAAATCACCACTCAGGTCAAGTGTTAGATCTATGATCTTAATAATTTCTTTAGCAACCCCACTGAAGATGAAAGATAATAGTTACCCCGAATAGATCTAGCACGCCCACTCCATGGGAGGAAGCGCATGGAAATTATACAATAATAATTAATCAACACTAAGAATTTAATCTCTAGTAAGAATACAATGTTATTATGTTTACATATCATTATCATCCTCATCAGTCGCAGCAGCATTATCTGTCTCGTAAATATTATTGGACAAAAACCAAGTCCATAATCATATCAGTATAAACTATATTGACATTACCAACATGTGGAATTAAGGTCCTCAGTGTCTATAGCACAACGGTTCAGGGTTTAGCGGTGTTACTGATAGGTCCTGGGTTCGAGTCTTGGCGCTGACTTACTCACCTGTTTGTTGGCGATTATTCGAAAGAATTTTCCGTGAGACCAGGACAAACAGGCGGAGGTAGTTTTCCCAGCTCGACTGTAAGGTCAACCACGGGGAGTCCCTCCTATATAAAAAAAAAAAAAAAGAACATGTGGAATTAAGTTCCAATCATGCTTGATTTGAATGTGATTTTATATTGCTCTGAAAGTTTGTCATAGATATGTCAAAGTACAAAAAATGACTGTTCACATCCTTTATTATAATAATATATACCCAAACAGGGACCAACAGGCAACAGCTACAGAAACATTCAATAAGAACGATGACACAGAACAAGGACATGAGAATGAATTATTAATTTGCATGAGAATAAAGATATAAAAATATCAAAAAAAGATAAAAAAATATAAAAAAGAAATTAATTTGCATGAGAATAAAGACAATGCAAAGACTTTAAATTTCATCATACAATGAAAAAAGACGACATGCTTTATATAAGGAAAACAGAACATAAAAATGCATAATTGTTGCTTAACCCAAGGAAATAATATATACTTTCATTTAATGAATGAAACAGTGATGTCCAAATTCTTCAGTCATCGATCAACATTTAGGGTCCGTTTGGTAGCGCGTTTGGGGGCGATTCCGCTTTTTAAAAAGCGGATTCCGCTCAAACGCGCAACCAAACGGGTCGGATTCCGGCGGAATCAAAAGCTGGATTCCTTTTAATTTCTCTCTCGAAATCCGTGTTTTTAAAATCTAAAAAAGAACGTTTTTTTGTCAGAATCGATTTTTTGAATTGAAAATCAACTTTTTCTACCAAACATTAAATTCCTTCCAAATATTGATTCCTGAATTAAAAAAAAACATCCCAAAAAAGTCAAAGGTCTAAAATCATCTTAAAAATCAGCTTTATTCTAAAATCTACTTTTCAATATGTGTTTCCAAACAGACCCTAAATCTAGTCATAATTAGCATTCACTGCAGAGGTTGCTTCTAAAGAAAGAAAGCAAATTTTGTTTGATAAATAGATCATACAGTACGATCCACACAGCAAGGCGGAAAAACTACTCACAAAGTGAGCTTCATAATCCATACACAAAAAACTAAAAACTTTCTATTACATTAGGGTATAAATAAACTGTACAATATAATAAAAAGGTAACTTACAGTGCCTTTCGCTGATATTGCTCCATGGTTTGCCTCCAACCAGGTAATATATCTAAACATTTATAAAACAGAGGAAGTATCTATAAATCCAAAAAACAAGATCATGAGGACCACATAGAAATAAACGAAAGAGATGGAAAAATGGAACGGGCCCGTCTATCCCCACCAAACAATTTTCCAATCCCACCGATCAAAAAAAAAAAAAAAAAAAAAACGGTGTTTGTCTGTTCCCACCGATTCAGTTCGACCGAATTCGGTCGCCACTTCAAGTTTTGGGCGACCGTAATGGGTCGTCATTTCAGGTTTTGGGCGACCGGAATGAGTCGAACAGGGTTTATAATTATATCTACTTATTTTTTGTAAACAAATAAATTTTTGGATTTATCCATCATATTCTACATTTATTCTTTCATCCAAACAACAACTAAGGGATTAAAAAAAATGTAAGTAGATATACTTTCAATTAATTCAAATTTTTATAGAAAAATATCTTATTAGACAAATATATATCATTTTTAAGCTTCGTTTGAATTCATAGTTAAGATGAATTTTTGTTTGAAAACAAAAAAACATATCAGTTGATTCAAACACATTTTATATTTGACTTTTGAAATTTGTCTGTAACCTATGTAAAAAAAATTGTTCTTATATTCTACATTTAAGAATAATGATTTATTCTCCCTACATTACAACTCAGACTTGGAGTGATATGAAAGATTCAAGGAGGATACACGTCGTGAGATTATGTTTTTTAAAAAAAAATTATAAATTTTATTACAAATCCTGTTCGACCAGTTTCGGTCGCGCGAAACCTGAAATGGCGACCAAATCTGGTCGAACGGGTCGAATTGGTGGGGATAGCAAAACACCGGTTTTTTTTTTTTTATTATTGCTTGGTGGGGTAAGAAAATACGTGGGTGGGGCTAGACGGGCCCAAATGGAACAGCAGGAGCCAAAGGAAGAGGAAGTATGAATGTGTAAGCATGATGCCTTTAATCTTAATCAAATCTCTGTACCCGGAAGAAAAAATGAAAACTTTGTTTCAAACAGAGCACAGATCCTTATTTAAACATGCAAAGGAAACATTTTTTTTCAATTTTATCCCAAACAAAGCCACAATATCCCTGAAATCGTTAGATCCTGTTTATAGTATAAGGGGCAGATGGGACATTGAATAGGCTTTACTCCCAAAAATTGTTCAATTTGGCAGAATATACCCAATTATTTTTTTTTTTTTTGAAGATACGAATATACCAATTATAAGGGTGTGTTTGTGCACAAAGTTAAAAGGGAAAATGAAAAAAAGTGAAGGAATTTGGGTCAAAGGGAAAGTGGTGGAAAGTAAAAAAAATTTTTTTTCCCTTTGACCAACTTTCAAGGTGTTTGTGCATGTGGTGAAAAAATTTTCTATCACTTTCTCTCAATTTCTCACACATGGGGAAAGGAAAATTTTTTCCCACTTTTTCTAATAAGACAAAATAGAAGAGGGAAAGTGGTGGAAAATTTTTTCTTTTCCTTGTTTGGCACAAATGCTAGTTTTTTTAGTGGTCAAAGGGAAAATTTTTATTTTCCCTCACTTTCCATCATGTACAAACACACCCTAAGTTCTAACTAAAATATCATGACAACTTCATTCCCGGAGAGTCGGATAAAATTATCTTGTGTTAGCCTTCATTCACTCTAGTACCCTTCTAATTGGGATAAGAACAACTGACTTATTCTTATTCTATAATTCTACCTCAACCAAACCAAATTCCATGCAAACAAAAAAACTGTGTTGGATGAACATTCAATTCCAGTTAATTCTACTTCCCTATTCCCATTTATACACTTATTTTGGGTTTATTCCCTAACCAAACAGGGTCTTAAATCTTATAACCCCACAAAAAAATTCATAAGATCAAACATCCACTATCACTTGCCCGTTGCACATAGGCTTAAGATTCCTGAAATCCACTGAGTTTTCAGTCCCATCTTGCTTATTGAGTTCGTTGGAAAAATCAATTCCGCAAAACTCATCAGGTCACAAAACATTTCAAATCCATCAACACATAGGGTCCAACTAATTAAAAAGGTATTCTAACGGAATAAAACAAAGTTGTAATAGAATTGTTGTTCGAACTGATTCACAATCACCCATTTTTATGTATTTGGTTCAGAATTTGTTTTATTCAAGGTGGAATAAGAATAAATCTTCCATCTTTTATTTTTTTAAAACCCAAAGGATTGAAGTAAAACAAAAAATCAGAATACATCTATCACACCCAACCCCAACAGAGAAGAAAACCAATATTTTTTGGGGGTACAACTCAAGAACTTCTAGTACTACTTTCCAAGCTTAAATTTGGGATTCTGATAAGTTCAGATGAAAGCAAAGGTCAAGATTTTTAGTTAAAAAACACACAGGCATTTAGATGTGTGGTTGAAACGCTAGAATTCTTAAAATCCAGCGTTTGAAACTCAGCTTTAAAAAAAATGTTGTTTGTTATTTACTTGAAAAAGGTGAGAGTTCAAAAAAGTTAAACAAAATGTGTTTGGATGTGTGTTTGGGAAACTTCATTTTTCAAACATGGAATCTACCCAGATGCGTATCCAAAAAAGGATAGAATTAAATAAAATGTTGGAAGAACATTCTATTCCACTTAATAGTCATAAATCATGCTAAAAGAATACAAGCCAAAGAAGAACACATGACCTTCAATGAAAAGAATTACCTTCAGAAGGCCAAACATTAGGTCCAAAAAACAGCTTCCGCGACGGCGGATCATCCTCGGAAACCTCCACACCAATGTAATACCCCTCTTTGTAGTTCCCTAAAAAGAGAAACCACAATAAAAAAGTAAAAATAAATAAAACCACATCAAAAGCAACTCAATTTATGAATGGCGAACATGATCGCATCAGAGAGAGAGAGAGAGAGAGAGAGAGAGAACAGACCGACCATTCAACTGGTTATCGGGATCCAACGTCTGGTCGAACATCGGCGTGTACCCGCGGTGCTTGTCGTTCCTGAGGAGCCTCATCTTCTCCTCGAGAGGGAGGTCGAAGAGCCTCTTCGAATGGGCGAAGACCTCGTCCATGAATCCCTGGCTGATGCCGTGGTTGATCACGTAGAAGAAGCCGGAGTCCAGGCATGCCTGGTTGGGTGGGAAGCGATTCGGTGAGACGGAGTGAAACCCTAGTTTAGGGTTTTTAGGGAGGGAGAGGGTACCTGTTTCAGGGTTGAGACCGAGGTCCGGATGTCGGAGATGTTGAGGGAGGCGGCAGCAGGAACGGCGGGACGCGTTGCCTCGGAAATCGCGCGCGCGATCTCCATTTTGTCTGCATTTTGGTGTACGTTGTGTTTATGGTGTTCGGTTATTTAAAGATAAGATTCATGCATGTACGTTGTGTTTATCCATGCAGTAAGGATAATTTATGCATTTTTTTTTACAATGCAATGAACAACTATGTCATTTTTTTATGCAACCCGTATGCATCCATATCTCATCCAATATTTTTTCCTTGCATGCAACCCATACGTATGTATATTATTTAGAATTTAATTTCATCATTTAAAAAAATATGGGGACTCGGCCATACAATTCCATATATATACTTTTTATTCATGGATTTGGAATTATGTCAGCATCCATGCAATATTGAACCCCTACGTAATTTTATGCAATATTTTTTTTGTATTTTCATGTAATAGTTCCACGTGATCCGTTATAAAAATTTGAATTTTTTTAAATATTATTATTCAAATTATACATGTAAATGTACAACTAAAAGTTTTCACAAATTCTAATTTAATGTGTAGAACCATAAGTTCTCACAATAATTGATAAAACCAGAAATTCTAATCTTATTTATAGATCCAGAAGTTCTAATTTTTTATATTTAAATTTAAAATTTAAAAGAAATATATTATAAGAAAAAATTTGTTATTTATATAAAAAGATAATAATCATTTAATTTATAAAAAGATACATATAATAATAATGAGATGGATATAGTGAAAATGAGATTGAGGAGAGAGACCGGTGAAAATAAAAGATGGCGATGGACGGCTGTGGTCAAGCAAAAATGGACGAAGATAAAGAATCGGTAGTGACTTCACCGCATTTAATTGGTGTGAAGTTCGATAAATTTACCACGTGAGGTCCACGTGAGGGTGGGGACAGCTGTAACATTGTCATTGGTTTACACAGGGTGAGCTTGTGGTATTTACACAGGAGTTCTGAACCCATTTTGTCTCAGGTATCAGACCTCCAAGTGAACAGTGATCCGTGTACGTGATAGGACCGGACCCAGTCATCCAGTCAGACCCGTCAGTGTCCAATAGACACCCGACAAGTGTCCACAGCAAAAGCCACCACAAAAGGCACCTGTGACACCCCTAACGTTAACGTTAAAAAATCCAATCGAACCCATTTTTTCAAATTTCCTCCTTGCTACCTCTCTTTTGTTCACGAATACTAGCAAAGATCATTTTTTCTTCACCTCTCTCTTTTTATTTTTTATAAGGATTTTTTTATTTTTAAGTCCTTATAAATCATAGAATTTAGTGATTGATCTCTCACTTTATCATAGAATTTAGTGATTGATCTCTCACTTTTTTGTATTTTGAATTCTAGTCTTCAGATTTAAAAGGATATGTTCATTTTTAGTCTCTTTCAATGACTAAAAGGGAAACCTAAATAATTTAAAGATATGATCCCTCATAGGGATTAAAAGAGAATATATCCTTTAAATCTAGGATATTAAAACTAAAATACAAAAAAGTAAGGGATCGATCATTAAATCCTATAGTTTGTGGAAAGACTTAAAATTAAAAAAACCATTTTTTAAACATCCATATTTAGGATTTTTTATATATATTATAAACATTTTTTTGTATCTCTTGTATGATTTTAAAATTTGTTGATGATAACTTTTCTTTTCCTTAATAGGGTTTTCTATTTTAAGAATTTGGTATTTTTTTGTATGCATAACTTGTACGGTATTTCGAATTCTAATGTTGTGCAATTCGAATTAATATGGATAGTTTGATTGTGATTTATGTGGGACCCACAGCTTTTCTCAAGAACACCACCAATCAAACAGGTGGATTATAGAAGTTTCCTGGTAATCTAGGGTGGAATCGAGCCTGATATTACCAAAAAAAGAAAAAAACGTTATTCCACAAATTGAAAACCATACAAAACAAAAATATGACTGACATCCCTTATCTGCTCTACCAGGCATGGATTTCTGCCTCTGAAAGTAGCATAGTTTACATGAACATTATATTAATCATGAACGTTTTTACCATAAACAGAAACTAGGTAGCATTCGTTGCCACTTGATCAAGCATCAATGCGAATTTGCATTAATCCCACCATCCATGGTTCCACATATTAATCCTTGTATGTGCTCCAGTCCACATGTGTGTCTTTATATCTCTGTAGCAGATACTCTTCAAACTTCACTGGTGGAAACCTAGAGCCAAGTAAAAAATAATGGTTGAGTAGGGGAAAATTATGAATACTGAGTCAGGATCGGAACGCTCGTCATAGTAGTCTAGACGGGGGACGGGGGACCCTAGGCGGTGGTCAGATGATTATTTGAACTTATATTTGTTAAGATAGTGAATTTATTATTGTAAGTTCCCTAATAATTCGTACTTTGTTTTTCTACAAATGAATATGAGATGAGAGTGTTACATTTAAAGGTTGGAATGCCACCTGGAGGGTTGGGAGGGGGGGGGGACCTCTATTTGATACCTGATTATCATCATCAATATTACTATTGGAATTATTTGATCAAAGTATTTTAAATTAAAGTATTGTCTTTTTTGTCAGGAGTCAATGAATCATATATAGAAAAAGTTGGTTTTTATTATGGTTAGGTTAGTTTCTAAATCAAAACAATTAGGTTAGCTATTTATATTTCTATTGTTTTTGTTTAATATCCACTATTCATTTGTTTCAATCTCAACCCTTGTCAAGTCAATTAAGCATCCACCTGACCCATCCATTGCACCTAAGCAGGCTGAGCAAACCTAGGCACGTATACAGGCCTGGGCTGGTTAGGTGGACGGACCCATTTACAACTATGGTACTAATTCTTTAAAACATGTATCAAAGAAAGAAGGGCATGTATGAGGAATCAAGTAATTTGAGACCCTCAATTGTTGCTCAATAATGGTTAAATCAAAAACTTACTTTGGAGGGTTTGTATCAGACTTGCAGGATGGCAAGCACTCCACAAGACAATCGTGATTGGGTTCCACAAAAAATGCAATCTGTTCACAAAAGATCATTAAATGAATAAAGATACAGTAAAAAAATGTTTCAGCCACCATAAAATGAGGCACAGAGATGTGAAACTTTCGTTCACAAGAGAAGAAACACAGATGATGATGAAATCCGTACTGCCTATATATAACAGGGGGTTTGGATGCAAATATAAATGTGATATAGTGCTGTTCAATGACAACTGGAATCAGTAAATTATTACGGTGACAATTTATGAGTTTTATGACAAGTTGATTTTGCATTTAAAAGTCAGTCACGCAAATTATCATGGAAGGGTCTTACAGAATAACGATCTTGACCTCCCAGTACAACACGGTGCAATGTGGATCTGCAAAAAAATGAAAAGGAAAATTAACATAACAAGCAAGATTTATACCCCCAACGGCCCCACCAAAAATACAAAAAGAGAAGATGAAAAGAAATTTTCGGTCTTTTAAAATGCAAATGCACATTACACTTTTACCCAGAGAACTCATACGGAATTCCAATCTTTGTTCACCGAGAAAAGAGAAGAAATAGAAACAAATTGTTCTTCTATTCTATTTGGTTGCACAATATACCCTGAATAAGGTTTCTTATTGATCGTATATATCCCAAATAAACCCAATACTGAAGGGATTTTTTTTTTTGGCTACTTATCCATGCAATCATGAATCACCTCATGTATCCAGGTTCTAATCAATGGAAATACCAAACAATTGCATATTCCTCGCAAAGTAGCTATTTCTATTATCATATTCCTATTCCCAAACCAATCAGAGGCTAATGAGTGACTGTGTTATTAACCCAAACTGAACCAAATTATACAGGACCCCACCCAAACCTGAACCAAACTGAATTTGGAAACAATTCATTAATCCATTAACCAAATCAAACCAAAACTAATATAATTAAGTTTTGTTTATTTTGGTTTGAGATTTGTCAAACAAAAATGAAATAGGCGTGTGAAGTTGGGACTGAAAAATAAAATCCCAAATATAAATTGTGCATATCATATATCATAATATAATAAATATAAAATATGATCATCAATTTGTATCAAAAGTTTCTTCATTAATTAATTCAGTTCAATTTGATTAGATTTAATTTGGTATACCATTTTTTTTTAAAGAAATTTTGGAGAATCTTATTAGGAAGAACACCACCCCGCGTAAAGGAGGAGACAAGGTATCTCATTACAAATTTATAACAAGAAGAGAAGAGAGGAGACAAGATAGGGGGAGATATAGGAAACCCGAACAAAATTGCCCTCAAAAGTTACACCCTAAACCAAAGATTCTCCATAACAGATGGAGGAAGAGCAACTTCCAAGAATTTGGTATACCAAGTTAACAACCAAACCCACAAACTAAATTAATTCATATTATCAGACCTTCAAAAAAGAAGAAAAATCCAACCCAAAGCCGAATAATATTGGTTTAGGTTGGTCAGTTTTGAGTTGACAGATTTGCACATCAAGGTGTTACTTGCAAATCACCCTCGATATAAAAGTGATCTACCAACAATTAAGATTCTCCATATCATGCAAAGAATATTGAGGGAATGTGTTTAACAAATTAATCAAGCATGTCCACAAATTTCAAATGAAGAAATATAAACATTCCTAAGCAAAAGAACTTGTGTAAGTTAAAATGATGTTATTCCTTGTAGAGAATACAGGTTGTTAAAATGTCATAAATAACGCAATTCAAAATTAACATTTTGAATGTTGTCTAACTATTTTGTAAACAAATGATCTAATAACACAAAAAAAGGAAATGGTTTCTTTGTGCAGAGTGCAGACTAACACATATGATGTGGATTTAGTTACCCATTGCAAAAGAGCTACATTGATTGGAAGACATACCTAAAAATAAGATTGCTCCAGCGTTCAAGTACGTCAGCTAGATTCACAATAAAGGCTCTGGAAGATAAATTCCGAGCATTTGAACAACGTTAGACACACCTTGCCACAGATATTAGAATAAGTTATGCAATATGGAAATGAAAATTAGGCTGAAAATTGAAATAAATAAAATTCTGCTTTACTACAGAAAACGATGCTGGTGGAAACTCACCCTTTCAGTGGTGCGACATATTCCCACACCTGAGGTTGTGCATCCTTGTTTTTGCAGATCTAAAAAGTATGCAAAAGGTTGTCAATTGGAAGCAATGAAGCAAACTTGAACACCACAAATAGAAATAGTATTTGTTTCCAAATGTTGTCTTACTTGGAGTCCTTCAGTATCATCCGTTGCTAAGAGAGTAATAAAACCAAAATCAGAATGGGCTCCAGCTCCATAGATTCCCTTTCCAGGATCAGAAACACTACCTGTACACAAGGACAAGCACACATCAAAAATGGAAGCTCAATCATGAAATAAGAGATCATGTGATAAAACAGAAAAGCATGGACTGCAATTATCTTTTACCTTCATAATGTAGTAGTCGTAAAATTGCCACAGGTTCACCCATCATTTCTGGTTTCTCAAAGAAATCACCACTCAGGTCAAGTGATCGAGCAATGATCCTAATAATTTCTTTAGCAACCCCACTGAAGACAAAAGAATATAGTTACCATGAATATATCTAGCATGCCCACTCCACGCAAGCAAGAGCATGCCAAGTATATATTAATAATTAATCAACACTAAGAATATAACCCGTGGAAACAACACGGTGTTGTTATATTTACAATATCATTATCATCCTCATCAACCACATCAGCATGATCTGTCCCATAAATATTAATAGACAAAAACCAAGTCCATAATCATATCAGTATAAGCTATATTTAACATTACCCACACGTGGAATTAAGTTCCAATCATGCTTGATTTGAATGTGATTTTATATTGTTCTGAAAGCTTGCCATAGATATTTCAAAGTACAAAAAATGACTGTTCACGCCCTTTATTATAGGGAAAAATCCAAATAACCTCATGTAAATTGCCTGAAATCCACATAACCCCCTGATCTTTCCTAAAGTCCATATAACCATGTGAAAACATCTATATAAATCTAAATAACCCCCTGAGTTAAACTTCCATTGACATGAGGAATATTTTGCAAATATTATGTTTGTTAACTTTGACTAAAACCACAGTATATCAAAAAAACCCTTGCAATTTGTTAAAAATGTGAAAAACATTCTATGACGATTTAACGCCTCTAGATAAATTATAAAACTCTATCCAGAGGTTAAAATCGTCATTTATAGAGGATTTTTCACATTTTTAACACATTATTAGGGGTTTTTGACATACTGTACTTTCAAAAAGGATTAACCGGAAAGAATATTTGCAGAATAATCCTAATTATTTAATGAAAATTTAACTCAGGAGACTATTTGAATTTACATAGGTGTTTTCAAGAGGTTATATGGGCTCTAAGAAAAGTCAGCGGGTTATGTGAATTTCAATGCAGTTTACAGGGGGGGTTATTTGAAATTTTCCCTTTATTATAACAACATACCAAAATGGGGACCAACAGCTAAAGAAACACTCAATAAGAATGATGACACAGAACAAAGGCATGAGAATGAATTATTAATTTGCATTAAATAAAGAGAACGCATAAAAACTTTAAATTTCATCATACAATGAAAAAAGAATTTTTTTTTTTTTTTTTTTATAAAACTTTATCTTCTATTAAAATAGGGACAAAAACCCAAATTTAGGGAGTACAAAATAAAGAGAAAAGAGAAAGGGTGCTCCGGTAGAAGAGAACTCTACCAAAGAATCTTCCAAACCAAACCAAACTACTCCTGGATCAATAAGTGACTCCCCTGTAAGCTAATACAATGAAAAAAGATGACATGTCTTTGATAAGGAAAAGAGAACATAAAAATGTATAAATGTTGCTTAACCCAAGGAAATAATATCTACTTTCATTTAATGAATAAAACAGTGATGCCCAAATTCTTCAGTCATTTATCAACATTTAGTCATGATTAGCATTCACTGCAGAGGTTGCTTCTAAAGAAAAGAAAACAAGTTTTTTATTTATTTATAAATAGGTCATAGAGTATGACTCACACAGCCAAGGGGAAAAACTACTCACAAAGTGAGCTTCATAATCCATACACAAAAAACTAAAGACTTCCAATTATACATTAGGGGATAAATAAACTATATACTATAATCACACCAAGAATGCTAAAAAGAATAAGGAAACTTACAGTGCCTCTCGATGATACCGCTCCATGGTTTGCCTCCAACCAGGTAATATAACTAAATATTTATAAAACAAAGGAAATATCTATAAATCCAAAAAACAAGAAATCATAAGGATCACATAGAAATGAACAATAACAAATGAAAAAACGGAGCAGCAGGAATCCAAAGAAGAGGAAGTATGAATTTGTAAGCACGATACGTCTTTAATCTTAAGCACTATTACTTGCCCATTGCACATGAAGGCTTAATATTTCTCAAATCCACTGAGTTTCCTGTCCGATCTTGCCTTTTTGTGCTCGTTGGACAAATCAATTTAAATCCATCAACA
Organism: Acorus calamus; assembly: GCA_030737845.1. Classification (NCBI taxonomy): domain Eukaryota; kingdom Viridiplantae; phylum Streptophyta; class Magnoliopsida; order Acorales; family Acoraceae; genus Acorus; species Acorus calamus. The sequence continues at coordinate 15,423,612 of CM060864.1, read as the reverse complement.
TATATATCACAATTTTCCAATCCAACTAACAACAATATATCCAAATTTAAAATTAAAAAAAAAAGTATTCCAACTGTTACATGCAGAACGGAAAAAAAACACAGTTATAATAGAATTGTTGATTGAACTGATTCACCCCCCCCCCCCCCCCGCCTTTTCTTTTTATTTGGTTCGGCGCTTGTTTTTATTCAAGGTGGAATAAGAATAAATCTTCCATCGTTTATTTTAAAAAAAAAAAACACAGAGAATTGAAGTGGAACAAAAAATCAGCACAAGTCTATCCCACCCAACCCCAACGGAGGAAAACCGATATTTTTTTAAGCACTTATAGTACTACTTAACAAGCTTAACTTTGGAGTTCTAATGAGAACTGATGCATTAGTGCTGATAAGATCACACCTAGAAAGAAAAGGTCAAAATTTTATTTAAGAAAACACATAGACATTTGGATGTGTGGTTGAAACGTTAGGATTCTTAAAATCCAACGTTTCAAACTTAGCTTTTAAAAAACGGTGTTTGTTAACTTTTCAATCAATGGTTTTTAGCCTAAAAAAGAAAGAGGGAGTGGAAAAAGCTAAAAAATGTGTTAATATGGAATTTGTCACTCCCAAGCGCAAACAAAAGATAGAATTAAATAAAATGTTGGATGAACATCTAGTCATAATTCATGCTAAAAGAACACATAACCTTCAATGAAAAGAATCACCTTCAGAAGGCCAAATATTTGGTCCGCAAAGCGGCTTCAGCGACCGCGGATCATCCTCGGAAACCTCCACACCAATGTAATACCCCTCTTTGTAGTCCCCTAAAATAAAAATAAAAATAAAAATAAACCACATCAAAAGCAACTCAATTTATGAATGGCGAACATGATCGCATCAGAGAGAGAGAGAGAGCGAGAGAGAGAACAGACCGACCATTCAACTGGTTATCGGGATCCAACGTCTGGTCGAACATCGGCGTGTACCCGCGGTGCTTGTCGTTCCTGAGGAGCCTCATCTTCTCCTCGAGAGGGAGGTCGAAGAGCCTCTTCGAATGGGCGAAGACCTCGTCCATGAATCCCTGGCTGATGCCGTGGTTGATCACGTAGAAGAAGCCGGAGTCCAGGCATGCCTGGTTGGGTGGGAAGCGATTCGGTGAGACGGAGTGAAACCCTAGTTTAGGGTTTTTAGGGAGGGAGAGGGTACCTGTTTCAGGGTTGAGACCGAGGTCCGGATGTCGGAGATGGAGAGGTCGACGATGTTGAGGGAGGCGGCAGCAGGAACGGCGGGACGCGTTGCCTCGGAAATCGCGCTCGCGATCTCCATTTTGTCTCAGGTATCAGACCTCTAAATGAATCCGTGTAAATTGTTTCCAATTCTAATTTTTTTAATTTGAATTGTATCCGAATTTTTTAATTTGAATAAAAGTTTTCTTACATTTTTGTGTCACCAGTGCCCATGAAGGAGTTGAAGACAACAGCCAGTGTGAGCCCCATATTCAATCATGTACATAACATTCCAAATCAATGTTTTATTCAAATTTTTACGGGAGACTTAAATATTCATCTCTTTTTTGAATTCAACTTTATATCTTAAAAAACAAGGGAGCTCTTTTTCCACCCCGCCAGTTGTTGCCTCTGTCCCTAGAAGAACCTCCCCTCATCCCACCTTTCCCTTCAACACCTCCTTAATCTCACATAAAATCTATTTATCTAATTAATATGATAACAAATAAATCCCCAATGAAAAACAGAGGCCTTGAATCCCCTTCCCTTCCACCACCTCCGATCCTCATGTGACACCCGACCCATTGAGAGGAGGTTCAACAATCCCAAGAGGTTCATGGATTGGGTAAAAGTGAAATATATAATTCAACATCGTCTAATGAAAGGAGATAATATATGTTTATATGTGATCACAGCTCTTATATACCAAGACGTGTTATAAATGTTCATTCACTGGCAAAACAGATAATTTTTTGTTCTGTAAGTCTGGGCCGTTACAATTGGCATAAGAACCTATCTACCCCACCCCAAATTGACAGCTCCCCTTAAAAAAATTGAGTAAAATATAAAATAATTCATATTAAATATAATTTTTGCTTAAATTTTTAATAAAATTTAGGTAATGAGTATATGTTTAAGTAAGGGATAGAGATTTTTAACACACCTTGAAACCCCTATTTGCCAACTTGATAGTCCTTCATCATGCCATCCTCATCAGATCCAGATAACCCTGTCAACGGGTCGGGTCCGGGTCGGGTTGGGGTGGACCCGGACCCGACCCGTGGCAAGACCCGACGGGTCCAGGTCCAATCGAGGACCCGGCGGGTCCGGGGAAATGTGGACCCGGACCCGGACCCGGACCCGTCGGGTCTGGGTCGGGTCCGGGTCCGACCCGACCCGGATGGTTGGCAAAAAAAAAAAAAAAAAGAGGAAGATCTCATATATTTGTTTGCTTTATCATTCTATTTGAAATTTTTTGTATAAAACATTATTATTAATGAGACTATATTTGAACATAATCTTATACAATTCAAAATAAGTAAATGAATTATTAAACAATATCCAAAACAATAACCACTAACATAAAAAACATATTAACCTAAACAATAAAGATAACTAATTATACAAACATTCAAAACAATATTAACCTAAACAACATTCAAAACAATAAACATTAACATATTAACTAAAATATTAAACATAAATCATGCAACAAACTAATTAATTATACAAATTCAAAAGCTAATAAGTTAATTGTCCAAAACAAACCGATGACAATACATTACTAAGTTTATTACATATTAAACAATCAAATTCTTGCAAGTTGCAAAATCAACACAACAAAAAAAATGTTATGGCATTATGATTATGATTTATGAACTTATGGATACAAACATAAGTTAAGTAAGAAAAAAAATTATGTATCAACTAATACTAATAGTCTTATAATATATGAGCATATATTAATAAAACAATCGGGTCTCGGGTCCAACGGGTCGGGGCGGGGTGGACCCGGACCCGACCCGTTTGTTTGTTCGGGTCCAACTCGGGTCGGGTCCAAATCGGGTCGGGTATATTACACGTGTAATCGGGTCCGGGTCGGGTCGGGTCTGGGTCTGGACCCGACCCGTTGACAGGCCTAGATCCAGATCATAATATTAACTCGTGTGGGAATGAATCATCTGCTTGTGTTTTGTTTTACTTGAAGGAATTGAACGGTTTTCATTTATTAAAGGGAAAATTAATTCCTGGCCCTTTGATAAACTACTGAATTAATTTAAGGTCTCTAGAACATCTTGACTTATTACTCTATTGTGTATTATTTCTAGATTTTTCTGTCTATACACTGTGAAGTCTATGGTTGTTTTTAGATCATTATGTTTGTACACTGTGAAAATCTACAGTTATAATTTTCATTTTTACCCCTCATTTTTCACCATTTATGTACACTGTTATACTGTTATAATACTTTATTAATGAGTTTTATATATTGTTAATTTTCTTTTAATGATGTAATTATATTGTTACATGATGAAAATTTATTACACATTGGTCATTAAACTTGGCTGAGTGTAGGGAACATTTGGTTGTTTGTGTGGATGGGGTGAGAGGGGACACAAAATATGAAAGCCCCATTTGGATCTGTGTTATTATGCGTTTGAAAAATTAAAAATTCTCAAATGCAGATCCAAACACATTTTCAGTGCATTTCAAACCATCATCTAACTTTTTAGGCCAAAAAAGTACTGCAATTGAAAATTTAATAAAACAATAATTTTTAAAAGTTGAATTTAAATTTGAAATGTAAAATTTTAAAAATCTCAGTATTTCAAACGCACAACAAAACATAGCCGAAGACAAAGACAAAACTAAAAGAAAATTGATGAAAGATGATCATCATTGGATGGAATAACCCAAAAATAATACTCCAACTAACTTTGAGAACCAGAAAGAAGACGTTGGAGACTTAAAATAATACAGGTTTTACTTGTTGGACCCAAATTAATTTTCTCGTGAGAAATTGTGATGAATGAAACATCATTTCATTTGATGAATTCTGAACCGTCTGATTAGATACGGAGAAGGGCTCCTCATCGGACGGTCCGGATGAACGGAGTGATCGACTCACCAATTCCGATTCAACGTACAGGGGTATTTTGGGAATAAAAATGTAAACCCAAAATCCCACGTGTTTCACGACACGCTCGGTGGGGGGTTTCTCCTCGCACGCCAGGTTTCTCATCATGACAAAAACACCCTTCAGTGAGTGAGAAAGTCTGGGTGGAAAAATTCAGTGCGGTGGGGTTAATTTTGGAAATTCAAATATCAACCGAAGCAGCAGCTTTGGCTCTCATGTTCTATAAACACAATTGAAAACCAAATAAATCAATGCAACAGAAGCTAAAAATGGATAAACAAACTTTGGTGATTCTCATTTTGTGTGTTTTGTTATCAAGTCCCAAAGAGACACTCTGCAATGCTATCAATAGAGAGTCTTTCCCTGATGATTTTCAGTTTGGTTTCAGCACCTCTGCTTATCAGGTGATGCAAATTAAATTATGATGTTGTTTAGATTTTATTTTATTTTAAATAATTAATTTTGATAATTAGTTAGTTTATATTCTATTCTTTCTCTCTTACTCTCGAAAGTACAAAAACGTAGAGGAAAAACATTATACTTAGTCATTTGTACAGAAAGCAAATTGAATTTTCTAAAATTTTTATACTTATTGAATAAAGTATATCAAAAATATACTGTGTTAAATGATGTAGAGAAACATACGGAAACGTTGCTTCTTTTTTTTTTGTAGTTGTTTTATATAAAATTTGTTATTTAATATATTGGAATAATATATAGGTGGAAGGAGCAGCTCATGAGGATGGGAGGGGACTCAGCATATGGGACACTTTCTCATATTTTCCTGGTAAAAATGAAAAACAAAAAACCATTTCAATGTAGCTGATTTTTTTTTGTCATTTTTTTATTTGAGGTGTTGATTTTTCAAATGAGGCATGTTTGATTTTAGGGAAGATATTAGGTGGGGGAAATGGAGATGTGGCAGCTGATGTATATCATCTTTACAAGGTAACTCTTTCTTTTATTAAATTGTCACTTTGAACCATCAAAAGTAATGTAAATAGGGATTTTTTGAAAATATATAAACTATTAAATAAGTTATCTTATGAAGAGGTATTAATCAGAATGGTTAACTGACCATCTCGCATCCCAAATCATTCATGAGGAAATTTAGATAAATACATTTTTTTATAAGGAGGCCTATTTAATTTAAGTTTTATATCTATATCTTTGAGTGATCTTTATTGGTGGAAATTTTGAATCTTTTCAGGAAGATGTACAGATCCTCAAGAGCCTAGGAACAGATGTTTATAGGTTTTCAATATCCTGGCCAAGGATCTTTCCAGGTATTATATAATTCAACATTTCCTATGTTTATAATAAAAAATTCTATAATAATAATTATTCATTTTTTACTCCCCATTTTGCTCTCTCTAATAGGAGGATCAACTAGGCATTCAAAAATCAATGAAAAGGGAGTGCAATACTACAACAACCTCATAGATGAACTCATACAAAATGGTACCATACCATACCATACCATACAAAATCTGATTTTGAACAAAATTCACAAATGTTTCATCTTATTTTTTCATCCCAATTATTTCAGGTATTGAGCCTATGGTAACTATATTCCATTGGGATGTCCCACAAGTCCTTGAAGATGAATATGGAGGATTCAGAAGCAAGAGAATCCTGTAAGTTCATCTCATTTCATCGAGTGTGACAGACAGAAAAAATTCATGTATGAATCTATAAATTGAAATTTACATGTGATCATCTTAAATATATGGAAAATGATATATCCACTCCCGTTTTTAGTCCACAACCATTTTGATTTTTTTGTTAATATATACCGAGCAAATGAAATTTATAAATTATGAAAAAGTGAAGTATATATATTTATTTTCTGAAAAAAATAAAATAAAAATCAAGTATATACTACAATAAGACAATATGCACTTCACTGGTGGAATGTAGAGTCAACTGGGTGACCGTCTCCAGTAATGATAGTACAAACAGGACAAGGTGTATAAACATCCTACATTCCTACTGTATAGTGCTAATAACTAAATGGTGCACTCTCGTTTGCTTACACAATGTTTATGTCTCTTCAACATATTTGGCATCATAATTTTCTTTTTGGAAACAGATCTGGACAACTGATTCCGTTTTTGTAGAATTATACTCAATTCAAAGCCATTTCCAAAAGCCTCTTTTTCAAGTTTTCATTGGAAACATTATTTCTCATATTCGTTTCCAAATGCTACCTTAAAACATGCAACCATATTTTTCAGGAATGACTATAGTGAATTCGCAGAGTTCTGCTTTCGACGATATGGAGATCGAGTGAAGAAATGGGTGACCATCAACGAGCCCTCCATTTTCGCCACCCATGGCTACCAGAATGGGATCAATGCACCAGGAAGGTGTTCTCCCCGGTATGGAAATTGCACCGGAGGAGACTCGTCAAGGGAGCCTTATGTAGTGGCTCACAATCTCCTCCTCGCGCACTCTCGAGCCGTCCAGATTTACAGATCCAAATATTTGGTGAGATCTCATAGGCACTAAATAGATACCTTAATATCCGAATCTGTTTCAGAGTGTTTCAGAGTGAACGTAACTATTTTTTTAGATAATTGACATTTTTATGTTTAAACATTAGTTGAGATGATCAGGTGAAAGAACTTGAGGGTTGGAAACGGGATTTCAATGTCTATCTTCTTTCAGATATAGTTGGAAGAGAATTAAAAAAAAAAAAACAATTTCTGAATTGAGATGGATATTTTTCAAACAATTGATAGGCTTAGAATAGAATTTGAGAATATTTGGTTTGTTTTAGATAGAATTATGTTTAATCAATTGAAAGTTATGCTAATTAAAGTCATGTGGTGATACTGGAGTAGACCTTGTTAGAACCAGAGAACACTCTTTGTCAATCTAACTTTCTTACTTTTCCACGCTTCATTGTATTTAAAACAAAAATGTTGTATTCACCACTTCTTCTTAATTGTTACATGAATCCAAGTTAATGTACACATTCATGTTTGAATGAGAGTTTGTATGTATGATTAATATAATGCAGGAAAAGCAGAAGGGGACAATTGGGATATCTTTGCATTCAGACTGGTACATACCCTATTCATCCTCAAAAGAAGATGAAGATGCCACTCAGAGAGTCATTGACAACACATTGGGCCTGTATGTACTACATCTTCTTACCACCATCTCCCATACCATACATACTTTGCTATTCTAAACCTAAAGAAGGGTATCTAACTCATGCTTTTGAATATCTGGTTTCATTGAAAGAAAACATTAGCCATTTGTTTTTTCAGTATAAAATCCGATAGCTATACACCATATACTAGAATTGCGTATCTACCCTTATCTATACTAGTTTATGTCGTTTGAAAAGAATTATTTCACCTAACACTCACACACATCTCAAAGTATATCAAATTTGTCACATTTTCAAAACACCTCTCTCACACACACAATTTCAATATCAAAACAAAATATAGGAGAAGAATTCACATTTAAAAAGCTATGACCACTGCTCCAATTTTGTCAACTCTCATATTCAATCTATCTTAGATAAACCAAACAATGGTATTTACGTTTTTCAATGGCAATAAAAAAGACAACCAAACAAAAAATTTCTTTTACAGCCTGTATAGTTATAAATATCCCAGTATAGCCATCTATGTTTTGTTTGAGCAGAGTTACACAATGAAGGCACTTAAATATATGTATGTGCGACACAGGTATCTTGATCCGATAGTCTTTGGCGACTACCCATCATCGGTGAAACGCCTGGTCGGAGACCGGCTTCCAGTGTTCACCAAACAAGAGTCTGAAGCCATCAAAGGCTCATTCGACTTCATCGGCATGAACCACTACGTGACTCTATATGTTATGGACAACGCGACTGAAGAGGCTAACAGCAGGAAAACAGACACACCAGATCAAGTCCTACCCGACAGTCCTGATGTTCCAGACGCATTTGCCGTCACTTCCAGTAATTACTCAACCCTTCTTGTCTGCCCAAACCTTCCCTAACTTGTGGTGCAAATGCTTTCTTAAGTCTGAAACAAGTGTTTAATTTTCATGTGCAGGTGACAAGAATGGTGTTCAGATTGGACCTAGTGTGAGTATAACATGGAACAATTGTGTCATTATATAGTTATATATAACATCTTTTTGTTCTGTTGGTCATAAAATCAATCTCTGATGCATGTATACTGTTGGTACCCTTGTTTCCTGATGCTCTAAATTATTGATTAATTCACGTATTAAATGTGAACTTTAAAGTTTTAATCTTGTTTAAAATCATGTCTCATTACCAATACATGTCTTTTTAAGTTGTTCACATTGTAAATGAATTAAAAATGTATTAAATGCATAACACGTATTTTCATTGTGCAACAGTAATAAAAAAAACCAAAACCAAATAGGAAAAGAAATGCTTCGCTAGATTTAAAGGTCAATTTTTGAAGATTCTGCCTACATTCAAATATAATTTCACTAATTTGAACACAAAAACCTTTGTAAACTTTTCGTATTATCATTGAGAGATCACAGATTTAATTTAATATAGGTGGTTTTGCATGTCACAATTGGTTTTTATAATTTTTTTGAACTTTCGTGAACTTGACCTGATTATACTGAATTGTGAATTTTCATCCTTGCCAAATTGTCCCCAAATTATAAACTAGTGACATGGGTGAGTACTAACTGATAAAAAATATAAAAAAAAAAACCAGGAAGGAGGAGTGGATTATTGGAGATCTTACCCACAAGGGATTAAGCTACTCCTGGACTACATCAGGAAAAACTACTACAATCCCCCCATGTACATCACAGAGATAGGTAATCTCTATAATAATGCTGTTTATAAATCTGATACCTGTTTCAAGGATTCCCATAACCTATGAATTGTATTCTCAGGCTATGTAACACTCGACGAAGGCCAGCCTCTTATCGACATTCTTCAGGACTATGACAGGATCCAATACATCGAGGATACGTTAAATTATACGCTCCAGGCGATGCGGTACATCAAATTATGACCACATTGCATTTGCAAGAAGCTTTAACTGAAACTACCTACCTCTAATTGTCACTGAATCATTTCAGGTCTGGAACCGATGTCCGGGGATTCTTGATGTGGTCCTACATTGATAATTTTGAGTGGGATAATGGGTACCCGTTCAGGTTGGGACTCTACTATGTTGACTATACTGATAAAAACTTACGACGGATTCCAAAAGCATCCGCGTATTGGTTTCAGAAGGCGATGAATCGGGATTCGGGGAAGAAACACTTGCATAGGGAGTCAGAGTACTTGTTCAGGTCTTCCTCTTGAGGTTTCTATAAGACTGAGGTTTTGGGTAAGGCATAGATCATGTGAAGATTGATATGTTGTATGTCTGTGAAATACATTTATTATGTATTCTATGATGTACTTCATTCAGCATGGATTTCATGGTTTATTTCACATTAATTTCACAAGGGAAAATTTGACATATTAATGACATCACACTGTTTGTGTTGAACTCTCTGACATCTTAATGATATTCTACTATTTGTGCTTGTATGTATTGTGTGTGCTTATTTACACACATTTATATATGTACTTGTGTGTGTGTGTATACATATATATGTGCACACATGAGTGCACTTCCATATCTTAAACTTTGAAATTGAAATATTAAATGAATTTAAAGTTTGGATGTGAATGGTGCAAATGATTTTTGACTTTTGATGTACCCTTCTCCAACAAATAAGAGCATGTAGGGTTTGCAAGTTTGAATGTAATAAGTTGGATGAAATTCTATGTTTATAAAAAAAAAAACAATTATTGTTTGAGATAATAATATCTAAAACTCAGATAAAAGAATAAATGTTTGATTGACCCCTCAATGAAAATTGATTTCCAAATGAACAAATAAAAAGAGGGTATCCATATTTTTAAAAATTAGACACATCGTTCATTAATATAGATCTCTTTTTTATTTTTATTTTTTGTATACTTTATTGGGTTCAACTAAAGGTGTATCACTGGAGAAGAATCAATATTGTATCATAACCGATCGGTTTTAAAAAAAGGAACTAATAATATAAAATTCAGTAACATTTCCTTCAAATGAAGAATCTGATCAATCGATAACAAATACAAGAAGATTTTTCTCATGAATCAATATGTATTTGATTTTCTTTTCACTTTAATAAAAAAATTGCAGACAAATGTAATGATAAAGGCATGTGTTCATCAACCGTAAAGTGATATCGAATAGAGATCTAAACCCCACATTTATTAGCATGTGCCATTCCATAACCCCATTGAAAACAGCATCAGCAGAAAAAACAATAGGGCAGAGTCAGAGTTAAGTATAGACTTATCGGTAGCTTCGGTAATTCGGTGTGTACATGCAGCTCTCTGCGTACTTCACCAGATCCACGGGGCGAGGGAGGAGGGTAGCCAAACCTGCCAATCACAGATAGGGGAGTGTGTGCGTATATATAAGGGATTGAAGCGATGTACTGTCATTTAAGAAGAAACATTGTTTTCTTTTCTTACCGAGATCATAAGCTTTGGCCGCTACACTCGCAGCAATGTGCGCCGATATCTTCCTGATGATCTTGAATGGTGGATAGATCAGTCCATTCTCAAGGTTCTCTTCTGTTACTTGCTGAGCTAATGCTTCCGCTGTTTCAGTGAAAAGAAATACTAGTAATTATTGTATGCGATGATTAAGTGTTAAAGGATTAGCATGCTTCAGTTCATGTTCATAATGACTGCTGTGTGGGAACAAAACTTTAGTATACAAGTCAGAAGACGTGGCATTTGAAGCAGGCTTGGCAACAAAGAAGAAATATTGATGCGTCTGAATTTAATGATTAATTAACCATCATCAATTTGATGTTGCATATTTCTATGGATATTAACAAAAAAAAAATTGGGGCTGAATTAATTTATGCAGAAGAGTAACTCACATGCTGCGAGAAGCATGTCATCATGGACTCTGATGGTTCCAGAAATCACAAGCCCCAGACCAAGTCCCGGGAATATGTAAGCATTGTTAGCCTGGAAATAATAACAAAAAATAATAAAGATATGTATCAAAAATCAATTGCGTGGAAACAAAGTGTTAACACTGTGAAAGGATGAATAAAAAAAAGCGAATCAGACCTGGCCAGGTGTGAAAGTCTTTCCATTATGCTCAACAGGGTCGAAAGGGCTTCCACTAGCGAAAATTGCTCGACCCTGCAAACACATCAGAAAACAAATTGCTTGCTTCATTACAGTTTAAAGTGAAACTGCAAGGGAGAGGGAGAGAAATCATGTGAAATACTAACGTTACTCCATTTGTATGCTTCTTCAGCTGTACATTCTGACTGCGTAGTTGGGTTTGATAGCGCAAGAATAAAAGGTTTCTGTATTTGATTTGAAACAATTATCAAGGAATGCATTTTCTCGTGTACCATAATCCATAACATCTGGCCTAGGAAAATAAAGGAGATGAGGGGAGAGAGAGAAAAGTTGCTCAGATACCTCATTAAAGGAGGACATGGCCTCAATAACCTCCTTTGTGAATGTCTTCCCGACGCCAGAAGTTCCAATCAATACAGTTGGTTTGATTGCCTAATACAATGGCGTGTTAGTAAAACGAAGTTTTGAACTGATAAATTGACACTGGTATATGGTGCGTTTAAAGATCACAAGAAAGTGCACATGCGAGTAAGAAAATGATTGAACAGACACCACTTTTTGCATCTTCAATATATATCATGTAAAGCACCAGGTCTCTAATACGTGAAACATGGATCTGAGCTTTCTCAGTCGTAGAACATAGGACGTATTAGTCTCAATCTAGATGCATTAAAAAAAGAGTAGCACTTGCATCTGTGTATATGAGAATAGAATACTTGTTCAAGAGAAGAAAAGCACCTGGACAGCATCCAATAGAGTTGTAAGTGGTTCATGGTCATGAGCCCAAGGCTTCTTGAAGCTTTGGAGCGTCTGCAAACGTGAGCTAACAACCAGTCCCTGAAAAATTCAATTCTCAGGCACATTGGAATAGGGAAAAAAAAGGATTAAGATTGACAAAATGATGGGCACAAATGAGTTATAGTGCTTGAATAATACTACCTTAGAATCCACGAGCCAAACTTTCTTGCGAGCCTCTTTTATGGGAAGCTTTGTCTGCAACAATGGTCAAATAAGATATTTCAATTTCAAAAGTTATTGGAGTCCAACACCATATCCTCTGAGGTGTAATTGAAAAAAGGAATCAAAATAGTGGTCACATATTATCATAGCTCTAACAATTTGGTTCATACCTGTTTTGACACCTCCATGGCAATCAGTTCCGCTATCCCAGTACCAGCCTGCGAAGACCAAACTCAATGACATCCCAGATAGAATGATGGACATATCAACACTACATTAATAGTATGTTTAATAACATGGGTTTTGAGATTTCAGATTCCTAAGTTATTGACTTATTGTTCAGACTCCACAAATCAGTTTCAAAACAGAATGGTATAAACCATAACATTATTAACAACCAAAAATTGGTTCTAGTCCCTTTTAAATCGGGTATTAACATCTCATTAGTTGTGCTAACTTCATCTATCTGGCCTCACCTAACCAATAGATGTTCTGTTGGTTTCTTCGCAAGTTCGCATTGATCCAGCATTAATTTGATCAATCTTCAACCAACCAAACTCAGATGATGGCATCACCATTGCAATCTTTTAAGTTTCATAGTTCGTACAGTCAACCTTCTTAGGTTCATTATTTTTGGCTCTGCAGCTAATAGGTTTTCATCTAATCTCAATGCTTAGCAGTTTTAGTCCAAGATTCAGATATCCCAAAATTCAATAACTCGAACTTAAAAAATTGACAGCACAGACTAGTATTTTACCCTTTTTTTTGAAAGCGATAGGAGCTTTTATTAAAATAAAAATTTACCCTATGTATTAAATTCTGCATGAAGACACCAATACAAGTAACATATAATGAAATATAGCAATGCCTCAAGGAAAATCAATTAAGTTAACAAGATGTTGACCTCCCCAGCACCAAGGAACAAGAAAGTGTGATCAGCCAGGTTTCCACCAACTATCTTCAATGCTGCAACTAACCCTGCAAGGACCACTGAAGCAGTTCCCTGCAATATACAATAATCACTTTCACATCTGATTTCATTTGAAAAACATGAGCCCTTAAACTCTTGTATTTAAAAGGTATCATTGGCAGCATCAGTCAGTTTACCTGAATATCATCATTAAACACAAGATGAGTTGTGTTGTATCTTGTTAACAGTTCAAAAGCATTGTGGTTCGCAAAATCCTCAAACTGCAAAATGCAATCAAATCAGGATGCCAGCAAACACACACAATAACATTACAGGAATGTGTCAAGAAAACCCAAGTGATCAGAAAAGAAGAAAAAAAAAAACCTGTACGAGGACTTTCTCGCCATAGTTCTGCTTGACAGCACACATAAATTCATCCATGAAGTCGTTGTATTCCTATATTTGAAGAATGGAGAAATCCAACCCTCAACGCTATCAATATTTTTAACGATAAATATATCTTGAAAAATAGTGAGAGTTTATAATCAACGTCAGTCGTCATCATGATCACAAGTATGATCAGTCATCAGTGTTACCTTGCCAGTTGCACGCTTTTGCTTGAGCCCTATGTAGAACTCATCCTTCAACAATTGTTCGTTGTTTGTACCCACATCGATTGTTATGGGCAAGCCCTGTCAAAGGTTTTCGAAAAATCCAAATTTTACAATAAACAATAGAGAATAATAGCAGCATACATGTAATTTACATCTCCTTTTTTCAGAAAAAAAAGGAAAAATAAAACAAATCACATCTTGTTTGTAAATGAACTGCCAAAAAGGAATCTAGGAAGCAAATGCTCACCGCTGATGGACGCACTCCCCCAAGTGCGGTATAAAGAGAAAGTTTACCAACAGGTATTCCCATTCCCTACATATATTTAATAAAAAAATATACAACAAATAAGTTATATATATTTACTTATGTATATGTGCTCACTGTAAATATTCATTTATTTTACCTGGCACCCGAGATCTCCTAGCCCTAAGATACGCTCTCCGTCAGTGACAACAATAACCTGGATGCTTTTTTCAGGCCAATTCTTCAAAACTTCAAGAATCTTCCCCCTGCAAAACCATCAACATTTTGTAGTACAAATGTATTATTAATATATATATGCACATATAGTTAAAAAAAAAATCTACAACTCAAATAAAATAAAAGCTAATTCACTGCAACATAAGTGATTTAACTGATCCATGAATCCTGGTCATTTTAAAGCTAGTAAGTGTATCCATACAAATGATACAACTTAACAAGCTTGGTATATAACATATATCCTACAAGTTTCCTTTATGATTAATGATGAACTTCAAAAAATAAGTCCAACATGGATTTACTTCTCCTTCAAGCTGATGTAGAGTCCCTGGGGGCGCCTGAAAATACCCCCATACTTCTGGCAAGCCTCACCGACAGTTGGCGTGTACACAATCGGAAGAAGTTCCTCAACATTATCCACAAGAAGCTTGTAGAAAAGCCTCTCATTCCTCTCCTGTTTACATCAAACACCGAAATCCAATTATGAATCAAAGAACCAATAAACCCAACCAGGTCTTAAGGGGGGAAAAAAACAAAAATAAAAAACAAAAAACAAATATACCTGTAAATCCATCATCGCCATATACCTCTGTAGTGGGACCTGATATTGCCGCAGATTCTGCATGAGCTTCTTCTCCTGATAAACAGAGATCCACCCAAAAGTTAGTGAAATCCAGAAAAGGGTTCATAAGCAAAAGGAATAATGGGGCTCACACCTGAAGCTCTTGACTGATGCAGACAGGTGGCAAGAGTCCTCGAAGGTAGTGGGCATCCCTCTCTTCCTCCGAGAAGGCAAGGCCTTTGTTGTGGTGGGGATCCCTCAACAGTGAATAGCCACTATAAGAAGAAAGAAAAAATACTAAGCGAACTGATAGGTGTTAATATGGAAATTAAATCACAATTCACTTAATAACTTGAAGATTCGGTTCCAATTCTCACCCCCTCCCCCCCAAAAAAAAAAAGAACAATTGATCAATCCAACACGCATCAACATAAAATCTAATTGCATGGCAAAGAAAAATAACATAAAAAAATCAGTTGCAAACCTTCATTTCCGGGTAAGATCTACAAATATACACCAAAATTGACGTCCTAAAATACAAAAAATAGACTCACAAAATTAATCTAACAAATCTGACAATTCTGCAACCCAAAAAGTCAAAACAATTAAGCAAACACATGGAATACAAATTGCAGTGCAGATAAGTCTATTTGTCAGACAAGTTGCCAACCTTCATTTTAGTGTAAATTGGTCAAAGAGCAGAAAAAGAAAATATGATTGACAAATTACTAACAAATCAGATGATTTTGTAATTAAAAAAATCGAACAATTAAGAAAATCCGAAATCCAAATTGCATTACAACAATTAACTTCCAAGATCAGTTGCAAACCTTCATTTCAGTGTATGATTTATGAATATATATACAACTGACCAGAAACAATATCATTAGGGGGAAAAATGTGATTGATAAAATTGAAGAACATGAAACGGACAGCTAAAATTGCTCACGATCAATTGAACAAAGCTACAAAGTAAAAAATAAATAAAAAATTACAGTGCATAACATTTCAACTGGTCATATACAATATTCTGGCACAATTCAGATTCTCACACACAATAACATGAAATTCAAATTACATTGAAAAGAATATACTTAAAAATCAGTAGCAAACCTGCATTTTGGTGTAAGATCTATAAATGTATAGTAAATTTACATTTACAATCTCTAAAATGTCCACATAAATTCACCAAAAAAAAAGCACAAGAAAAATCTGAATGACAAAATTAAGAAACTGATGGCAGATATGGTGAGATCCCTCCCGATCAGGGGAGCCAGGCTACATTGTAAATCACAGTATAAATTACAAAAAATCATAAATATTTGCAGACCATTATTTCAGTGCAAGATCTATAAATATACAAAAAAATAGTCCCACAACATTTTTTATGATGGAAAAAAAGTCCTAAAAATTAAAAAACAGATGAAACAAAATCTGATTCACAAATTTACAGAATATGAATCAATCAAACAAAGCTAAGGAGCGAAGTAAAAAAAAGGGTCGCAGTACACAACTTTCAAGTGACTAAAATATCCCAACAAAATTAAGTGAAACCAACGCACAATGTCATGAAATACAAATTACGTTGCAGATAAAAAAATATCTTTACCCGATAATTTCATATAAGAAATCAAACTAAATGAGCGAGAACCTGACACTCATCAACACAAAATTCATATTACATTGCAAAATAAATAAATAAATATAAATCAATTGAAAATATTCATTTCATTTTAAGGTCTCTCCCTCTCTGGTAAAGCAGAGTAAGATCTATCAATATACACATAAACCGACAAAAAAAACACAACAAAATCTGATGGAGAAAATTAGAGAACATGAGACTGACGGCCGAGATCCGTCACGAGTCATGATAAATCAAACTATGGTACAAAATAAACTCAAAATGACAGTATAAAAAATTACAAAGGATTATAAACCAGTTGCGAAGATTCGTTTCAGTGTAAGATCCACAGACATGAGGCATCCATACAAATCCACCAAAAACGAGATCAGCACAAATGAATGAATAGATAAATAAATATATAAACAAAATCTGATAGAAGAAATAAAACCACACTAAACCGATGGCCGAGATCCTTCACGCATGAACATTAGAATAAAGAAATATTTATATAATAATAAGGATCATAGTAATTATTAAATAAACTCTAATTTATTCCCCCTTTTAAATAACAAGGGATCATAAACCAGTCGCGAACATTCGTTTCAGTGTAAGATCCATAGACATCCATACAAATCGACCAAAAACGAAATCAGAACAAATGAATAAACATATTAAACAAAATCTGATCGAAAATATCGACGGCCGAGATCCCTCACGCATCAACATCAGAATAAAGAAATATTTATATATAAAAAAAGGATCCTAAAATTATAAAATAAACTCGAATTTATTCCCTCTTTAAAAAAAAAAACCTCAAAAAATCAGACAAGTTCAAGAGATGAAGACAAATTAACGGGTCGACATTGAAATCATAAACAATCACAAAAATACAAAAAAATGTCGGCTCAGATCGAGCGATCAAATCACGTGCGCACATCGACAGACCTGGCGACAGTGACGGTCCACGGCGTGACTATCTGGTCCTCCGTCGCCCGGTCCTCGCCGTAGGCGTCCTCGACGCCGACGCCGCCGCCGTCGTTGGGCCTCCGTGAAGCGTCGAAGCCGGACTCACCGTCGCTGATGCTCATCTCTCTCAGCGCGCTCTCCATCATCACTCCACTCCTCAAGCCCCTCCGACGCGCTTCGCCTCCGAATGCGACGAGCCTCCTCTGCGAACAATAAGAAGAAATAGAGGATCGCGTGTACCCGTCCCTCCCCTTCCCGCTCTGACCGATCAAACCGAGTCCGGTTTTTATATAGCAAGGCAAAAATTTCAGTGAAATGCGGGAGAGATCCGATTTGGACGTCTTTTGAGATCGAATTTCAAGGGGGGACCGGAATATAAAAAAAATAATTTCGAGAAGCGATTGTTACCGGGAAGTGATGGTGGCCCCTGCAGAGCGAGTTCATCACGGCGTCGGCGTCGGACGTTTGCGAGTCTCTCTCTCTCTCTCACTCACTCTGTCTCTCTCTCTCTCTGAAAGTGAGACCGTGAGAGTGAGAAGAGGAGGAGGAGGAGGAGGAGAGGAGTTGTTAGGTCGGCGTGGGATTTTATAGGAAGCGCCGCTGGAAAGGATGGTTCGATGTACGGACGTGTTGGACGGTTGGGATGTTTTATTGGGTTGAAGATGGAGGATTTGTGGCCGTTGGATGGGTGGGATTTGTGGCGGATCATGCGAGGTGGAAGCGTTTTTTTTTTTTAATTGTAGGTGGGGTCCACCTGAAGTTTTATATCGAGGTGGTTCGGCGACATCGGACTTTTTATAATTTTGGACAACGTAACGGTATGAGATCAAAATTATGAAGTCACCCTTAAAATTTGGACGTTTTTGGTTTTTATAGTATATATAATAAATTAATCTAAGATTACACTAAAAAATAAATAAATAGATTCATCTACACAATGAAATAAAAATTATTTTCAAAAGAGCAATACATGAACGAATTATAATAATTACAGTGAATGTGTTTGTATCAAAGTTTATATAACTTATAAAAATTTAAAAAAACTTGAGGTCTTGTCCATGCGGTTTGATTTTCCATTTACTGGATTGAGATGTAGCAATCTTTAAAAAAAGAAAACAAATTTATGTTTGAAAAATGTTTAATTGTTTAGTTTTATTAAAGATTAAAATGTTTTTTGAGTTGATACAAAAACTCATTTGTTGATAATTGATTAATTATTCACTCCTTTTGGAGTTACTAGTATTTAATTTTAAAAATCAAAGGTTAATAACTCTTGTGGTTGGAGCTTCATTGTTTTTTAGACTTCTCAAATGCAAGAAAAAATGGTCCTTGTAAGTAATGTGGAGTGTTGTGAAGTGTGAACGCAAAAATGATAAAATCACTTGGATATACAATCACGTTTGTTTGACCAGTGACACATTTTAATTAAAAAATATATTGAGTTTTGAAAAATATATTTAAATTGTTTAGGTGGTTGAGTGATCTAGTTTGGTGCAGAAGGTTTTTAATACATGTCTACATCAAATAACATGTGGTACATCAATTGTTTTGATAAAAAAGACCATCCACTTAGGCCTGTCAACGGGTCGCGGGTTGACCCGGACCCGATCCAGTCCCGACCCGATAGAAAGCATAAATACCCGATCCAAAGGACCCGATAATGAAAACGGATCGGGTCTGGGTCCACCCCGACCTGATCCTATGGACCCGATGGACCCGATTGACCCAACCCAAATACTTTGTGATTTTTTTTATTTATGATCCAACCCAATATTCATGATCCAACCAAACATTTATAACTAAATATTGAATACTCATTTAAAATTTTAAGCATTTGAAATATTTTTACAATATTTTAACTTCACGTAAAAGCGTAATAATCTAAACCGTATTCCAAATGTCATCTTATTAAACATTAAAAATTCAAAATAGTGAATAACTATTTATAATATATTACATTCTATTAAAAAGAAAAAAAAATGAAGCCATTGTAGGCATTTGATAA
Organism: Acorus calamus; assembly: GCA_030737845.1. Lineage (NCBI taxonomy): Eukaryota > Viridiplantae > Streptophyta > Magnoliopsida > Acorales > Acoraceae > Acorus > Acorus calamus. The sequence continues at coordinate 15,404,210 of CM060864.1, read as the reverse complement.
GTTTTTCAATCTCTTTTTGTCTGACCTACTTTTGTTAATGGGTCGACCCGACCCGACCCAAGACCCGATGTGGATCCGACCCGAAGGACCCGCCAATCAAACGGGTCGGGTCCGGGTCCACCCCGACCCGACCCGGTGCCAGGCCTACATCCACTCCTACCCCTAGTGCTTACACAAAATATATGAGATTTTTTGTTATTTTTTGTTTGGTTGTATTTTTTGTTATTACGTAAGAATAAATGTTGAGTTGTTTAGTTGATGAAGAATAAAATATAAATAAGGTGTAAAACGTTGATTTGACATGTGAGCCCAGCTGATTTGATGTGATCACTACAAGAAAAAGGCATTTTTTGCGACGGTTTCAAATCATTGCAAATAATCTCCGTAACTGTCGTAAATACTCTTTTGCGGCGGTTTGGGTTCTGTCGTATTAAACGGGGTCGCAAAAAAATAGCAGCGGTTTTTAGCCGTCGTAAATACCTTTTATACTAGTTTTTCTACCGTCGCAAATCAGCCGTCGCAAAAGCTTACTTTTAACATTAGTATAAAAGCGTCTTTTGCGATAAGTTAATCGTCGCTAAAAGATTTTGAGGGAATTGTTTATAACCTCTTGTGACGGCCTCATCCGTCGCAAATAACTTGTTCCATCTTCTTCATTATTCAGATTTTTATAAACTTTTTCATACATTACCTAGGTTTAAAATACTTAAAAAGAAAATGAAATAAATTTTATTCTATGAAAAACCAAATGATACAATATTTATTCCTGAAAAATAAAAAAATACAATATCCATTCATGAAAAATAAATATATGCCATCTACATATACTGATCTTGATCTGGTACTCAAGATAATGAAAAGTTCAGCTTTACAAACTTTATAGCTATGAGAACAAGCATGCTCAAATGTAGTACATAGAGTGCTGAAAAAACACAAATGTAAGTCTTCTTCTCCTCGCTTGTTCAATTCAAAACATGGGTGAATCTGCATTAGCATTTGATAATGAAGAACATTAATAATCACTTAAAGAGTACATATATACATGTCATCTTGCTAACCAACTACTAGACCATAACTACTTGAGATCAAGACTCCAAGCACCTCTAATTTCAATCCAAACTTATGGCATATGTGTCATTAATAGACTCATATCATGGTTTGGGCATAACTAATATCAATTAGAAGTAAGAAAGCATTCATGGCAGCATAAAAGAGGTTTTTCTTTATCATAGAGGTTATTTTATTGAAAAAGATTCTTACAGTACTACGAGTCCTAGGACCATTACAAGAAATAGGAGATTCTACAATGTTGACTCTACCTGCTTTTCCCTTGCCTCCCTTTTTCAAACTTCTATATATATCTATATTCTGTAGGGTCTTGAATGAAATCTCCTTTCATCTTCACTTCATATTTAATCTTCTACTAAAGAAGAAAAGCTTCCTTGCAAAACTAGTGTGTAAACATTCAAATGAGAGACTAATCATTTTACATTGACAGGCAAAACTTGAAGATGCTCAACTCTTACAAGGGCTACATAACCCTTCAAAAGCCAAGTAGAATTCACTTGAACCTAAAAACTGATTGCTTGCTAACTGCAGTTATGCTTTTAGATCTTCACATATCTTCAATGAATCCAAGTGGAAAAACATTTTATCTACATTGTAGTTCAAAGTCATCACATTTTCAACTAGCCGCCCTCTGGCCAACCCTAAACCGCTTCCCTGGATGGAACATAAAGTAGCATTAAATGCTGATCATTGCGGTGGGTTGTGACATTTAGCCGACCCATCTTGGCCGGTTCAACCCAAGTAACCGACCCGAGCCACCGTTTGTCAGAAATGGGACGTTTGACAGGTCATGATGGGAGCGGCTACCAGGAAGTAGCCGCCCCATCTTAGCCGGCTAGTTCCAACTAGCCGCCCTTCACCTGGTCCCTGACAGAATAAGCAGAGAATTAATGAAGGGTCTAATCAAACACACTATTAACCAAGCCATTCTATTACCCCCTGGATATTCTCCTGCCTCTTTTTTTACTATAAATAGAGGAGGTCCCAAGCCTTTCTAACATATTCACACACCTTCATAATTCCCAACCTTCAATTCCAACTCCCACACCCACTACTTGAAATCCCTAGAGAGAGAGAGAACCCCATTTGTGAGAGAAAAAGCAATTCCCTATACAAAATCACCTCTCAATCCACCCTCCAAAACTCAGGTTAAACCCAGCTTAACCTCTGCCAAAACCAAACTCATTCCCTACCTAAGTTCTGTCCAAATTCACCCAAGCCCTGGACGGCTAACCCTAACTAGCCGCTCACTACCTGACGGCTAAAATCCAATAGCCGCCCCTTACCTGCACCCATTTATCCCAAGACTCCTTTAGCCAAGCCCGGAAGCAGAATATGATTACCTATTTTTCACTTCTGTGTACGGTATATCCGTGTCTCAGAGCGGAGACCCCATAAACTCCCCCACGAAGGCGATCAAATCTACCCTCATCTTTTTCTGCTTTTCGAGAAAGTAGGTGGCGATCACACACACTCCTGAATCCTCTTAAACCGCTGTCGGGCGCCTCAACCAGGAACGACACCCCACCACCCTTCCGAGAGACGATCTAGTCGAGCCCGTCAAGGCGTGCACCGAATCCGAATCCCCGAAGAACCCCCACACACGCGGACCTTTTCCCACACCGACAACGCCAGAAACGCTAATTCCTCGACACCTGACGGAATCCCATGCCGACAACGATGACGTCATCTGGTATGTTGATACAACTAGACTAAAGGATCTAGTCGAACTGTCAAATCACTCATGGAAGGATATTACCTCAAGTAATCTAAGGCACAATCAGACGACAGGTCTTGTCGGTCGACCTTATTGCTCAGGTACGAGTAATCTAAGACGCGACCAGACTACAGGTGTGGTCAGGTGACCTTATTGCTCAGGTACGAGTAATCTAAGGTGCGACCAGACTACAGGTCTGGTCGAGCGGCCTTATTGCTCAGGTGCGAGTAATCTAAGGCGCGATCAGACGACAGGTCTGGTCGGACGATCTTATTACTCTGGTATGTGTAGTCTAAGGCACAACGAGACGCTAGGGCTGGTTGATCGACCTTACTCCTCACAGAAATACGCGAAAACATAACGCATGGGAATGTACATCCAGAGACCCTGAGCAGACCAAAAAACGGTCAGAGGACATCAAACGTCCGTAACTGCCACGTTGTCATTTAAAGCCCACCACTGATAAAACGTTGGTAATCAAAGGCGACATGGAGAATAATCACGGGGAACGTTTCCCTATAAAAAAGTTCATTGACACTTAGTGACAAAACGGTTACAATGTGACCGAACTGAACTACGTGAGACTTGATCCCTCCGGGGTACGTATGCAGCCTATAAAGAGGTCACGCGATATGCACTCTTATGACATCGAGACATTGAAAACAATCACGGTGACAACATAGTCATTTGGTAGTCAGGCACAATCTCTTCCTTCACTACTAAAAATCTCTTACCCAAATTCCTTCAAAGTTAGGGGTGCAACTCGGGCGGGTTGGGTCAGGTTCGGGTCGGGTTCGACTTTAACCCGCATTGCAGAGAGCCCATCCCGAACCCGAGCCCGAACCCCATCTCAACCCGAACCCGACCTCAACCCGTGGTTCGGGTCGGGTTCGGGTTGAATTCGGGTTCGGTCGGGTTTGGGTTGGGTTCGGGTTGAATTAGGGCTCAAGTCGGGTTCGGGTTTAACATCTAAAATATCATAAAAAATATTTAATAAACAACACGACAAACTCTAATTAATTATTAATTAAACCTTATATACAAATAATTAAAAGTGAACATCTGTGATAAATTAACCCAAACACAACAAACATAGTGATGCTCTAATTTGTGTAATTGTTTATTTTGTTTTAAGAATTTATGGTTTTAGATATATGTATGTTGTTATGGCAGCATAACATTTGTTAATCTGGGGGTCTGGTTCGGGTTGAGCCCGCGGGTTGAACCCCCCAACCCGAACCCGATCCAAATTGGGTTCAAGTTAGTTCGGGTTGAATCCGATAAAGAAAAACCCCAACCCAAACCCGTCCATAAACCGGGTTGGGTCGGATTCAACCCGCCCAAGTTGCACACCTATTCAAAGTTTCGAATCCTAAAATTATAAATTTAACTGTATGGGGAAAATATTCACCTCAACCCTTATACCACCCTTATTCTTGCTTAGCCCGTTAGTCAAACGGGAGTTTAGAGAATTATAATATTATCTTTGGGTAGGGGTAATAATGAGATTTGGCATGGGAAAGGTGATGCAGGTTGGGTGGTAACACTTTTAATATTCCAGCATTTAAGGAGGGGGGTTGTTTGTAAATATGAATTTCTTGGAGAGGGCAAAAAACAAAATGACTTTCCTTTTTGAGATTCCGAAAGGTGAGGAAGTTACCATGTCATCGCGTCACGCCGAATTGTGTCTCCGCGTCCACTGCTGTCTGGATCAGAACAGTTGATAATAAAGTGGAATAGGCCTGAATAAGTTGCAGAGCCGGGCCCCGATATTAATGCATTTAGAATTGGCATTAGAAAAATCAATTAAATGAGATCCAGTGTATTTACGTGATAAAAAGATTAAGGGAAAAATCTTTTTAACTCCCTTAAATCTTCTTAAAATTATAAAAAAATCTCTTTAAAATTGTCCTAGATCCCTATATAAAGTGTATATAGTTAATGAATTTAATCTCCCAATCAAAAGTATATCAAAATAGGTTTTCAGAAACTTATTAAACGGATTCAGTCCCTACAAACTTTATAAAATCAGATTTAATCCTTTTATAAGATAAAAAATACTCCCGTCATTTTTTAACATTCCCATCTCCTGAAATATCATCCTTTACTGTAAAAAAAAATAGCCCTCAAACCTCATTTGATCTACAAAATATAATCATTTTTCAATATTTTTGTCTTCTCAATCTAATCACAGAGACCTAAGGAGATTTATCAACTTTACATGGACTTTTTCTGATTTTCATAAATTTCCAGGGAGCTACATCGATTTTTCCCAAAAATTAAATATTATACATAAAAATCATGGTTAAAACAAAAATATCAAATGAAAAATAAAGAATAATAAACCAAGAAAACATGTCTAGAAAAAAACAAAAATATAAATATAAAAATAAAAAATAATATAGAAATTGGAAAAAACCCATTATTTTAAAAAATAAAAATAATCTTTAAATCAAGGGATTTGTTGTTAAAAGATAATCATTTATATTATAAACAGACAGATAAATCATAAATAAAAAATATTGATAAGATTTTAGAAATTTTAGAAAGAAAAAAAAGTAGATGGGTGGATATGTCTAAATTTTTTAAAAAAACCAAAATTTTAATTTATATCAAAATATTAAATATATATAAAAAAATTTGGGGGCCCTCTTTGGATAAGAGGGCCCTCGGCGGCTTCTTCAACCTGTATGCAGGAACAGGCAGTGATAAGTTGTTTGTATTTGGGTTTAGTAAGTCATCCCGACGTGTTTCGTTCATGTCCCTATCTCAAGTTCAAGGTCAAATCATTAAATTATCAAATCACTATTATTATCTCTTATTTGTACATTTTTATCTACATTTTATTTACATGTAATCTGCAATTTATCATTTTAATCGGTCCATTAATAAGAAATTTATTATTATATATTTACTTTATTTTAATTTAAAGAATTGTTTAATCATTGCTGACTCAATATTTAAATTTTAAAATTGAATAAATCCTGACCCGACGTCCCAACAAAAAGGAATTGAATTATAATGACGCCACGTCGCGTCAGTGACTGCTTTAGCACGTTTTTCAGATTCAACGTGTCTCGACATAGCAGACATGACACGTGGACGGATGCTGGACTGGAAACTCACTCGCGGTGAAAGTAAGGCTATGTTGAAACTCTCATGGACCAACTCTGACCATCCGTTCCAAGAGAATGCACTATTCAACAGAGATTGGATTCATTGACCCACTGTTTGCCGTTTGGGAAGTGGAATTGTCTTATTCAGCCCTAATAGTAATACTGGGATTAAAAATAGTGTTTGGCAGAATAAGTCTATATGTGTTTAGTTGCATTTTCTGTTATTCTTATTTATTTTTATTGAAAAACGTAAAATTCAGATTTTTGGTGTTTGGTTGACCTTAAATAAACTGTGGATAAATGATTGATAAAGGATGGATAGAGAGTTATTATTTTTAAAATGTCAACTTTGCCCCTAAAATATAATTTTGTGTTTGGTGTAATTGATGAATATAAATCAATCCATGATGAGTGTAAGTAAATCTAGACCGTCCATCTTATGTAATCTTTTATGGTAGGCCTTTATATATTTTTTACAACTAATCTATGTATTCAGTGGTGATTCCAATTGCTTTGTGGCGATTCTAATTATCTTATATAAAATTAATTATATTTACTGAATGAGTTGGACATAAATAGAAAATATATGTAAATCATAGGTTGTCCATAAAATCGATAGATTTGATTACACAAGTAAGGGTTGTCAATATTGTTATTGTACCAAATAACACTAGCATTCTTATATCAATCCATGATGAATGAAATTAAATTTGAACCGTCCATCTTATGTAATATTAGACGGTAAGGATTTTCAAATATTTTTTACAATTACTCTATGCATGCTCAGTGTTGATTCCAATTAGTAATGATTCCAATGATAGGTTATGTGTTAATTAAATTTTCTCAATCGGTTCGTCATAAATAGTAAAATATGGGTAAAATGTTTTTATTTGTGTCTAATAAAATGACTGAAAATTATGGTCAAATTCATTTGCCAATCTTAATCATTTTGTTATACCAAATACCTCTAATCATTATATATATTGCTTCATTTAATTTGCTAATATGTGTCATATGTCAATTTTCATGTAACTTATAATAGGGTCCACTAAGTTATTTATACACCTATATTGTGTATTTTTCTTTTATATAAACCTGATAAATATATAAATAACAATATACTCAGAAGTAACCTAAGTAGTAATAATTGTAAATATATTGCATATTTGATATTAGGATAGTGAAGTTAGCAAAATACATCACTCACATGAAACAACCACATCACATTGATCCAAATATCCCTTCTCATCTGGGAAACCATGGTTATTTCATTGACACAATATATTCAATTGGAATTAATAACATCCCTGTTATCAAAGGTTAATATACATATAAATTCCAAGGGGCACCCCACTTTTATGGAAGGGGGAGACCTACGTCATGGTGGGCTGGGCCCAAAAACACACACAAATATCTTAAAAAAACAAAAAACATATATATAAATTCCATGAGCACACACATATCCAAACACATATATATGGCATGTTATAAGAAGGATAAATTATCTAATACTAGAATACATAAGACAACACCGGAAACATACATTCATACGTTCATATTCACATTAACCTCCTATATATATGTTGAGGTTAAGTCAAAATTAGCATCCTGGATAAACAGAATGTGGTGCTTAAACATCCATACAAACTGAATAATCCACAAAATTGGCCCATAAACTATGGGGCATCATCACAAAATTAAAGTTCTAAATTAGTTAGACCATCCCAACCTCTGCATACTATTAATGACGCATGATCAAAATAAAGAACAGAATCAAAATAAGTCCAATAAGCACCACAAGTGATGCAAACAAACCAAGAAAGAGTGGCATAAATGGAATCCCATGAACAATGACCTCAGACAAGGAAATAGTGGCTCGAACCTCACCTGAAATGGGACGTGACTGTTCTACACTATACGACAACTGGTGGTACACTGGTTGTGAGGACTGTGGCAGTATCTCGGTAGATTACAGATCTGGAAGGTCTGTAATGGCTGGTGGAGTGTCTGGTAGTAGTAGTATGCTGATGCCATGTCTCTCATCTGATGGAGGGGGTGTGGTATCTGACACGATGATGGGTGCATCCGAATGTAGGCCTGCATTCACGGATGCGATGAATACAAACCCCTCCTCGATGTCCTGAACACCCATGAATGTGGCTCCCCAAAGCGATGCACCTGTGGGTGACAGGCTGTCCAATTATCATACACTCCAGGCCTCTTTCGCTTTGCGATCGTGTAATATGGATAATTTTTCATCTGATGGAAACAAGTGCCTGTTATAATTCAAGAAAATATAAGGACTAACATTATTTCAAATCACATAGTCAACCAAATGAATGTTGTATATAATTAAACAGATAGCAGAGAGTGCAAAGGGCAACAGGAGTTGAATACATTGACAAACCAAACTACCAGAATGCCACCACCTCACTGCCTCTGCAATTAGAAAACCCATATTCAGATGAATAACACATGAAGGATTATTAAATGCATATGTCACGCAATCTAAAGATTCCATTTCAACCTTAACTTACATTCCTACCCCCCACAATTGACTAGTTTTCATTGTTCGTAGTTGAGCCCCTCCAACTTTATCCTCGTTTGCGACGTCAGATTGCATTTCATCCCTCACATCCCCAACTCCATCCACTTTATCTTGACTCATATTGAATAAAATGTCTAACCCTTCCTCCCTACGAAGGAAGTTATGGAGTACGCAACATCCAAGCGCAATTCTAGTCTGGGTTCTGAATGGATAATATGGGGTGTATCTAAGACATTTAAAACGCATTTTTAGAATTCCAAATGCACGCTCAATAACATTTCTCAACTGTGCATGCTTATGGTTGAAGAGTTCATTTGAATCACTATATCTATTACATCTGCGATTCCGAAACTTAGATAAATGGTATCTATGAGAATGGTAGGGTGCAAGAAACTTATCAGTGTTCACGTATCCCGAGTCAACCAAATAATATTTTCCTGGTAGGAAGGATTCTTATTAGTTCAATGCAAAAGAATGATATAGCACAAGTTAAAAAACTGGTTGACAATGATAGGGATGAATATATTTTTTGGGACACTAAAACCCCCACTCTCCAATGCCCATCTAAGAACTTTCATGTCGGCCGTTGAACCTTCCCAACCAACGGCGACGTATTAGAATTGCAAGTCAAACGAGCAAGCGGCAATCACGTTTTGTGATATCCATCCCTTCCGATTGTGATATCGTGTAGCCTTATTTTTCTTGACAAGCGCAGGGATGTGTGTCCCATCAATAGCCCCCACCGCATTCTATAGTTCAAGAACACGTGTTTGCATAAGATTGATATCACCCTTATGTAAGGAAAAGTAGGAATAATACATGTTATGGGTAGTATGAACTCACCTTAAAATATGGGTAAAAGATTTTGTTGTGCCTCACATGAGGATGGACTTGCACATCATTTTGTGGAAGGTTGATGTACTCCTGTTTTAAGGACACCACTGCTTTGAGGACAACATTGAAGTGCCTACTTATTGTCTCCCCAGAATGGTGAAAACGTTCCGATAACACCCTATTAGACACACCATGGCCGAGAGCATGATGGAAGATAACAAGCTGTTCGGTATAAGTGAGGTTTGTACTGTCTTTTATGAGACCCTTGTTGATCAAGACACCCCTCGACTTTAAGAACAACCGAGGAGTTATGCGGAGGTTCTCATATGCCCTAGCCTTATGTCCTTGAAGCAACTCATGAACGAATACATGGCCTGACAGGGTCCAGTTCTCATAGGTCACATTGTCAATGATTGATGTCTAACCCTATATCTGACATGGTCAAGTACATAGGCCATCTCCAAGAACATTGATTCCTCATCCTCTTTAAAGAATTGCCTAAAAAATTCAGATCGACGTCTTTTCCTTGTTGAGGAATCCAGACTGCATTGAGCACATAAGAGATTATTGAATATACATAAGAACAACTGGTAAGAGGGTTACAAATGGATTGTGAATGACCACTAATTCCACCAGAGATGGGTTTAGAACATGATGAATGACAATCCGCATTAGGAAGATGCATTCATATTGGATGCATTATTGGAAATGAATGGATTGATGACTATGTGAATGTATGACAATCATACATAAGTTATCATCTCATCAGAACTTAAATGAGTTGTTCATATTAGACGGATGATATAAGGGGTTCATATGCACATGAAGCTTTGACACACTACATCACCAACATATGTCGATATAGATTATGACAAAGCATCCACATGCTACAAATACTTACAAAATTATGAGTGTTTTCAAATGTATGCCTAAGCCAAAAGCATTCATATTTATATATAAAAAAGATTAGAATGCCTTCTGCAGTTACATATCCATACAAATAACAAGTAGTCATCCTTCCTACTGTAGGTGGCTCAAAAAAAATATAAGTAATGGAAACATAAAGGGTCATGATTGGGTCCATCGTAGGGTGCAAGTGGAACGTAAGGGGGTGGTTGATAGTTTGCTCCTTGTCTCTCAATCTAGTCTATCTTCAAGTCGTCTGAAAATGCCATAAAAATCGTGCGGTTCACCTCATCCTTCAGAGCCTTAACTGCAACCAACTTACTAGCTGAACTGAGTTGTCTAAACATCGCAAGACATTTGATTGCATGCTCCAAAGTGTACTTTCCCTCATAATCCTTCTTCAAATACTCCCCTGCAACATCCAACCTTCGCCTCCCAATTTCAATGAACTCAGCCATGTATCCTTCAGCAGCAATTGAGTTCTTCACCTTCTTACTAGACCCAGATGATTGTTTTTTTGGAAAGTGCAAATCATCCTCCCCCATTTCAGAAGCAGTGGATGCTATGGAACATTTTCCCTTTCTCCTAGAGGTTGGTTCACCTTCATCAGGTATTTCTATTGGTGTGCTGGTCCCCCACCTGTTCTCACATGTATTCCCTCGAGTGAAGTAATCCTCCACTGATGGTCTCTCTATGTGCAGTGATTCAAATCTATTTTTGTGTGCCTCTATTGAGTCTCCTTCAGTGTCATTGTCATCCTCATCCTCACTGACAAGGGAGGCATGGGCTGGAATCCCCTGGATATGGAGTTTCCACATATCATCAAGAATTCCTTAAACCATATAAATGGCTTATCCCGGTATAACCCAAACTTGGTATTGTTCTGCATAGGATAAGTAAACAATGACTTTAATTTAACATCTAATATTAGAAGACCATGACAAAACTAAACTATCATCAACTTTACATACCGATATGACCCTATCCCAGTCTTGTGCATCTTCCAGTACAGCCATTTTCCTCGTATCATCCCAACCCCATCCTGTTTTGTTGCTAAGTTCTTAGTATAGGTAATAGGTTTGCTTCAACACTTTCCAACGATTCTTGCAATGACTCATTTCTAAAGTCATAGCCATTCAATAAATCAAGGTTGCAGTGATAGTCTTCCAAGAACTGTTTTGGAAGACCCCCTTCACGCAATTATCCTGTTGAAATTGATCTACAAGTGTAACGCCCCACATTTACCTAACCGCTTATCGGACGGTAAACGGGTCGCTACTAAATTTAATCCAATTACAAGACCAAAGTTTGCAACTCTTTTTTTTTTTTTTAAATGAATGATACCAATATAATATAAATATAATTAAAAAAAACGATGGCAATAAAGTAAATAATATCAAAGGGTTTTAAATCACCAATTGTCTTACAAAATATCAGAGTTTAACAGAAATAAAATATTCGAATGGAAAGACATACTAAACCACCCCTGTGGGAGCCATCTAAACTAAAGTAAATCCAAATAATTGACCGTGACTATTATTTATTCTCCAGTACTGCTACCTCGACGAGATCCCTGAAGCACATGAAAAGTTCAAGCTTTGTTTTGGTCCTCAGAAGATGAGCTACCTGGTTATGAAACAACCAGCCCATATCGAAAAGGGTGAGTGATTAACTCAGTGAATAAGCCCACTGACAAATTACCTCACGTGACAGTATATATAAAAATAAAGTTTTATGAAAATCAGAATTTCATTTAATAAATCTTTTATTTTATTAAATCAATTTAAAATCATGAACTTTAAAAAAATATTTTAATGCGCACGTGGCCCAATCCTTGGCCCACATTAGAGAAATCATGAGAGTTAAATGATACCAACATATATATATATATAAAGTTATATATAAAAACAAAACAAGAATTTTCTTTACTAAATCAATTTAAATGCATGAGCTTAATAAAATATAATTTTAATGCATCACGTGGCCCAATCCTTTGTCCACGTCATAGAAATCATGCAGCTTAAATGATATGACCGGGTAGGGTTCTCAATCGGAAGAACCGTTTCCCAAAACAGGTGTGCCAAGCCCCAAGCGACTAAATCGCTCAAAAAGCTCCCTCGAGGAGACGTCGGATCTAGAAGACGCTGATGGGTCGCCGCTGCCATCACTACGAGAACACCAGCACAGGATGCCCCGGTTGCTGCAGACTCCAAACAAAGGAATCCGCCGCTGCAAGGAATGCTTTACCACACCCCTCACCGATCTTGGGACTCTTCGAGTCCTAGACCTTCCTCCCCAAAGGCGAAATACTACGGGGGGATTTATTCCAGAAAATATGTCATGATATGCATCTTGATAAAATCTCCTAGGACTAGGTTGTCTCCACTAGTCCTAAATTTTTCCAAAACTCTCGAAATGAAAATCTTTAATCCAAATATTATTTCGAAAGCATAAGCATCAGAATAATATTATGTTAATTCTTGAAACATGAATAGCATAATTCATGCTATTTTAATGACATGATGAATGAATTAAATCATGCAACTTCATTCAACGAAAATGCAATTTGATCAATATGAAGAAAATATCCAAATCATGCAAATTTATCAAAATATAAATGCATGGATGACACATAATATCACACAAATATGATTGGCATATGAAATTCAATGTTATAGAGCAAAAGCTCACACGAAATAAATCGATAGGCCTACTCACCTTCGGTCCACGCAAGCATCAACGATACACACTCGCACGTTGATAACCTAGCATAACAATTATACAATAATAGATTAGAAACAATCAATCACGACCCAAACAACTGACAACCAACTTATAACAGCACCATGTCCAATAATCCCAAAAGCCGATATCTTATTGACCTACAATCAACAACTCACTTCAAAGTCCTAATGAAAATCCCAACTTAGAATAAATATTAGAATACTCATATACTCACAATGATCCGATCCGATAATCAATATCCATTTATTCCATAAGACCCATATGATCGATCAATCCTCGAATAAAATATTTGAACAAATCCAATAAGGCTCAACTATAATTTCATGATCGAGTAACTCAAATCCAATCAATTTACATCCAAATAACAACAATATCCAATCAATATTAATTGATCCCACTAAACCAAATTATTTAAGATTCTATTTAAGTTCTCAAGATCAATAAAATCATCAAAACCCGCAAAACAAACTATACTTCATTAAACATCAAATTTGAGATCATCTAAATCTCTAACATTCATCAAACTTGGTCATCAAGCTAAATATTTGAATTTCAATAAACTGCACAGAAATCTTTCAAAAACCATAACTTTCTATCCGTAACTCCGAATTGGACGATTAATGATTCCTTGGAAAGCTCTTTTCAAAACATATTTCTGTTTGTCAAATACATTTTTTCCAGAAACGACTCTATCATAGTCAAAAACACGATTTACGTCCAAGCATAAAATCAACCCGAAAATTGCCATTAAATCCCCAAAACTAATAAATCTAATTTGATCTTAAGAATTCCTTTGAGATCCATAAAAATCAAATCAAATAATCATTAAATTAAATCAATCAAACCCTAACCCTAATCCATCAAACTTCTTCCCCAAACAATTACTTGACGTAATCATATCCTAACAAAAATAAATTAAAACTAACAAAATCAATAGGGAATGATATCTCACCTTAGATCCGATTACACCACCCACCATCTCCATCTAGGGTTAGATCATCACAACCCTTCATAACTTCTGAGATTTGGATGAAAAACCCTAACCCAAACATGTTATTTAAAGGGGTTTACCGAAATTACAAAACGACCCCTGAAGTGTTTCCAGTTTACAATGACATCCCTACCCGATTTACAAACAGATCCCTATCCGATTTACAGAAATGTCCCAGAAGGCTATAAAAATGTATTCTGGATTCGCAACTAGATCCCTAGGCCCAATAACTTGACACTAAGCCTAAAAATCAAATTTTTCGAACTCTGAATCTCACCAAATTTCAACCAAAGTATCTTAACACTATAAAAATCTACAGAAAAATATAAAATAATTATTTCAACATCAATTTATAATTATCATAATTATAAATCAAATTGGACCCATTTGGGCCCACCGCCAAATCTGAAAAAATGAAATATAAAAAATCAAATTTTAAAATTTCCATTATATATTTAAAATAAATATATAAGGCCGAAAAATACCGAAACGTTACAACAAGCAACCCCACCAAACAAGCATCCATTGGGTTGGTCCAGTTTTCAATCCGATTCTTATTGGATGCCATGCGTAGGGGAGGCTGGCTTATCTTTGACATCTAGACACATTGGACACCATGGAATGGATTAAAATATCAACAATATACATATACTGATTGGTCATTCACATATATATGAATGCAAAAAATACTAACTCACATGAACACACACACACACACACACATAACTGGGAATAAGACTAATTCACATGAAAACATAAATATGATCTTTTAGCCAATGACCTCAGGTACATGAATTAACAGATGTAAGTGGTGTAAACATCAATATATGCTCAGTTATATGTTAGGGTTGGTTATACACAAGCATTAGATGCACCAATGGGTCTAGAAGGTTTCTATAAATTATTTATTTATCATGACATAATTTAAAAAGATGCGAAAAATAATCTAAAGCATAAAGGTAGAGTTAGGGATCATTATACTAAAAAATGAACACATGATAACACTTAAAAAAATCATAGGACATAAAATATATTAATTGGTGATTGACCTCAGATTTAACCTTTAACATAAACCAATTAACATATATATTATTATAGGATTCGATTTCAGTGGGAGTTGATTATACACATGCAACAAAACAGAATGCTTTAGGGGTGTTAGATGAAGAAGTAAACTAATATAATGCAACAGAGAGGTGATGAAAACCATAACACACCTAACCCAATGTTCATACAGAACTAATTAATTTAAGTACAGCATAAAATATGACACAACAAATACAAATTTGGACTCCTTCTCTGAGTCGGAGTATATAAAAACATATCATTTTTTGTGTAAACCACATAAGTATGTCATATATATTTTATATATCACAAGCTCATAAACCCAAATGTAACTTTTAATATGAACTCCTCATACATACCAAATATTATATGAACTACTTATGACCCCTCATAGTATATAAAAACATAACATTCACATAATAAAACACATAAACACTATAAATATATTACATCAATAACTAGCTCACATTCCTCAAGAAGAAAATCAAATGATAGAAACATATCAGTCATATCAAATGTTGTAGCAATTGAAGACCACACATAATAACAGAACGGAAGCATATAATAACATGATCATATAAACAACATATTAAAGCATATTACCCTTATGAATATAATGAAAGGAACAAATACATATCACTCATATATAAAGTGTAATGTAACATATCACCCATATTATATCATTCAGTAGCTCATAATAGACACATAGCATATAAAGAGTATATTTTTACAAAGTAGTCACATATAAAATGTATATGTAACTTATTGGTCATTCAACTATTCTATGTGTGTATTGACATATGCAAATTATACATAAACATTAATATATACTTGCATATAGATTTGTGTTGGATGGGAGACCAATTGACTAGAACATGTTACAAAACAATCATTCATTTAAGAATAATAATACATGGGTCTAAGAGATGTAAAAGAAAATGTAAATCAACCAGGATATACCTAGGAGCCATGTTTTAAATATCCACCAATGGTAATAACACTCACAAGACAGGACAAATACATATATGTTTTTATTGGTCATTCAACTACTCTATTGTTGACATATACAACAAGAGATAGATGCATCAAAATATGATTAGATGCTTAGTGGGGATTGGTTATATACAAGCAACATTGTAAGGGATGAAATATGGATAATGAATTGGAGGAGAAATCGACTGTAATGTAAAAAGAAAGAGAGGAAATAAATAACACACCTACCCAATGTTCATTGATAACCTACTAGTTTAACTACAGCATATATATTGAATAATTATTAACCATTTTAGAATCCAAATCCAAATCATATTTAAAAGCATGTTCCCACATATCATTATGCCATATGAATACAGTAACATACCAATGTATACCATGTTATTCACTTACAATAAGCCCATGAAGAACATTCATATGAACTACTCCTCGTAATCGAATACTACATAGAACCATCACACAATGGAACATGATGAAAATATCAATTTAACTCAATCGATTTTCATATAAATATATTATTCATATGGAAAATCCTCAGGTTCTCACCCTTTTTAGATCTACCCACAAAAATCATTTGTTATATGATTCTTTTTTTTCTTTTTCTTTGAATGACTGGGTTTAGGTGATAATTCTTTTGCATCACCAAAAATCCTTTTAATAGAATTTAAATGGATGATGGTTGCAGTGGGCCTCTTTACTAATGAAACCTATAAACAGTGGTGGGTAAAAATACATTCAAAATGTTCAAAGAATCTACCAACAACCAATAGATGGAAACCGTAATGAAATCTAGAAAACCCTAACCAGACCCAAATCATTTGAACTTTGTCAATTTTCAAGTAAAATTAGTTTTTTCATAAACATCGTTGTTGTAAGGCTTTTGACACATAAAAATCAAAGAGTGGAATTAAAAACTAAAGTTTATGTTTGGAATTTTATCTGAAATTGATTCTACAATTGCTTCCAAACGGGGCTTAAAATGGCTTACTAACTAGTTTATTCTATCTCAAGGTTGTGATTGTTATTAAAGGTGATTGGATTATTGGTGTTGTGGATCCAATGAGTAATGCAATTGGTGATAAGTTGTTATTGTTTCTCATGCCCTTTCTCAAGCCCATCACTACAAAAGTAAAACTATTTCTCAAATTCCATATAAATGGGTAGTCACTGCTCTATCAAAGAATGGAATTTTTGCAACAAGAATTTGATCCCAAAATTGACCATGTCATTCAATAATTGAAAAGCCCAAGAAGAACACCAATGTGAACTACTCATTCATACCAGACATTACTTAGCAGAATCACACAATAGAACATGATGAAAAAATCGACTTGTTGAATGAAAATTTTCATATAAATATAATTATATTATTTAAACATCAGTTTCCCTCTGCGATTCTCACCCTTATATAATCGATTATCTTACAAGAATTTCATATTATGTGTTTACATCTAGAGATTTAAAAACCTAATGGATGCCTACCCTGTTTAAACACCCAAAAAAAATGCGTATAACAATGACACGGCTACATAAATAGATCATGAGAACTACCACGGCATTCACATTCTAAATAAGAAATTTAAATAAAAAAATAGAACTGAAACCAAACAATTCTGCTCAACGTACATTACATACCTCGGTCATCTATGAACCAAAAATTGAATGTTATATAATTAATGAAATACTACTGAAGGTTGATCAACTTTAATAGTAGGTTAGCTATGAAAAGAACAATAACCCCACACCACAGATCTCATTAACCATATGAATCCCCAAAATACACATGAGGGTCTCAAATCAAATAACAAGTTAAGCATAAAATCATTGCACCGACCATCAGGTGGGGTCGCAAATGAGATTATTTACCTCAGATTGGATCTGCAATAAGGTGGATGCAGTCGTCCGAATGCTTCGCTGCCTTCCTGCACTGCCACGCAAAGCAAGATCGTCGCAGGATTGATCGTCATACAATCGAACGCCGGCCTTCACGGGACGGACATGGTGAAGATCGCCACTATCAATGATGCTAGGGTTTGGGTTTATCAGAGGAGAAGCAGTGAAGGAGATGAAGTCGATGGGGAAGAAATGAAAAAGTGGGTTTTGGTGTTTAATTCGATGAGATTACACACGTATACGTGGCCACATCAGGTAATTTTGAGTGGGGATTTTGGACGGTCCGGATGAACTCGGTTTTTGAACAATCGTGATCTATTCTAGATGGACTGGTCCACTAATCAGATGGTGGAAATATAAGATGGGTGTATCATTGGGGTTTATTAAAGTAAGTGAGAGAAATTTTTTGTAATGATGGTGAGGGGTATTTTTATTCTCAGGAATAGATAAGCCCTGATAAGCTATTCTCACCTTTTATTAGAATTGTTATCAGGTCTTATCCTAGTTTATCTTGTCATAGCTATTGGAGTTTATCCGCGTCAAACAAACAGCGAATAAGGGTTATTCTGCTATTATTCTCCCCTATTCACTATTTATGTCAGTTGGAAAACGGGGGGGGGGGGGGGAGTAAGTGAACGTGAGTCTGTCAATCAGACATATACAAATTAAGTATATGTATGTGATCCGAAAATCCGGATTCGAATTCAGATAATTATCCAAAATATCCAAAAATTCAAAATGAATATACAATTATTAAAATATCCAACAATCTAATATTCAAAAATAAAAATAATATATTTAATATTTATAATATGTAAAAAATCTAATAATTACCTAATATAAAACATAAATTATAAGTATATGCATAAAACATTACATGCTTTAGGATAAAAATAAAAATTTAAAACTCATACTGTAGGGGACCAAATTAATCTGAAAACCGAATAGGGGATAAGATCATATAAGAACAAAGATTAAACAAGGATTAACCCATGACGGTAAAAATAAGAGTCTAGGGTAGGAAAGCACATGGGCCAGAATCCTATTATGGCCTGAGTGAGCCCGCTTTCCCCAGCAGGTCGGACAAACGACTATGCCCGACCAGGCCAAGTCAGACAAAGGTTATGCCTGACCAGGTCAAGTCGGACAAAGGTTATGCCCGACTAGAATAAGTCGGTTATACACTGTAGATTTAAGGACGAATACCGGGTAATGCCCGACTTTAGGGTTAGGCCGTCCATAAGGTAATGCCCGAACTAAAAGAAGGTCGGCCATAGACCCCCCCTTGCAAGAAAACGGTTAACAAAGGGAATATACCCTGGCACCGAAAAATGACAGAATGTCAGAAAAACTGTTATAGGATATTGATGATCCATAAGTGACACATGTTCACAGATCCTAAGGCCATGTGGAGATTCCATATCATGATATGGTCACCCCGCAAGGTCGAACTCGGCACGCCCCTGTTTAGTATAAAAGAGGGACCTCACCTCCCTCTCAAGGTATGCGAATACTTACTCTCTCTCCTACTCACACTTAAGAATTCTAAGTTCTTCTTCATCATACGAAGAGATCACTGACTTGAGCGTCGGAGTGGCGTTTGTCGACACCACATTGGTGTGAGTTTCAGGTACCCGAAGGCGAAAGAAGGAGGAGGAAGACGACGACGAGAATCGAAGGCTAGAAGTGGATCGTTGCAAGGAAGGGGTCGAGTCGACGCTGTCTCGAGTCTATATCCAAAGCCCGGATTAGCAAAGATCCGACCTAGGAGGGGAAAATCAAATTTCATTCCCCACACATACTAATACTAGAAATATAAATATATAATTAAATAAATAATATAATATTAATACTTTCTTATATGGATATTTTTCGGATCGGATATAGGCATATCCGTATTCGATCCGAAAATTTTTGGATACGGATTTTTTGGATATCGGATATTTTCTGAATTTTCGGATAGGGATTTAGATCGGATATAAATATTTTTTCGGATAATTGATAGGCTTGGTCTTCGCCAAGAAAAAATTTAAAATCACTCATTTATATATTCATCAGTTACTTTATAAAGAAAAAAAATTGATCTTAAACATTAAAAAATATCCTTCTGAATATATATCAAAAAAATTAAATATTGTAATCTAAAATGTAGATATGAATATCAGTGTATTTGACTAAAAAAATATCTAAATTTGATATATATTTTAAAATTATATCTGTTTCCATTATATATTATTCATATATATTATCCTGTATAATCAATCAAATCATGATATCTATTGCTTTTTATTTGTATATATCTGAAAAAAGGGACAAACACTAACATATTGATTTTAGTTCTGGTACACAAAAGCTTGTTTAGTTAATTATGCAAATCTAATAACACATAAATGCAAATATACAATATATATTTTATTATAAGAAAATAAAATTATGTGCATTCAAATTCGGAAGGTTATGTAATTTATTTATTTTATACAAACATAATTTTATTAAACAAATATATATTTCACAAAAAAATTCAAATCATGTGTGACCTAACAAAAATAACAGAATACAGCATTTTCCTAAAAATAAAATCCCAAGGCACTGTTTAGATAATTGACAGATTTAATATGGTTCAATAATTCGCAACATGGATGTCACAGTTTGTTTTGCTGCATTAAAATACACAGTTTCAAGTGTCCACTATTAAAAAAAATAATCACATGAGTGTGACATGTATCACACAGTGGATCACTACCCCATTATGGATCACTACCCCATTACAATAAAATGAAGGGGAATGAATGCATTTCACATATTTGGTTTGGCTTTTACAAGTCCATTTTTTAAATGTAATATGTTATATATATTATATTAAAACAATTTGTGGAATGATTTGATCACACCTTGTGATCATAATAAATTTGGGATTTTTAGTTTTAAGTCCCCAAAAACTATCGAATTTAGCGATTGATCCCTCACTTCTTCATATTTTGATTTTAGTCCCTACATTTAAATGATAATTTAGGAATAGGTCCCTGGGAGGACTTATTCCTAAATTATTAAGTTTGTTTTTTAGTCCCTGAGAAGGACCTATTCCTAAATTATCATTTAAATGCAGGGACTAAAATCAAAATATGAAGAAGTGAGGGATCGATCGCTAAATTCGATAGTTTCCGGGGACTTAAAATTAAAAATCCCTAAATTAGTATAAACATTCATATATCATGTGCTTTAATAGATCCACTAAGATATTGAACCTAATTTATTCATATAAAAACATGAACGTACTTGTGTCACGTTTGGAAAGTGAGTCGATTAAATTATGGGAAAATATTAAGGACTTTTTTTTGCATGTAGACCATGTTAGAATTCGTTTTTGTGGAATTAGTGAATTACCCCTCTTGTTTCTTCTATGACAAAAATATCCTTGAAAAATTCAAAAGTTATGCAACGATGCCCTGTGGTTAGCTCTCATTAACTGTGGTTAGAAGACATCCGTTAGCCACCATTACACCATGGTAAAATGTCCATAATACCCCACTTTTACTATTGGGAACTATGAAAAACCTATAACCATTTCTTCTTCATTTTCCTTTTTCACTAGTCATAAATCTCTTCCATCTTCTTCCAAACTCATATTTGGATGATTTTCATTAGGTGAGGGATAAAGCGGTCATTTCAATGGGTATGGCTATGAATCTAACAATGGTTCAGCTCCAGTTGCAGATTGTGGCCAACAGAGGGGCATTATTGCACATAAAAAGAGGGTAACTCCACAAAATCAGATTCTAATAGAGACATATATGCAAAAAAAAACCCAAATATAAAAATTTGTGTTTAAAGAAAATGATTAAAAGTAAATATAATTTCACTTGTATATGCTCACATGCAAATTTGTATATTTTTATGGTAGGTAAAAAGCTGGTATTTAGACCCTTGATCTATTAATTATAAATAAGGGCGCTGTTACACCCAGATCCATTTCCAGCTCCACTTCCAGCCCTATATACGTCAATAGATTTCTATCGATGCATATGCTCATGTTAATAAGATTCATGTTTCGAAAGAATTTTTTTTACATTTTCTATAAATGTATCCATGCAATTCATTTGAGTAAATGTTTCATTTTTTATAAAAGTATGTATCTCATTAGATGACGTATACTATTTTTAAAAAATTTAAAACACATGTAGACTGGAATAGAGGTTGAAAATGGGGCTGGATGTAACATTATCCTATAAATAATCTTGTCAAATATTGAGATACGTATCTGAGGAGGATATTTTCCCCTCACAGTTAGATTTGTATTTCGCGGGATCAGGAACTTCAAAGAAGATGGGGTTAATGAAATTTTGTGGTAGGAATATATGGAAACGAGATTTTGTGGTGGAGGGGGAGAGACTGTGCCTGGCTGTTGGAAATAACAGTGTTGCTATTTCTCAACTTTCAACTTATCGATTACCTTCAGTGAGGAATCTTCAAATTGATCTCCTCTGCCAAGAGTGCTGTCGCGCGACCTCTTTTATAGGCTGCCTACGTACCCGCCGGGGGATCAAGTCTCACGTAATTCATTTGGTTACTCTGTAACCATTTTTCCACTAACTGGTAGGGGGCTATTTCTTAGGGAAACGTTCCCTGCATTTACTCACCACGTCGCCCTTATTACCCACGTTCTATGAGTAAGGAGCCTTGAATGCTGCCGTGGCAGTTACGTACGCTCATGGTCCTTTGACCGTTTTCGGACCTGTTCGGGGTCTCTTGACATGCGTAACGTCGATGGATAACAAAGTCACCCGACCAGACCTACCGTCTAGTGGTGCCTTAGATTATCCGTACCAGAGTGACAAGGTCGCCTGACTAAACCTGTCGTCTAGTCTTGCCTTACTTCGCACTTGAGCGATAAGGTCGCCCGACTAGACCTGTCGTCAAGTCGTGCCTTACTTCGCACTTGAGCGATAAGGTCGTCCGACTAGACCCGTCGTCTAGTTGTGCCTTAGATCACTCGAGGGATAAGGTCGCCTGACTAGACCTGTCGTCTAGTCGTGCCTTACTTCGTACTTGAGCGATAAGGTCGCCCGACTAGACCCGTCGTCTAGTCGTGCCTTAGATCACTCGAGGGATAAGGTCGCCCGACTAGACCTGTCGGCTAGTCGTGCCTTAGATCACTCGTATCTGAGGAGAAAGGTTGAACGACCGGACATGTCGTCTGATCGTGCCTTGGACTACCCGTGATGATCCCTTTTGCTTTACGGGCTGATCGACCGTATGACTAGATCCTCTTAGCCTAGTCGAGTCGACTCGCCGGGTGACGTCATTGTAACGTCATCCTTCGTGGACTGCGCATGATGGGCTTTCTACCGGGTGGCCCATGTTTCACTGTTATGACACGTGTCCTGGTGCAGATTTTTATCTCCACAGATACCCCCTCTCATGTTCTTTTGAAGTGTCGAGAGAGCAGGAGATATGAGGAGATCCGGTCGCCTTTCATCCTTCTTCGGGAGTCAAAGATCTGGTCGCCTGACCCCTTGGGATTCTTTGCTCTGTTGTGGATTTAGTGGCTGATTTGTTGAGTCAGCTCTTAATTTCTACGTGGCTTCCCATATCATTCTTCTTCGATTACCCAAACGTCGGCGCCCCTTAGGGTTTCGTGAAAACACTTTTTTCAAAACATTGATCACTCCTCAGTATCCGCAGTGAATTATTGCTGCCGTCCTTTCGAAGCGTCGCCAATGCCCTATTTATAGGCTGAAGCGGGAAACATTTCTCATCCCACCTCGTCTTCTTCTTCTTGAAGTTTTTGTTCCCCCTGACAATGGTGAACACTGCTCCTGTTTCAGACTTTCATAAGGAGTTGTGGATTTCTTCGATCTTCTCAGTTGATGAGTTGTCTAAGGATGAGATCCCCACCCTTTCTCTTAACTCTGTCCTCCTCCATCCAAGTTATTTCAAGGATGGAGGTCTTTCTCTGCCCTTACCACGCTTGATAGCCGAATTTCTTGACTTTTTTCGTCATCACCCCATCTTGGTCATCCCCAACGTATACTGCATCCTGATGTGCGTAGTTGAGTTGGGGAAGATGACGGGGGCTGAGTTGGACCTGTCGGAGATCCGGTGGATTTATTAGATCAAGGGCTCTATTTCAGGGCACTCTCCGTCTTTTTATTTCTCCCTGTGCCGGGGCACCAGAACTGGTACTCGGCATGTCCCGGGGTGATATATATGACTGGGAGGGCCGTCGGGTTCTGGTTCGGGGTCCATGGATTCCGGTTGGTTGGGATATCTTCCAACGCCACTTGTGTCATCCCCGGAGGCCGATGGTGACGCCCCCAGGCCGGAGGTCGAGGAGGTGAATATGGATGCCATCTCCCGAGCGATGGAGTATCCAGATCGATCGTGGTAGGTGCTGCTCGGGTTGGAGGAACCGAGACGAGCTCCTCCGGTTGCAACCTCTCCTGCTGGTGTGGTTGAGCCGTTGGGGGGTCAGGGTTTGGTTCATCCTTCTCCCGGACTGCGTCTTGGAGCGAGGCGGCACTCTCGAAAGCTCCTTCTGTTGGGTTCTGGATCATGTTCCACTGCCCAACCGGTGGATCTGACGTCGACGCCGCCTTCTCCTGACTCACCCACTCCATCCCTTGCCGTTCGATCGTCCTCCTCTTCCGCTTCTACTCAATCCACTCCGTCTTCTGCGGCACCTGTTGATGGTAAGGGCATTGCCCTTAGCTCTCGCCGTATGGAGATTGATTTACCCCCAACATTGTCGCCTACAGATTGGGTGTGGGGCAGATGCTGCTCCTACGCCTGAGGAACGCTTGCACGGGGTCCTTCTCCCCTCCAGTTGTCCTTTGAGGAACTTGCAAGCCTCAATCCATGCCGCTACCGTCTCCATAGATCATCAGTTATGCTCTCTTTGCGAAACTTGCGAGGGTGATGAAGCAGAACGTCTTTCGGACTTCGTCAGTGGCTATCGCCTGGGCTATTCTGACCACTCGCGTGGTTTTTGAGAGATGAGCAACGGAGAGCTACCCATGCTATTTCATGCGGCACGAGAGAGGAGAAAGGACCGAGCAGAAGATATAACAGAAGATTGAATTCGCTTTTCTTTTTCTTTTTTTTGTGTAATCTTTATCCATCAAATGAATAAAAAAATACTTTTTCTGTTCAATCTTGTTCATATCGTTACTCGTCTGCCCTTTCAATAAAAATTTGACTTCTCATAGCACCTCCTTGTATGTATTCTGAACTGAGATACCTGGTCGTTGAAGCGATCATCACTGATGTGTTTTTCGAGTAGCGCACACGAGTAGATTTCACGATCAGACTTCCCGAACTGTTTTCGTCGACCTGAAATGCCGTAATCTCCGCGACACGCAAGGATGTAGCAATTAAATTCTTGCCACGTGTCTGAAACCATCGCTTCGCCTTTTGCACCAGCTGTGCCTCGATTTTCGCAGAAGGTTTCGGCGATAAATCTTCCCACGATCTCGATCTTCGCGCCCTTTCTTTTATGATTACGGGGGCTCTCGAGGAGACGTTTCTCTCCCATAAAAACCCTCCCATTATGGAAAAATAGAGGGCATTGCAATCCGAAGAAAAGAATACCTCCTCCCATTTCATCCCCAGCCCTTCTTCTTCACGATTTCCACCATGTCGATGGATATAGCTCAGAGGTTGCAGTCCGCCTTGTCCATCCCGGATTCCATCAACATCTCCCCAATGCCTTACAAATTTTTTGAAGATGTGAAGAACGCTGCTCCGAACAAGCTGTATATGTATCCCTCCCAGATGCTGAGAAGTGCTCTCTCCTTCCCTCTCCCTGAGCTGGTGAAGGATTTCATGTGTCGGTTCAAGCTTCACCCTCTTCAGTGCTCCCCCAATTTACTGAGGGTACTGATGTGTGTCGTCACGATCAACCGCGAGATGCAGCTTGATCTTGGTGTCGATGACATCTTTCACTTGTACGATCTTCGGAAGACGGAGTATGCGTACTATCTTCGGGCTAGGACCAATGCCATTCCTCTTGTGGAAAAACTCCCATCTTCCGATAGCGGGTGATGAGACGAGACTTTGGTGCAGCTGACTGGCCTCAGGGTGCTTCCAGCCCCTGTGGTGGATGGGAAGGCGATTGTCCCATGCTTATCTCATCCTGGCCACCTCGGTAAGTATCGAACTAGTGAATTTGCAATTCCTTCGGTTCGAATCAGGCTGATCGCTCTTCTATTCTTCTTGTAGATGAGTCAGAGAAAAAGACTCCCGACCTGTCATTGATCTAGCTCAATCAAATTGCTTGAGCTCAGTTTCTTCCGGATAGGGATTTCCAAAAACTCCTTAGCCTCCCGCCTCTCAGAGCTGCTGGCTCTTCTTCGAGATCTGCCAGCTCTGATGCTCCATCTGCTTCACCTCCCGCCGTGGTTGAGGAGGTGGCTGAACGTTCCGCCGCCACCAAGGGCAAGTCAGCATCCAGGAAGCGGCCGAGGCTGCCGCTTATTTCAAAGTCTCACACCAAGGTTTTGCGACGCGGCTCGTCACCTGATGAAATGGGTGTGGCGACTTGGGTCGAGAGCCCTGGTGCTGCAGCACCAACCTCCTCTGTCCCAAGGGGCGATTTGCCCTTAGTCGACGCTGAGGTGGCAGCTGTCGGGTCCCCTTCGTCAGTTCGGGGAGCTGGACATCCATTCAGTTCGTTGGTTCATCGTGCGCTGGAGATGGTGATGGTCCCTTCTTCACCGGACGTGGTCGTGATCGAAGCTTCCACCTTTGGTCCCTCTATGATGACATCATCATGGATGCCTCCAGTTGAGGAGACCACCGAGAAGGCACCTTCTGACGATCCGGTCGATGCGGGGGTACCCCCAGTCGTTTAGACTGTGGAGGAGGTGTCCCCTGTTGATTCTGGTACAGGGGGGATACCCCCAGTCACTTCGACTGCGGTGGGGATACCCCCAGTGATGGGCGCCGAGCCCCATCGTGCAGACATCTCGGATATGCCTGCTGCTCCGTTGGCCCCGACCTCCGTCCCTGCGACATCAACTGGTACTTCCTCCAGAGATCCCTTTGCTGACATTGCCAGCAGGAATATGTTAGTGCTCGGCTTAAGGGCTGCCTTCTTGAGGATGATCTAGTGTGAGCACGTCGGGCTACCACGGACGCACTTTTTGCTCAGCTTGGTTTGAGCCTTTACAATGTGAGTAGCCCGAGCCTCCTTCACAGGTTTCTTTCTTCAAGGTGCTGAACAATTTTTCTTTTAGAATTCTATCATCTGGCAGGTGTTGGGCGAGCGTAGCTCAGAGATCGTGAAGCTTGAAGCCTTGCTGAAATAGACCCAAGGGCTGGCCCTTCGAAGGGAGGCGCAGCTGTGGTCGGTGGACGAGCAGTTGACAATTGCGAATCAAGTTTGCCATTCCTTGGAGCTCGTTGAATCGGCTGCTTGCAGAGAAGCCGCTATCGCCCAGGCTCGGGCCAAAGCTGCTGAAGAACGTGTAAGGGAACTTCTCGAGCAGAGGTTCTCCCACTCCCTCAATCAGACTTCCCTTTCTCTGTGGGCGCAGAATGCTTAGGAGCGAGTCAAATCTTTAATCAAAGAACTGCAGGAGCTGCAAGTCAAGCTCTGTGAACTTTGGGCTGACCTGCCTCTGCTCTTGATGAGGGTTTGGCGAGGGGGAGAAATGAGGCCCTGGCGATGCTGAAGGACCAAGTGAAGGAGATCACCAATTCTTTGATGTCTGACGTCGAGAAGAGCTACGATCGTGGATATCTTCAGGGATATGAAGATAGATCCAACAATGTATCTTGTTGAGTTGTAGTCGTGTCTCCTTCCAGCGCTTTTGTTGGCCCCGAGGCCTAGACCAGGGCTTGAGCCTCTCTTTGTAAAAGAATAATGTTTTTGTAAATGACTTGTCCTCGTATTTACTTGATTGTCCACTGATTGGTTTAGAATGTTTGGAGTGCTTGGGTCGAGAAGGTCATCACCCTTTCAGAATTTAAGCCTCAGGGCTAATTCTGTTCGCCCTTTTTACGCGACCTCCATACTCTGGTCGTATGGCCTGAGCCCGTTTAGACCTTGTAAACCTTTTGATCTCTAGGCATGCTAGTCGTATGGCCTGAGCCTGTTTAGACATTGAGAGCCTTTTGATCTCTGGGCATGCTAGTCGTATGGCCTGAGACCGTTTAGACATTGCGAGCTTTTGATAGTCTGAGAGTTTCTTTCCGTTTCACCCCTATCGTACAAGGGTGTCTTGTGCGCTCCTGGCTCTGCAACGATGGTGGAGTGCTCGGAATGAGAGGACCTGAATCCTTTCAGAATTTAAGCCCTGGGGCTAATTCTGTTCGTTCCTACCGCGCGACCTCCAAATGTTTGACGTATGGCCTGAGCCTGTTTAGACCTTGTGAGCATAGGGGAAGCTTTACTTCGAACGACCTCACCTTTGTGAGTGTAACCTATGTGTCTCACTGTTTGCCTTTTACTCGAGTTCTAATCGAATGATGGGGCGTCCCCCGCGCGACCTCTCAGCGAGAGTGCTTATCCAACGACCTGAATTGGTCCA
This sequence comes from Acorus calamus, assembly GCA_030737845.1. Lineage (NCBI taxonomy): Eukaryota > Viridiplantae > Streptophyta > Magnoliopsida > Acorales > Acoraceae > Acorus > Acorus calamus. The sequence goes on along the minus strand of CM060864.1, from coordinate 15,375,805 downwards.
ATGCACGACCTCCATAGAGTGCTATATCTCGCGACCTCTTAGGAGTGTAAAATCTTGTTTGAGAGTGCTTAGCTCGCGACCTCTCATAAGAATGTCATGTCTGAAAATCAGTTGCCGTAGCGCGACCTCGAACGGGCTTTTATTCACATGGCATACAATGCATGTACTAACTAGAGATAATGCAACTAACTTTTATTTCAAAAGTAATACTTTTTCAGATGCATTACAGTACGAGGTCTTATGAGTGCCTCACCATTCATTCGTTATAGATAGTAAGCACCATTGGGGCCCATTCCGGTGACCTTGTATGGTCCTTCCCAACTGAATCCGAGCTTACCATCTGATCGTTTTCGAGATTCAGGGAATACCTCTTGAAGGACCAAGTCACCGATTCGAAAGCTTCGTCATGAAACTCTTTTGTTGTAGCTTCGAGTGATCTGGTTCCGATAATTGGCCATCTTGATGGAGGCCGCTTCCCTTGATAGCATTTTTGGGTCGATAGTGGATGTCAAAAACTGACAGCTCCACTGCCCATTTTAGCAGTCGACCCGCAACGTCTGCCTTTCTCAACACGACTTTGAGAGGCGAGTCGGTGATGACATGTATCGAGTGGGCCTGAAAGTAGTGGCGCAGTCTCCTAGCAGAAACAAGTAGAGCAAACGCAAGTTTCTCAATACGGGAGTACCTGATTTTCGCTCCGCTGAGCGCTTTACTGGCGTAGTAGACAGCTCTCTGCCCGTGGTCGATGTCCTTTAATAGTGCGGAGCTTACGGCATGCCCGGATGCCGCGATGTAGAGGAGTAAGACATCTCCTACGGATGGACTCACCAGAAGTGGTGGTGTGCTAAGGTCCTTCTTGACTTCTTCGAACACTTTCTGACATTTTGGCGTCCATTCAAACTTTTGAGCTTTCCGCAGCAATTGGAAGAATGGATGGCACCGGTCGGTGGCCCTGGAGATGAACCGGTTGAGCATGGCTAATCTCCCGACTAGTTTTTGTACATCTTTCCTGCTCCAAGGGGGTTCCATCTCCATGATCGCCTTGGTCTGGTCAGGATTGGCCTCGATCCCTCACCGTGTCGTTAAATACCCCAAAAACTTGCCCGAAGTGACTCCGAATGAGCACTTGGTGGCGTTCAGTTTGAGGCGATACTTTCGCAACACGGCGAAAACTTCTTCAAGGTGAATCAGGTCGTCACACCGATCTACGCTTTTGACCATCATGTCATCGATGTAGACTTCCACGGTCTTTCTGATCTGGTGCCGGAACCGTGTCACCAGCCTCTGGTATGTAGCCCTGACGTTTTTCAACCCAAATGGCATTACTTTATAGCAATAAATGCCAATGGGTGTTATGAACGCCGTTTTCTTCTGGTCGGGCTCGTACATCGGGATCTGGTTATACCCTGAGTAAACGTCCATGAAACTCATTAGTTCGTTACCTGATGAGGAGTCCACTAGCTGGTCGATCTTCGGCAGTGGAAAGCTATCCATTGGGCATGCGCTGTTCAAATCGGTGAAGTCCACGCAAACTCATCACTTCTTATTCTTTTTGGGGACCACCACCGTATTGGCTAGCCATTCAGGGTGTCGCACCTCGCAGATAAATCCAGCGGCTAGGATCGTCACCATTCGTCTCTGCTTTTGTCGGACTGGACGAACGGGCGGAGAGATGAACAGGCGGTGGCTCGCCACCTCGGGATCGATCCCTGGCATGTCCTGTGGTCTCCAGGCGAACACGTTCTTATTTTCCACAAGGAGGTCGAGTATCGCCTTCCTCTCTTTTGTAGAGAGCAGACTCCCGATGAGAAAATATTTTTCGGGGTCAAACGGATCTATCGGGACCTATTTCAGGTCTTCCAAGACCCTCTCTTCAGGACCGGGCCGGCGCTCATCAGCTTTGACCCGATCCTGAAGTAATTGCTACCTCTTCGGGTGGATTTCTCCTTCTTCGGGTAGCTCCTCTACCTCTGGCAAGGCTGACTTAAAGGCCATTGCCGCCATGTAACAACGCTTTGCGGCCACCTGGTCACCTCGTATTTCCATTATCCCCTGTGCCGTGGGGAAGCGGAGACGTTGGTGATAGGTGGACGGAATTGCTTTCATCGCCGCAAGCCAGGATCGCCCGATGATCGCGTTATACGGGGATGGGAGGTCCATGACCGTGAAGTCCGTCATAGCCGTCTGGTCCCCTGCTCGGACGGGTAGCGTGATGCGGCTGGCGGGGACAACTCACGCTCCGTTAAATGCGACCGGCCTTCAGTCCCATCCAAAGGAACGGCTTCATGAAAAGGATATCGGCCGAGCTCCCAATGTCTACAAGGATCCTTTTCACGTCAAAGTTAGAGACGCATAAGGTAATTATTTGGGCATCCGAATGTGGGGCCTGAACTCCTTCCAGGTCAGCGTCAGAAAAAGTGATGACGCTGTTGTCATCCCCTCCAGGCCTTTTAACGACCAGCTTTGGCTCCTGGTCGATCTGCATCATCTCGAACGACACCTGCATCTTCGTAGGGCCCTTTCGGGCACTTTTTGGTGAGGTGAAGTGAGGAACTCCCTGAATATGACGTCAATGACCCCGGTACCGGTGTTGGGGCCAATATTTTTCACATGCTGAGCGTTGGATTTTGGGGTGATCTCCGCTGGAGCGTACTCCTTCAGGTAACCCTTCCGGATTTGATCTTCTAAGAATGCTCAGAGGATTCGGCAGCTGTCAGTGGTGTGACCGACACTTTTATGGTAGTCGCAGCGCAGGTTCTGATCTCGCCTTAACTCGTCACTCTTCAAGGGAGCAGGCCACCTGAACCAAGGTTGCTCTTGGATCTTGGAGAGAATCTGGGTCGGGGGAATCTTAAAATACATTCCCTGCCCCTCGCGCACCTCGTTGATCGAAGTACCTGGTCATCTGTTCTTCTCGTCCCGCTGCTCCTTCAGGCAAAACTGTCGAGCGGTCCTGTTTGGTGGAGAGGTAGAAACGGGAGTTGGTTTGGAAGTCATAGTTACCTGCTTAAGGAGTTACCTGCTTAAGGAGTTTGGTCCCTCAAGTCAGGAGGAGTGCGTTTGATGAGCGATTCCTTGAGGCCGTTTCCGGTTGGTAAGCCGTTCCGGAAAGCCATGACTGCAGCATCCTCGTTGCAGTCCTCCACTTCAAACTTCAGTATGCGAAATCGATCGACATATTGTTGAATCGTCTCACCCGTGCTCATCCGGAACTTCATGAGATCCCCCAAATCTTTCTTCCTCCGTCGGCTACAGATGAAGTGCTCGACGAACATGGTTCTGAGCTCTTCAAAAGTTCTGATCGTCGCGGGTGAAAGAAGATGGAACCAAGTCAATGCGACCCCTTCCAGGTTGGAGGGGAAGAGGCGGCACATCAACCCATCATACAGCTCGTACAACGCCATGGAGTGATGGAATGTCAGGATGTGGTCATAAGGATCCGTTGTGCCATTGTACATCTTGAATTTGGGTTGAACGAACCTGTGAGGTAATCGCCCTCTGAGGACCTCTGCGCTGAACGGGGATGTGAATCCTCGTATCGCATGATCCGCCATTTCCTGACTAGAGATGTGGTACACTTTGGAGCGCAAGGTAGGCTGACGGGGCGCAGAATCACGCTGGTATCTGCCGGATGCTTCACGCAAGGCAGACCGCTCATGGTGTGCTTGCCTTCGCGAAGCTTCCCTTCGGGCGGACCGTTCTCTGTAGGGAGAGCGAACACGCCTTTGATCTTCGTGAGGTGGGCGGCCCACCTGCGGAGTGCGTGAACACCGCCGGAAACGTTGCCTCTGGTTAGAGGAAGAAGTACTCCCTTTCGAAACTTTGATATTAGCTTGCGGAAGTGCCGAAACTGGTGGGTGAGCTCCTTCCAATAGCGGTTGCCTTTGATGCCCGTTCATGTGGAACTGCTGCATCGAAGCCTTGAACATTTGTTGCATTGATCCTTGCAACCGGATGAACAGGTTTTCCTGTGAACCTTCCATTTCCCGCATGAGGTCCTGGACCTCGCTTGCCAAGGTTTTAGGTGAGACACTTCCAGTGTCAACTTGGAGGTTACCCCCAACGTTAGGTGGGTGGATACTTCCGTCTTGCAGGCCTCCCTCGGGGATGTCGTTTTGATCATACATTACGAACTCTCAGCGTTTTGTTCCAGGGTCCCACAGACGGCACCAAACTGAGGAGGATATTTTCTGCTCATAGATTTATATTTCGCAGGATCAGGAACTTCAAAGAAGATGAGGTTAATGAATTTTTGGGGTAGGATTATATGGAAACAGAATTTTGTGGTGGAGGGGGAGAGACTGTGTCTGGCTGTTGGAAATAACAGTGTTGCTATTTCTCAACTTTCAACTTATCGATTACCTTCAGTGAGGAATCTCCAAATTGATCTCCTCTGCCAAGAGTGCTGTCGCGCGACCTCTTTTATAGGCTGCCTATGTATCCGTCAGGGGATCAAGTCTCACGTAGTTCATTTGGTTACTCTGTAACCGTTTTTCCACTAACTGGTAGTGGGATATTTTTAGGGAAATGTTCCCTGCATTTACTCACCACGTCGCCCTTATTACCCACGTTCTGTGAGTAATGAGCTTTGAATGCTGCCGTGGCAGTTACGTACGCTCATGGTCCTTTGACCATTTTCGGACCTGTTCAGGGTCTCTTGACATGCGTAACGTCGATGGATAACAAAGTCGTCCGACCAGACCTACCGTCTAGTCGTGCCTTAGATTATCCGTACCAGAGCGACAAGGTCGCCCGACGAAACCTGTCATCTAGTCGTGCCTTACTTCGATCACTTGAGCGATAAGGTCGCCCGACTAGACCTGTCGTCTAGTCGTGCCTTACTTCGCACTTGAGCGATAAGGTCGCCCGACTAGACCCGTCGTCTAGTCGTGCCTTAGATCACTCGAGGGATAAAGTCACCCGACCAGACCTGTCGTCTAGTCATGCCTTACTTCGCACTTGAGTGATAAGGTCGCCCGACTAGACCCGTCGTCTAGTCGTGTCTTAGATCACTCGAGGGATAAGGTTGCTTGACTAGACCTGTCTTCTAGTCGTGCCTTAGATCACTCATATCCGAGGAGTAAGGTCGAATGACCGGACTTGTCGTCTGGTCATGCCTTGGACTACCCGTGATTAGATTCAGTCTCATTGCATATGTTTTCGTATAACCAATTTTAAGGTTCATTTAAAAGTGTGCTTACTTCAAAATTCATTTACTGTTGAAAAACATTGTTTTAAACACTTTTGAAACAAAAAATTATGGGCATTGTTACATTTAATTTTTTTTATAGTTTAAAATATAGTTTTATATACGAAAAATAAAATATATAACTCATTGAACAATATATATATCTCGTTAAATATTTTTTTACACTTGTTATAAATAGATTCATTTAACTGAAATTGAACTATATATATATATATAGGGAACCGATTAGGTGCCGAACGGCGGGTGCGGCAGCGATCACGGGCCGTCGATAGGGTCCATCGCATGGACCGGGTGCGATTCACTCGACCGTTGGATGCGATGGACCCGTGACAAACGGCTCACGTGCGGCCGCACCTGCGTTCGCCGCACCTAATCGGAGCGTATATATATATATATATATATATATATATATATATATATATATATATATATATATATATATATATATATATATATATGAAAATTATTGCCTGCGGCGAACGGCAGGTCCGCCGCGACTATATATATATATATATATATATATATATATGAAAATTATTGCCTGCGTGAACGGCAGGTCCGCCGCGACGTGGACCGTCATGCGGGTCCATCGCATCCAACGGTCGATGTGAATCGCACCCGACCGTCCAATGCGAGGACCCGTGATCGACGGCCCGTGATCGCTGCCGCACCCGCCGTCGCCGCACGCAATAATATCCCTATATATATATATATAGTGAAACGATAGGTGCGGCGACCGGGTGCGGCCGCGACGTGGGCGTCTATCGCGGGTCCATCGCATCCAACGGTCGACTGAATCGCACCCGACCGTCGGATCGATGGAGCCGTGACGCTGCCGCACCCGTGTTCTGAGTAATGAGCCTTGATGCTGCCATGGCAGTTACGTCGCTCATGGTCCGTTGACCGTTTTCGGACTTGGTCGGGGTCTCTTGACATGCGTAACATCGTGGATAACAAGGTCGCCTGACCAGACCTACCGTTTAGTCGTGCCTTAGATTATCCGTACCAGAGCGACAAGGTCGCCCGACTAGATCTATCGTCTAGTCGTGCCTTAGATCACTCGAGCGAGACGGTCACCCGACTAGACCTGTCGTCTAGTCGTGCCTTACTTTGATTGAGCATAAGGTCGCCCGACTAGACCCGTCGTCTATCGTGCCTTAGATCACTTGGAGTCGCCCGAAGACCTATCGTCGAACGACCGGACATGTCGTCTGGTCGTGCCTTGGACTACCCGTGATGATCCATTTTGCTTTACGGGCTGATCGACTGTATGACTAGATCCTCTTAGCCTAGTCGAGTCGACTCGCCAGGTGACGTCATTGTAACGTCATCCTTCGTGAACTGGGCATGATGGGCTTTCTGCCGGGCGGCCCATGTTTCACTGTTATGACACGTGTCTTGGTGCAGATTTTTACCTCCACAGTATCCAAACCCTAAATTTGTATATGCATGACTATTTAGAAGATGATTTTTTAAAGAGATCTTTAGTTTTAAGTCCCTGTAAACTTATCTATTTAGGGATCGATCTCTTTATTCTTCATTTTTTTTAAGTTTCCATATTCAACCACCTATTTGGTTTTTAGTCCCCAGTCTCTCAAACGTCCATCCATACACTGTTAATTTGTTAAATGTGATTTTATTTTTAAGTCCCCGCAAACTATGTTATTTAGTGATCAGTCCCTGTAAAATATGAAGAATGGAGGACTGATCACTAAATAACATAGTTTACAGGGACTTAAAAATAAAATCACATTTCACAAATTAACGGTGTATGAATCGACGTTTGACGGAAAGACTAAAAATCAAATAGACGGTTGAATATGGGGACTTAAAAAGAAATATGAAGAAATGATGGATTGATCCCTAAATAGACATGTTTACAGGGATTTAAAACTAAAAATCACTTTTTTAAATATTTACATACTAATTTATTTGTGTATAAGCCTGTAACAAATGAAGCTTTCCCCCGCCTAATTTTAAAAAAAAACTTTGGGGTAGAATTATTTGTTGAGAAAAAAATGATGTTCATTAATTAGTTGAAAAATGTTAACAATTAGTTTCAACGTTGGTTAAGTTAAATTATTCAACAAATAATTGGACACGATTCGGTCAGTTCAGTCAGCATCCAATTGGACACCCCTTTAATCGAACTGTATAACGTATAAATCAAAATGCACAATTAATTGTTGGGTTTATATTTCACTCTCCTATTGGATCTAACTATGAATCCCTAAGTATCATTAGTATCAATAGGAGAGTGAAATATATGTCCCAACAATTAATTGTGCTATTCGATTTATACTTTGTGAAGTTCAATAAGAGGGGCACTCAGTTCGATACTGATCGTATCCAGTCCTGATTAGATTCAGTCTCATTGCATATGTTTTCGTATAACCAATCTTAAGGTTCATTTAAAAGTGTGCGGTTTAACCGCTGACTTTTCAAAATTCATTTACCGTTGAAAAACATTGTTTTAAACACTTTTGAAACAAAAAATTATGGGCATTGTTACATTTAGTTTTTTTTATAGTTTAAAATATAGTTTTATATACATCGTTAAAAATTCAGTGAAATATATAACTCATTGAACAATGTATATGTCTCGTTAAATATTTTTTTATACTTGTTATAAATAGATTCATTTAACTCGAAATTGAACTCTATATATATATATATATATATATATATATATATATATACCCGAGTGATAGCGTGCGGCGGACCGTCTGATGCGATGGACCCATCCGATCGCAGGTCTATCGCATCCAACGGTCGATGTGAATCGCACCCGACCGTCTGATGCGATGGACCCGTGATCGATAGCCCTTGGTCGACGCCGCACGCGACAGCACGTCCGATGCGATGGACTCGTGATCGACGGCTCGTGATCGCTGCCGCACTCGCCGTTCGCCACACTTAATCGATCACGGGTCCATCGCATCCGATGGTCGACCGTCGGATGCGATGGACCCGTGATCGAACGGCCCGTGTTGCAGCCGCACCCGCCGTTCGTCACACCTAATCGGTTCACTATATATATATATATACATATATATATATATATATATATATGTATATATATATATATATATATATATATATATGTATATGTATATATATATAGATTTCCGATAATATGCGGTCGATGCGGTCGTGCAGATTCGACGTGCGTCGTCCGATCGCGGGTCCATCGCATCCAACGGTCGACGTGAATCGCACCCGACCGTCCGATGCGATGGACCCGTGATCGACGGCCCGTGAATCGCGACCGCACGACCGCACGACCGTATAATATCACGACTCTATATATATATATATATATATTCTATTAAAGCATATACCTTATTATATATGTTTACTATTTTTTTTTAAATGAAAATATATATGATCTGAGCTTTGATTGGTAAAAATGACTGAGTAACATTTTTCAAAAATTATATGTCCAGCCCCTTGTGCAATCCATTTGCATTGCACTGGTTTTTATCTTCTTTTAAATTATTCACTCTCCCATTGAAGTATGTACTATTATATGAAATGAAATAATTACTGAGATACAATAATATACTTTTTTCTAATTTTTTTTACTTTATACACTATGATAGAATCTCATATACTACGATAACATATTATATATGATGCTATCATAGAGTAAAAGGTTACAAAATGAGCTACAAAACCAGAGTCAGCCCTAGGGGTAGGCAACCAAGGCAATTGCCTAGGACCCCTATCCCAATCACGGCCCTAATCCCTTATTAATCCCTAAAAATAAGGCTGCATTAAAATCATTTTAGTATTATTAAGATTAAGATTTAAATTTTTTATTATTATGTTTAAATCATCCATATATTTGATTTTATCTTTCTTAGTTTTTATCCATTTTTATAGAAATTTAGTTTTGCATTTAAAATTTTTTCATTAACAGATTCCACATTTCTTGGAGTTTGTTCTTGCTTTTTTTTATTGTTCTTTAAAAGTATCTATAACATTTTTTTGTTTTATTTTTATTTTTCTTATTTTTTTTAAAGATTAATTGTGTTATTACTCACTATATTTTTTTTTAATTTTTGAGGCTCCATTTCATGAATTCGCCTAGGACCCATGCCTTGTACAAAACGGACTGAATGTATCAGTTCTCCCGTTGGTGTTTCTATGGACCAATCCGCGCTTGACATTTTCACAATCTATTTTTATTTGATTAGAGAAAAATCAAAATTTTATGTGAATAAGATTTGATGAGACTTCTAATCTATGTAAAATGTAAAACCAAAATTTCAAAGAAATTAAAATGCAGCATTCATATTGACATATGGAATATTGAAGGGATCCCAAGCTCTCCCTAATAAAGGAATAAAGAATTAACAACACAAACCATTAACAGCACAAAGCATGCATTATAAATGTATCATGTACGGTCAAATGACTTCAATTTTTTTATTAAAAAATTAATAAATCAGGTTTTGATTTATAATTTAGTGATAAAAAATGTGTTTACAAAAATCCAATGTCCTCCAACTTTAATTTATTAATGCTGAGACACCTGGGGAATTAAAAGACCCATTTGGACCTGTTTATTTAATTTCACTTAGGGTCAGTTTTGCTGCGTGTTTGGGCGGATTCCGCCCAAACGCCCAAACGGATTACGCCCAAACGAGCAACCAAACGGGTCGGATTCCGGCGGAATCAAAAATTGGATTCCTTTTAATTTTTCTCTCGAAATCCGTGTTTTTAAAATCTCAAAAAGAACGCTTTTTGGTCGGAATCGATTTTTTGAATTGAAAAGTAACTTTTTCTACCAAACATGAAATTCCTTCCAAATATTGATTCCTTAATTAAAAAAAAGCATCCCAAAAAAATCAAAGGTCTAAAATAATCTTAAAAAGCAGCTTTATTCCAAATCTACTTTTCAATATGTGTTTCCAAACGGACCCTTAATCAAGGACTATCAAGGACTATCAAGGACTTCCTGCAGTCCTAACAGGCTACAAGATTTGTCTGATCGATTATATGTTCAGTTAAAATAAATGCTCAAATTAAAATAAAATGAAAAAAGAGATAATATATAAAATTCATTCAAATATACGTCAATATTTTATAAATATGCATTTATTAAACAAAAAATGATTCTCCATACCATTTTCCATTTCCAAATAAATAATCTATATTACTATATAAAAGTCTCTTATCTCAAAAATATGTCATTTGACCTTTTTACCCCTAACAATCCATTCAATATCATTTCAATCCATTTACACCACTTTAATCACAACCATTTGACAATTTTACCCTTGCAATTTTATTCAACCCTTTCAATACATACATTTCATCATAGAATACATTTATTAACTTACTGTTAAAATTAGATATCATAATATTATTAGAATAAATGGATGCTTATAAAATGAAATGATATTTAAAATATAATTGACTTTTATAAAATGAAATGATATTCAAAATATAATTAACTTATTATTAAAATTATATACCATAATATAATTATGATAAGGGGATGCTTATAAAATAAAATGATATTCAAATATAATTCTTATCAGTGGCGGCTCCATGAATTTTTATATATGGGGTCATTAAAAAAAATTAATTTTCTTTAAAAAATCTACTTTTATCATATATTATAAAAAAAATTTAGCCTTGGATCCGAAAAAAAATTGTTCACATTGACACAACTTTGCTTAGCACCATAATTTTCTTCGGTAGGAGAAAAAACTTATTTTGTAGTTGATTTTATTTTTAAAAATTTATCTATTGAACAAATGGCACAATTTGTAAAATAATTTTTTTTATAAATATAAATACATAAAAAATTAAACAATTTATCAATGGAAGACCCACCCCACCTTCCTATAACTCTCCAGATGCCCCTCCCCTCCAAGCATATATTAAATTATATGTGGATACACAGATGGGTGAATGGGTTTTTGATACGTGAATGAAAGAGGGGTGTAATATTGAGGGATTTATTCATTATTCATACACGATTATATAATGATGAGAGAGATTCAGATTAACATAAAATAATGGTGAAGGAAAAAAAATCAAAACTAAATCCATGATTAGATACTTGAAACAAAGTAGGAAGAGGAGATCGGCAATGTGATGAGCAACTATTGACACTCCATCCGTCCGTCAGTGTTCGGCGCATCTGTCCATGTGTAGGTGATCAGTGAATCCGCTAAGGGGTCTCGCTGTCCCATGATTCTTTTATTAGATAGGGTAGTGTTTTAGGGTTTTGTTTTATTATTTTATTGTTCTACTATGTAGGCGTAAGGTTTTTAATGGAAAAAAACTACTAATATGTTATGATTTTTATAAGTCCCACCTAATTTGATATGGTGTCATTAATTCTTAGTGCTGTTTTACTTCTTATTTTTTTTTAATATGTTGTTTTGTTTTTTTTTTAATATTTGATGGGGTCAATTGACCCCATCCCTTGAAAGGTGGCGCCGCCTCTGATTCTTATTCATATATTTATTAACATTCATTGCAACATATAATGCATGGACTATTTAAATTTTATAAATAAACCTTACATATCCTATTCATATTATAATATCATATTTATATTTTTTAACAGGATAATGCATGGGGATACTATAAACATTTTAAAACCTTATAAATAATGCAATAAATACTAAATGCATGGCCTTAGAGTTCAATTTTATCATTTTTTTAGCATGTATGATGCATGGCAGCTTCTATTCACATTTTGAAACCTCACAAACAATGCAATAAATACTAAATGCATGGCGTTAGTGTTCAATTTGATTTACACTTAGTGTTCAATGTCATTAATTTGTATTAATTTAATGTTCATAGAATGTCATTAATTTGCATAGAATCCCCAAAAAAATTCAATCACAGTTCATACCATTTATTTGCATTTATGTAAATTTACATAGAAATATGGAATTCTCCAATGAATCCAACGGTGGGGAGCACAAGATCAATGGCACATGAGTCTTAATAAAAAAAATATGATCAATTAATTGGTTGAATGTGAAATCAAAATCAAAACAAAATCAAACCCACAGGGCACAGGCCCTTCCACTTCCCCCTCCTAAATAGCAATTTTTGTATTCAACCCCTCACCATTCAATACCCTCATCTTCAAGAGAAGCCGACCAATGCACTTTCAAGAACCAACACATTCATTCACGTGCCATTGAATGCCCATTCATCCCCATCTTTATCTCCATTCTCATTTCCATGGATAAATAGATATATCATCTGTCTATTTTTTTCTCTCTCTCTAAAATTTTTATCTGGGCTTAGGAAGCTACGTTAATATTTGATATATATGATTGATACTTTGATTCATCTGATGAATTATATGTAGCAGTTACGTTAAAAATATTCATTTTCATTTGTTCCCCTTTTTTGGATGTTGTGCGTAGTTCATTTGTCTTTGTGACATTTTGATTTATTTATCAGGAAATAAAAAAATGTATTAAAATTTGTTCTTCACATGTACTTTGTATTTCTTTTTAGATAGCAATATCTGCTTATCTGCTTATTGTTACATGTGTTTCTTTCTTTGTTTATTTCAAAGGTCAAAAGAAGAAATCTCATATAAATAAATTATTTTTTCCCTTAACAGATTCTATACTCTAGTTGGAAGTGGCACATGAGTGAATCTGGTATTAATTCATAGATCTTTTGCAATATAATTTTTTCAATATGTAATTTTCATGATCAACTAGTGAAATATATTTTGAATGTCCTTTCATTTTATAAGCATCCCCTAATCATGATAATATTATGATATCTGAATTTAATTATACGCTAATAAATATATAGACTATTTACCCAATTTAAATCAAATTTCCCATCTGATATTTTTTTTCCTATGATTAGTTTTTCATTAAAAAGATTTTTTCGCAATCTTCTCATTTTTCAAATTGGGTGATTTCAAATTAGGTTTTCAAATTTTAATACGAACTTATTATGGTTTTATTCCATAGATTTTAGGATATATATAAAGGATATGCTCAAATCTATTTAAAGTTTATTTAATTTTTAATTTGAATTTATCCATTTTCTAATTTTTAATTTTTCATTTGCATATATAACTTAGAAATTTTGACAAAAATTGATTTTATCCATCTTCTAATTTTTCATTTTTCATTTGCATGTAACTTAGAAACTTTGACAAAAAATTTGATTTTATCCATCTTCTAATTTTTAATAATTTTTCATTTGCATATAACTTAAAATGTGTAACAAGTTGATCATATCTAGAAATGGACAAAAAATTAATTTCATAGTTTTTAGGATATATATAAAGGATATGATAATATCTATTACAAGTTTATTTAATTTTTAATATGAATTTATCATCTTCTCATTTTTAAATTTTCATTTGCATAGCACTTAGAAACTTTGATGCTAATTATATCTACAAATGGCCAAAAATTTAAACTTTGATAGTTTCCTATTCTGATCCAGGATTTTTAAAATGTCAATAAAATTATGAAATCTATTTAAATTATATCTTTAAATTTGAATGTCAAACCCATTTTTTAATAGATATTATCCAAATCAAAAAATAAACTTTCAAATTGTGATATTTTCAATGACGAATCATTGATTTATAGAACAAAAAACTATGATTCTAATTAAATAAATGAATATTATTTCACTGAAATGATAAGGTGCGATTTGCGGGCGGGTGCGGACGCGACGTGGGTCGTCCGACTCGGTCCATCGCATCCGACGGTGTTAACCCCCGACCGTCCGACGATGGACCCGTGATCGACGGCCCGTGGTCGAAGCCACACCCGTTCATGCCGCATAATCCTCCTCTATCAGGGACGGATGGGTTTTGCGGACCAAGTTTGCGGATGGATGGGTTTCCAACGTGGACGTGATTGAATGAAATTAAATAAATGACACCCAACACTAAATGTTAATCCAACCGTTTATTCAATCCTATCACCTAACCAACCCACTAACCTAATCCATCCACAGCCAACTATCTTCCCTGACCCCGACCCCGACAGGTTCCATATTTTCAAAATGAAAAACGAGACCTTTTTGAAGTTAAAAAACAAAAATTCAACGTAAAACTCCCCTCCCCGACTGAACCATCTGAGATCGCCGGCCCCTCTCCCTCTCGGCCTCCCTGATGCCGCCACCTCTTGACGCCACCGCCGCCCGCAGCCCGCTCCGCCGCAACCCGACGCCGCCACCTCCCGTCGCATAGAAAACCCAATAGGTGCATTTAAATGTCTCTCCATTATGATTTGTGGTTTAAATATAAGATTTTTAACTGGATCTAAACTTTATTTTACTCATTTAGGGATTTTTCACGTTTTAACTAGACCTAGGATAATAGTATTAATTTTTATCAAATTCACCATATTAGGGTTTAGCTTTCTGAAAATGTAATTTTTTTTGTATCTTTAAGTGGACTGGAACTGTGGAGCATCTCTCAAATTTTTTGGTAGTTTGTTCTGGGCAGTATTTTTTAAGAAATCACTGATTTTGAAATAATTAATTAAGCTATATAAGAGAAAAGCTTTATTAGAGTACATAGGTTTTGTTTTCAGCATATCAGAATTTTAGTTATTTTATAGTAATCATAAGTGATTTTTGTTTTATAAAAGTGAATTCTTGTCTTCATTGCTTGTATGATTGGCAATAGAGTTGTTTAATTGAATATTTATGGTTTATATTGCAGCAAAATGGCGCGGGCTAAATGGGAGGTTTTTAGCATATCAGTGATATCCCTAAATGAGAAAAATAAAGTTTAGATCCAGTTAAAAACCCTAGATTTAAACCACAAATCATAATGGAGAGACATTTAGACGCACCTTATTGGGTTTTCTATGGTGACGGGAGGTGGCAGGCGTCGGGTTGCGGTGGCGCAGGCTGCGGGTGGCGGCGGCGTCGGGCTGCAGGCGGTGGCGTCAAGAGGTGGCGGCGTCGGGGAGGCCGAGAGGGAGAGGAGGCCGACGATCTCAGATGGTTCAGTCGGGGAGGGGAGTTTTACGTTGAATTTTTATTTTTTGACTTCAAACAGGTCTCGTTTTTCATTTTGAAAATATGGAACCTGTCGGGGTTAGGGAAGGATAGGTTGGGGGAGGATGTGTTAGGTTAGTGGGTTGGCTAGGTGATAGGATTGAATAAACGGTTGGGTTAACATTTAGTGTTGGGTGTCATTTATTTAATTTCATTCAATCACGTCCACACATCTGGTGAAACCCGTCCGTTTACCGCAAACTTGGTCCGCAAAACTCATCCATCCCTGACAAGGGACTGTGTGTGTGTATATATATATATATATATACGATATATGCGGCGAATGGCGGGTGCGGCAGCGATCACGGGTCCATCGCATCGGACGGTCGGGTCGATACGTCGATTGGATGCGATGGACCCGCGATCGAACGGCCCATTCGCGGCCGCACCCGCCGTTCGCCGCACGTAATATATATATATATATATATATATATATATATATATATATATATATATATATATAAAATTGTCAGATTTTTTTCATGAATTTTGATATATAAAAAATTATGATATATATAAAATATTATATATATATATATATATATATATATATATAATATATATATATATATATATATATATATATATATATGATATACATTTTTATTGCAATTTTTTTCATGTCAGATTTTGAATAGGCTCAAATAATGCTTAATTGTCACATTATTTCTTTCTTTCACAATTTTTATGGTGACGCGGTGGTCCAACCCAACAAGCAACAAATTCAAAAATTGTGAGAATGACTTCACTCATTTGACATCTTTTTATATTTTTATGGTTCATCGTTTCAATTCTATAAGGTTTGTTCCAAACACATTTTATACTTTCATTTTTTTTCTTTGTTTTATGTATTAGTAACAAATTTAGTTTAGAAATGATAAATTCCACCAATATCTTAAAAAAATAATTTTTTCAAATAACTATGATTTATGTCAGTCCAATAAATCCCAAAACCCAAAACCTATGCCTATAGAAAAATTAACAAAATATTAAGTATTATAAATATGTATCAAAAGGACAACATGTGTATTGTTAAAAAATAAATAATAAAAATTGAATCAAACCATGTGTTCTAGAAGTGTGAAACACAAATTGTAAGAATTTAGTGTATAAAATAACATTACAGATTAAATAATGTTATAAAATTTACACAAATTTGAAAACTGAGAATATACAAAAAAAAATATTATTTGGAATCTTAAATATTTTTTAAGTATTTGCTTAAATATATAAAAGCTTCATTCTCTATATGTGTTCTTGTGTGTGTGTGTGTAGAGATTTAAAAAATAGAGAGGATAGTATATATCAGTCGATCTATGTTTGTGTGTTCCATTAAATTTGTATTTGTTTTGTTTTGTATTGTGTATTTCCCAAGTTCAAATGATATATAATATATCCTACATTTTCTCTAGCAAAAATAACTTTAAAAAAGAAAGTTTCTTTTTGTGGTATATTTTAAACCGTTTGTTATTATCTTTTTTTCTGTGTATTTAAAAATAAATTCAATATATTATCTAAAAACATTTAACCAGAAAATTTAGTATGTGGATTATGTCAAAGATGTCGATTTGCAAAAGAAAAATATAAGGCATGCATTTTCGTTTGGGTATTTAAAGGGAATATGATATTATCATTTATCAAATCTCTGTACTTTATAATAAAAATGGTATTTGAAATGATAAGTTATACCAAGATCTTAAAAAAGAATACTAATTATACAACATAACTATGATTAATTGATGCCAATCCAATACAAAATCTAATTTCTAAACCTATGTTTATACGAAAATAACACAATAATAAATCTTATGAATGTTATGGAAAAGACAACATAGGTATTGGTAAGAAAATATTTTAAATAAATAAATTGTATCAAACCAACCGATTATTCTAGAAGTGTAAAAACTTAAATTTTAAAAATTAAATTGAAAAACTAACACTATTTAAGTAAATAATATTAAAAAATTATTAAAAATGTGAAAACAATGAAAGTCAACTATAGTTATGTAATATTAATATATAATATTTCAGATGTGTTATTTTAATGTGTTTATCAAATTCTTATATCTTATATTATATACATGGGCGGAACTATATGGGGCCAGTGGGGGCAGCCCCCACTCACTTTAAATTCATGTATGGTTTAATTCATGTTGGGTGGTAGGTTAATTGGTTGGAACAGTGACTTTCTTTAATTCAATTGACTGCCCCACTCATGTTTGATTAATGTATGATTTAATTAATGATGAGTGGTTAGTTGGTTGAGATAATGACTTTCTTTAATTCAATTTACACACCTACAACATGCATGCATGTATATGTAAAACAATTTTGAGCACATACTGTTTTTCATTTGGCATGGTAAATAATTATTCACACGTTGTCACATAGGCATCCATTAAACTTCAATGAAATAGTGATTTAAAATAGCAAAATAAAATGATAATTAATGTGTATTTTATTTGATCTTTTTTCATAATTTAGAAGGGTGTCCAATCATTTGTTTAATTTGATAAATACTATTTTAATACAAAAATATTTTTATTATTTATTTAATATATACATATAATGGTAGTTTGGTAAGGGGATAAAATTTTGATAACAAATTATCCTTATTTAGGGGATAAAAAATCTATCAATTATGTCATTCTTCAAAATATTAAAATTATGATTAAAAAGATTTATTAAAAAAACATTAATTTTCACATCTATAACGTTTAGATGGAACAAATATCTTTATTTTAATTTTAAAATTAGTTTTCGTCATAATTGATTTAAATGTTAATTATATTGATTTCAAATTTATCCTATGCAATAACAATATTTGATTTTAGATTATGTTTCTCCCTGATCCAGCGCCCCCCCCCCCCCCCCCCCCCCCCCATCTCTAGCTCCCTCTTTCTGTACATAGTAAACAAGAAAAAACTCACTTTCTTTCTCATGTATTATGTAGAATACAAAATTAATATTATCATGCTTATATATTATTATTTTAATACTTGTGAAAGGTGTAATTAATTATTTATATTGTTTACTTATTTGTATGCCCATTATAATATTAGGTTTTGATTATCTTTTGTGTTTAATTATAATTATAGAAATCAATCTTAATTATGAAAAAGTGGAAACTGATTGTCAATTAAGAAAAAATAAAAAGTTGTAGTCAAATATCACCCCCACTTATGTAAATTTCTAGCTCCGCCACTGATTATATAAGATTAAAAAAATAGAGGATAATATGAGAAAAATTACTTGTGTTGGTCAGATTTCCATCAATATCTAATCTATTCTAGATTATCTTCAACAAAAAATATTACTTTGAAAAGAAAAAGTTTTTACTTGTGTTGGTCATATTCTCATTACCACATTTTCTATTTTTCTGATATGTTCTTGATCATCTGTCATTGTTCTTTTACTTGTAAATGTTAAAAAATAAATTTATATTTATTTCCAAATATATTTTGAATTAATTTAATATCTGAATTTTTTTTAAAAAAAATATTATTTGGATTTGATTAAAGTTGTCACTTTATAAAAGAAAAAAATATGAAGGTGTGCATTTTTCAGTTGAGTATATATCTAAAATCCTAATGTTATTATTATATATTATTTCTCAATGTTATTTGAGCTTCACAAATCTGATTTAAATG
This sequence comes from Acorus calamus, assembly GCA_030737845.1. Lineage (NCBI taxonomy): Eukaryota > Viridiplantae > Streptophyta > Magnoliopsida > Acorales > Acoraceae > Acorus > Acorus calamus. The sequence goes on along the minus strand of CM060864.1, from coordinate 15,356,911 downwards.
TCATCATTTTTTATCCAAATATTAAGCTATTTAATATATGGGATTTTTATTTTTTAGTCCCTGTACCTATGCTAGTATAAGTAATAAATCTACAAGAATAAGACATTTTATGTTTGGTTGTGTTTTTTTTTTTTTATTCTCATTGGGAAAGGTAAGAATAAAAATTGAGTTATTTGGTTGATAAAGAATAAATATAAATAAAGTGTAAAAAAGTTGATTTGACATGTGGGCCCTTTGATGTATAAGAGGTGTTGATAGGTGATTTGATGTGATAAGGTGTAAAAAGTTTATTTGACATGTGGACCCATGAGAATAGATAAAGTGAGTATAGCTTATCCTAGGAGTTACTTAGAATTGTTATACTCTCTTATACTCGTTTAAACTGGTTTAGTAATACCATGTTATACCCTGCAAACAAACAATCATTTTTCTTATCCATTCTTATACCACTCTTATACTCGTTTATTCCGCTATCCAAACGGTGCAGTAAACTATATGATTTAGTGATCGATAATTCACTTCTTCATATTTTAGTTTAAGTTCCTTATATGTTAAAGGATATGTTTCTTATTAGTCCCTAGGGGACTTATCCCTAAATTATTTGATTTTTTTTACTCCCTGCGGAGGGACTAAAAAGGAATATATCATTTAAATGTGGGGACTTAAACTGAAATATGAAAAAGTGAGGGATCGAATACTAAATCATATAGTTTAGAAACTTAAAAATAAAAAACTCTTAAAATATTTATAACAAGTCATGTAAATAAAAGAATGCCTTTAAAAAGAACTCAATTTATCATGTGAGGGAATAAAGACCGCATATAAATATTCACATCTTTATTTTAAGACAAAAAAAAACATATAATATACCTATCAGCTACATAAGAAAAAAAATCTCACAGAAACCAAATATGATATCATCATATAATAATTCATGAGAATCAACCAGTAAAAAAAAATTAACATCTTATACAATAGGAATGGTTGCCCATGATGGTCACCGTAATGAATATGAAAGAATTATTTTACAATCCATTTAGTTTGAATTTAAACATTGCATTATTTGGTTCTTTTGAAATGATCAATTATGTATGAACATTAACTTCATTTTGCTTAAATATGATGGTTTACTTTTTGGTTATTTTTTTCTTAATTTTTAAATTTTTTTTTTTTTTTTTTTTTTGAAAAATTGCATGTGGGAATATTGTCTACTGTAATATTTTTTTTGCATGTTTGGCACCAAATTTTTAATTTTGTAAGGACTTTCAACCTAAGGTTCAATGATATATGGTTTCATTCTAAATATGAATTGAAACACCATTTATTATAGTCAAAGATATATGTAGTCAATGATATACATTATATACATACATATTATCACAAAATCTACTTATTTGAGTTTCTATTCAAATATATTTTTCATTAGACAGTCAAAATTAGAATAGGCAACATATAATTAGTTTTATAACTATATAACAGATATTTTATTGGAGGAATTAATAAATATTAGATTTCTTACATTTAGAATCATATTTACGAGTATGTTATTGTACCTAAATTATTAATATGAATGTTACTAAAAAAATATAGTAGATTTTGTTCATGTGCATTTGCATATACACAACAACTAGTATAAACTAGTATAAATAAAAACTGAGGATGAAAGTGACAAGTCCTTTACTGGAGGGATAAAGTTACATAGTCTTTTCCATTTCAATATTAGTTACACTCCCAGAGCAAAATGTACAGAGCGCTCTAGTAATCCATATTCAGGTCAGATTTAGAGTTGAACCTTATAATAATCACAATAAAATAGGTTTTGAGTGTTCTCATCACAAAGGATCTAAATATAGGTAAGAATAACACGATCCACACCAGATCTCAAATGCAAAATTGCCACACCAAAACAAAATCATGAAGATTACAGTGTCAGAATAAAACAAAGGTCTCCTTTCAACTACTACAAAAAAAATACATGCCAACTTGCATAGATGATCGCCTGCCAATGATATATATGGAGAGAGGTGTTCTAACATATGCTGAGATAGTTTGTCCATAACAAATAATAATATGAGAAAGACAACTGAATAGCTTTTATACGGGTTACTGTGGTGATCGAAGAATGGTAGCGATGCTAATCGAAAATATACCACTAACAATCAACCAATAATAATAATATATATGATCTAAGTAACAACTCAAGCAATCCCATTTGCATGAACTTTCTTATTGGGTTCGAAAACATACTTGATCAGCGAATCCTTGATGGACAGCAACTCGGGGAACTCCGTCTTCAGTTTCGAAGCGTCCAATTCATTGTTGCTCCTCGCAGCGATAATGACCTTGGCCTGCTCTTCAAGGGTGAAGTTGTTCCACTTGAAGTCGGGATCGATGTAGTTTTTGTACATCTCGAGAATCTCGTTGTGGCTCACAACACCGGGGTTTGTGAAGTTCCATATGCCCTTCAAGTTCCTCTTCGCCATCTCGACTGATATGGGGAGGAGCTCATCGAGGATGGTCATGCTGTTGGGGATGTTCACGACCTTGTTGTAGCGAGAGATCTTTGTTATGAAGTTGCGGGGGTTGTTCAGGTCAGACGATATGGGCATTCGAACTCTGAGGGTGCAGACGTTCTCGAATTCGTTCAACAATTCTTCAACCTGATTCACCGTGTAAAGGTTATATTTTGACATTGTGTAATATACAATATCCAAACATTAAACAGGTGGAATATAAAATGAATGATATGAAACTACATTCGTCAAATCCTTCTCATGCCAACACATGCATAATTTTATTCAAAAAATACTAATACTTTTCAAGTTAAATCATCCGCACTTTCTTGCTTTTCATCACAAATCTAATGCTGGAAATACATAAAATACTCACATAATATAATGTCATAAAAACTTCTAAAAGTAAAGACACATAGCAAACATGTTAATAGAAAATTCAGGTTCACATTCAGTAGATAAGTAGAGTGTATATAAAATGACAGACCTATATCATCTTTTTTTAATTTAATAAGGTCCACTTCCAATACTTCCTTGCAATTTCATATCATCTCACATTTCACTCATCAATTTATATCCCTAACAATCCCTAGCTAGTGCAATTATCAGTTGGTATACTTGAAAATTCACCATAAATAGGTTTTGTAAATGACGTCAGTACACAACTGAAGAACAACTTACTAGCAAGTCAAAGACATGCCACACCTAGAATCAATTACAGAGTATAACAAAAACAAAGCAGATATAATAGAAGTTATGCAACTACTACAATCAATTCCATAGCATAGAAAAAGCAAAGCAGTTATAATACATAAAAATTCAGTAATGGGAGGAAAAATAGTTATTAATACCATGCCCTTCGTCTTTGAGTAGAATGAACCGTCAAAATTGGGCTTGTCTTCCTCCTTGAATCCAATGCCAGACCCCTCTTGGTGTTCTGCATCATACTCAAAGATGCACCCGGTTGCATAATTCATCAGCAACAGCCCGTGCTCCCGGCACACATCAGCCAAGTTGAGAGTCCCAACAACATTGGTTCGGATGGTCTCGGGCTTGTGTGATTCACACCAGTCCACATTGGGACGACCAGTGACACCTGCCGCATTGAACACATGTGTCGGCTTCACATTCTGTATGTCTGCAATCAACTGGGACCTGTCCTCCAGTCGCCCCTTCCCGTACTCGTAATGTATCCCCTGCTTCTCACAAATCTTTCCAAGAAGCCCTCCAATCCAGCCAGTCCTTCCATAGATCAAGAACTTCAATGAAGGCTTTCGAGGAGAAGCAACACCTCCAGCACTCCCACTCTTTGGAACCCGGACAACCATTCGGCTCTGACTGTTACTCTTAGTAATCACCGCCTGTTGAGAAGAACCCGAACTGCCATTATCAATCCCGGGCATCATAAGCATCCTTGGGTGGGGTACAAGAGCTCCAGTGACATCGCCCCACCAATTAGGGTTAGTCGTGTACCACTCCATCGTCTTCTTCAGCCCTTCTTCCCACAAGGTCCGCTCAGACCACCCAAGGTTCGTAAGCTTCTGATCATCCAAAAAGTACCGTTGATCGTTGAACGGGCGGTTTTCAACAAACTTGATCACTGCTTCTGGGTCAAGAGAGAAGAGCTTGCATATGTCCTTGGCCACATCGATAACACGTCGCTCCTTCTTCGTCCCAATGTTGTACACATGCCCGACCTCCCCGCGATGAAGGATCACCTCGAACGCCTCCGCGACATCTTCGCAGTAAAGATAGCTCCTCACATTCGCCCCATCGCCATGAATCGGCAAAGGCTGACCCTTCATAGCCAACAAGATGAATTTGGGGATCAGCTTCTCTGGGAACTGGTTCGGGCCGTAAACATTGTTCCCCCGGGTGGTGATCACAGGGAGGCCATACGATCTTCCATAAGCCATGACGAGCATCTCGGCCCCGGCTTTGGTGGCAGAGTATGGGTTCGTGGGGAGGAGCTGTGACGCCTCATGGTTCCCGACCACAGCATCCTCATCGGTCTCCCCGTAAACCTCGTCGGTACTCACGTGGATGAATCGCCGGATCTGACCCGAGGCAACCTTGCACGCCTCAAGGAGGACATGGGTTCCATAGATGTTGTTCTTGGTGAACTCGAATGAGTTGCCGAAGGAGTTGTCGACGTGGGTCTGGGCAGCGAAGTGCATTATGGTGTCGATCTCCTCGGTGATGAGGAGGAAGTTGACGAGGTCAGCGCTCGCAATGTCACCCTTCACGAACTTGAAGTTGGCGGACGAACGGGACGGGAGGAGGTTCTTGAGGCTGGAGCAGTAGTCGAGCTTGTCCAGCACAACGATCTTGTAGTCTGGGTAGTTGCGGATCAGGCGATTCGCGACGTGCGATGCGATGAACCCCGCTGCACCTGTGATGAGGATGCTCTTCGGCGTGTACGTTGTCATCTTCAAAACGGGTTTTTTTTGTTTCTTTCAATCAATTCTACACATACATGGTGGGAATCATCAAATTAGACCTCGAGAATTCAATATCATTTTCACAAAAAAAAAAGGCTATTTCTTTTTTAGATCTGATGTTGGTTTCTTTCAATCAATTCTACATACATACGGTGAATTAGACCAAACGAGGCTATATTTTTTAATCTTATGTTGATTCTTCCAATTGATTTTTCTCTCTCACACATGGGAAAAAAATGCAATGTAAAAGAAAAATTAAAATTTCCAGGTTAAAAGACGATATTTTGCTTTACCTACCAAGTAAAACTGTAACATAAACACCAAAAAAGCACAAAAAAAAGAAGTAACAAGTGGGGTATCAGAGATCAGATCGCACGAAGAACCCAATATCACTTTTTAATATAAAATCATCAGAGAAACAGAAGTCCTGCAACACCAAATGAGATCTAAATCTGAAATCTCCGGATCCAAAAAACAAATCCGTCACAATTTCACGAAACAAATGCGAGATCCGAATCGAACCGAGGCGCTCGATCGATCGAGCTCGCGCGCGGAGGACTCGATCGCCTCGGAACTCGTGTGAGATCTCGCATTTCCATCACCAGATCCAGAGAGAGAGAGAGAGAACTTACGAAACTCAAACGCGCATTAGAGAGAGAGAGAGATCGCACTTTCGGTTTCGAACGAATCAACCTGTATATAAATAAGGTCGAGAGGGTTTTGAGAGACAGAATGATCACAAACGAATTATTTTAAATTTTTTAGAGAGAGAGATCTTATAAAGAGACGCGGCCGCGGCCGATTCGACACGTGTGGGGGAAGACGAGCGTGTCGTGGGTGACGTCACCCCGCTAGGCGTCATCGTCCGCGCCCTTCAATGTGAATGGACGGTCAGAAAAAGGGGGTGTGGGGTCGAGGATAAGGGGAGTTGGGTGTGGTTTTAGTGATGGCGACAAAGAGAGTCTTTATTTGGCAGTCAGACGAGACGGACGCGGAATGCCAGTTTGTCGTGACACCGACGATCATGCGAGGGCAGTTTCGGTATTTCGCAGGAAAATTCGGTGTATATTCTTTATATAGAAAAAAAGTTTTTTTTTTTTTTTTTTTTTTATAGAAATAAAAACAGAAGAGTGTTTTAAATCGCATGTTTATTAAAAATTTTATTTTGATTTTCAGTATAAAAACATGTAAATTTTTTTTTACGTAAATTCAAAAACTAAAAAAGATTGGGATTTTTAGTTTTAAGTCCCCGTACACTATAAAATTTAGCTATCGATCCCTCACTTCTTCATATTTATGTTTTAGTCTTTACATTTAAATGATAATTTAGGAATAAATCTTTCACATGGACTAAAAAGCAAACTAAATAATTTAGGAAAAGATCTCTCCTAAGGACAAAAAAGGAACATATCATTTAAATGTATGGATTAAAACCTAAATATAAAGAAGTGAGAGATCAATAGCTAAATTCTATAGTTTATGGTGACTTAAAACTAAAATCCTAAAAAGATAATATATGAGCCTGATTTACCGATTCAACAAGAAAAGGGGATCCAGAAAATATGACAAGCAAAAATATAATATTATGACCAAATCTTTACCTGTTGAGTTGGTTGTAGCAACCTCCAAAGACAAAAATCAAACAAAACTTCGTTCATTAGTCTTTATTTCTATATAATTATTTAATGCTAGAATAAATTATGAGCGAATATAATAAAACCTAAAATGAAATAATATGTAACAAATTTTATTATAAAACAATATAATCAATAATCAAAATTAATTAATATATGTCTTAACTAATTTAAATCTATCACCAAAACATCAATTGATTTAAAAAAACAAAAAATATATATTAAGTGACGTGCAGCTGTCCCCACACGGCCTTAATTGGCTCCTTTAATGCTTGAATGAGACGATTTTGATATTTTTCAGACATTAATTTGACTCTTTATAAACATAGTCAGACTAGTCGAGATAATGTGCAACCGTTTTAATTTTTTATGAACACGTAGCCAAGTTTGGATACGTGATATAACTTATTCTTAGATATATAATTATTCAAATATAGATAGTATAAATAAATATAAAATAATTTTGTGTTTGGTTGTGTTTTAATTATTATATTATAAATAATAATAATAAATTTTTTGTTATTTGGATAAAATGTGAATAAAGTGTAGATAAATATTTATAAAAGATAAAAATGATTATAGATAATTTGATAGGTGATTTATAAAAGGTAATAATAGTTGATTTGACAGTTGACTCACATATTCTTTGGATGGAATAACCTGGAATAACATTAATTCTAGAGTTGATTAGAATCCATATACCACTTTATACCAGTTTATCTAGGCATACATTATCTCTGTATATTCTGTGCATCCAAACACCTTATTTAACATATGCCACCTTATTCCAGAATCTATCCGAGGTTATTCTGCATCCAAACCTGAACGTAAGTTTGATAGAAGTATCCCTATATATTCACCGAAGGATAGGGGTGGTAAAGTGTTGAACAACCCGAGCTTTGACCTATTCAAGCTCGTGAGCTCGGCTCGGGACTAAGCTTAATTTTGTGTTCAAGCTCGACTCATTGGGCTTGTGAAAAGCTCGATTGAAGCTCAGCTTGGCTCATTTGTTAAATGAGTCAAACCAAAGCTCGAACTAAAGCTCAAATTGGGCTCATTTAGCTTAAAAAAAAATTTATTTAACATTTGATAAATCACATTTCACAAATCCCATCACTTTATACAAGTGAAAATGACATAAGCTCTGGTTCGGACTCGACTCGTTTACAAACCAAACTTTAAAAAATGTTTAATCTCGGCTCATTTATCTAATCGAACGAGCCTGAATGTGCTTCAATCGAGCCGAGCCCAGGCTAAGCCCAAGCTGCTTGACTCGTTTGCCACCCCTACTGAAAGATCTTGAATCTTGATTCTAGAAAAAAAGGCAACAAAAAATGTGTGGGGTTGGTGTTAGTTTCAAGATGTGTTTGAATGTGAGATTAAAATGTTGGTGTCAATTTTTAAAAATCGTTGTTTTATTAGCTTTTTAATTGCTAGATTTTTTTGTTTAAAAATGTAAAAAGTAATTGAAAAAGCTAAACGCTGAAAATATATTTGGATCCACATTTTATAATATTTAACTTTTTGAACGTAAAATCTACCCAAACGCAGATCTAAAGGTCATGAGTGACTAAACACCTTGTACACATGGAACACCTTCTCACAAGGACTAATATGCACTTTTGCCCAATGTGTTAAAAATCAAATTGGAAAAAAATTGAAAAAATTGTTAGAGTAAAAGATCACTTTAACAAGATTTAAACTGGCACATTGTAATGATATGATAAATTTTTATTATATTAGTTATCATAAATTTGATTCACAAGAATAAAGTTTGGTAGTTCTTGGATAAGTTATAATAAAATATGAGAGTAATTACAAGGGGTTTGGTGGAATAAGCCATCTTTTTATCACATTTTTGTTTATTATTCTTTCATTGAAGATTTACCATGTCTAACAATAACTGGATTTCCCAACAGTATCATCATATCTCGGTGTGATACCTGCTAAAAATGAAAATTCAAGGTCCACCTACTTAGAAAGCCTATTCAGTATTCAGTCCATATCTCCACCTGCCCCCTTTTTATTACAACTGTAATGGCAGGGTAGCCTACAACATTTAATTTCTCAGAAAGCCTTATGTAGCACATCATCACTGACAGTACAAACAATCAGATTTTTGCTCATATTGCCCATCAAACCTAACTACTGTCGAAACCAATCAAACCTAACTATTGTACTACTTTATGTAGACCCTTTTGAACCCTCATTTTTCCCTAATCGTATATATTTGGTTAGGGCTACTGTATACTAAGTTCAGAAAATGCAAAATTAGCTATTCAATTCATTCAGCTTTATACTTAATTTTTTTTTTATGATACATAATTTATTAGACAACTTTTAAAAAGTAATATAAAATTCCAAACATATGTAGTCAAATTTGGCAAGGAAATAAATAGGAGGATAAATGGTTAGAGAAAAAATTATCTTGTTTGTTGTAAAAACTAATAAAGTAAGGTTGGGACAATTATCTTGATTTTGAGATAAAATAAGGATTTTTATGTTCATCGAAATGTTGGAAGAGCTCTCTTACACTTATCCCCCGTTTGGAATGGGGATATGTTTTATTCTTAGGTATACATTTATCCGAGCATAAGTGAGTATAAATAAGGATAAAATAATTTTATGTTTGGTTGTCTTTTGAATTATTCTCGTTGGAAAACTTAAGAATAAATGTTTTGTTGTTTGAGTAAAATGTGAATAAAGTATGGATAAAGATTTAAAAAGATAAAAAAATAAAGATAGTTGATTTGACAGACGATTTATAAGAGATTATGACAGTTGATTTGCTAGTTGACCCACATATTCTTTGTGTGAAATAATCTAGGATAACTTTAATTCCAAAGGTTAATTGGAATCCATATACCACTTTGTACCAGTTTATTCTGGCATACTTTATCAGGGGTTATCCGGGATAAATAAACACATCAAAATTCTTATCCGGGGTTATCTAGGGGCTTATACCCAAAACAAACGGGGGCTTGGCTATGTTTGGTTCATCTTGTTTTCAACGCTTATTTGACTTAAAGCTGAATATAAATGCTGTTTTGTTTGGCTTAGTTGTTGCTGCAGTGCCGAATATCATCAATTATCCGGAAATCAACGCTTATTACTTCAGCAACCCACATTGCACTTATTTATTTCCGCCTTTGCATAAGTGAGACGGAAATGACCTCTATGCCCCTGCTCTGTTAGCGAAATTATTGGGAGTATATAAACCCTCTACACCAAAGATACACTCTCTCTCCTCGCATTTTTTCACCAACAACACTGTTCGAATACTCGATGAAACCCTAGGACGTCTTAGCGATTTTTTGTCGATTCGATCACCACCTTCACCGGAGATTGGTTCATCTTCACCATTTTCGGGCAGCACATCTCCGGTTCTTGATGGCTTAAGGTAATAAAAACCATGGGTCTCCATCTTATCTATGGATCTATGCATATTTTTTCTTTGATTTGAGTCCCCTTTCGTGGATAGGGTTTGTGGAATCATATAGATCGGTTAGGGTTACTATTCGACGGATCTTGAGAGATTTTCTTTCGATTTTGACATTCTTTTTGATAGGTCCTTGTGTTTTCCTGCTTTTGGGTAGGTAGATCAGATGGACTGGATGCGTTTGGAATGGATTGATTTGTTCAAATGTGACATCTTCTGATAATACATTTTGGTAGTTGAATTTGTCAAATTTTTTTGTCTGGTCAACGAAGTATGTTAGATGGAATCAGTCCAATGTGATTAAAAATGCATATTTGTCAATTGTTGTGATGTGTGACTTCTTATGATTTATGACTATCATATGTTCATCAAATAACATATAACACTTATTAAAATGATCAAAATACCCTTTTATTAAGCACTACAATTAAAGGGTGAACCAAACACACTTATCTGAATAAGTTCTTATATTTTCTGCTGAACCAAACAGTTTTTTAATCTGAACTGCTTAAAACAATCAACGTGGTGGCGTTTGGCACGACGGAATGTAAATTTTAAGTATTGATTAATAAGTGCAGAAAGAGGTTATCCTGATAATCTTTAAGGAGTTCAGAAAAAAAAAGTGTTTAGTTCAACGAAAAATATTATGTAATTATTTAGATAAGTATGTTTGGTTGACCACTTAGCATATGTGCTTATTAGGAGGGTATTTCGGTCCATTTTATAAGTGTTGAATGTTATTTTGATGCTTGATTGAATACTTAAAAAAATATTTTATTAGTCCCATTACATAAATGTAACACCAATTTGATGCTTTGATATTCACCGCCACCACCAGGAACCTAGCACTAGATCCACCATTACCTTTCATCACCACCATCACCAAAACACCCTATCACCTTTGCACCATTCACCACCAACACCACCACCAAGAAACCCAACACCTGATCCACCATTAACATAAATCACCACCACCAAAACCACCACCATCACATAGGCCACATTCACCTCCACTGCACCATTTGGAGCTCCACCGGCACCACCTTGACCCACCACCACCGCCACCTTTCATCAACAACTCCGCCACCACCCGTTTAAACATCGTTAACCATCACTATTGTAACACCGGTCACCGCCGCCGCCGCCACTTTCACCACCACCAAGAACCACCACTGCAACCACTGTCATAACACCGTTCGCCACCGTCGTAACACCGATCATCGTTGTTCACTCCTCCTCCGCCGCTCGGTCTCTCCATTCCAACAAACCAACATAAATGATGGTGGAGGTGGTTCGGCAAAGCTTTCCTAGGGTTTTTTTCCCCCTTTCGACTGGCGAAAATGGTGAGGCGCGAGGAGAGAGAGTGTTGAGAAGAGACTTATTTATTGAGGGTAATTAGTGGTATGAGCAGGGGTATAGTGGTCTTTTCACTCCCAAAAAGGCAAAGGAAGAAAAAAAAGTAACATTTTAAAGCTGAATATTTACCAGTTTTTTCACTGAAAGTGGAAACTTTTAAGAACTTAAAGAGGAGTAAACCAAACACACATTTAACCCACAAGCACTGAATTATCTACATTAAGTGGTATAAGTGCTTAAAAGTCGGTGAACCAAACACCATCTTAATAAATCAATATTTAAAATCAGCTTTCCGTCAAACTAAACGCAGGGCGTTTGGCGCAGGGAATGCGGATTTTAAGTTCTGATTAATAAGTGCAGAAAGTGGTTATGCTGATAATCTTTAAGTAGTTCAGAAGCAAAAATGTTTGATTCAGCGAAAAATATTATGCAGTTATTTAGATAAGTGTGTTTGGTTGACCACTGAACATATGTGCTTATTAGGAGGGTATTTCGATTCATTTTATAAGTGCTGAATGCTATTTTGATGTTTGATTAAAACCCTGAAAACATGCTTGAGATATTAAAGATTATTGCTTTTTTCCATTAAATACATCAACCACTGATGCCCTATGTAGAACAATGAAATATTTTCATGGATTAACCTACACATGAAAAACAAATAATTATTCATGTTATTAAAATTTACTCAATTTTTTTCCTCCATAGAGACCACTATTTGATTTTTTATTCAATTGATTTTCAATCATAATTGACATTCTATAAACAACAAACAAAAATATATGAGTAAACATCTTTGCCAGTGTTATCCATGAAAATTTTGTTTATGATTTAAAAATCTCATGTGAAGTGTGTTGCTCCTGGATTCCATGTGGATCATTTTCTTTTAAATACAAATATTTAATGAGAAAGTTTAGATGCATTAGATATTTTTATGCATGTATAGGAAGCTCTGAGGAGAAGTCGATTGAAAGATGATACACCCTATGCTAGACCTACATATCATATCATGCGACAGTAGAATTTGTGTACATATTACAACATTTCCCAATTCAAAAAAAAAAAAAATGCTTTGGAGCAGTGAATAGTTTAGTGTTATTCAACTTCTACAATTATTTAATGGCTAGGAGAACAAACAAAATAAAGATCAGAAACACCATCAACATAATACATAAGCATGAGCAACATCCAAAGATGAGTATCCATGTTGGCCAAGGAACTGCAACGGCCTTCTTCAACATCCAAAGATGAGTATCCTTGTTTAGCTTACAGATAGTTTATCTGACATAAAATAATTATATCTGGTAGTTGTTTATCTGACATAATTATATTTGACATAAAATAGTGAAACCAAAGAGGAACACATATCTATTGATTTTCTTCATCATAAATAATCCCAATAAATGACATACATAAGTTTACCTTAATTTACTCAAACTATCAAGATAAATTCACAAAAAATGAGAGCTTGTAGAAATAAATATCAATCAAGCATTGGAGGACCTCAAAGAAAATGGAATGTGATAAAATGCTATAGAAACTTCATACACTGATTTAAATGATGTGTCCAACAATTTACACATCATATGTCAATTTTGTAAAAACCTGTTTTTATCATTCACATTCTTATGGGTCCTGGGAGTGGTGTGAGTTAATTCATCACATGTTCTAGTGAAATGAGGTGGTAGCCTTGGTGTTAGAGAGACATCTATGTGAAGAGTTTAGTCTATATATCTTACAATGCTCCTATGTTTGTGATTAATAACATCCTCAAAACACATATTCATATGAATTTCTAAAAACAGTCCAACATTCAGTTGGTAGGTGCTGAATTTGATTGAGATGCACATATCCAAGTGGCACTGAAAAGACAGACATACATTTATATTTAATAGCAAAAGATCATAAATGTTATTCATTGTTATTTTTCTAATCCATAGAACCAGCCCAAGTTAAAATATTTCAGAAGCTACACATCCACCATTAAAAAATTCATACTATTGTAATCAACCACTGTTCTACCCAAAATAAAGTTCAGAGATTCATTAAAGATGCATCATGAGTTCAAAGGGCCATTGTATTGTTGGATTTTCAAATGCAAGAGGATTGAATATAATGTAATGAGGAATGGTTTTCTCCTAACCCGAAAGACATCCTTCTTGCAAAACAAGTAATAATACATATAGCTGTGGACTTGAAAAACAACTTTATCAAGCCAATGCAAAACCAAAGCACATGAAACAAATCAATGAGAGCCTACATAGTTCAGATCAATGAAAGCCTACATAAACAGATCAATAAAAGCCTACAAAAGCACACATAACAAACCCAAAAAGGGGATGACAATATGATGTAATGAAAGCCTACAGAAACATTTGGGTATTACCTCTAGCATTGGCCGGAGAGGAGATCCGAAGAGGAGGAGGGAGATCGGAGTGTCCCATGGCGAAGGAAACTGTGACTGGGGCCTACGCGAAGGAGAGACAGTGAGGGAGAGTGAAATGTGATCCTCAGTTAGGGTTTCGTGATGAATACCTTCGGTGGATGCAGGAAAAATGGTATTTGATCGGGTGTTCTGCGACTGTCTCCGCGAGATCCTATGATTAGGGTTTAGGGGAATTGTTTCGCTAGCAACAGAGAAAGAGGGGTGAGGAGAGAGAGAGAAGGTTGAAAAAAACATATTATATACTGCTTGTAAATAGATTGAAAGTAGCTGGGGTAGTATGTCCTTTTCGCAGATGGAACGAATCGTTGAATGCGTTTCGAGGGTATTTAAGTGAGCCTGCTCAAGCTGAAAATTACTGACCCAGAATCACTGATTGAGGAATGGAAACAATACTTATTTGTGACCCAACCAAACACAACTAATACTGATTTTCAGCTTTAATCTCAATAAGCACCAAAAATCAGTGCAACCAAACAACTAGTCTTTTTACAATCCCAAACGCAGTCCTATATATCACGTTAACATCCTCCACTATTCACTATATCAAGGTATGTACATCGTTGAAATTTTCACATTTTTCTATAAATGATATCAATCAATTCATTGGAGTATATATTTCACTTTTTTTTTTATAAAAATACGTATCTTAATATATATATTTTTTAAATGAAAAATATGATATCTGCATTTTACGTTATAAAATAAATTGAATATAACATTTTCCATGTTGGAATGACATTTATCCCATTTTTAGCAAGTTTTGTTTGACAAATGTTAATAAAAACAAAATGAATGAATTTTTTATCCTCTAAAATTAGAATAAATTATCTTTAAAATTTTATCCTCTTATCAAACTATTCATTGGCAATAATGATTGTCCTTTATTTTTAGTTTGACAGTTGGGATAAAGTAGAAATTAAGGCTATGATATACCAGGTTATTTAAGTATACATTTTATTATTTAATTACTAGAGACATATATTAGATTAGAAAAATGTAAGAAGGTGGCATTTAATTATTTATACATTTTATTTTATTTGGATATGTGGGTTAGATTAGAATTGTGGCTATTATAATGTGACATGCAAAAAGGTGACATTTAATTATTTAAGTATAAGTATACATTTTATTTCATTTTATGGGATAGGTTAGAACTGTGGATATTATAACGTGACAACTATGCAAACCGAAATCTGGTCCAACATGATGTTACATCTGAAAGATATTCAGATCCGACCCGGTCTGTCAATGGGGTCATCTCAGGTCTGACCCGATAAAAGGTATAAGTACCTGACCCAAAGGACCCGACAATCAAAATAAGTCAGCTCTGGGACAACCTGGACCCGATCCTATGGATCTGATTGACATAACTAAAATATTATGTGATTTTTTTATTTAGAATCTAACCCAATATCAATTATCCAACCCAATATTTATAACTAAATACTGAATAATCATTTAAATTTTAAGCATTTTAAATATTTTTACAATCTTTTGATTTCACATAAAAGCAAAATAATACAAACCGTATTCCAAAGGATCCTTAATAAAATATTAAAAAATCAACATATTGAAGAACTATTTACAATACACTGGACTCTGTTAATTCAAACTCATAAATTTAGATTGGATGTTTTTAATGAAGCTATACATGAAACAAAGGACCCAAACTCTTGAAAATTAATGGCTGACATGTGAAATAATTTATTCAGCTCATCAAGTTAGCATTTTTTTAACCCACACGATGTTGATTCTTCAACTAGAGTTATGAGTTTTTTCTCCATATATTTCAAGTTTGAATTCTCCAAAAGGAGGGTATCGGCAGAGTTTGCGGACTTCAAAGGGTTTAGAGTCCGTGGTCATTCAGTTTTGAGTGACTTCTTGTCTTCTTCTGATGTCACTTTTCTTGCTTTAAGTCTTTTATTCTTTTCCCATCTGTGTCGGGTGCTCCTGTGACTAGCTTTTTGTAGCGTAATATTGAACCCGTGAGTTACTAGGGTCTTCTGGATCCTTCTTCCTTTTATTATTATTATTATTATTATTATTATTATTATTATTATATATATATATATATATATATATATATATATATAATATTTTAAACAGATCTTTCAGCTGGATCAAACTCATCTTCACGAAAATCTGAGGGTATGTTTTCAAGCCCTTGAGAGTCATTGTCCGTTTGAGAATCACCATCTTCTGGCCTTTGAGAGTCATCCTCCATCCCTTGAGCTCCTTGAGTCCCTCCCGGACCATGAGAGCTGGTGGCCATTGGTGCTTGCAGAGGCGCCTTTTCTCCTCTGAACATTTTAAACATGTGCTCATATGCCTTTAATTCAATGCATTCTTGACTTAAATTTGGGAATCTTTTAGTGTATTCTTCAACAAGGCTTGCTTTGATAGTCTCATAACTATCTTCCCGTGGTTTTCCATAAATTGGTAATTTATAATCAAATAAAAAATTGTGGGTCATATTTAGCCCACCATTTGGTATATATGTCTCTCTTGAGGTGAGGAGGAAATCTTTTTTCTACCTGAAAATCCCATTGGAGGATTTTATGGTATTCCTGTCTGGTTGTGATATTTCAATAAATCAATGCTATTTTGTAGGTTTTATTCTTCCTGCTCCATATGAGCTTGGATGTCTCCTGGTAAATTTTTCTAATTAGCACCAAATACTTGCCGCCAGGAGTAAAACCAATTTGGAATTTTGGCTTGGCAGACAAAATGGATAAACCAAGAATGTTTTAAGACACAATTTTGGACTAATAGTGCATTTTCCCAGGCTTTCTGATAATCCCAATAATTACAAAAACTTATAGGATCAAAATTTTTGGAAGGATTTTTTTTTTTTAAGATGAAAATGAAATTGAGAACTAATATGTGAACATGATGTGGATACTAGTAAGACTTATTTATTAAACTGCATAAGATACAGGACACTACAATACATTACATAGATTTAGAAAGAAACTTACAATACTGGGGTTGAGAAGGATATCTCCCTCTTCTGCCCTATCTCTTCTATCTTATAAAACACTCTTGGTTCTTACAAAGCACTCTTGGGTTTTGGTGGATTTTTGGTAGAGGGGTTTTGTAGACTTGGTTTTTTGCCGATACCCTCCTTCGTCTCTCTTGCTTCCTTTATATAGGTTTTGGTGGATTTTTTGCCGTGTCTATGTCATATCAATAATATGTTTGTCACTATTACTCTGTCTATGTCATCATATCAGTAATTCTCCAAAAGGAAACCCAAAATTCCAAGGGGACATTTTAAACCAAAAATTCCTCTTAAGAATAGATTGCAGCTCCGCAAATTATGTTCTTGAAAAAGATGTTAAAAATCCTGCATCAAAACAGATTTTTGCCAGATGGCAAGCATTACTAGGAATTTATGATTTTGACATAGAATACATTAAAGGAGACTTTAATAGTCTTCCTGATTATCTCTCACGTGAATTCTTGCAGGGAAATGGACCAAAAGAAGGCGGCAAAGATCATTCCTCAAAGGACCCTAAAAATTGAGAGCTCAAGACCTTCTGTAAACCTCATAAAGCCAGAGGTTAAGGAAGAAAATCTGTTCGAAGATCAAAATCAGTTTGCCATACTTGCTGAAATAGGATCTCAAACTTCAGAACCACAAACTGAATATGAATTCAAAACTTCCGTTCCACTATTTTCTATTGAGAAATATGAAGTAGACAAAGAGATAGCATAATTTATTAAGATATACTTCTCCAAAGATGACCATTCTGGTAGTGGCTACCATTTCTATATCCCTGATATGATAGGAAAAAATCCTAATTACTATGAAAATATCCTATTGGAAACAAACAGTGTCAGAATTGTGCACCACTATATGGTGTGGTTATCATATCAGTAATAGTTATCATATCAGTAATATGTTTGAATATCTTTTCCTGACTTATTGGATGCACATGATTTTGTTTCATGGTCCCGAAAAAAAAAGTTAGCGTAACTCAATGGTTTTGGTGAGCTAGCTTATTTTAGTTTTGTCGAGCATCTATTAGCACCCGTTTGGGAAACGGAATAAGCGAGTATAAGAATAATATAAGAGTGGTATATAAATGGATAGGGAAAATGATTGTTTGTTTACAGGGTATAACTTGGTATTACTAAGCCAGTTTAAACGAGTATAAGAGAGTATAACAATTCTAAGTAACTCATAGGATAAGCTATACTCAATTTAGCTATTCCTATGGGCTCACGTGTCAAATCAATTTTTTACATCTTATCACATCAAATCACCTATCAACACCTCTTATACATCAAATGGCCCACATGTCAAATCAACTTTTTTACACTTTATTTATATTTTATTCTTTATCAATCAAAAAACTCAACCTTTATTCTTACGTTTTTCAATGAGAATAAAAAAAAACATAACCAAACAGAAAATCTTTTATTCCTGTAGATTTGTTATCTATACTAGCATAATTATCTATCCAGAATAACTTAATTCCGCTATCCAAATGGGGACTTAGGGTATTGATATACTGAATTATTCTTATAATTATTCATGCAATCCTAACTTATATAGTATATAATTTACCTAATCTAGTATAATAGCTAGTAAAAAAATATAAACATTGAATTCATTCAATTATATATATACAGTTCATTTTCTAAAGGCATATTATAATGCAAAAGCGACATCAATAATGCTTATACGTAATATTTTTATTATTATTTGTCTTGAAGTTTTATATAACTTCACATGCAATCAATACATATTGAGATTCACGAAAAATCATGCACTTTCAAATAAAAAGTATATTTAAATGAATTATATAAAAATAAAAATAAAAATTACATAGAACTGTATCTAACAGCGACCGAAGCATCAATAGAAATAAATTCAGCGATGCTACGGCGAATCAATACGTATAGTCAATTAAAAACATTATATTCTTTAAACACTGTATCAATAGTGACAATTTTTAATTAGAATGTTGTTACACTCAGTTAGAAAGTCCAATAATTTCTTAGACTCCATGTTAGACTGTCGACATGGAATTTTTTTTTTAATGCTACGTCAACTCTCCAAAAAAGCAGTTGAAAATTTCCCTCAAAAGTTCTCACCGATTTTTTTTTGATCCATTACTCTGTCATTCCTCTTTTTTTAATCAATTAAAAGCATTTCATTTACTGTTTCTTTCTCTCTCTCAAACTTTGCATCAACCACCACAGACCAGCAACAACTCCATGAAAATGCACTAAATATTCCTTGTTTACAGTTATTGGACCAAAAATAGGTATACGCATTGTTTGCACAAGATTCCAACATTTATTCCTCTGTTTCGAATGTTTTATCATCGTTCGTGACAACCTTTTCGTCGAAGGTTGTATCGTTGTAAAGTTTAAAAGATGACAATTCAAGTCTGTTCACCACTGTTCCATCATAGACAACCTACTTTTTCTCTTTTTTTCTTTAATGCATATACACATATGGTTATTATGTGTATATCCACTAAAATATCGCATGTCAATGCAGTTGGTTGTTATGGACCAAATGGAGACGAATGATTCAGAACAAATTAGAGAGAGCGTTGATGCTGAACACCGAGCTGAAGGAAACCGCGATGAACAAGCTGAAGACATTGGACACTACGAAGCAAATATAGAGTTGATGACTGGCATGAAGTTTAATAGTATTGAGGAAGCATTTTCTCGGTACAAGGCATTTGTTTCTCACTGTGGTTTTGGTGTCATGAGGAGTGGAAGAAGATTCACTCCCGATGGTGACTTGAAGGCAATTATTTTTGCATGTTCGAATGAGAAAAAATTGAGAAAGAAGAAGGGCGAAACTACTACAATCACGAGCGTCTCTCAAGCCCGGTGTAAACCCACTTGCAAAACCAATTGCAAAGCTAGGATGCAAATCAAAATGTTCGGTGATGGAAAATTGGTGTTAGATCTTCTTGTTCTTGAACACAATCATGAAGTGAGCCAAAACTCTCATGATTTCACAGATGTCATCATGCACTGACTGCACATGCTATGAAACAATTGGCTATTAATGATGCTACCGGACTTCCTCCGTGCAAGACATTCAACGCACTAGCATACGAAGGAGGAGGTTACGACAATCTTCCATACACTGGACAAGACTGTCGGCATTATCTTAAAAAAGTGAGACGCCTGCAGCTCGGAGAGGGAGACACTGAAGCGCTACTACAATATTTCAGCAAGCAACAGAAGTTGAATGCCTGTTTCTTTCATAGGATCGATTTGGATGAAGAGGGTAAGTTGAAAAATGTATTTTGGGCAGATGCACGTTGTCGAGCCGGTATCACAATTTTGGAGATGTTGTGTCATTTGACACAACATATCTAACTAACCGGTACGCAATGCCATTCACACCCTTCGTAGAAGTGAATCATCATGGGCAGTCAATTTTGCTAGGTTGTGGATTGCTTGCTAATGAGACGATAGAAACCTATGTATGGTTATTCAAGTCTTGATTAACTTATATTGGTAACCTTCTTCTAGCCACAATAATAACAGGTCAGTGTAAGTCGATTGAAGGTGCCATCAAAGAAGTGTTCCCCATGTATAGGCGTCACCTTTGTC
Source organism: Acorus calamus (assembly GCA_030737845.1). Classification (NCBI taxonomy): domain Eukaryota; kingdom Viridiplantae; phylum Streptophyta; class Magnoliopsida; order Acorales; family Acoraceae; genus Acorus; species Acorus calamus. The sequence continues at coordinate 15,336,488 of CM060864.1, read as the reverse complement.
TCTCGCACATCCTAAAAAAAGTTCCATAAAAGCTGTGTAAGGTGAAGTGATTTTTAATTTCTGTAATTGGCTACTTGTTTTAACCATGTATAGTATTTAATATGTTTCCACTGGTACATACACAATTTAATCGAGTATATACATGATGGGTTCCTGTCATGTAGATAAAAGGTTGAACTTACGAAAGCATGTGACTTAATAATTTTGTACATGCATTTTTATAATTGTACATACCATTCAGGTTGAATGGTACAAAGAATTGAAGGATAACCTTGGCAACCTCGTCTACGATTGTTTAACCGTTGATGAATTTGAAGTTGGGTGGCAGAATATAATTGAGGGTCATCACATAGAGGACAATCACTACTACAATTTCTGACATTGATCACAGTTGTTTTGATCACGCTTTTAAAAAAAACGTGATCATAATATGATCACGTTTTTTTTAAAACCGTAATCTTTAAAATATATATGATCACATGTTTTAGTAAAACGTGATCTTTAATACCATAAAGATCACGGTATATTTAAATCCGTGATTGTTTAATAAATATTTAATCATGGTTAACTGAAAGCGTGATTGTTTTCTAAATAAAAGATTATGCTTTAAATAAAAGCGTGATTGTTTTTTAATTAATAGATCACGTTATCATAAAAAGCGTGATCGTTTCTTTAATAAAAGATCACGCTTTAAATGAAACCGTGATCGTTAACTAAATAAAAAAAACCTAATGTGGTCCCCTAGAATCCCATTCGACCCCACATCGCGACCCCATCTTTCCAAATCCTCCTCTGCCGGCCCCACCTACTAGCCCCCCGACTCCAGCCCCTCCGTCGCCGCTACCGCCCTCGCCGCCCGCTGCAGACGTTGCCGTTGTCGCCGCCGCCGCTGCTGACGCTACCACTGCCTCCGCCGCTGTCGACGCCGCTGCCGCTGCTGTTGCCATTGTCGCTTCCCCCTCAGCCTGAAGATTTAGCCCTCTCTGCCGCTGCCCCTTTCCCCTCCGTCGACCGCTGCCATTGCCGCTGCCGCTTCCCCCATTCATCCTCTGTTAGCGGGTATGTCTCTCTCGCCCTTTGATTGCCTCTCTCCTTCTCCACGGGCCTCACCGGCTGCAATGGATGTGATGAATGTTTGAATCAGTGGGTATTTGAATAATATGGTATGGTTTGAAATCTTTAAATTTTCATTGAATCAAAGGTTGATTATGTGTAATATGAATCACATTCGTAGAAAGTGATATACTTCCCACTTTATTTTTTTCTTCTGTGCTTTGGTGTGCAATATGAATCACATATTTTATAGATTGTTATTTTTATTTTTATTCGTAGAAAGTGATTATGTGCAATATGAATCACATATTTTATAGATTGTTTTTTAACTGTTGCTATGCTTTGGTGTCTTGTTGAAGCTTATGATGATATAGTCCTTGAATCATCTCCATATTTTATAGGCTTTGTTTTGTCATAGAAAGAATTAAAAAAATCATGTAGGCAGGTACAGAGACTGGTAAGGAAACAGCATGTAATTCCACCATGATTTGGAAATTCTGCAGGAGCTACTTTGTAACCATAGGAACTTATGAGTTCTGAGGTGGTGTGAATTTAGATATGAATAGTTTATCTTTGATTCTGTATCCATGAATATATAGTATGACGAAGAGCAACGACTTTCATTTGATGATGAAATCCAGGGTGAACCCTGATCTTACCTTTAAATACAGGAAGTTGAATGACAGTAATTCATCTGTGAATCTATAATTTCTTTTTATCATGCCATACTTTTTCCAAGTTGACTAAAATTGTCTCTTCTATTGTTAAATAATTTGTTGCTGTCTCTGAGAGATTCTTCTAAGACCCACTTGCATGGGGGGTTTTATTGTATAAAGTTGACATCTTTATGTTGCATAATTAAATTAAGCTTGCTTGTCATTTATTTTGTTTGGGGGTTGGGTATCCCATAATCATTAAAAAAAAGATGACTTTATACTATTGGCAGTAGATTATCTGTTTTGGATTTGAGATAATAAAACAATTGAAAGAAACAAATATTATATCATTTCAAGAGGTAGGATATTGTGATTCAATGTCTAGCTTGATTCTTTTCCAAGCTCTTCTTTTTTTAATATACCATTCGTGCCCATTTATATCCGTAATTGACACTGTCCATTTTTATCATATGCCGTTGTGGATTTGGTCTCCTCCATTCATAATACCATTCTCTGTGTATTATATTTCTAAGCTGCCCAATAGGACAGAAAATGCTTCTCCATATTTAGGTGAATATTGTCTTTATTATCATATGTGAAATATCTCTCTCCCACTTGGTCATTAGCAAAAAAAACTGTTTGAGCTCAAGATGCAGCCAACCCTTGGGTCACATCTGGAAACTACAGTCACCATCCTGATTTGTTAGTGAAGAATTGAAGATAAACAACAAACAGAGCTTTCCTTATTTGTTATTGTCAATTGTAAAAAAAACTTTGAAGTTCCCCATCTCTTTTAACTGACTCTGATTGATCAAACTTTTGAAACCTCTACTTCCCATTAATTAAACTACTTTTAACTTTGAAAGAAATATAAAATAAATAGTAAGGGACGATTTGATCCTGGGATTATTATGTCTTTTTGATTGTTTGTATTGGCTACAATAACTTCAAATACATGAGAATGAAATATTTTGGGAATCTTAAAAAAAAAAACAACATTGAATGCTTCACAGGTTTTGAGTGCCCCACATTTACAAACATTAGGTAGGGATTCGATTTGTGCTCAGACCAAACGTGTCTGGTGGATGATATATTTTATGTTTTATTTTTGTTGAAATGGGTATATATTTTTTACATGTTTGTTTAGGACCACCTATAGTTTCCCATACGTGTCATTGGCATACAGGAATGTGGAGATATGTATATTTTATTTGTTCTAACAAATATTCGCTAATTTCAGCTATTTGCATAAGTTGATGGTAGATTCACATGAACCATTAAGATATGGATTTGTCAATCCATCCATATTTGCCTCCAACAAATATGAAGAAGGTGCACGAGAGCTACAACAACGGTTTCTTAAAGCTTTTGACTCTCATGAAGTGTTTTTTGTCCCTCTCAACCCTGGGTAATTTTTCTTATTGTATAAATTATTATACTATTTATTAATGTTATATTCATGTGTTATTTTTAATCTCATGTCATATTTTTTTATATAATTTAGGAATCATTGGATCTTGTTGATCATTAATCCAAAACAACAGATTATTTATTATCTGGATCCATTAAACAATGACATTATAAAGCGGATCAAAATAGTCATAAACTTGTAAGTATTATATTAATTGCTCAATTTAAGCATTTGATATGTTTTAACAAATTTATGAATTTTATGTTTTCCTTGATTTGAAGGGGAGTGAAATCGTACAATACACTCATCGGGGTTTCTTCAAAGAAGAATTCACAATGGATTCAAGTCTCAGTATGACTTTTCATATTTTAAAATTTATTTTTAATCATAAATTTGATTGTTTTTCATATGTAAAATTTTAGTGCCCAAAACAAAGGGGGAACATCGAGTGTGGTTATTTTGTTATGAAGTATATGAGGACCTCATCGACAATCAAGACATACCCATTCAACAAAGGATAAGATCAATATTATTCTTGTACACATTGTTTTGATTGTTATAATAAAATTTATCGACTAATAATATATTTGGTACAGTTTAATGGAATATCCACCTATACTGAAGATGAAATAAATGGATTGCGGCTTGACTGGATCAATGTAATTCAAGAACAAATGTAGCACGTTGATGTATGCTTGCATAGTTCCAATTTTTGAGGTATTATTATCCCTTTTGGACTTTAGCAATATTTTGCTCTTTATTAATATTTATTGAATCTCACAAGTCAATTATTGAATCTTTTTTTCATTTCAGGTAGTTCTAAAATTTATCTACTTTGCAGCTCATTGGATAATCTCTTTTTGTATGTAGATCGAATTGTGAGGCGAAGGTCATGGACTTAATTTTTTTTTTGCTTTTTTGTGATGAAAAAAATACATAAGTTACACTTATTGTGGTTTTCTTTGACTTATAATTGTTTATAATACAATTATGTGTGAGAAACAATACTTGTACGAAGTTTGATTCATATCAGAGGAATGAAAGTATTTTTAATGAGCATTTCTCTTTTGTTGTGTGAATTGAATTGTAAGAGCAGCTACAATCAATATATGAAATTAGTAAATTGGGATTTTTTGATAATTTAAGATCACAGATAGTTTATAAAGCGTGATCTTAAATAATGTAAAGATCACAGATTATTAATAAAGCGTGATCGAAAAGAATATAAAGATCACGGTTATTCTTAAAACTGTGATCGTTTGGATATGAAATATCACGTTTTATAAAATAAGCGTGATCGATTCTTATATAACAATCACGTTTTTTTATAAAACCGTGATCATTTATCACTTTTGATCACGCTTTCGAACCGTGATTAAAAATATGATATAAACAATCACGCCCTCGTAGATCACGGTTTAAAACCGTGATCAAATGTCTTTAATCACGGTTTTAAACCGTGATCAATGTCAGAAATTGTAGTAGTGAATTCATGGCTGAACTGCTTGTATGAGGACCGTCATCGATGGGTGCTGGTTTTTGTGAAGAAAATGTTTTGGGTTGACATGTCCACTACCCAACGTAGTGAAAACATGAATGCTTGCTTTGATGATTACCTAACATCGAAGACAATGCTGAAATAGTTCGTCTATCAATACGAGAATGCGCATAGGAACAAAAAAGAGAAAGAGGCCCTTGAGGATTTCCATTCCTTTCATTCTACCCCACAACTTATTTCTCCACTGAAGATGGAAGAACAGTTATCCAATGCATATACCATTAACATGTTCAGAAAGTTTCAGGATGAGTTGAGGCAACCAATCTACTCAATCACACATGCATTGGAAATGAAGATGACTGGAAAAAATTTCAAGTCATTGAGATAGTGAAAACAAACCGCGGAGAGAATAAGCAGTTAAGATTTGATGATTTGTACAAAGGAGCAACGGAAGAGGTGAGTTGCATCTGCAAATCATTTGAATTTCATGGAATTTTGTGTCGCCATGCTCTATGCATTCTTCATTCTGAATTTGTGACTGAAATGACCGATAAATACTTAATGAATCGGTGGAGAAAAGATTTTAAACGCATTCATTCATTGGCGACTACCAAAAAATCCAAGTCCATGTTGAACATACTGATGGAGTATGACAACCTATATAATTTGGGTTTGCACACTGTCTTGTGGAGATGGTGAGTTCATTTTCTGATGAATTTATATTTATTGCGACTCTATTTGAGGAAGTGAAGGCGAGAACAACGAATCACATCTCCACACTGGTTGATGCAAGCATGGCTTACCAGCCTAATTCAACAGGTCAATTGACTAACCATGCAAGTAATAATATAGCAAACTGTGAGAAGGTGCTCGATCCTATAGTAGCACAGGCGAAGTGTCGTCCGAAGAGCTAAATGAAGGTTTTACAGTGAGAAATTGCCATCAACAGGCTTAAAAATGTATGTGCCACATAATACCAGTACATACCATTTGTGCTACCGTATATAACTTTCCTCTTTATATTTAAGAAAATAAAAAAGATGGAGCAGCGACATGAGAGGTCAATCACTTCAGTTCAGGACATTGGGATGAGATTAGAAATACAAAGTTCACAACAGAGTTTTCAGATGGGATCACAATCACACCAGCTAGATGAAGAATTTGACATGTGGATGACGTAATAGATGTAAAATACCCATAATTTGGTTATTTATAAGAAGTGAATCTTTTGTTTCATTGATTGCTCCTTATTCATGTCACTTGCATATACAAGCTAAGGTTATTTATAAGATGTGAATCTTTTGTTTCGTTGATCGCTTCTTATTCGTGTTACTTGCACATACATACTAAGGTTACACCAACGAATCCACGCGCGTACCATCCTCTTTAGCATGTAACAAATCAACAAACACATTTCAAAACAATCTATTAGCATAAATAATCATAGAAGGGTGCTATATAATAACCACTTAGCATATTCCAAATCTCCTCAGCATATAATAAATCACGTAACAAAGTACTGATGTACAATCAGTCAATGACAAATTGTCACATGAGGCATATACAAAATACTGTTAAGCATATACCTATCTTCTTTAGCATATAACAATCCAACCAAACACATTCCTCTATAATCAGTCAATAACATATAACAATCCAACCAAACATATTCCTGTACAATCAGTCAATAATAAAACATCTCAGAAAACATACATCAGCATATAAGAAATCAATATCAAATTTCGTGCACATTAGATATAAATAAATAACACTAAAAAAAAGAAAATCAGTAATGAATGAATAATCCGTAAGCAGTACATACTACCCTAATATAAGTATATAGCAGTTTAAGAAGGTATATGATTATATAGCATGAACGTTTTTTTTTTAATATAGCATATTTGACCAAATTTTTTAATCTGCAATATTTATTTTTAAAGATACAAGATAAGATTAAAAACAATTGAAACACCTAGACATTGAATGAAAGACAGCAATTTATGAAACCATATGATATGCAAAGAAAATAAGGAAATAAAGAATCTCTGTGAAAAAATGATTATGAAAGCATATGCTAACATGAGAAAATATGGATAATAAGAATCTTTGTGAAAAATACCTTTTTGAAACCATATACTACCATAACAAAATAAGAAAATAAAGAATTTCTGTGCAAAATGAATAATTAAACCATATGCTTACAAAAAAAAATGAATATCTACAAAAACATAACTTATTAAACAAAACCATATGCTAACTAAAGAAAATAAGGAAAACAAGCATATATGTAAAAACATAATTTATGAAGCTATATGCTAACAAAAGTAAATAAGGAAGCAACAATCAAAATGGAGACAATGGTAAAGACGCAGAAGATCCATGCTTCAAAGACAGTGTAGACGCAGCAGAGGTACCACACTAGTAAAATGGTGAAGATAATGGTGAAATACTACACTTGCAGACGCCGATAGTAAGCCATATCCCTAATATCAGAGGGTGAGTGAGAGAGGCGAAAGGAAGAGAGATAGAGAGAGGAAGAGATTTTATTTTGTGAAAGACGAAAGGGTTGGTCAAAGAGAGTATGTGAGTCTTCTGGATGTAAGAGGAGAGAGAAGAAGTTGCAATAAAATACGATGAAAGTTGAAAGCTTTATGTCAGGCCTTATCATCAGCTTGTCCTTGATAGTTACGCCAGATATGTTTGTGTTTCATGGTATATACCAAATAACAGAAGTATATACCACATCCGTTTGAGTACGCCCAGCTTTTTCAGACTCCATATTGGTGCCTTTCGTACATTTAGAAACATCTACTCAAGCCGTCAAATCAATGTCAGTGCTCCTTTTCGAGGGGATAAGCATTCAACGCCATCCATTACTTTATTTTAAAAAATGTTATAATCATTTAATGCCTCTCAGTCGGTTCAGCGTTTTTTATTTAAAAAAATATTAAATCATTTAATGCTTATCAGTCGGTTTCGTCAGTCCGCCCTTATCGAGGAATTTTGAAATTCAAAATTCTCAAAACCCATCCGGGCCCGCCGAATGATTCCAAGTCACCCTGCTCTCGCCATGTCGGATCCTACGTGATGTCTGAGTTTGGGACGGAGAAATCGACTGAGTGTAACATTTTCCTTTTAATTATATATACCAGAGATTTGTAATTAAGGGTCATCATTTGGCCTAAGGCCCAAAATCCGGCATGCCCGACTTAAGCCTATAGGGCCAAAACCTAACCCGGGCCAATTCTAAGGGCAGGCCGCACTCGGGCCTGCTTCTGGAGGCCTGACCCTGCTCACGGGCCAGCCTGAATTGAGTTGTTTCGGACCATCTCATAGGCTCACTCATAGGCCTGTGAGGGCCATTTGAAAGAGGTGAAAGAGGGGATTGCATGCCCCCATCGATCTATCATTGGAATATATATAATGTAATCATGTTAGTTTTTCAACTAATTAATTCATATTATTTTTTATTTTTAAACATTTAATGGATTTAAACATTTTTTTAATATATATAACACATTCAATTAGTTTCATTATTATATTTTAAATTTTTATTTAAAATCAGTATACGAATACACATTGAAAATAAAAAATAAAAATAAAATAAACTTGTTTGAAATCTGGGCCTGCAGGCGCCAACCAATCCTGAGCCTGGCTCGTGGACAGGCCCTAGGCCTAGTTATTTGGCCATGGGCCAGCCCGGCCCGAGCTTGCTGGCCAAATAGGCCCGCAGGCTAGGCTTGGACCCACTTTCAAATTGTTGGGCAGGCCCGACCCGTTGCCGATGTCTATATGTAATGTAAATAGATATTTTATTGTTAAGCATATAAATATGATAAAAAAATATATATTTTTGTGCAGATATTAAATAATAATTAATTGTTCCAAGAAAGTGGGACCATCCCCCAGCCTCGTGCCATTAAAAAATGAATTTGAGTTAAGATAGAAAATCTCTATGTCGACTAATATCATTATTATTATTATTATTATTATTATTATTATTATTATTATTATTATTATTATTTGATCAAGGGACACTAGTAATAATAGGCAACTTGGACAAATAATAATACACAACACATGCTCGAATGCACCAGTGTTGTTGGATCATTTAATATGAGTTCTTTTACACTCAGTTACAAACCCAGTCTAAATCTCTGATTCCACGTCAGCCAGTCCACGTGTATTGTTTTTATTTTTATTCCACGTCAGCATCCAAAAAAGACTATCAAAATTTTTTTCTCAAAAGTTTTCTCCCATTTTTTTGAGCTGCCACCCTGTTTTGTATCCATTTTTCTCTTCCCTCATTTTTTTTGCTTTTCATTTACTGTTTCTTTCTCTCTCTCTCCCCTTGGCAGCAACCACCATAAAGCAGCTCCACGAAGACGATAACTACCACCACCCTCCATCGACGTAGATAGGGAGACGAAGGAGAGGATTTGGCGTAGGGAAATAAAAAAAGGGCATTGAAGAGGGTGATAGAGAGGTACCACAAGGAGCTCGACCCTACCATCTCCGCCGCTGTCCGTTTGGACGCTCGCCGTCTAATCCGACGGCGTTGAACGTCATTAGACTATCCATCAATGAGCTCCTGTTGCAGGTGGTGATCACAATCTATTTGATGAAATGCGTGAATCGAATTGTCGGTGCTAATGATGTGTTTGTTTATTGTTGGTGGATGCGCAGGCGGCGATGATTGGAGAGATGGAGAACCTGTGGACATGGCAGAGACATTGGTGGTGGAGAAGGAGGAGAGGGTGACGCGATCTCTATTGGAGCTCTCCGTTTGGGGGTCTCCGAGGGACCTCGCCGCTGCTCTAGCTAATGGTGGTTATGACAATGATTCATATTGATTGAGGTTATGATGGGTCTTTTGTAGATGTGTTACTTTTTTTTTGACAAGTAAAGTTAAGAATTTTTACTTGTGATTGTGATTAGTGTTTGTGATTTTTTTTGCGGGTTGGCGTTCTTGCTGTTTGAATTTGCATGTGATGCGTGAATTTTGTCATTCCATTGTATCTTTTCTATTATTAAAGGATAATAAAAATTAATGAAGAATATACCTGATCTAAGTAGGTATATACTAATATAAGGAGGTATATAACTTTTGGATGACAAACAAAGTACATGAGACTTGGGACTATAAAAATAATTATGTGTAAAGTCGTCCTGCCTTGGGTAAAAGAATATGATTGGATTTGATGTTAAAGTAAATATCAAGGATAGTCTTGTGTGTAATGCTGAGGTGCTCTCTTAGGCATTCGAACGCGGTCTATTGCTGATGAAAAATGACGACATATTCAACCATGTTCACCACCATGGACAACTTTTTCTTTTTCATTTTGGAATATGTATGTAAAGATCTTTATTACTTATATACTTACTTAAATATCATAGGTAAATCGCAGATAGTTTGTCGAAGAAGATTCACTCCCAATGGTGACTTGATTAGCTTGTATTGGGATGTTGAAATGGCATTAATCTATTGGGATGGAGTTTAATAACATAGATGAGATCAAAATTACAATGTTCACAATATAGTTTTTAGATGGGATCCCAACCACAGCAGCTAGATGAGGAATTTGGCATATATGACTTCACAAATATAGTTTTGAATAATTTTGTTATTTATAAGAAGTTAGCCTTTTGTTTCCAACATGGCGTTTACATTCCTTAATCACATTACTTATCTAATTCATACTAACGTAGCTACCTGGGAACATACGTAAGGTAACAAAGCATATAACACAATCACCAAACTCAACACACAAAATTTTTGTGTCAATCACAGAATGCATATACCTTGATAGCAAAATCATGATCACTAAACTAATATGTTCATATTAGAAACATATACATGCGGAACGTGTGAGATGTATTCATGATCGAAAGCTGATGAAGGAGATTTACTTTCGTCCACCAAAGGTGTCCCACTTGCTGAAAGACCAAAAATGATCGTCACATTCAATGGGATGAACTGAAGTTCCCTCCCCTTGATGAAGAATCTCTCCCGCACGGGGTTCCAGGAAGATAGAGTTGTCTCTAATAAGCACTTCTCCATCCCGAATGGAGGGATATCGATGAAACCCCAAAATGGAGTAGATTTGATGCCCTGCTCTGGATGTGCAGATGCCTCTCATTGAGCTCCATATTCTTCAAGAAATTAACTATTTGTGTGACTATGCACCTCGTGTTCATCGGCTTCAAAGAAGACTTTATCTTCTTTAGAAATACCTATAATAACAAAAACTCGTGCTATTAAATAATAAAGAAGCACATCAATAGTGTATGAATGGTCAAGGTATATTCTTGACAATACTTCCAATTACCATGATGGCTGAATCGATGAAAGATGAAAGTTGAAAATGGTGAATGGATTAGGGTTTCTAAGGAATGAAAAACCCTTTGAGGAGGTCTTTGATTTCTAGTTTCAAATTTTGAAACAGGAAAAAATTTGATTTAAGATTAAAAACATTGAAATAAGATTGAAATATTTGATTGATGAGACCATATGCTAAAAAAAATTAAAAACAGGGAAGAGAGTGTGTGGTGGTGTAGATATCCAGTCTCCTTCATTATCCAGTCTCCTCTTAAGAGTTGCAAAAATGGTGAAAGTCGACGGTGAGAGTGGTGACGTAAATAAAAGATGGTGAGGCAGTGAGGGAATGGAAGGGAAGAGACATTCACCAGTGAGGTGGAGAGGGAAGGCTAGAGAGAGTGTGTCTTTGTTTTGTGGAAGACGAAATATTTTTAGTTGAAGAAAGAGAGAGAGAGTGTGTTTTGTAGAAAATGAATGGGGAGAAAGAAAAGTTGTATTGGAACTCGAAATGAATAAGTGCATACAGAAAATTGATGGAACATGGTATATACCCAACTAGAAAAGTATATGCTGTTATAAAGGTGCATATACTGGTCACAGTTCAACTGTGCTTCGAGAATGGTCGATGGGACATGTGACATTGTCAGAAACATCAGCTCGACCATTTAATGTGGTGTTAGAGAGCCATTTAATGTGATGACATCGTCAAATCTGAAATTTTAAAATTTGAAACACATCGAGCCCGCCTAATTTAAATAACTACCAAAGCCACGTCATCTCAGCTTTCCACGTAGGATCTGACGTGGAGACTGAGTTTTAGACTGAGAACTAGTTAGAGTGTATCATTTTCCTTTTAATATATAGAAAATCAAATCTCTATGTCGACCAATATTATTATTATTAGGGCACTTATTAACCAATATTTATTATTAATTTTTTAGGTAACCTAATAAACCTAATTATGATATGAATCAATAAATTAATAGATTTTTTAAAATTCCAACAATACCTTTAATAAATTCACCACTTTTTTTTCTTCTTCCCTCTCGTACCCAATTTTTTTCCCTCATCTTCCACAAAAGTTTCATCCAAAAATATAAAAATGTACATCTCCTTTCATTTTTATTCGTACCTCATATCTCATATGATTGTGATACTTGTTTTAGTTTTGCTTATATGAAGATATTTTTTGTGCCAGTATATAAGGTAGTTTATTTTTATTCTTTGTTTGATTTAATGTTTTATTTTAAATATTTTATATGCACCTTCATTCTTAATTGATTTTTTTGTCATTTAAATTTATTTCAATATATTATGAATAAATGGTCTCGCATGCTTCCGACTCTGACCGGTGCTTCACATCAAATCTGTGTAAGCGGATTAGTGATAAATGAAAAAAAGGTGTGTTGTAATTTTGTTTATAGAGCAGATGTTGAAATTTAAATTTAATAAAAATTAAATTATAAGAAACACATATTAAAAAAATGGATACAAGAGGAAAAATGGAAGTAAAAAAGTTGGTGAGTTTATTAAGGGCATTGTTGGAATTTAAAAAAATATTTCAATTTAGGGTTAAAGATATCTAAGTCCCTACAAACATAGGAAAACCCATATAAGTCCATACTAAAATTGGGACAGACATACGGGTCCCTCAAAACTCATAAAAACCCAATTATCATCCTTGAGTTAAATTTCCATCTTCACGGACTGTGTACACATTGTAGTCCCTATAAACAATCATAAAGACAAATTATCCCCTGCAAAAGATAAAATTGGATTTTACATTTAATTGAATAAACATTACAGTCCGTATAAATAATCGTAAAGACAAATTGGTCCCCGTAAAAGATAAAAATGCCCTTGAAGGATTTTAACATTTAATTATGTAGACATTGCATTCTTTATAAATAGTTATAAAGACAAATAATATAATCCCTGAAATAAAATTAAATGTAAAAGTTCTTCAGGGGCATTTTGGTCTTTTACAGAAACTAATTTGTCTTTACGATTATTTATAAAGACTATAATGTCTATCCAATTAAATGTAAAAGTCTTTCAGGGGAAATTTTGTCTTTTGTAAGGATTAATTTATCTTTATAATTGTTTATAAGGACAGCAATGTGTACGCAATTTAATGTAAAAGTTTTTCAGGGGCAATTTTATCTTTTGCAGGGATTAATTTGTCTTTATGACTGTTTATAGGGACTTAAATAATGTCTATATAATTATATATGATATATTATGTGAATATTCCGTTAAGTTTGGATGGAAATTTAACTCAAGGACAATAGTTGAGTTTTTGTGAGTTTTCAGGGACTCGTACGTCTGTCCCAATTTTAATAGGGACTTATATGGGTTTTCACATGTTTGTAGGGACTTAGATGCCTTTAACCCGTCAATTTATTGATTCATATCATAATTAAATTTATTGAGTTGCCTAAAATGTTAACAATAGATGTGAGTTAACAAAAAAAAAAAAACCCCAAAAACACTCGTTAAAAAGTTAAGAAAAATGTGAAAACTCATCAATCTCGTCGAATGGGATCAAGACGGGGTCGCTCTCGCCGAATGGGGCAGGCCAGTACTCATGGGCCCGGGAGGGATCGCTTATGAGGGGCTCTCTTTCGTGCTACCCAGCCCGAACGGGGACGGGTCACTCTCGCCGAGTGAGGCCGGCCCGTATTCATGGGCCCGGGAAGGATCGCTTACGAGGGGCTCGCTTTCGTGTTGCCTAGCCTGAATGGGGATGGTTCTCTCTCGTCAAATGGGGTTGGCCCGTATTCATGGTCCCGGGAGGGATCGCTTATGAGGGGCTCGCTTTCGTGCTGCCCAACATGAACGGGGACGGGTCATTGTCGCTGGTGATATCGTTGCAGTCAGAGCACATGGTCCAGTTCCAAAAGTTGTGCTCTATTATTTCTGATGTGGGTGTATTGAATTATTAGGGAAATTTGCATTTATCCTTTTGAAAAATATCTACTTAGCGTTATACCCCACTTAAAAAGGTAATTGCACGTATACTCCCAAAAATGTATGGATCTTATTTGAGATTTCCATAAGATAAAAGAAAGAAATTTTGATAAAGCAAATAAAAAAATGAAAATTTAATTAAACAAATATAGGCATATAAATTAATATAAAATAAATTTATTTAATTCTTCTTTATCTTATATACTATTTTATAACCAATGGTTATGCACGAATCAAGAAAGAACTTAAAAATACTATAAAAAAATTAAAATAATGTAATACTCTAATATAAATGTAAATATATTAAACAATTTAATCAACACTTGAAAACTGTCCAACACATCATAACTAATTAAAATTTTGTTGATAGTCCACCACACAACTTATATTTTCTAAGGCCCGTTTAGATAGAGACACAAATTATTTTAGGGTTTATACATATTCTAGGAATAGATAAATGAAATATGTGATTTTTTATTTGATAGTGTTTTTTGTTAGTCTCATCGGAAAACGTAATAATAAATGTAGAGTTGTATGATTGATAAAAAATAAAATGTGACTAAAGTGTAAAAAGTTGATTTAACATGGGAGCTCTATTGATGTATAAGAGGTGATGACATGTGATTTGATGTGATGACATGTAATTTGACAAGTGGGTCCCCTTATACCAGTGGAAAAATAACACAATTTCAAGGGGGCCTGGAATACAAATATCAGCTTATTCTCACCTAATTTTGCATAGTTATACCCACTTATTCTCTCTACCTTAACACCTTTTTTTTGTTTATTCTCCTCTATTTTCACAAATTCCTTCCTTATTCTTCGACCCAAATGCCCTCTGCACAACGATTAAATTTTCTAAGGGTATACATGTAATTACCTTTTTAAGCGGGGTATAAAGCCAAATATATGTTTTTCCAGGGGTATTACATGCAATCCCAAAATTTAATGCCCCAATGGTCATAAGGGCGTATTAGTCCATTTATGTCATTTATGCAATCCCAGAATATTCTACTTTTATTTAACAAAACTTAACTCAGGAATATATGTGCATAATGAGTAAATTTTCTAAATATATACTGTATACGTTCAATTACCTTTTTAAACGGGGTATATGAATATTTGATGAAATGAGGCAGGAACATGCACATACACTAATTTTTAAGGTTACGTGCATTTAACCAAAAATAAAAATAAAAAAACCAATGTTTAGTTCCTCAATTTTTGGTGCTTGCTTTTCGTCCCCAGTGGCCATAGCACAACGGTTTAGGGTTTGTCTGGTTAAAGGGGAGGTCTTGAGTTCGAGTCTTGACGCTGACTTACTCACCTGTTTGTTGGCGATTATTCAAAAGAATTTTCCGTGGGACTGGGGCAAACAGGCGGATGTAGCTTTCCCAGCTCGACCGTGAGGTCAGCCACGAAGAGTCCTTCCGATATCCAAAAAAAAAAAAAAAAAAATTGGGTGCTTGAGAGTTGAGAATGCCAGGACAAAATAAATAGGTTCAAAGCTTGGATGAGCTTGTTACACACAAGCAATCTCGTATTTTTATATATTTTATTTATATTTTTCACAGAGAGATATAAGTGGGTCCATTTCCACTTCACAAAATAAGTAGTTCATTTTTTCATACTCAGCCGGGCTGAAATAACGAGGAATATTAAAAAATAAGTGTTTAAAATGCTAAAATAAATAAAAATTATATGTTAAAATTAATTGATATAAAATTATATAATTATTTATGCTACTCCTGGAATTAAGTTATTATAGGTTATTCGACCAATTTGAATAAGTGAGTCTCAACTATCATCATCTTTTGTAAATCAAGGAGTTTACATGTCAAATCATTTTTTTATTTTTTATAAATCAATGTCCACACCTTATTCACATTTCATCCATAATTTACGTTGCCCTGAGGATCAAATCCATTTGATAAACTCCCTTTGGTGTCAATTCTCAATTGATTGTCTATTTGACTTTTACAGAAAAGTTAAAAAAGTAAAATACATTTATTACCTTGCATTTAAAACCCACCCATTCAAACCGTGTTAACTCCTTATTTTTTCGAATATAAAAAATGAATAAACCCTAACGTTGCTAAGATTTCGAGGAATTCCTTTTATATCCCCTTAAACCATCAGTCACTTCAAAAATTCAATCCGGGGCTTGCTGATCTCCGGCGACCCCCAACCCCCAACGTTGCTAAGATTCTAGGGAATTCTTTTTATATCCTCCTAAACCATATGCTACTTCAAAAATTCAATATGGGACTTACTCATATTTGGCGACCGGCGTCACCATCCCTGGATTCCTTTTGTTACTCTCTTTCATATGAAAGGGGATTTCACCTCCTTCTAAAGGTATGCGAATTCTTACTATCTCTCCTACCGATTCTCAAGTGTTCCAAGTTCTTTTTCTTCTTCAAAGGAAGAGATCACTAACTTGAGCATCGGAAGGGCGTTAACCGACACCACATTGGTGTAAGTTGCAGGTATGCATGTCAACGGGTCAGGTCTAGACCCGGACCCAACCCGACCCAGACCCGATTACACATGTAATATACCAGATCCAATTTGGACTCGACCCGAGTTGGACCCGACCAAACAAACGGGTCGGGTTCGGGTCCACCCCGCCTTGACCCGTTGGACCCGAGACCCGATTGTTTTATTAATATATGTTCATATATTATAAGACTATTAGTACTAGTTGATACATAATTTTATTTCTTACTTAACTTATGTTTGTATTCATAAGTTCATAAATCATAATTATAACATTTTTTTCGTTGTGTTGATGTTGCAATTTACAAGAACTTGATTGTTTAATATGTAATAAACTTAGTAATATATTGTCGTCGGTTTGTTTTGGACAATTAATTTATTAGCTTTTGAATTTGTATAATTAATTAGTTTGTTGCATGATTTATGTTTATTGTTTTAGTTAATATGTTAGTGTTCATTGTATTGAATGTTGTTTAGGTTAATATTGTTTTGAATGTTTGTATAATTAGTCATGTTTATTTTTTAGGTTAATATTTTTTTTATATTAGTGGTTATTGTTTTGGATATTGTTTAATAATTCATTTACTTCTTTTGAATTGTATAAAATTATGTTCAAACATAGTCTCATTAATAATAATGTTTTATTACAAAAAATTCAAATAGAATGATAAAGCAAACAAATACATGAGCTCTTCTTTTTTTTTGTCAACCATGCGGGTTGGGTCGGACCCGGACCCGACCCGGGTCCAACGGGTGCGGATCCATATTTCCCTAGACCCGCTGGGTCCTAGGTTGGACCCGGACCCGTCGGGTCTTACCACGGGTCGGGTCCGGGTCCACCCTGACCCGACCCGACCCGTTGATAGGCTTAGTTGCAGGCACCCGAAGGAGGAAGAAGGGAGAGGAGGACGACGATGAGAACTGAAAGCCTGAAGCAGATCGTTGAAGAGAAGAGTTTGAGCCAACGCCATCTCGGGTCCACATCCAAAGCCCGGATTAGTGAGGATCCAGCCCAAGAGGGGAAAGCCAGAATTCACCCCCCCCCCCCCCAGAAATATTGAATATATATATATACGCGACCGATGAGATGCGGTCGTGCGGTCGCGATCGCGAGCCGTCCGATCGCGGGTCCATCGCATCCAACGGTCGACGTGATTCGCACTCGACCGTCCGATGCGATGGACCCGTGATCGTGGTCGCGCCGACCGCACGACCGCACCTAATCACTTCCCTCTATATATATATATATATATATATATATATATTTAATAATATTTTTTTTGTTTTTTCATTAACATTAATATTGATTTTATTCTATTAATTATTATTTGCACTTTTGCACTAAAATTATTAGAAATATAGTATAAAAAAATAAATTACTTAAAAAATTAAATAAAACACAACAACACAAAATAGACAGCATCTAGATCCGTCTTGAAATAGATGAACTGCCACATTATAAATTTCAAATACAAATATAATTTTTTAATAACAAATAAGTTTATTAAACACCTGGTCTACGACTGATAATATTAACTTCTACCGATTTTAAATTTTTTAATATTTATCAATTATGTGTATTACATAAATAAAATTAAGAGGGATAAATATCTCTCTAATTAGGTTCATAAAGAATAGTGGAGAGCACATACTATGTTACGAGATAAGACATCATTAGAATGACTGTATGTGTGTCTGGGTATATATAACAGCACCCATAACAAAAAGTATATGTTGTCATATGTACAATGCCAATCATTCAGCTTCAAATATATAAGTAAGAAGAAAATTCAAAAAATAAGAAAAGAAAAGAAAAAACCATATGTATAAAACAGCATAATATATTCCATGTTTTAAGATCTTTTCAAATTCATGTATGATCATTTGTCATGATCAGTCTAAACAGCATTTCATTTTCACACAAGCCAAATATTTCAGGAACGTCAAGATATAGAGTGATATAATAGGTGGTGGGAAATTTATGCTACAAAGTAAGTCACAATCTTCACAGCAGAAAACCAAAGGCAATCAAACTTTATATTCCATAAAATTTCATTAAACTTCTATTTAGTTAAGTAATATATGAGGAGGAAGAGCACCACAAATGATGTCACGAGGGTGGCCATTCTCCGACTCGACTTTGTCTCGAAAACCTGAACAATAAATCTCTAAACAGTCAGCATTACAGTTTGAAAGAGAAAATGTTAATACATATTTGGAATCAATATATACTTGTCTAATAAAGTTCACATTTTCACAAAAACTAAGATACGGAATGAATGTTAGGTGGTTTCATGTAATGTGTTAGGTGATGTGGCATTTGCAGGAATGACTACAGAAGTGTATTGAGTAGAAGTGTATTATTGAGTGTAACAACGCCCCATTAAAAGTTACCGAGCCACTGAGACTCCAAAAAGTAATCAGTGACCCACACTGAAATTCTACAATCAATTTTTTGTTTTTCCTTTCTCCAGAAAAGAAGAGAGTAAGAGATGGGCAAAGAAAGAGTTTAACAAATTATTTACCATTTTGAATCTGTCCATGGTCCCAGATAAAATACCCCTTGATGAGTCCATGTCATTACCCTGCATTAAACACAAGCGGGAAAACAAATGATCTGATATTTCTGAGACGAAAAAAAAAAAAACACAAAAAGAAAGCCAGAACAGAAAGTAGTTTAGTAATCATACTTACCATATGGTCCAGAATGCGATTATGAGAGTCCACTTCTTCATTAATGTCACCAGACAACTGTACAAAGGGAAGCAAAGATGCCAAAATTCAATGTGAAACACTGAATATGTAATATATAGAGTTGTAGGGATGAGAAAAAGAAATGGAATAATGCTACTTAAGCAAAAGAAAAGGTTGCAGAGGACACTTAACCCATATGACCAATGAACAAGTCCAAAATGGATATTCGACATCGTTTAATAGAAGAGACATACCAGGCAATATAAAGATGAAATCATGAAAATAAATCAACAAAACCTGGTTTACTAGGTCTTCTCAACTTTAATTGTATGGTTTCCTCCAAACAAAAGATATAATGGGTGAGTGTGTTAATTATCAATACATTTGCTTACCATTGCTTGAAAATAAGAGGCTTAACCCCTATGACCACTGACACATCTGTACAATTTCCAGGTTCATCCAGTTTTCTATCAGTAGCAGTTATGCACTTCGTTATTACTGTTGCAAATGCAGAAGACTAGTCTTCCAAACTTGGATTTTATTGTTCTTAGGATTGTGTATTTCCTACATATTTTTGTACAAACTCAAAGGACGCTTCACTTCACAAGGAAAGGAAGGGGTGATAAAGAATGTGCTACATTAGACTATACAGATTTTTCTTACCCCACTTCTTGTACCATATAGGTCTTTGCCCTACTCAAGTATTGAAGCTTCTTCAATCTTCCTACATACACAATTTCTTGGACTCGAGCTCGAACAAAAATTTAAGGAACGTGCTACATTACACTAGTACAGCTTTTTATTACCCCACTTCTTGCACCATATATATAGGGCCTTCCCCCTTCTCAAGTATTGAAGCCTTTTCCTATATAAACAATATCTTGGACTCGACCTTGAACAAAAAGTTATATAAAGTTCACATAAATCTTCACTACATGAGTGTTGATCCCCAATTTTTTTTATTGAGCAGGGTTCAGATCTCTAATACTACAAAGTAAAATTCATGTGTTGTAACACTTAGAACCCAATGTTGCCGTGGACTCTCATAATCCAGAACGTGATTATGATTTATGAAGGTCCACTTCTTCATGAATGTTGCCAGACAAGTATACAACCATACAAAAAGTAGACATTCCATGAGATGCAGAAATACAAGACCTTATCCTAATGAAACAGGCACCCCTATATAGCACATCTCGAAAACATCGAAGGGTTCCAAACAAAATTGATAAAATTTTAGGACAGGATGACAAAACATTAACATCCTATAAGTTGTGCCAAATGCCTAACTATGATTATGAAAGTCCACCTCTTCATGAATGTCACCAGACAACCGAACAAAGGTAGACATTCCAAGAGAAGCAGAAATACCAAACTTTATCAAATTGAAACAGGAACCCCTATATAACACATCTAATAAACATCAAAAGGTTCCAAACAAAATTGATAAAATTTTATGACCGGTTTAATAATACATTAACTCCTCAGTCACCATAAGTTGTGCCAAATTCCTAACAACCCAATTAGTGGGCAGGAGGACATTGAGATGATCGCCTTAATTGAGACCAGCTGACAGTGGGGTAATCTACCATACTGGTTCTACAAGTTCAGTGAATCCAACCTGGGAACTAGTTTTTAAATCCCCCATACTAGGAAATTGTCAAGACAAGAAGAAAAGAAGGCATATTGATAAAGGAATTCTTGGAGTCTATAGATCAACCAAAGAGACATTTAAACACAGCAGAGACAAACATCCTGGAAATTGGCCATAGAAAAGAAGCTAGCACTTGATGAAGCTGCAAAAATGCCAAAATTCAATGTGAAACACTGAATGTGAATAACATTTTGACTTGTAGGGACTAAGAAAGAAATGGAATAATGTTACAAAAAATTATGGAGGCGGCTTAACCCCTACAACCAATGAAATTCCCATGTAAATATCTAAAGTTCAAAATGGATATTCAACATTGTTTAAAAGAAGATAAACTGGGGCAATGCAAAGATGAAAAGAATACCGCTTAGGTCTGGGTTACTAGGTCTTCTCCACTTTTGATCGTATGGCATCCTTGAAAGAAAAAAAGAATCCTCTCCAAGAATCACAATCCTCTCCCACAGAGAGAGATTTTTTATTTATATGACAAAGGAAGTTGTGGGTTGATGACAGATCATGCATCCAATTAAGATATTTCAGATTCCCCCAGTCAAAATTCCTAATAGAACAACAAGGAATAGCTTTAATTAGATGATTTTAAGTTCAACATATGAATCTTAGTATTTCAAACTCTTGTACCAACGTTAACTCTTTGGGGTCATTCCACATTCAGCATGGAGTCTATGGATTGCTCAGAAAGAGTGCTATTTAGGATGAAAAAGAGTATATACCGAAAAAATATAGGGAGCAATTGTGGGTATTCTACAGTGTTGGGCATCCATTCTAATCGGAGAGGATCCAAACCCTTCCATGCTTGGAGAACTTTTCAAAAAGGTTGCCCTTGTTAGCAGTAGTGATATTCGTCCCTTTTATATTGTTTTTTCACTTCTACTCTTCTAGATTCCTCGTCTCCTCTTCTTCGAGGGACGACATCTTAATGTGAAGCTAAAAATTTCTTTAAAAAGACATTAATTTGCAGAAAGTAATTATGTTGTAACATTTCTTAGCATGTCATTTACCATAAAACAACATTTACAACAAAAAGAAGCAAACTAAGCTACATTTTTTTAACCAATAGGAGATTTTTTTCCCAAACTAACATATCCACTTAAGGTGCCTTTATAGAAGAAAAATGGGGAAAAGTCTACCATCATTCTAATTTTCATCAAACAGCAGAAATAAAACCTCACATTATTAATCATGCATAAAACTTCAAATAAGGTGTCAATTCCTTAAAAAATTCATAGGCAAAATTTGCAATTCAATCTCATTTCACCTAAGGGATTCCATCCCTAATGTTTCCTTTTCTATTTTTTTTTCCTCTTGATTTTATTTTTTTAAACTTTGTATGGAGATCCCTGTCACCTTTTATTCGGGGGCATCTTCCTTCATAAGAGTGCTCGAATCTTCTTCTTGTTTTTTTTTGAAAAAAAGAAAAAATCTTGTTTCACATATGACACTATATTGAAGATTGCAGCAGTACACAAAATGCTTGGAGTTTGATGATAGTTCACTAATACAACATCAAGAAAATAGATTTCATTTGTGTATTCATTGAATCAAGTATCAAACAACTAAAATATTACCCTTTTAAGTAAAATGACTCTGTCTTGCAACCCATCAAGAGCTCGATCATTGTCATGCTCATCAATCTCATGGGATGAGTAGGAAGAGGAAGCTCTTATCCCACCCTCCTCAATTCCATCAAATAGAGCAGCTCTGTTTCCACGATAATCTCTGAGAAAAAATCAAAGGAAATGACAACATAAAGTCAACAATGCAATACAATAATCAACAATCAAGAATATACATACCCTAATTATAATTCTAGATTTAATATGTATATTCGAGGTGATTGTTGGAACCTGTACACAACCCAAGTGTCATTATGGGTTTAGAATATCCATGCACTCCCTAAAATGTCATTATGGGTGATCTCGGTGATTGTTAGAACCCCTTTTTTATTGTGCATGTATTCGTACATTTCTGTTAATAAATTTTTCTTTGTGATAAAAAAAATATAATATACTTACATTACAAGGTTTTCCAAAAATTTGAATTAATAAAATTCATCTAAAACATTAGATCCACTGTAAACTCTTCAAAACATAAAACCCGTGGTTTATAAAAGACGTAAAAACTACAGTTCGTCAACAGGAGATTGAAAGCGCATGATATCTCCACGAAATAGAGATCAGCCGACACCAATCTATCCCTTTGGAGCTCCAGATGGTGGATCATAATAAATCAGAGAGAGAGAGAGAATAGGCCCTCAAATTGCGATAACTCCAAGAGAAACACGTCCAAGGGTTTTCGGAACAAAAGCAAACAATCTCGCTCGTTATCTATACCGATTAAACCCCGGATCTTCATAATTACTAACTGATCTACAAAAAATCGCTGAGTAATCCAAACGAGGACACCAAAAAAAGAAATCGATCCGCCAATTCGACAAGCAATTGAAGAAACACATCAAACGATTGTCGAATCGCTTTGAATCGAATGGGAGAGACAGAGATAGAGAGGCGCTTCAGCAGCAGAAGCACCACTTCAGATAGCAGAGCAATCGATCCCCCAATTTGACAAGCAACAGGACTTGAATCGAAACACATCTAACAATTGTTGAATCGCTTGCTTCAAATCAAATTGAATCAAAGAGAGAGAGAGAGAGAGAGAGAGAGAGAGAGAGACGGACCTTCTAGAATTCATGGCGACGTTTGGACCTTCAAAGCTAAAAACTGTAGATTTTTGGGATCCTTTTGTAGAGAGAGAGAGAGAGAGAGAGCGCGCTTAATCGACAGAGAGAGCGAGTGACGAAGATTATCATCGCTCGTGTGATTCACTTGTAAATTAGAAAATCCACTGAATCGGACGGTTCCGTGTTAGTCGGCTCCTCTACCGCCGTTTGATGCGTGTGGTTTTTGCGCCGCTGGTTTTCAAACTGGGGGGATGGTTACTCCCACCAACCCAACTGCCATCCCCAAAATATATTTGAGTGGTGGGGTTAACATGGGAGGGTAAAGGGGCCGGCAACGGATGGCTTCAGGGCACGCTTGTCAACGAGTCGTCGGGCTGAGGTGAGTTCAGATTCAATCCGTTTGATTGTCAGTCCTTCGAATCAGGTCCATATTGAGTCTCAGATGAGATTGGGTCGATGGTCAACCCATTGACAGACCTAGATCAGACTAAAAGAGATCAATAAATTTCTTAAGGGTCTAAAGTGACATCATTTGTTCTTTTTTAATAGAGTTTAGTGCATTATAAATAGTTTGTTACTATTTTAATTTTTTAATGTTTTATGACAAAAACATTTGAAATATGATTTGAATTATTATGCTTTTACATGAAATCAAAATATTGTAAAGATTTTCAAATGCTTAAGATTTTAAATGATTATTTAATATCTAGTTATAAATGATGGTTTGGATAATGAGTGTTGGGTTGGATTATAAATTTAAAAAAATCACATAGTATTTGGATCGGGTCAATCGGTCCATAGGATCGGATCGGGGTAGACCCAAACCTGACCCATTTTGATCATCAAGTCCTTCGAGTCAGATATTTACGTATTTATTGGATTGGGTTCAAGTTAGGTCCAGGCCGACCCGTGACCCATTTGACAGGACTACTTCAAAGGAGACTGCGGAGGAGGAGGGAGAGAGAGAAAGAGAGAACATAGCTTAATTGATGTGGTTAGATTGTTTGTAAGACACTTGATATAAAGACAATAATTACGAATGGTGAGAGCGCTTGTGAAGGGTCTGAAAAATATGAGCATGAGAGCGGAAGCCAAAATGCTTCACAAGAGTGATCCAAAACATCATAAGAGTATAAATGCCAATTATATATGATATAGGACAATCTCCGAGAGATATGAAAATAGCCAACCAAGAAGGATTTTATCTTGTTTTCGTCATGCGAGGTGCAACGGATTGAAGAGTGGAAGAAGAATATGGCAGTGTGCAGTCGTCGTCTACAAGATTAAAAGTTATGGCTCAATGAAAGAGAGATTGAGAGAGAGTATTAAAACTTCTTCATGAAAGAGAACTCCTTCAAAGTAAGAAGAATCCATTTTGAAACACATTTGAAAAATAAGATTTTGAATAAAATAGCTTAAATAGACTTTGATTCATGAAAAACACATTTTCTGTGCTTTTTAAAAAGCAACCCTTTTGCACTAAAAGCTGCAAGTAAATTTTTAATTAAGCTGACTTCCTGAAACCCATTTGTTAACACGTATGAACTTTCTGCTTAATTAAAAGCAGAATCGCTTCCCAATCATGTTACCAAATGGGATCTTAAAAAAAATTTTCTAAGGTGGAAAGAGGAGGATGAACGACTCTGATCTCATGAGGAGCTTCTTGTATTTTTTGGGGCCGATATATGCGTCCCATGTTAAAAGAAACCTACCCCGTTTAAAAAATGAAAACAACTTTCATGCACTGTTGAAATAAGGGGAAACCCACCCACCCCAGTTGGCATCCCATCTAGCAAAGGTGGTGAATTATGGTCGCCCAAAGGCTTGGTGAGCTAGAGCCATGGTTGTTTGACTGAGGGTTTGGCATGTGTACCTGCTCAAGTCGGCAATCACTATGGCTATTAGGTTGAAGTGGGCTTGCCCGTAGGCTCGACGAGTTAAATTTAGAGGGATCATGCATTATTTGATGTCTTCAATTTATTATTAGTGTATATACGAACCCAGGTCGGCATCCCCTATAGCGATGGTGGTGAAATCAGGTTGTCAGATGCCCCAGCGAGCTAAAGTCAGAGGGATCATGCTCTCTGTGATGTGTTCGATAGACCAATTGATGTGTGTACCAACCTAGTCGGCAACTACTCGGACGATAGTATTGAAGTATGATCTCTCAAAGGCCCGACGAGCTTATAAATCTAAGACTTACAATTTTTTTTTTCCAAAACAAAATCTTTAAAAACGGTTGAAACCCATTTTCAAATACTTCTTTAGAATCACCCCTTCACAAGAACTCAACATCCAACATGATCTCTAGTTGCTCACCCTTTCAAAATTTTGATAAAAAATACCATAAGTCATTAGGTGAATTATGATGATTAGCATGAGAAAATACACGCAAAAACTCTTTATTCAATGTAAGACAATTATATGAAACCAAGAAGTTAAAAGAAATAACCCGATACGTGATTATTATTGTCTTTAGTGTTTTTTGAGTGTACAAAATATTAATAGCCCCCCATAAAAAACTGTCAACCCCCTCCTAAGAACATATCCACATAGCATATCAAAGAAGTTCATTAACAATTTATCATCGGATACAAATATTTGTTCATGAAACACAATTAACATAAGATTGAGATCCTTGGGTTCAATGAATGAAAAAAAGATCATTGAACACCTCATATGGTTTAGAAAGTACAACATATTCTCAAAACCATAGAAAATTATACAAACCTTGAACACCTAAGGTTCAATGAAAAAAACATCAACTCTTTCTTTGAACACCTAGGGTTCAATGAAAATAACACGATGAAGAAGAAGAAGAAGAAGAAGAAGAAGAAGAGGGGGAGGAGAAGGAGGGGGAGGATGAGGTGGAGGAAGGTATCCTTGCTAACGATCGTGGCGGGCACAGAGATTGGTAATGGAGGCTAAAGAAGCACTGACGGCAGCAGCAGAAAACCTTCATGGGCTTAGGAGAGGAGAGAAGAGAAAGAAGAGAGAGAGGTAGATAAAAGAAATGGTTGGGGTGGGATTCCATTGTGAAGCTAAACATATGTATAAAGGGGTGGGATTCCATTGTGAAGCTAAACATATGTATAAAGGGGTGGGTTTCTTGATAGGCAAATATGCATGGGGTGGATCAGATAACAAGGTGTGTTTTTTGAATATTAGTGTGGGTATATCCGTCCTCTGTATTTTTGAGGAAGAATCCTTTTATTTAAATGATGGATTTATGAGAGTTTTATATTAATAGTGTTTCAGAATATTTCAAAATATTCTATCAATTAAGAAGATGTTACATAATTTAAATTTCATCGATTAAGGGGATGTTACACAATTCAGATCCCTTCAATTAAGGAAGTGTTACCCAATTCAAAATACCTAAGGGACTGTAATAATTGTTTCATTGAAGCCTCTCTAGAAAGTTCTATAGAGCTCGGATCATTTACGGTGGGAGTTCAATATTGTTAGACTAGCTTTAATATGAAAAGCAATAATGCATATGATAATAAATGTATATATCTTCAGTCATATATACATATAAAGCATATATGACCTTTCATGTGACTAAAAAAGAGCTAAGATAAGATTGGATGAAGCGAAGTGAAGTCTTTACAGAATTCAAAAATCCATTTTCAAATGTTAGAGTTTCTAATTGAGAAAATAATTGAAAGTATGGCAAAAGCGATTGTATGAAATTATAATTCCCCAAAATGAGGTAAAAAAAATATGAGCTACATGCCCCTTATGCGGATGACCTAGTGATTATGGGACATAGGTTTTGAGTCTTGTTTGTTTGTAAAACTACAAAATTTGTGTATGCAAATTTTAAACCAGTTTAATGCTCCACAATTTCTCAACTAAGCTTACCAACTTTTCATAGTAATATAGTCTGATCTAAGCTTACCAACGAATCGGATCCTAACCCATACATGGTCAGTTTGACAAACTAGTCCAAAAGAAGAAATCATCATTTCCAGGATTCAAACTCTTACATGTGATTTTAGAAATGCATTCAAATATGTTTATGCAACGAGTATGAATGTCTCCCTTTCTATGTTTATGTAATGAGTATGAATGTCTCCCTCTCTATGTTTATGTAATGAGTATGAAATGCATTCGAATATTTTTATGGATATGTAATGAGTATGAAATGCATTCAAATATATTTATATAATGAGTTCGTAATGAGCATAAAGAAAGAGAGAGAGAGGGAGAGAGAGAGAGAAATCTATTTTCCCTTTCTTTCTCTTTCTCTTTCTACTCCACCTCCCTCCGCCACCTCTCCAGCAGCAGCCGTCTCCGCCCCACCCCCACCCCCAAGCCACCACCCTCCTCCCTCACTCTTCCCTTCCCCTTCCCCTTCCCATTATTATTATATTTGGAACACTCCCCCTAGGGGTAGTAGATGAACCAAATGAGCCGAGCTTTGACCTGTTCAAACTCAGCTCGGCTCGAGATCGAGATTAATTTCGTGTTCAAGTTCAGCTCGTTTGGCTCATGAAAAGCTTGGTTGAAGCTCAGCTCGACTCATTTATTAAACGAGCCAAACCGAAGCTCAAACTAAGGTTCGGCTCACTTCGGTTCGGCTCGGGCTCATTTAGCTAAAAAAACTTTTGTTTAACATTTGAGAAATCACATTTCACAAATCACATCATCTTATACATGTGAAAATGACATAAGTTCAGGCTCAAACTCGACTCAGGTTTGTTGTTTCACCATTTTTATGTTAAGTAATGAACTCGTATAGGCTCGGGCTCGGCTCATTTACAAATCAAGCTTTAAAAAGTGTTAAAGTTCGGTTCACTTGTCTAATCGAACGAGACTGAACGAGCTTTAACCTAGTTGAATGCAAGCCGAGCCTAAGTTGTTCGGCTCGTTTACCACCCCTACTCTCCCCTCCCCCAGTTTACCAATCCTATCATCCAAAAAAATAATTTGAATTGTGGGATTGGTAAATTGGCTGGTCCGAGTAGTTGCTCCCATTAAAGATACCAAATCCAACAAAAGATTGCATGTGCATCCATTTTCACCCCCCTAGAGCAAATCTCGGAATGTAAACACCAATAAAATCTGTCAAAGTAGACAAGGAAAAAAAAAAAAAAAAGATGGAATGGAAAGGCAAAGTGAGTGCCCAAGTGAGATCTTTCAAGGCGGAGCAAGCCTGGTCACTCCTGAAGGACTTCGGCGACCTCCACAGGTGGGTCCCCTCCCTCCACACGTGCGAGATCCTCGAAGGGGTCAACGGCCCACTGAGAGACTTCTCGGGCTGGACCCGGTCAACAGGTCCTACCGTTACGAGATCGTGGAGAACAACAAGGGGTTCGGGAGGTACGAGGCGAAGATCAGAGAGGTCGACGGGTTGAACGGTTGTGATTGCGTGATCGAGTGGTCCTTCGCGGCGGAGCCTGTGGAGGGTTATGACGAGGTGCGGGTGGGGGAGTTGGTGGCAGAGATGGCTGAGAGGGTTGGACCGTTAGAGAGGCTTTGAGGGCTGGTGTTTAATTACTGTCTGTTTTCTTTGGTTGTTTAAGTTGTTTTCTTTGGCTTTTTTTTTAAAGGCACTTTTGAATATGTGTTTGGACAAACTCTGCGTGGAGTTTTATGCATTTTTAGTATTTAATTTTTTTAATTTTATTTTTATTTTTCTAGGTTAAAAATATGGGAAGCTTACAAAACAAACGTACGTTTTTTTAAGGCTGACTTTGAAATATAAAATTTTAAAAATTTCAATGTTTCAACCGTACATTCAAAAGCAACATTCGGCTTTAAGATTTTGTTGATCCCGTGATTGAAATCGTTGTTATTTCTAATAAAAATGCAGCACTGAGATTGAATCCACATTTGGGAGTTTCCAGATTTTCCAACGCAAAATCCTCATCGGATCCAAAAGGGACATCTGATTTATCCCTCTATGCTATGAATCCATACAATATTTTGAAGTATATATTTCATTTTCTTTTTGGAATTAGGGTTGGTATTAAAAGGGATTAGAACCAAGGATGCAATATGGACTGTTGAAGTCTAACCGATTTCTAGACAAGTATGGGGTAAAGTTGGGTTGGGTTTAATTTTGAGGGTTGAATTGGACTGGGTTTAAGTTGGCTACTCCACTTTTGAGTTGGATTCAGGTTGACGTACATGTCATTTGTGGAAAGATATGTAGGAGTAGGACTGTTCAAAGTAAAATCTCTTTGATAATGCTAAGAAACATATGGTATAACTGTGGAATAGAATTGTATTAATAATTTTATTATTGTTGGGTGCGTTTGGTTGCGTGATTGCATAGCGTTTGCGATTGCAGGAATCTGCATTTGCAATCGTGCAACCAAACAGTTTTGCAATCGCAGTTTTATACCTAGCAATTACAAGCAAATAGTGCCCAAAAGCTACGATTTCAAAAAGCTGAAAAAGTGAGCTTTCTAAATAATCAATTTTGCAATCGCAGATTCCTGCATAATCAATTTTGCAATCGCGCAACCAAACGCACCAAGTTTAAGTTAGTTTTATTGTAGGTGGAATATGAAATGTCCTTCCCCTTCAAATATTTTATTCACCGACTCACTTTCGTTCAAGCTAATCCAGTGAATGACTATTCAGGTTTACCGCAGTTTATTATTTATCCTATGAAATTTGATATCTATATAAAATGCCTTCCTGATCACATGCCATTGGATCCAAGAACTTAAATGCATTAATTGCAATTTAAGCAAGATCCTTGTGGATGCAAAATGATATTAAATAAAAGATGTCATATTAAATGCTATGTTATTATTGAAATCTGATAAAAATTTCTTCTGGGTTTTATACCATTGAAAAACATTATATTTATTTTTTCACCATCACAAATAGTCTATTTACTTGTATACCATTAAAATATTTAAAAATTATGTATTTTTATCATCTGTTAAAGATATTAGATTAGATTTGTTATTATCTTAGTTTATTATTATATTAGTTTGTTATTATCTTAGTGTGTTACACGTGTAACACCATCTTGTACTATTATATAAGAGTTTTAGTTCCTCTCTAATAGAAAAAGAGTTTTAGAGCTCTAGTCTGTCCGGTGCACTCTCCATAACCGTCAGATCATCATCCGTCTGCCGCCTGCCTCGTTCGGACTCCGAATCTAGTCATCCAGGTACTCATTTTGATCATTTTTTCGTTCTCTACACATCTGTGTGTGTCTTTTCTTCATCGGAGATCTCTATTATTCTGTCCTCTTTGCTTAAATTTTTCTACGGTCATCCGTGCCTCTTTACTTTGTGCTTCATGCACACGACCTATTTCTTTATGCAACATTTCTGTTTTCGCACACGTCTTCTTTATGTGCGATCGTCGTTCTTCTTTTTCTTGGATCTTCTTCTTCTTTGAGATCCTGTTCGTAGCGTTGTCATCTTCGCACGCTACTGTCGTCATCATCTCTGCGTGCCATCTTCTTTGCACGCCGTCGTCGTTCGCCAAGTGGCGTCGTTTTTATGCAGCATCGCTGTCTCTGTGCGCTATCGTATTTGCGCACCGTCGTTTCGTGTGCCGTTGTTTTCGCGCATTGTTGTCTCTGTGCGCCGTTGTTCCCACGCACCATCGTTTTCGTGCGCTGTCGTCCTCACGCACCTTCGTTTTTCGTGCGCCGTCGTTGTATTTGCGAACTGTCGTTTCCTTTATTCTTCTTCTCTGTCAGCACACCTCTCTTCTTGCGCTAGTCTGCACCATTTGCGTCGTCATTCGCGTCGCGTTTCTTCTACTTCTTCTTCTCCGTTGGCGCATGTTCGTGCTCGTCTACACCAACCGCCACCGGCCGTCCATCACTGTCCCAACCGTCGTCTCATTTTTATGCAAACTCTAAGGGTTCTACCCTTCAGAGTTTGGGAGAGGGTGTTAAAGAATCTCCACCACCATTGTCCGCGTGTTGTCTCCGCTACCTGTCCGCGTTCATCTGTGCCCTCCGTCTTCTCCTTGAGCCTCCGCGAGCCCTACGTGCATCATCTGATCTAGTGGACCAACAATTCTGACTGACTCAAAGAGCGAGAGCGACTCTGACTGATTCAAAGAGCGGGAGCGACTCTGACTGACTCAAGAAGAGTGGGAGCAACTCTGACTGACTCAAAGAGCGGGAGCGACTCTAACTGACTCAAGAAGAGCGGGAGCGACTCTGACTGACTCAAAGAGCGGGAGCGACTCTGACTGACTCAAGAGGAACGGGAGCGACTTCGACTGACTCAAGAAGAGTGGGAGCGAAGTGATGGATCCAAGAGACAAATGACGATTACCAATTCACAAAAATGAATTGGAGGTGTTTGAAATAAGAGTTTTAGTTTATCATTTTTGTGTAAACTCTAAGAGTACAACCCTTCAGAGTTTAGGAGAAGGTGTTAAAGATATTAGATTAGATTTGTTATTATCTTAGTTTGTTATTATATTAGTTTGTTGTTATCTTAGTGTGTTACACGTGTAACACCATCTTGTACTATTATATAAGGGTTTTAGTCCCTCTCTAATATAAAAAGAGTTTTAGGGTTTCATTATTATTTTCTCCCTCTTATTTCTAACATCATCCTAGTTAATTTCCATCAAATTTTCTATTAACACCATTAATGTCATGGAGAAATGACTAAAATACCCTGAATTTTTATTTTCATATTTACCATTACAAAATATAACAATTATTTTTATACCATGAAAAATATTATAAGAAAAGAAAAAACACATTAAAATATGAAATACAAAAAAAAGCCCCTATCATGTAAAATATGGCCAAAAATCAGATGTAGTCAATTGATTTATGTTAAGGTACCATATTAATGATTGTTGATGAAGAATGATGAAACCCACCATAATTGAGGAAGGAGTAAAAAACCCTAACTCTTGATTCATAAAAAAAAGGAAAGAAGGAAGGAGAGGAAGAAAGACATGTATAATTTGGAAAGAACAAAAAACCAATTATATTATTGTGTCTAACTATTATTAACATTATGGAAGATATCACATCAGGGTTCTTTTTGTCATTTTTAATTATTGGTTAGAAAATTAACTCTAGTTAATCTTTTTTTTGTTTTAAAAAATGACGGAATAGTACATTTGTTCATTAAGAAACATTTTAATGGTATTCTAGTAAATATACTATTAGTAATGGTAAAAAAAATAAATACCATGTTTTTAATGGTATACATGCAAAAAAAAACCTTTTCTTCTCAATGTTGCCCTCTCAAAATAATAATTTCATATTCCATCCATTTCCACACTACTTTTTTATTTGGGAAAATTAATTAGAGGTCCCCCCAGTCTATCCCTCATTATTTTTAGGTCCTTGGACCTTTTCAAGATATTTCTAGGTCTCTAACCCCTAATTTAATTATTTCTAGGTCCAAACTAACAGCAGCCGTTTGCTTCCTCCGTTAGCATACCCAATATACCCCTTGAACAATTAGTTTTTCCTTTCCTTTCTTCTTCCTCAACCCTCTGAACACTCCATTAAAAACTCTAAGTTGCATTGAACACCTTCTCATGGATATGACGGCTGAACCATTGAAAATCAGATCTCCGATACCTTAAATCGCATCTAGAGATCGATAATGACTGTGGTGAAGAAGGTTGAACCACTAAACCATCCAATCTTCTTCTTTTCCATTGAAAACTCATGATGACGGTGAATAAACCACGAGTTATAAATAGGTATGGAGAATCATAATACTCTAACTAAAGAGATTGTTTGAATAATAGTAGCATTGCTTTTGGTTCTGGATTTATGTTACAGTATAAAATGCAGACCATGTTAGCATTTATGTCAACTGTGTAGATACCCATTTTGACCAGTTTAAGATCCAATTTACATATTCCAGGTGATATCTAAATCAATTCAATGCTTATTCCAAATACATTATTTTTCTACTTGCTATGATTTCACAAGTGTATAATCCAATGCCATGCATCCATATAAATACATGCATCACACACACTCATTGCATCACACATCACATGTACTCTCTCTTTTAAGCTTCCATATACATCACCTATACCCCCCATATTGTTATGACATTTACCTCTATTAGTACAACCTCACCTAAGCCTACACTCCAAAATTTACACACATCATAACCTTGTAATCTCCATGTCCCATCCATCACTCCTCACACACACTCTCACTCACACACACCACCACTTTATTATTCATAACATACACGTGGAGGGGAGTGGGTGATCAAAAGAAATGACCATGCATAAGGTGAAAAATCAAAGGGAGTAAGAGAATTGATTTGATAAGGCATGGTGCGTTCATTTTTAAATGTTTTCTTAGAGGCTAAGGAAATGAATGTGTGGTTGTGGTCTATTGGAAGTACATAAACAAAAGGGGAAGTGATAGGGGTGGTCATGGGGATGATTTTCATACGTGGAGAAGGAGAGGAAAACAAGGGGGGTTAGTTGTATTCAAGAGGCTATAAAAGGATGACTTGGTGGTTCATTTAGGAGGGAGATTGGATAATCTAAGGTGTGTGTGTGTTTGTGTGAGACAGAGAGAGAGAGCAGTGAGTGAGAAAGAGAGTAAAAGAGAGTGAGTAGAAAAGTTTTTTGCTCGATAGGGAGTGTAAACAGAGGACATAGAAGAAATTGATAAAGCTTATAAACAGGGCTTTCTTTTGTTAACTTGCCTTTTATTTTTAGTTTACTAGTTAATCTCATTTACATCATTTAGTTAGAGCATTGTCACTCCAACCCATTTTTATTGCATTTTAAAGCGGTAAATCTTTTGGGGAGGGGTTAGTAAAATCATTACTAGTCCCCTCCCCAAACAAACCAACGCGGTGCGTTTTAGTACTCATATTTAATTTCTTTTTTACTTTTGATTTTAGAATAATTTACTATACCATTTTTCTAATCGGATCTTAATAATTTTGTGCGAGGTACCTGAGCTTCACCGCGTTGCGTGGCCGGCTGCATCAACGTGAAGAGAATCCACCATCTCCCAGCAAAGGCGAGTAACAGAAGAAACCATCTTTTCTTGCTTTTGAGGAAAAGCAAGTGGCGATCACAACAGCGTCCTTGGGAGCGGTTGAGCGAACTTGGACGATCTTTTGAATGGCGATTCGGTGCGTCACGTATGGACCAGAACCAAGTTCAAAAGAACCGGATTAACGACGACACCCTATTCCGTCATCAAAAATCCACATCGACAGTCTGGCGATCACGGTGGGACCTCTTTTGCGAAGCTCGAAATAGGTATCCTTGCACATTTTGATTAAGATCCATCTAGCAATAGTGTAGTTTTTATTTTTTAATTGCATATAAAAGTTTTACTTAAAAAAAATGATAAAATAAAATACTTGAAAACGTGCATGTTTCTTGCTGAAATTTTGAAGGAAAAAAAACAAAGAATAGGCTCTGGTACGTACGCAATAAGTGGCATGCGTTAAAAAAATCATGGTAGGTTTGTGTGAATGAACATGGCATGCATTTGTTACTATTATTTCTTCTTTCACACTATTCAATCTACAATGTCTTGATTCACATGAAGTTGTTGTGTTTGACTTGATTCATACAAAAGTTTATTTGACTTCTGTTTGTTGACTCTGTTTTGTCAGAAATAAATAAAAAGCATGAACTAAGAAATTTTGACAAGAAAAACAGGGGATGATGATGTTGAGTTATTCGGCTTGAGGTCATAGATCCTCCTTTTCTTTTCAAAAGACTTGGTTCGGTCCTGTTAAAAAAAAAAATTTCTTTAGGTAATTTTTCATGTCTTGCATGCCATTTGCTTGATTTGATTATATATATATGTTTTATGCTGAGTTAGTTTTTGTTGTGTATATATTTGTTTTCTTTTATTTATAAATTGAGAAAATCCAAAAAAAATGTCTTATTACGCCTCTTACAATGATGTGTCCCAATTTGATCAGAACCTCATAAATCAAAACCTTGAACATGAGTCGGTCCCATCACCTTCCTATCAGTCCAAGATTCCCACCCACCATAACCCATTCATCAGCCCGCATTCCTCAAGGGTTAATCAAACCCTAAGGAAATCATAAGGCATAAAGTTTCTGAGATCATGTCCCCTGTCCCTATTGATTCCCACTGGAGAAACCACTGCCAGTTTGATGCCATCAAACTTCCTCTGAATTTTCAGGCTCCCAAGTTTAGGAAGTATAGTGACCGAGTTGATCCGCGTCATCATATCAATGAATTTTATCTTGATGCTCGTCCCTTCCTTGACGATGATGCCATGCTCATCTATCTGTTTCCATTGTCATTGAAGGGATTGCCTTGCAATGGTTTACCTCCCTTTCTCGGGATGATCTCCAAACCTTCCCCGATATAGTCCAAAAATTTCTCAATCGGTTTAGTTTCCAGGCTAGGCGTGCTCCTCCCCAGCAGACCTTGTTGCTAAAAAGATGCAACCTGGGGAGGACTTCATTCAATTTGCTGATCGATGGAGGGATATGGCTGCCCGATCTGGAATCTCTTGCCCGAGTCCCAACAGGTTGACATGGTCATCATGAATTCCTGTGGGGACATCAAAAGGGCCTTGAGTCTTTGTGATTGTAACACGTTTGATCAATTATTTGATCGCGCTATTGCAATCCAAAGGTATTCATTGCCGGCTCCCTCCTATTTTCCAAATGAAGAAGCATGTTTTGAGGCCCCCGAGTTCCAATATCTAGTCCATGAGCATGTTGATGTTGTTGAGATGCCCTCTCCAATTATCAGGCCGCCCGATGGAAGTCCTCTCCCGAGATGGCTCCAAGGGCGTGTACGTGAGAGGGACCCCAACATTAGACTAAGGGACTCTCAACCAAATCATTCGCCCCATCATGCATACCCGGTTGCTCAACCTGAACCCCTCTTTTCCTACCATCAATCCGAACCTCAACCAGAAATCCCATTTGACCCAATCCCCCCAAGCCCATCCTATTATCCACAGCCCCAATTAGAAATCATGTTTGACCAAATCCCCTCAAGCCCAACCTATTATCCACAACCCCAACTAGAAATTCCGTCCGGCCCAACCACAACCTGTAAGCCTCCAATAGTCGAAATCACAGAATCTACAGAGTATCTCATATGGGACTACGATGATGAAGGGTTTTGCGATGGAGAACTCTTAGGGCTCACCTACTCAAACCCAAGCCCAACCTATGAGTCTCCAGTAGTCGAAATCACGGAATCTGATGAGTGTCCCAAATGGGACTACTATGATGATGAAGAGCTTTGTGATGAAGAACTACTAGAACTCATTTATCCTACCCCAACACCACCTGAACCCACCACCCAAGCCCTCAACTCAGCTGAGTTTGATTGTCCTTTGTCTCCACTTGCTCAAGATCCAATCGTATCAAAGCCTGTTGAACCTATTCCGGTCATCTCAGATGACTCAAATCTTGATTCATCAGATTCTGAGGTTGATCCGGACCCGATTGAGCCAATTGTGCATGTCCTCGAATCAAAACCTCTCATATTTAGGAATGCACAATTCAAGGAAGCAGTCGAGCCATCCCAATTGCCAAATACGCTCGATTTGCCATCCCATCTGTCGAAGGAGTTTTATCCTCCTGAAGCCCCCGCCATATCCAAAGCAATTGCCCCCGTCATATCCAAATCAGTCTTCCCTGCCATATCCAAATCAGAATTCCCCGTCATATCCAAATCAATTTCCCCCGTCATATCCAAATCAAAATTCCCCGCCATATCCAAAACAATTTTCCCCGTCATATCCAAATCAAAATCCCCCGTCGTATCCAAATCAGAATTCCCCGCCATATCCAAATCAAAATCCCCCACCATATCCAAATCAATATTCCCCGTCATATCTAAAGCAAAATCCCCCGCCATATCCAAATCATTTATTCCCTTAATATCCAAATCTGAGATGATCCATAAGCCCCTGATTGCACCAATTGATAAGTCATCACTTTCACTATCATCAGGGCCTCAGCATCATGTTTACCCATTTCCCCTTGCATATGTTCAGTCAGTCATTCCCCCTATGGCTTGCTTTTCCATATTTGCATCTTTATTGATTGACCCCTCTGTGAGGGAACAATT
This sequence comes from Acorus calamus, assembly GCA_030737845.1. Classification (NCBI taxonomy): domain Eukaryota; kingdom Viridiplantae; phylum Streptophyta; class Magnoliopsida; order Acorales; family Acoraceae; genus Acorus; species Acorus calamus. The sequence continues at coordinate 15,299,005 of CM060864.1, read as the reverse complement.
TCTTTCTGCTGAGAATCTATGGCAGGTCAGGCGCCACTCGCGTTTCCGACATCTTTTAATAGATGTTGAGGATCAATGGTATATCAGGCGCCACACGCATTTCAAATTGGAGAAGAATCCATGGGCCATCAATGTTACATCAGACGTTTCAAGCGTCGTTCCTTTGAAGCTGCTTCAATTTGAGCCTCCATGAAGGACTCATCATGCACCATTATTTTCTGGAGGCCACCCTCCAGCACTGTATAGTATCTTCAATCTCCCATGTTTTATTGTATATAACATGTTGTCTGTTTTGCTGCTTTCTTTAAATGAAAAATCCAAAAAAATTAAATATGTCAAAATAAAAAACAAAAAATCTTAAAAATTCAAAAAAAAAATTCAAAAAAAAATCATATGAAAAAAAAGAGTTTTCAAAGACACCCAGCCCAACACTTGGATTGGGACATCTATTTCCTATCATGAGAGCACCCCCAGTCCAACACTGGACTGGGGCAATTTTTAAATCTCCATGAAATAATTAGTTTGAGCATAAGTGTCATTTCTTGTCAGCATTTACTCTATTTGTTTGATTGTTTCATATTTTACTTGGACTTTTAATGGATCATGTCCATAGGATTTGTTGTCTTTGACTTGGCTCATATTATCACTCTGCTCTCCACACACATGGTTGGCTTAGGATTTAGTTCATCTTAGGAAAGAATGGCTGCCCACACCATTAGACTGGGGAAATTGTATCTTCCTTCTTTTATTTTTTTTCGTGTTGACTGCGACCCATAAATATGTCTTAGTCCTAGTACATGTCCTAAAGAAGCTGGCTCTAACACTATTGTTGCTTTCAAAAAAATAAAAAAAAGAGAGAAGAGGGAGGGTAAAAAACAGAAATACCCCTGATAAACAAGGCAAGGTTTGCCATATCAAAAAAAAGAGGAAAATTAGATGTCCAATGTGGGTCTACATCCTTCACAAAAAAAAAGAGAATAAGAAAAGCAGTAAAGAAGAAAGCTAGAGGGACCGAGTGACTTAAGATATGTGCTAGGACTGGGATGATTTTGATGGTTCTAAGAAAACATTACTCTCACCCCCATTCATTGTACTTCTCCCTTGGAAGAGCCAATTACACTAGAAATTTGGCGAAGCGGTTGATCCATCCTATAGTGAACAATCTCCTAAGCTGACACCATCACACACCACGTGAGTCATTTTAAAGGCTGCCTAATCCGATGGACGAAAATCTTGTGCCTGTCTGAGTGGACATGAAATTTTCAAACAAACTGGAGTGAATTAATCAGATAGAAGTCTTTCATGCTTAAATTAATTTTTTCATACAACATGCTCTTACATGCTAAATTGCTTGTTCATCATCCTACCATGACACGTCACTTGAGCACACACTCACATCATACCATGACATGTATTATAGAACTACAAGCTATTTGTGTCTTCTCCATGCCTGTTATATGATCACCTTGTATATTTTGAGTTGTGCAGGCATATCTCTTACTAACTCTAACTCACTAACTTTGTATGGCCGTTGGTGGCCTAAATATGGGGACGATGGACCCTTTCCAAGACTCTTGACCCAAATCTTGGTCACCAACAAGTTTTCAAAACCATTAACATGCATTAAAAAAATATTTTCAAAAATCAACCCAGCATGCATGCATTTAGGGTAGTTCGCATAATTTGCCTCTCTCTTCTGTGCCTTTATAAGCTTCAATTCTTATTTATCTTGAGTATTTGTCTGATTCGGAAACCTGCCTGGTATAAGTAATTATTCCACTACCTTGTGTTTTGCCTTATTGTTCATACCACCTTGAAAATTTTCTTTGGCCTTGTCTACCTTGATTCATGACCCAATGATCCTTTCAAAGTGCCAATCAAAATTTCCTTTGCTTTTCTTTTCGCATTTGTGATATCCCCCTGTTCGCTGAGTTGCCATGCACAGTAGGCACAGGGAATCCAACGCCGGGTTGCAGCACAAGAAGGTTAGGAACCCCAATCGAGGGTTGGATCACTCACCGCATTAGTTTAAATGTCTTTCTCCCCCATGATCATTTTGATGAGTTTTTGTAGATCTTGTCCTAAGTTCATTTCTTAGTTGTTATCAGTCATGAGACCAAAACCCATGTCAGATGGGCCGGTCAAAATGAGGTCTCTCTTCTTATCCTCGAACAATGCCTCTCGTTTCACTTGAAGCACCGTCCGAGGAGGGGCAATTGTAGATACCCCATTTTTGACCGGTTTAGGATCCAATGTACTTATTCTTAGCGATATCTGAATCAGTTCAATACTTTTCCCAAATACATTTTTTGTAGAACAATTAAATACTACATACTACATCTAAATATATCATGCACATCACTCTTACCCATCCCACCCCATCACCTTCCATGCATCACCATGCATGCAGCATTCAAAGAAAAAAATCTTATACTTTCTATTTCCACGACTCACGTGCATTCATCACTCTCCCTACACATCACTTTCTCTGTGGATTACATCACCATCCTTCTTTGCCTAGACAACCACACATTCAATGCCAAACACACACTCCTTATCACTTCTACATACTCATCATAGTGAAATTGTACACTAATTGATCATTTCAAAAGGTGAGGGGAGTTGAGTTGTACACAAACATGCCGTGCAAGATTGAAAAGAGAAAGTTAAAGAGAGAGGCATCAAATATTTGATTTATGAAGGATGGGATGATCTTTTACATTGCTTGCTTAGGGGCTAAGGTAAGGAGAAGTGACAAAGCATGGTTGGCCATTTCGGATGGTCATTCAAAGGGGGAGAGAGGGGTGAAGTGATTGAGAAAGTACTAGAGTACTTAAAAAAAACAGTGGGCATGAGTGGTTTGTTTTCAAGAGGTTATAAAAGAGAAGATGACTTCGGCTGTTGGAGGGGAGGGGGAAGGCAAGAAAAGAAAAGAAAACAGGGGGGAGGAAGGATTTTCTTGTGTGTGTGCGTCGGTGTGGGTGTGTGTTTGTGTGAGACAGAGAGAGAGACAGTGAGAGAGAGAGAGGAAGAACAAGAAGAGAAGGGGATCCGAGCTGTTTCGACCGGGCTCAAAACAGGGCTTTCTCTTTGTTGTTTATTTGTTTTGTTATTTATTAGTTAATCTTATTTACATCATTTACATTATCTAGTTAGTGCATCAATCCCAACCTATTTTTTCATTGCATTTTAAAGGGGTAAATCTTTTGGGGGAGGGGTTAGTAAAATCATTACTAGTCCCCTCCCCAAACAAACCAACGCGGTACGTTTTAGTGTTCATATTTAATTTCTTTTTTTTTTACTTTTTATTTTAGAATAACTTACTACACTCTTTTCTGACTGGATCTTGATCATTTTGTGCGAGGTACTTGAACTTCACCGTGTTGCGTGGCCGGCTGCGTCAACGTGAAGAGAATCCACAATCCCCCGCGAGGCGATCATTATCTTTTCTTGCTTTTGAGGAAAAGCAAGTGGCGATCACAACAACGTCCTTGGGAGCGGTCGAGCTAACTTGGACGATCTTTTGAACGGTGATCCGGTGCGTCGCGTATGGACCGGATCCAAGTTCGAAAGAACCGGATTAACGACGAATTTCATCAAAAATCCACATTGATAAACTGATACTATTCATATAATTCTGATGATTATACAGAGATATGATTGCCTTGTTTCCATATCAATTAACAGTGTACCCATATAAATTAACAATGTACCCAGATCAATTGACAGTGTACTAAGTGTAGAATCTCATTTTGATGTTTAATAGATACACAGTGTGTATGTGGCATTAATATTATATGTAATGCCTTTTATACTGGTCTTATATTGAACACATGATTCATTTTTGCAGAATATTAGAGTTTATACATGGATACCCTAATGGCATTTTGTTCTTACAATGGAGAAACACGAGTAGTTCATGTTGGTAGAACTATAAAACTTTCAGATATTGTAAGTAAATTATGTGAAAGTAAATTATATGGTGGAATATCAACAAATGGTCATCCAAGAGCATCATGAAGATGGGTGAGTGAGATTACAAGGAATGAGCTTATTGACACCTCATTATATCGACCCAGAGAATAGTGAAGGACGTGTTTAGGGATTATGGAATCCAAATACTATATCACAAGGCTTGGCATGGGAAAGAGGTGACTTGCAAGGACTTACATGGAGATTAATCCCTCTCATTCGATAATCTTCGGTGGTATGCTGATGCTGTGATGGCTATAAATCCCGGAAGTTATGTGGAGCTTGAATGCACTCCTAACGACCATAGATTTAGACGATTCTTTGTATGCTTTGGTGCTTCACTCATTGATTTTAAAATAGGTTGTAGGCCATTATTACTCCGAGATGGAACGTTTCTTAAATCAAAATATCAAGGTATTTTGTTAGGTATCATTGGTAAGAATGGAGATGAATGCTTCTTTCCATTAGCATTTTCAATCGTCAAGCTTATATAGATTTGTACCGTCAAGCTTATGCTGCAGCAATCCTACCTGTAGTAGGTGGTTAGAGAACGAAGGGGGAAGAAGGCGACATAATCATCAAACCTCCATTAACCATGATCAGGCCAGGGAGGAAGAAAAAAAATCGGATAAAGTCACAAGCAGATCTAGACGCAGTGACATTGTATTGTTGTTCGAGATGCAAGGGCTTTAGACATAATAGGAAGACATGCAGAAATCATGTTGCTTAAACTATTATTATCCTGCTTTAGTTATATTAAGTACTAAGTCAAATTACTCTGCTTTATTTGTATGAACATATATTTTATTTGTATCAAGTCAAATTATCCTATGTGTTTAGATATATTCTGTGCTTAAAGTATTTTGTACTTCTTCATCTGATGCTTAAATTATAATGAATGTAGAAAGAGTAGTATCTAATAGTATACCCATATGATCTAACACTGTACTTATAGTAATCAACAGTGTACCTATTAGACTAGCAGAGTACTCACTATACTGGATTTCATTACGCAATTTCTATTATTCTATTCATAACACATCTGCTAGTCATAACATTGTACCAAATTTGAACAGTGTACTGATTCTATTGGATTTTATAACACACCTTCTATCTTTTCATTCATAACACATCTGGTACTCATAACACAACTATATCATTCAGAACATTCATTAATAACCCAACTCTATCATTCACAACATTCATTCAAAACCCAACTAATATATCATTCACAACATTTACTTAATAACACTGTTGTTTTTTCAAAACACTTGATGTACATTAAATTTACTTAAAAAATAGATACATCCAAAATAAACATTCATGTCCATTCATAGCAGTCTTAGTTTTGATCTTCTAAGGATCTTGACAGCATATTCACCTTTAAATCTTGGGATATCGCTCTGATCGAAATTTCACGGCATCCTCTTACAAAGATGAATGCAATCCAAAGTCGAACAAAATCCTGCACGTCCCCTTCCTCGTCCGAATTCACCAACTCCACCATCTTCACCTTCAATGCGTCCCTTGTGACGTAAGTATCATTACTGAAATACTTACTCGTTAACCTGGAATCCACTGACTTCGAGTCCGTGATTGCCCTCTCCCCAAGAGTAGACAACCCTATGATGAGGGCAACCTCCTCAGCCGGCAACGGTAATCGTTTTCCACCAATCTTGAAGACATCATTATCAAGACTGTAGTTACTGATAAGTATATCAAGTAATTTAGCTTCGAATCCTATCTTGGGGATGTCCATCAAGATGTAGAATGGTGTCTTCTTCAATACATCCCGATGACAGCCCCTCACTGCAATCCCATTCATCATTTTCTTATAATAAATAGGAAACCAATGGTGCTGAACTAAAAAAGACTTAGGAATGAAGGACAACTAGATTGCTCCTGTATACATGGAATAATAGGACAAGCATTATTTATTGAAAAAATAATAATATACTACAAAGAGAAGTTACTGATACTAACAAAGTATTGATTGAATTTAACAATGTACCCATAACATATAACAATGTACCGAGAAAAAATTATCGCATATATTACAATGCGCACATTACCGCATATATTTCAATAAACCAATAAGTAGGACACAGAATTGTTTACCTCTATTTTCTTCCACATTGGACTTCTTGACTGATTTCTTTTGAACATTTTTCTTTGTAGGGGCTTCGATTGATTCCTTGGAAGGGGCTTTGGTGGATGGCTTGGATTGGGCTTTTGTGGACTGCTTTTGAGCAGGGGATTTGGTGGTAGGCTTCGAAGAAGCTTTTCTGGACGAATTTTGCGCAGGAGATTTGGTCGAAGGCTTAGAAGGAGCTTTTGCAGGCGGCTTTGTAGTGCGTGATTTGGTGGAAGGCTTCAGCGGAGCTTTTATGGACGACTTTTTTGCAGGGCATTTGCTGGAAGGCTTTGAAGGAACTTTTCTGGATGGCTTTGCAGTGGGGGCTTTAGTGGATGGGTTTTCAGTAGGGGCTGTGGAGGATGGGTTTTCAGTAGGGGCTGTGGTGGATGGGTTTTCAATAGGGGCTTCGATGGATGGATTGGAAGGAGATTCGGTTGGTGGATTGGGAGGAGCATCAATGGATGGTTTGATTAGGGGATTCAATGGATGGTTTGGAAGGAGCTTTGGAATGAGCTTTAGTCTTTGGAGGAATTTTAGCCACCGTATTCAACCTTGGACTTCTTCTTGGTGTCAAATTCTCTATTTGAACCATTTTTTCAATCCTATACTGTGTGCAAAAATGGAAATGTAAACACATAATAAACACATAAAAATCACATAAACAAATAAAAAAAAACACAAATCAAACATTACAACTATTTTAAAATACAAACAAAAGCAGAAACAATAAACCCTCCAATGGCCTCACATTCTTCGCACAAGCTTCACAATGTCCACTCCTTATTTTATAAACCCTCCAATGTCCATTCTATACAGCTCCTCCTCTGTTAAAGTAATTTTACTTCAAACAAAATTGTTAAAGTAATTTTACTTCAGCACATGCTATCATTAGTTTAACAATGTACCAAAAGAATTTAGTAGTGTACCAATAAACTTAATAGTGTACTATCAGGATATTACAAAGTACTAATCAATTAATCGACACAACAATACAAGCTAAGATGTTAATCATGCATTTGTAAAACATAAGCAGCAAATCCACCAAAGGCAAATCCATATCATCATGCATTTTATATATCAGGTGATGAAAGGGAAGAGTTTGACGTACTCTAAGGAGGAGGAAGTCGCAGCCGCGGAGGATCATTGGCGTCACCGTCGATGATATCGCGAGGGCTTCTAGGATTTTCGCTGTTGCCATCGATGAATTCTTTGTTCATGGGTGTCACCGCCAATGGATATAAGAATCGACGGAGGGAGGACGATCGCAGGTTTCTTTTAGGGTTTTGAAGAAAAAAACAATGTTTTCGGGGAGAGAGATTTTGGGGGGAAACTGGGAAAGAGAGAGGAAGATTAAGTGGGAGGGTAGGAAGGACATTTTGCAAGGGGGATATAACGATTGCTATTAGTTTGGACCTAGAAATAATTAAATTAGGGGTTAGAGACCTGGAAATGTCTGGAAAAGGTCTAGGAATCTAAAAATAATGAGGGATAGGCTGGAAGACCTCAAATTAATTTCCCCTTTTTATTTTAAATGGGAAATGGAGCAGTTTTGTTATCCAAAAATATTTAAAAAATATTTATTTCCCTTATTTATACTAATTTTATCAAATGTAATAATAATAATAATAAAATCAATAAACTTTTTATTCAATAAAATTAGAATAAATTTGTGCTCCAAATTTATTCTCTGGCTAAATGAAATGAAATTTTTTTTATATTCTATATAAATGTTTGTATAACATTTATTTCTATTTTATCCGAATTTGGTTAATAAAATATGATAAAATATAAAATTGATACCATTTTTATCTTTTAAAATTAAAGTAATTCATCTTTAAAATCTTTTTTTAATTTTTTTTTCTTTTTTGAGTGGGAGCTCAGGACTGAAGGTGGTGGGAATATACCCTCCCCACTTATAAATCAATGAAAAGCAGCATGGATAGATGGACCACCAATTTGACGGTTCAGATCCGGTTTAGCGTTGTCACCGATGCATTGAAAACATCCACATCGAGACAGTTGGGAACCTGCATTGCCGCCAAATCGAGATAAACCCCATTATTCCCAACATACCCCTCACTCATTCAATTATTCACCTCAAATCCCACCCACTCAACTACGCACGATTGGAAAACGTTTGTGATTGTCGAAAGTTGATTCTACAATCGTGTAACCAAATAGTTTTATAATCGCATTTTTAAATCCAGTTATTAAAAAAAAAATAGTGTTAAAAAATTACGATTTTAAAAGTTGGGGAGACGCGTCCTATCATTACAGTTTTAAATACAGATACCGCGACGGTAGAAAATCAGTTTGTTTTTGAACGACCACGATGTAATGCCCCATCGAGGGCATTATTGGAAAAAGGCCCGGTTTAATCACCGACATCCGATATAGAAAAATAGATATCATCAGACACAAAGCGGGACACATTTTTCGTTTTTTTCCTCACTCACGGGGTCGCGAATTCCGAGGCACTTCGAGATCTGGTGGAGGAGGAGGAGAACCGAAATTCAGGCCTCCTTTTTGTACGGATTCGATCCTTTCCTTTACAGAGATTCGTGTTTTACGCCGATCGAACGGGTTCCGTCTCGTCGAATCTTCGATCTCTTCTTCGTTCGTTCTGATTTTCTCGGATCAATTATTTGTAAGTTGTTTTTGATCGATTTCGAGCTTTGAAAGTTCAGATTTTGATGACTTGAATGGTTATTTATCGTCGTTTGATGATTGTGAAAGAGATTCTTCTGAAAAAAAATAGGTAAATTGTAGATAACGTGTTTCAAGAATGGTTGATTTGGTGGTTTTTTTTTGTTCTTTGTGAAGGCTTTGTCATGTATGCGCTGAAAAGGTGTCTTTTTTTATTACTTGCATTCTTAGTTTCGATTGTGTGTGATAGATCTGTTGTGTTTCTCATGTGTAGATATCGGAGAATTTGATGATGCTTGTCTCATATATAGGTTTTATACAATCAGATGGAAGTTAACTCATCAGATTTTTTATCTGAATCTTTTCATAATTTGAATTTCAAAGGATAAATGTTGGATATAACCCCTTTTCCAGCCCTAATTCTAGTCCACTGATGTTTTGATTTTTTCAAAATATAGTATATTCGAGGTATATTTTTATAAAGTATAAACTCTAATGAATTGCATTGATGCATTTATAGAAAATGTAAAAAAGTTTTAATGAATCATATACCCCGTTAATGTAAGTATGTAGCGCTAATGAAGCATATGAGACTGGAAAAGGGACTTTTGTGTAACATCATTCATGTTCAAATGTCTATTCTTTAATGCCCCGTTTGTGTAGCGGAATAAGAGTGGTTTAAGGGTGGAATAAGGTGGGATAAGAATAGATAGGGGAAATTGGTGTTTGTTTAAAGAGTATAGAATGGAATTACTATGCCAGTTTAAACGAGGATAAGAGAATATAACAATTCTAAGTAACCCCCAGGATAAGCTATACTCACTTTATCTATTCTCATGGGCCCACATATCAAATCAACTTTTTACATCTTATCACATCAAATCACCTATCAATACCTCTTATATATCAAGGGCCCACATATCAAATAAACTTTTTTACACTTTATTTATATTTTATACTTTATCAACCAAACAATTCAACCTTTATTCTTATGTTTCCAATGAGAATAAAAAAAAAACACAACCAAACATAAAATCTCTTATTCCTATAGGTTTGTTATCTATACTAGCATAGTTATCTATCCAGAATAAGTCAATTCCGCTATCCAAACAGGGGGTAAAAGTGCGTGATTTTTAGCCAACCAAAATTGAAAAAATCATCAATGAAATGGTATTTGTCCCATTATGGAGGTTATATATATTGAAAATGGAAGTTACAATATTCAGGTTCTGATCTGAATTTTATTTGAGGTTTTGAATGTCTACTTTTTCAAAGTCAGTGATTTCCCAGCTAACCTTGCAATACTGCACTCACATTATTTGTGAATATTATCAAACCACTTGTCATGTTTGATAATATGTACTTACTAAGTGTCGGGTGCATTAATCATGCTGTTTGAAATAAACCCCACTGTTGATTCAATTTGTGTGCTTGTATATTTCTTCATTTGATGTGGAATCCAATTCATACATGTGAAGACTAAAGATTTTGCTTGTCATATATTGATATTGATTGTTAAATATTCTTCTTTTGTAGTGCTCAGTTTGTCTGCTTGTATTTCCCTATTCATTGTGGAGTTCAATTTATATAGACGATTACAAAGATCTGCTTGTATTATATTGATTGTTAAATATGCTTATGTTTTCAGTGAGTGGTTCTAAATTTCAGCAGTGAAATTGGAAATCGAAGCAATTCAGTTTGCTGAATTATTGAATTTTGTGATGATGTTCCATCAGACATCGTTCCGCAACCAGAGAACCAAGGGATTCAAAGTAATGAAAGGATTCCAGGTGATTCTGTTTGTCGTGGTGTCCCTCTGGTTGGTCTATCAGTTCAAGCATTCACGTGCCAAGAATTTTGGCATCTCTGGGAACGATCAAGGCAAGGTCATCACTGAGGGAATTGGAGACACGATTTTTGGGCGGAAAGAGAGAGCTGGGTCTTATACCCAAGACTCTGAAGATGAAGAAGAGAAGGAGATTAGGGGAACCAACCTAATCAATGAAGCTGAAGCGAACAGTGAAAAGGATGATGATCTAATTGAAGTAAAGACTGATGGTGGAGTGTCTAATGAAAATGATATGATCCATGATGAGAAAGAGGACCAACAGGGAAGTGAAGAAGGGAATGGTGGATCTCAAATAAGTGGGGGAGGGGAAACATTGGGGCAAATGGTGGAGGAAGAGAAAGCAGAGGGTCTAAACAAGGAACAACAGAGCAATGCAGGTGTTATGGAAGATGAAACTAAAGGTGGGGATGAAGAAGAGAACAAGATCAAAGAGGTAGTGAATCAGACTGAAGGTAATACAGGTAATGAAGAGAAAGAGGGTGGTGTGATGGTGGAGGAAACTCGACAGGAGGAAAATCAGGGCAATGGAGAAGAAAATGTAGGTGTTGGTGATGCGACGGATGAGGGAATCAGTGAAGAGGGAGATACTAAAGGTAGCACAAATAGCGAAGAAAAGCGAGAAGATCATATGGAACAAGAAGCTCAGCGTGAGGAGCAGCAGCAACAAAGTGGAGAAATTTCTGGTACACAAACAGTGGATGGACACGATTCCACAAATAAAGCTTCAAATGAAGTGACAGAGATCAAAGAGGGTGAAATAAAAGAAGAGGTAGATACTAAAGATGGAACAAATAGCGAAGAAAAGCAGGAAGATCAGAAGGAACAAGAAGCTCAGCACAAGGATCAGGAGCAGAAAGTTGGGGAAAATTCTGGTTCACAAACAGCAGATGGAGATGATTCCACAAATAAAGCTTCAAATGAAATGACAGAAATCGAAGGGGGTGAAATAAAAGAAGAGGGTGGTCCAGAGGAGCAGCGTGAAACTCAACATGAAGAACAGCATAGCAGTGGAGAAGAAAATCAAAATTCAGGAGTTATAGGTGAAGATGGGAATATGAAAGGCAGTTCAAGTAATGAAAATGAGGGTGAGAAGGAACAAGAAGTGCAACAGGATGAGCAACAGAAAGATGAAAAAGAACATTCTCAAACAGCAATCGCTGATGAAGCCAGTGACAAGGAGTCAGCTGAACAGAAGGAGACACGGGAGACTGTTGAACTGAAAGACAATGAAGAACAGAAGAGCAATGGAGAAGAAAATCACAATTCAGGTTTTACAAATGAAAATGGGAATGTGGAAGATGGTAAAAACGATGAAAAGGAGGGTCAGAGGGAACAACAAGAAAATTCTCAAACAGAAACTTCAAATGAAGCCACAGATAAGGAGTCAGCCGAACAGAAGGAGACACAACAGACTGTTGAACAGAAAGGCAATGAAGAGAAGTCCACAGCGGGTGATTTAGTTCTTGGTCAGACTGGTACTGAAAACAAGATTGAAGACTTATCAGGCAATTCTGTAAATTTGTCGGAAGCAAAGAATGCTGAGCAAGAGAATGTGGACGATAAAAATGAATCCAGCAATGAAAATGCGGGGTCAGATGATAGTGCAAATGTTAATGCAGATACAAGTATCGAAGGAGCAAATTTAGACTCTGCTCGCAATGAAGAGACTAAACAGGAAAACGAGGAGACTGGCACAGGAACCGTTGAGGCAACTGGATTTGATTCAGGAGACAAAAGCATGAATGGCAATGTAGATGGGATTAATGGAGGAGCAAATTCAGATTCTTCTGGAACTGAAGAGCCTAAACAGAGTGAGGAGGCCACAGAACTGAAGATGACCACAGATGGTGGAAATGAATCCCCAACAAAGGAGGAATTTTAGTTGTGATGGTGGTTACAAAATGTTGTATGCGTGTTCTTTCATTCTTAGCACGTCCGGAGATAATACAAGGTGATTTCATTTTGTCACTCTTTAATTGTTTTTTATTATGACTGTTTTGTGGTTCTCTTCAATTGTTTGAAAACAAATACATTGGATTCTCAAGTAATTGAAGTTGAATTTTTTTTGGCATTTTGTTTATTAGATCTAATGTGAAATATGTTGATTTTGAGGATATTTTTTGAAGGTTCCAAATGAATTGCTGTGAAATAACAGTACATGGAGACCATTGGCAATCAATTTTTTTTAGTGTTTGCAATAGACAATGTACTTGAATTTTTGAAAGTTGTCTTTATGTCTATTGAAACCATCCGTCTGTAGTTGCAATTGCTTGAGTCATAATATATTGATTGCTGATACACTCAATCCATTTTGTTACACCGTCTGCAGTGCGCTATTGTAATGAATGAGTTCTATCTGTAGTGTTATATCACAGTGTATGAGTTCTATCACAGTGAATTTTTTATATTTTTTCAGAGAAAAAATATATTAGTGTATCTCAATATATATTTCAATTTGTATCACAATATATACTTCAACAAATTAAGTATATATTTTTTTTAAAAAGACAACCATTGTAAGCTGCAAATGAGGCTGCATTCTGGACATATCATTTTCTTAATATATTCTCAAGTGGCTTTGATCTGATTTGGAATGAGCCATTAATACTCGGCAATTATCAGGTGCAAAATTTCATGATTATGAATGCAGTTGAGCTCCATTTTTTCTAACATGGTACATATTAGTTTATGGAAGTATACATGATTTTTTTCCCCCTAAATGATTCGTACTCTGTTTCGTTCTAATTGGAACTCCAATAGAGATCTCTAAATTGTCTTACAATACAATAAAAAATTTAAAAATTAAGTTTAGAGGATCACTATTTATTTTTCAACTCTGATTACAATCTTTATTTTCATCTCTATTATATTCTTATATATTATTTTTCTTTTATAAAACTTTAATTCGTAATATCCTCTTGTTTTGTGTTGTTCATTTTTTTTATATAAAATTTAAGTTTAGCGGTTTTATCTATTTCAAGATGGATATAAATGTTGTTCATTTTGTGTTTTTTTTTTTTTTTTAAAAGGTACACACAGGCCACCAATCACTTTCATTAATGAAAAAATTATTACAGGTTTGAATAGAGGATGAGAGGAATAGAGAGAGATGCTAAAATACAAATATAAATAAAAAGTAAGGAAAGTCAGGTCCCAGTATCTACCCACCAACACCTGACCTCTAGGATCAGTGCCACCTATGTAATGAGCTCGATGGTGCCTCCACTAAGGCGCACTCCCCGCACTCCAACCAGCTCAGGCGCCCAGACTCGAATGAATGCCATCGCGGCACTCTTCATGTCTAGGCATAGACCCGCGTTCCCTTGAACACAGTCTCATTCTTAGTGCACCATATGACCCAAGTCCCGTTGGAATGACCGACTGAGCAATGGTCGCCTGAGAACCTAGAACCATATGCTCCCATAGCTTTGCATATGCCTATCACATCCCCTCCACAGAGTGAAAAGCGGCCAGCCACATCGCAGCGCCCAACTTTTGCCACAGTGCTTGGGATATCCTGCATTGACATAATATCCTGCATAATATCCTGCATTGACACAGTCTCTGGACCTCCTCACAAAGACCACAGTGCGTTTGCTCATCCCTCCTCCACTTGGCTCGATACACCTTTGTGAGCAACCGCTGGTGTGCCTCGAGTCACATGGATATTTATCTTTTTCGAGATCTTGGGTTTTCAAATGCGTGACAGGTTTCCGCACCCAAGGAGGGCCACCAATAGCCCACGGCTCTTCCAATTGTAGTTGCTCTTGACTGCGAACCCAGACGCAGGCTTTGGAATCCACCTTGACCTATCCAGGTCGTCACTAAACCTGCATGTCCATCCCGCCAATCACTCATTCAGGAGCTCGGCCTCCGCTGTTGATAACCAGGAATGACGCAGAGCCACCGTCCACTGTCCGCCACCCTCGGACAAAGACCAGAAGCTACATACGGGTCCATTAGGAATCAAAGCCAGTGCATGAATATCTGGGAATAGCTCTCCAAGTGGGGTGTCGCTACACCATGCATCTCACTAGAAGTGAATCTCCGTGCCTGCGCCAACTTCCCACCTGATACACTGCAAGAACTCTGCATGCTCGCTAAACAAACCTTTGCATAGAGACAATGTTCGACCACCAATCGCGGGCCGCCTCCTCTCCCTGATGCCATGACCCCACATCGGTCTTTAAAAATCTGAACCCCATGCGCTAGAGGGAGCACTGAGCCACCATCACATCCACTTCGAGAACAACACCTTGTTTATGTCTCGAAGATCAAGAATACCCAATCCGCCCGACCCTTTGCAAAGATTTACCGATGCCCAGTCAATCAAGTGAGGCTTTAATGACGACGCTTGCGCTCCTTGCCACAAAAACCTCCTCCGGGTCACCTCAATTCGCTCAAGCACCCCCCGAGAATGCGAAACAATGAAAGAAAGAACAATGGAAGGGAAGAGAGGACGGCCTCAAACAGGGTCACGCGACTGCCCCACCCGACTAGCCGACGCTAGAACCGTTCCATCAAAGGAACCCAGTTGATGCAGCGTGAGGGGTCACGCTCTTCTGCTGACTCGATCGACCTTCAGGGATGCGAGATCTGCAGGCTCCAACAAGGCTGTTGATTCTTCAATAGAAGGATACCAGGGATGTTGGGCTTCAAATATCTGTTGATTTCCTAAGAAATGCCAGAAATTTGGTATTTCTATGTAAATGTTAGTACTCCTAACAAAATACAATAGATAAATAAAATAAACTTCAAAATTCAATAATCTCTGCATTGTCAATTAGTTTACATGCTTATTTATAGAAGAGAATCCTAACAAACTAGGATCTCAACTAATTATCTAAATCTATAAACTAACAAACAAATCTAACAAATCTTTATCTAATCCTAACTAAAATTTAAATTTGAATTCAAATAATGATTTGAAATTCAAATATAAATATAATAACTAAAACAAATAAAAATAAATCCTAACAAATAAAACTAAAATACTAAAAATACAAATCATCAATAATCCTCCATATGGTGGTCCTTAATGGTCCATGATCGTGCTGCATCATTCTTCCCCTCTTCAGAAAAACTTGTCCTCGAGTTTAGTTGAACAATTTGGTGATGAAGCCCGAGCAATTGATGACGTGATCTATTGAATTTTGATGGTGTAACTTCAAGGACACTCAATCGATCGAAGCTGACGACGTTTGTGTTCTTTCGATCTCTGGTAGTCATGAAATTTTTTTTTTTTTTTTTTTTGGATTGGAATGAAAAGAAATATTTGTTGGGATGGGTGTTTTGGAAGGAAAACTTGGGTATGAGGGGCTAAATGTAATTTTTTTTTTTTTTTTTTTTTTTTGAAATTAAGGGGAGAAAGGTTCCGGTGGGGTCTGGGGTTGTATGGGGTGGAGTATTTTTTTTTTTTTTTTGATAAAATATAGGGGATGGATAGATAAATGGGATATGGATTCACCAGTGGCAGTGGCTCGGCAACGACAACGACGGCGGCACGCGACGACTCTCGACAGAAGCGGTGGCTGTGCTGGGTAGCAGCAACGACGACGACTGTTCGGCGGCGACGGGGCTCGGAGGCAGTGGCTCTCGACGGCGGCGGCGCTCGACGGTAGCGGCGGTACGCGGTAGTAGTCGCAACTTGGCTCTGATACCAACTGATGCCGCGTGAGGGGTCACGCTCTTCTGCTGACTCGATCGACCTTCAGGGATGCGAGATCTGCAGGCTCCAACAAGGCTGTTGATTCTTCAATAGAAGGATACCAGGGATGTTGGGCTTCAAATATCTGTTGATTTCCTAAGAAATGCCAGAAATTTAGTATTTCTATGTAAATGTTAGTACTCCTAACAAAATACAATAGATAAATAAAATAAACTTCAAAATTCAATAATCTCTGCATTGTCAATTAGTTTACATGCTTATTTATAGAAGAGAATCCTAACAAACTAGGATCTCAACTAATTATCTAAATCTATAAACTAACAAACAAATCTAACAAATCTTTATCTAATCCTAACTAAAATTTAAATTTGAATTCAAATAATGATTTGAAATTCAAATATAAATATAATAACTAAAACAAATAAAAATAAATCCTAACAAATAAAACTAAAATACTAAAAATACAAATCATCCATAATCCTCCATATGGTGGTCCTTAATGGTCCATGATCGTGCTGCATCACCAGTCCACCTTCTTCATCCGCCCACACACTAGAGGTAGGCCAAGCACCCGGGATGGAAAGGACTGCACAGGATAGCCCACAAGCCGTGCCAGCTCTTCAAGCCGATCAACTAAAATGTTGACTGGCAGAAACACACACATTTGGACTAGTTCAGGCGAAGGCCAGACACCAGTTTGAAGCAAAACACAATAAAACGATTTATTTTGTGTTTTTACTGTGTTTTGTGCTGTGTTTTATTTAGTTTTTCATGTACTTTCTTTTGTTATATTGTATTTTTTAATTGGAATAAATGATATTTTAGTACGTAAGTGCAAATAATAATTAATAGAATAAAATCAACATTAATGTTAATAAAAAATATTATTAAATAATTATTTTTAAATATATGTTAAACATATTTAATATTATGCCATCTCCAGCCCTTACTCAAACTTATACTCAAATTTCATTTAAAATTTGAGTAAAAGCTTCATTTGATATGGTGTGTCTCCAACCATCACTTCATGTTTTACTCAAATCTTTTAAAAAAAATTTACATATTCTCCTAATCATTTTCTAATAATATTTTCAAAGTCATTCCCTTCAAATATATTTGCTATTCAATTTTTCCCTTCAAAACTCCATCCCACACAAAAGTTTTTCCCTCCAATTTTTTTATTTATTTTGCTTGGTTTCCTTCCAAATCATTGTCTATAAATAAAGCCCCTCATGTATCTTTGAATTGCCATTGTTCGAACACGATCCCAAAACATAGCCATTGTTTGAGTATTACCCGAAATTGGATCTTGAGAGACAGCCAACCAAGGTCTACACAAAGCTTCATCTTCCACCATACTAAATGATTTACCGTGAACATGTGCATTTTGAGAAATAATTTCTATCCCATGAGCATCTTCGAGAATTTTCAAATAAATCATAATCATCATTTCTTTCTGTTTTTCTGAAAAAAAAAGCTACAAACAAGAAGTTAAAAATAAAGATGAAGAGTGAAGAGAAAGATTACCACATGGTTTTGATTTTATCTGGGGGTGAGGGTAGGGGGGAGGGGCATTTAATCTAATTCATTGATTGCCCTAGGAAAGATGGAGTTCGAAGAAAAGAAAGTTACGTTGGAAATTTGGAGAAGTAAAAAATAGAGCTGTTGGAGATTTGGGTAAGCATTTGAGTTTCCTTTGATTTGGGTAAGGATTTGGGTAAAAGTTTGATTTGGTATGGATATGAGTAAGTGGTTGGAGGGTTTTTTTATAATTTTTATTCAAATTTAAATTTAAATAAAAGTTTGGGTATAGGATTGGAGATGCTCTTAGGCCCATTTGAAACGAATCGATAACATCTTTTCAATGGTACCAATTTTATAAAAATTGAATTATATGCAAGAAGTTATCACCATTTAAAAAAGAAAAATGATACACTTAGTCGCATTCACTAATCACAACTTACACCTCACATGTTTTCATTTTTTTTAAAGAGTAAACATCATCTAATGAGGTACATATCGCTCAATTTTGAGTTGAATTAACTCATTTTTAGTAAGCGTAAGAAAAAATTTAGTGAGATATATACATCATCTAACGAGATATATATACTTACTAAATCTATAACGAGATATATAGGTCTGTGTTTTGGATTGAGAAAAAAACTGAGTGTAACAACGCTCTTTAAAAAACCAATTTAAAAGTCAACTATTTTATTTAAAGGCCCACTCTTTCAACCTCAAAATATGTAATACGAAATGAAGATGTCCAAAATGGAGACCGACCATTTACTGAACTATTGGAGATGAAAAAGGCAACGGCTGAAGGTGCTTTAAATATATAAAATTTAAAATAATCAGGGTGCTGCAAACTGGGATTCCCATGATATTTATTTTTTATTTAAAAAATGTTATACTCATCCATTCAAAGTAACAAATAAATTGATTACATAGCTTTCGTTTTTTTTCTTCTAATAATAAAATATATACACAGTATGAGTATATACTTGTATAATAGAAAATATATTATATTAATTTTCCATTTGGATAGAAGAATTAGATTATTCAGGAAAGATAATTATATCAATGAAATAAATCATTTTTGTTTATATATTTATATTTTGATGATATATCAATAATGTCAAATAAGACCTTTAAGTTTTATAATGTGAAACAACAATGAGGGCTAGACTTAATTCATGAATGAAGATTCACTCATATCCACCAAGAAGGAAATGCTCAGGCAGATATTCTTGTGGCATTCCAGTCTGCTCATGGAGAATCTCATATCATCTTCTCAGAATTATGACAGGAGCTCAGTCAGGCTTTAGAGTTAGATAAGATTGACACTAATTATCAAAGGGCTAAAAGCTAACCCCTTTTGTATCCAATGTAAATGGATTATGGTTTATTGGGGTTTTATGTAGAGAAACGGTTATTTAAACCCCCCATGTAATGGAAAACCACATGGATAGGAAATTAAAGCCATCCAACTAATTTTTTAAAACCCATAAAACCACCCCCTCATAAATACTATTGTGTAAAACCACCCCAACCCATTTAACAAAATTATTTCTCTCTTTAACTCATCTCCACCCGTGTGCTATTTCGATCGCCAGCCACGACGCCTGTCGGTCACCGTCCCCTGCTCCACCCGCCTTTCCTCTCTTTCCTTCGCCGCTCCGATATTGTTCCACCCGCCGGTCACCATCTTTTGTTCGATATCGTGTAAGGTAAATATACTTCATCCATTTTCTTTTTTATCATCTTCTTCTTCTTGTTGATCTTGTTTGTGTTATATTTTATCATTCGAAACCTAGTTGATTAATTATTTTGATTCATTTCCTAATTATGAGTTTGATATAGTTTCTTTTTTGGTCTATATTCAAACCAGGTTGACAATATAAACTAACAAAGACTTATTTTATTCACATATGTGATTGATGTTAGTTTGAAAAGCATAACTCTTTTGTTTTGTGTATATAATCCTACTAGATATATAGCTTTGAATTTCTTATATATGATTGAGTATTTGCAGTATGACTCCCAAGGAACGTATTCGATCAACAGCTTTCAATCGAAAAAATTGTTCCAATGACATGGCATTGAGTTCTCCAGATGATGAAATTCAAGTAGATCTATAAGAAGCAGTTTGCGATTATTTGCTGGTATCGACATTATCACTGTCGGCCATTGGCACTTTTCTCGACATTTCATGTGTCGACCGATACTTATCTCTTTTATTTTTCAATAATCTTGTAGTATCAACACTCAGCTTGGCGATATATTTAACACATATCGACAGTACATGTGTCGATATTATAACAGAAAAAAATGTTTGTGTAACCCTTCAATTTTACACAGAAGTGTCGACATATGTAGCATTAGTTGACACTACATTTGTTAAACAGTACATGGGGGTGGGTTTAGTTCAAAATGGGGTATGGTTGGTAGGGGTGGTTTTCCTTCCATTTTCGCTGTATAAAAACTATTAATCACATGGTGATTTTCTCATTGTATGTGGTGGGTATATAACCCCCTTTGATGTAGAGGGCGTTTGGGTTGAAGGGATGCATGACCGCCTGGAGTGTCCTTCCCTCCTTGAACTTTAACAAACTTGACATAGAATCCAAATCTATGTTGTATAGTGTGCAACACTTTTTTTGTAAAGTTTTAAATTATTACAGTAATACAAAGTTTAATTACCGATCAAAAAACAAAAAAAACATGAAACAATAATTTTGTTTTTTTGGAGGGTAAATATAAATTTGTATTGCTATGGAATATACACGAATACAAAAAAGGATTTAGTTACAAAAAGGGATTTAATATACACGAAACAACAAAAGTTGTATGGCTTATACTTGCAACTTTTGGAATCTCTTCAATCTAAATTTAGATGTGTGTGGTTGATGTATGGGGAGAGTTGTTTATAAACCTATTAATCGATTTCATGGTTTTAAAATGTGTAAACTATATTTTCATATAAACACGTAATATCCTCCTACCATAGGAATAAACCATGACGGTCGTCTTACTCACCCCACCCCACCCCCACGTGGGCTTTTCTGAATGGTTAGACCCGTCCAACCATGATACTCATCCACTTAGCAGACAAACATTGTTACCAATGTAACGCTTACATGCTCATAAAAAGATAATTGTTCAATATGCATTGTAAAAACATAAGTCTATTATAAAATAAAATAGACAGTATATTTATATATGTTATTATTATATAAATGGTTTTAATATCTCTTTAATAAAAAAAGGTTTTAATAGTTTCATTATTATTTCTTTCTCTCATTCTAACATGATATCAAAGTCATCTCAAAATCTACAAAAAGTTCTATTTCTTATTCCCCGCCTTGATTAGGGAGCCCTAAATGGGGGAGGCCCCTGGCTAGCGCGTGTTGAAGGTGTTGTGTTGAAGGTATTTGTTAAGGATAATGTTATGTCCAGTCTCATTTCCAGCCTCAATTTCAGTATACATGTGTTTTGAATTTTTTAAAAATAGTGTATCTTATCTAATGAGGTGCATGTTTTTATAAAAAATTAAAACATATTCTCCAATTAATTGTATGGATGCATTTATAGAAAATGTAAAAAAAAAATTTTGAAGCATATATTTTGTTAACATGAGGGCATATGTGTTGTTAATTTTATATCTATGCTTATAAAACTGGAAGTGGAGCTAGAAATAAATTTGGGTGTAACCGCGCCCATTAATTATACATGGGTGGAGAGCACCTGTTACATCATCATCATCAGCATTTGTTCCATTATTAAAAAAAAATCACCCATCAAGGAGGCTTCAACAGAGACCACCGTCGACCTTTGTTATAGGGTAAATTGTCGAAATGCCCCTGGACCGACCCTCTCATTTTTTCTGTACCCCTGGACTTTTTGAAATTTTTTTTTACCTCTGCAGAGCTGTCCTATTTTTTTTTGTCTCTCATCCCTGCCACATCACATTTCTTTCCTAAACTACCCCTTGCACCTGTATTTCCCCCCTCCCCCCAAAATCTTTATAACTTCTCCCCAAAACCCTCTCTCTCAAATCACTTCTTCTTCCTCAATTAATCACCCATGGAGCACCTTGTTGCCACCACTCGACGCCTCCATTGAGGTTCCGCCGAAAGCAATCGAAGAAGTGTTGAATGGCGGCAACATGACCGGAGAATGAGGGGTTTGCATCTCTCTCTTTATGTGTTTGCATCTATTAATAAAAAAGTGAAGATTTTTGCCTACATGTGTGTTGGGTTTATGAAATGATTTGAGAGTGAATGAGGGGTTTTTGGTTTGGTGTTTGGAGTAGGTGGTGATAGCATTAATGTGGTCGTTCTTGTTATGAAGCCCCTTCATATTGATATGCTTGGCCCCTTCAATTTTTTGTTTTTGAAGACTCTCTTTTTGGGTTTTTTAACACTTTTAAGATTTGGGTACATGTAAAAAAGATTTAAACAATATTTTAGAAATAATATATTTCACAGTTATGACGACACCATGTCATCGTCACCGTCGCTCCTATTGAGGGCCTACCGGAAGCAATTGGTATACATTCTGTAATTTGTTGTAATTTTTTTGTAATTAGTCATTACATATATGTAAATTGATGTTACATTATTATAGTTGGTCATTATATTTTTATAAAGTTGTATGTCAAATCTTAATTTAATTCCATTGGTGATTTTTATATTTGGTTATGTAATGTTTTAGTTTATTTGATTGCTAAGTACATGGATCGATAAGTATTTCTATGAAAATATTACAGTTGATATTTATATACTTCTATTTTTTTCACTTTTAAGATTTGAGTATGTGTAGAAAAGACTTAGACGGCATTTTAAAAATAATGGATTTGATGGTTATAATGACGCCTCACCACTGCCTCTATTAAGGGTCTATCGGAAGCAATTGATATATATTTTGTAATTGTTTACAAATTTTCTGTAATTGGTCATTTACATATCTGTAAATTGGTATTACATCTAAAATAATATTGTTGTTGATATTTATAAGTTTCCATTTATTTTTATTTTTTTGCACTTTTTATATTTTAAATGGTATTTTAGAAGGGATTCAATTATTACAACTGCACATCGCCGCTTCCTATGTTGAGGGTTTGTCAGAAGCAATCCGTATACATTATGTAGTCGTTTATAAAGTTTCTATAATTGGTCATTTATATATATGTAAATTGATATTATATTCATGTAATTGGTCATTATAATTCTGTAAATTTATATGTTAATCATTAGTTTAATTTCATTGGTAGTGTAAACATGTTATTACTAATATTGTTCATACTGTTAAATGAAAATTTATTTATGTTTGTAACTGATTGTTGCATCTTTAATGTAGCTTGAACAATGCGTTTTTCCTTATGAAGTATGTTGAATGTCTAGTTCGAATGCTTCTCAATGAGTTCAATTTTATCCAGGAGGACATGAAGAGGAGGATCAAGGGAGACATCAACTAAATTCATTATGATAGGCAAACAATGTCTAATTCAAAGAGTTGATGTATTTATTTTAATAACACTTTGATAATGTATCTATAATCATTTTATATTTAATCATTTTATGTACGTTGAATGTACTTGCAAATGATAATAATATGACTTATAATTCATGAATTTATTATAATGACAATGTATCTATAACAATTTGTGTTTAAATATCTTTGTGTACGTTGAATGCTATCTGTAGGTAACTATTAAATATTTGTAATTATGTGTATAATTTCTGTAAACATCATATTATATTTTTATATATCTATAACTCTGTCTATAAGGGGTAATTCAGATATTATAAAAAATTAGGGGTGAAAAAAAAATTGGACAATACTGCAGGGGTAAAAAAAAATTTTTTTTTTAAAAGTCTAGGGGTACAGAAAAAATGAGGGGGTCGGTCTAGGAACATTTCGATAATTTACCCTTTATTATATATATATTAAAAAAAAGTATGCGCACCTCTATTTGCTCTTTCTTGGATCTTTTTATTACTTGAGATCCACGATTATTGCGCTGTCGTCTCCGCGCTCATTGTGTTGTCGTCCTCTCGCGCCCGTCGCACCATCGTCGTCATTCATCAAGTGATGTCTTTTTATACAGCATTGCTATCTTCACACATGTTTTTTTTGTGCACTGTCATCATTCTTCTCTTCCCTGGATCTCCTTCTTCTTTGAGATCCCGCATTCGTCGTCGTCTCCATGTGGGTCCAAAAAGCCCGTCGAAAGCCCGGCCCGCCCGGCCCCGGGCCCGCAGGGCCAAAGCCCGGCCCGTTTTCGGAGGGCCGGGCTTGGGCTGGTCTGGGGCCCGGGCCCGGCCCGTAGGCCCGCCCGAGCCCGGCCCGTCGGGCTGGCCCGTGGCCCGCCCGCGGGCCCGACCCGTAGGCCCATCAGGGTTCCAATGAACTAGTAACATGTAATTTTTATTTGAATTGTGGTTGAGTTATACAAATTATTAACATTTATATAGGTGTTAACCTAGTTATACATGTAATTATTTATTTTTGTAAGTAATTAATTCATTTAATATTTTTATTTTGAAAATTCAATAGATATAAATATTTTTTTCAACATTATATTTTAAATTTTGTGTTATTTTAACATTATATACAAATAAACAACGTAAAATAAAAAATAAAATGTTTTGAATTTGGGCCCGTAGGCCCGCCCGTGGGCCCGAACCCAGGCCCGGCCCGTGAGGCCGTTCAGGCCCGGGCCCGCGGGCAGGGCCTGCCCTGTTTTTTGCCACGGGCGGCCCGGCCCGGGCCCGTTGGCAAGCAGGCCCGCGGGCCGGGCTCGGGCCCTGTTTCCGGGCGCGCCCGGCCCGGCCCGTTGCCGACCCCTCTCCATGTGCCACGTTCTTCTCTTCCTTGGATTTTCTTCCTTCGATACCATCCCCGCTCCTCTCCGCACCACCGCCTCCGCGCGCTCGGCGTTTATATGCTCACGCCGTCATATTCGCACACTGTCGTCTTCGTTACGTTTCACCATCAGTGTTTGCAGTGTTACAGAAATACATTATGACAAATCTGATCTAATGGACCACCAACTATGATAGATTCAAGAAGAGCGGGAGCGACTCTAACAGACTCAAAAGAGCGGGTGCGACTCCAATGGGTTCAAGAAGAGCGGGAGCAAAGTGATGAATTTCAAAAGACAAACGGCGACCGTAAAGTTCCCTTCACAATTTGGGAGGGGTGTTGAATATGTATTAGGGGTATTTTTAGTGTTTCTAGTCTAATGATATTCTAATATATTGATTGGAGATGTTTGTTAATATTTTAGTTTATCAATTTTGTGTAAACTCTAAGCCCATGTTTGGTTCGAGAATTAAATTATTCTATCTAATATACATAATGATAAAATGATTTTGTGTTTGGTTGTGTTTTGAATTATTCTCATTGGGAAACATGATAATAAATTTTTTGTTGTTTAGATAAAATGTGAATAAAGTGTGGTAATGACAATTGATTTAATAGTGAATCCACATATTCTTTTCATTTAAATAACCTGGAATAACTTAATTCTAATGGGTGGAGGGAATCCATATACCACTTTATTCTAGTTAATTCTGACATACAGATTCTCATTTATTCCAATCATCCATAATGAGGTTATTCCGACTAATTTCAATTTATTTTAGGGTTATTCTCGAACCAAACATGAGCTCATTTATTTCAGTCATCAAAACATCCATAATGAGGGTGCTACCTTTTAGAGTTTGAGCGGGGTGTTAATTAGATTACATATCAGTATGTTATTATATTAGTTTACTAGTGTGTTACATGTGTAACACTATTTTGTACTATTATATAAAATATTTTAATTCTTCTCTAATAAGAAAATGATTTGAGGATCTCATTATTATTTTTCTTTCTTATTCGAACAATATCTTGTGTGTAAAAGTTATATGGGACCGAATCCAGTCAGGCCTGGATTCAGTCAGTTCGATCAGTACTGAACTGGACGACGTGAATAACGAATTACACCAACTATAAATCATGCGCGACCAACTGGATCCGGTCTCGTTATATGGATGTCACTGACTATTGATGAAAATCACTATCACCCCATATATAACTTGAGACCGGATCTAATTAGGACTGGATCCGGTCAGTACCGAACTGGATACCCCTTTAATCGAACTGCACAACGTAAATATCGAATTGCACAACCAATTGTTGGATTTATATTTCACTCTCTTATTGGATCCAATCAGCTATTAAAAAAAATATGAAATCCTAAGTATCATCGGTATCTAATGGGAGAGTGAAATATATACCCAACAATTGATTGTGTAGTTCGGTTTATACGTTATGCAATTTAATTGAAGGGGTGTCCAATTCGGTACTGACCGAACTGACCGGATCCAATCCTGACTGGATCCAGTCTCAAAATTCATATAACCCCATAGATTGATCGAAATCCATATAATTTTTTACTTTTCCTAAAGTCCATAACTCCCTGAAAACATCTATATAAATACAAATAACCTCCTAAGTTAAATTTTTGTTGACAGATGAAGAATATTCTAATAATATTTTGTTTGGTTAATCCTGACTGACAAAACAATATATCAAAAACCTCTACAATATATTAAAAATACAAAAAATCATATATAAAAGGATTAACCAAAGAGAATATTCATATAATATTTCTCATATGTCAATTAATTTTAACTCAATAGATTATTTAAATTTCCACGTGTGAAAAATCAGAGGACTATATGGATTTCAAGCAGTCTAAAGGGGGTTATTTGGATTTTTTTTCTTTTAATAAACTCATTACTCATGTGATGCATTGTACTTCTCACTTTGTGGACATTCAATTTATACTGAAGTGCCAACTATTTAGATGAACGACACACCAAAAAAAAGATTTATTATTTTTAAGTCTCCATAAATCATAGAATTTAGTGATCGATCATTAACTTCTTCGTATTTTGGTTTTAGCCCTGAGATTTAAAAGATATGTTTATTTTTAGTCTCTGAAGGGATCTATCCCTAAATTATTTGATTTTCTTTGTAGTCACTAGGAGGGGCTAAAAATGAACATATCCTTTAAATCTGGGGACTAAAACTAAAATACGAAGAAGTGAGGGATCGATGATTAAATTCTATAGTTTACGGGGACTTAAAAATAAAAAAACCCAAAAAAAAATTACTTAGATGAACGAAACGGTATTTTACATGATAAAAAATGTGGGAATATAATTTTAACATCACAATACACACACAAACACACCATGAGACTGAAAAGCATGAATTCACATCTCATCCAAAATGCATAGGAAAAAAAAAGAAACGGAGTGAATCTAGCCAATTCTCTTTAAAAAAAAAAAGGAGGTGAATACCATCTTTGAGAAAGAAAGAGAGGAAACACGTAATTATCTCTCGTTTAAGGCTAGTTTGACAATGGATTAAGGTTTTGAGTATAGATTGTCATAATTTTAAAAGATAAAAAGTTTATCAATTTTGTTCTTATGCACATTTGTCAAAATTGGAACAAAAAGTGAGAATAAATGTTTTTCAACCCTTTAAGTGGAAAAAAAACCTTATTTTAATTTTATTTCAAAATTGGGACAATTGTACACATTTTATCTCTACTATTTTTATACCAAACGAGATAAGTTTTGTCATCTCCCCCACCTATCATCACAATTATCCCTTATCTCATCACTTATCCCCTTGATATAACCTTATATATCCATGATAGATTGGCATTGTTGAAATATTGCTTGATTTTTTTTGTCATATAAAGTTTAAATAAGTTATTTCAATATCATGTTTTATATATACAAAGCGAGAAGTATTATTATTTTGTTGTTCCACCCCATATCAAACCTTTACTCCACGGCCCAAGCAAGAGGTTCTCACATGCTTTTGATTTTTCTTAAAGTATATATTTCATATAACAAAACATAATACCTTCATTTAATGTGGTATATACTCAAATGAATTGTATGAATATATTGATAGAAGAAATGAAATTACATCATTTAGCAATATATATACATTGTTAGACATACGTGGAACTGCATGTGAACCTGCATAATTAACCTAGTATCCAAAAGACACTACAAGCCACGAGAAATGACATTCTTGAAGTTTCTTTGATCTCAAACTCTCCAGTTAACTCAAATTTTATTTTGAACAGAAAAGTTCAGTCTCTACATGTACTTTCTTGTGAATCAACTTCTGATCCATAACATTGCATGGTGAGTGGAGAAATATGTCACAAGAGTGACTCAGAGAACCAGGCAAGCATGGCATGGCTGCAACTATTCAACATGTGAAGCCTTGTAAAAAAAAAGTGTTTTAAGCAATAAAGACCTAGCTTTTTGTGATTAATACAGTTAATGAGTCCTTATTAATATACGGTTGAGATGAAAAAAAATTAATCACTTTGTTGATAAAAAACTTTTTTAGCATTATATTCTTTTTTGAAAATCTTTAGTGTTGCAAAGAGAACCTTGAAAGACATTAGTGATACTTTTTATAATAAAACCTACCTTTTTGGGTTTATTACAAGGACTGATATTTTGTAATTCATATAGTTAATAAATGGTTGTTCAAGGTTAATTTAGATTTAATTTACATATAAATTAAGGACTCAGTTCATGTACCTTCGCAGTTATTTCAAATAACGGCATAAGCTAAATACACACATATATGTTATAATAGTTTTTACTAAATAATGAGTCATCTTTGAACCATATAAAATCTATATGAATCCAACCAATTTATCTTTTATTATCAGGTGATTTTATGAACAATAAATTTATGGAAGCCAAGTTACACAAACTTTCTGGCATTTACTATCAATGACCTTTTAAGCTTAAAATCACAAGAAAAGCTGTTTTTAATACCTTATGTGATGCATTGATCTGGCCTACACATTTTGTGGGACAATCAATTTATACTGAAGCATCAAATGCCAACTTTTTTAGATGATCGATCCAAAGGAATTATGAGTAATAAAACATGTGAACATACAATTTTAACCATCAATCACAAAAAAGAAGAGAAGAGAAGAGAAGTATCATGCATGTGAGATTGAAAGCTTGAGTTTCTCTTTACATAAAAAGAAAATAAAAGAAATTAAATGAAGTAATTCAAGTTCTTAAAAAAAAAAGAATATCAGGAAACACTCCCTATTTGAGGTGTGCAATATAACCTTATGCGGGATAGATTGGTATTATGGATTAATTAATTATTCTCTCTCCTTTGAAATGACTACTAACTTATTCAGATGCTATAAAATTAAACAGTTTTTTTTTTTTTTGTTATTCGGCCAAGTCCTTATTCTAAACCCCAAATGGGGGTTATAACTCACAAACTTTATCCAAAGGAGACTAGTAACTACTAGAAATTAACCATTACTTTCTTAAAGTTTCTATAACACATCAAACTCTCCAATTAATTCAAGTTTTATTTTTTTTAATTGAAAAGGACAGCCTACACTTGCATCTGCTTGTGAAGCAACTGCTCTTTTGATCCATAACATTCATGGTGGTGTGAAAGACATGTCACAACGGGAACTCCTCTGGTGAACTAGCTTGCATGCATGCATGGTTGCAACAATTCAACATGTGATGCCTTGTCAATGACACGGTCGGGATAATATCAGCATCCAACGCTGTGGATCCGTTACCTTGTCCTTGCTGAGGGGGCGGGGAAGACAGTGACGGTCACCGGGGCGGGGGAGGAACTCAAATCGGAGGTTGAAGAGATGAAGAGAGAGAAATGGATTTCTAAATGATGGGTGGGTTTGCAGGGTATCATGTAATTTTTTATGGTGGGGTGGGTTCATAATTTTATTAAAAATAGAGGGGTGGTTAAGATAACGTGGTAGGTTAGATGAACACGGGGATAGAAATATTACATCAATATATATACATTGTTAGACGTGTGGAATTGCATGCAACCCTACATAATTTACCTTAGTATCCAAAAGACTCTAGGAACTACGAGAAATTACATTCTTGAAGTTTCTTTGATCTCAAACTCTCCAGTTAACTCAAATTTGATTTTGAACATAAAAATTCAGTCTCTACATGTACTTTCTTGTGAATCAACTTCTTTTTTTTATCCATTATAAACAAAAAAAAAAAAAAAACCTTCTTTTTTTATCCATAACATTGCATGGTGGGTGGAGAAACGTGTCACAAGAGTGATTCAGAGAACCAGACATGCATATGGCATGGCTGCAACTGTTCAACATGCATGTGAAGCCTTGTAAAAAAATAGTGTTTTAAGCAATAAAGACCTAGCTTTTTGTAATTAATACAGTGATTGAGTCCTTATTAATGTACGGTTGAGATGAAAAATATTTAATCACTTTGTTGATAAAACTTTTTTAGCATTTTTTTTAAAAATCTTTAGCTATATGAGTTCACACTATGCAAAGAGAACCTTGAAAGACATTAGTGATACTTTTTATAATGAAACCTACCTTTTTGGGTTTATTACAAAAACTGATATTTTGTAATTCATATAGTTAATAAATGGTTGTTTAAGGTGCAATTTAGATTTGCAAATAAATTAAGGCCTCAGTTCATGTACTTTCACAGTTATTTCAAATAGTAAGCCCTAATTTAACTGCATAAGCTAAACATACACATATATATTAATATAGTTTTTACCAAATTAATAATTAAGTCATCTTAGAACCATATAAAATCAATATGAATCCAACCAATTTATTCTTCTATTATCAGTTGATTTTATGAATAATAAATTTATGGAAGCCAAGTTACACAAACTTTCGGGCATTTAATATCAATGACCTTTTAAGCTTAAAATCAGACATATTATAGTTTTAATAACCTTATGTGATGCATTGATCTGGCCTACTCTTTTTGTGGGGACAATCAATTTATACTGAAGCATATCAAATGTTTACTTTTTTAGATGACCCAAAGGAATTATGAGTAATAAAACTTATGAATTAACATACAATTTTAACCACCAATCACAAAAAAGAAGAGAAGAGGAGAGAAGAGAAAAGAGAAGTATCATGTGAGATTGAAAGCTTGAATATCTCTTTACATAAAAAGAAATGAAATTAAAAGAAATAATTCAAGTTCTAAAAAAAATAAAAGAATAGTAGGAAACACTCCCTATTTGAGGTGTGCGATATAACCTTATGCAAGATAAATTGGTATTCTGGATAGATATATAGTTATCGTGGTAAATTTTTTTATTACATTTTTTCTTACTTAATCATCACTTTTGTATTTTTTAAGATATGTATGTTATGGATTCATTATTCTATCTCCTTTGAAATTACTACTAACTTATTCAGACGCTATCAAATTAAACTTTTTTTTTTTTTGCTATTCAGCCAAGTCCTTATTCTAAACTCCACATGGGTGCTAAAACTCACAAACTTTAGTATCCAAAGGAGACTAGTAACTACTAGAAATTAACCATTACTTTCTTTAAAGTTTCTATAACACATCAAACTCTCCAATTAATTCAAGTTTTATTTTTTAATTGAAAAGGACATCCTCCACTTGCATCTTCTTGTGAATCAACTTCTCTTTTGATCCATAACATTCATGGTGGTGTGAAAGACATGTCACAATGGGAACTCCTCTGGTGACCTAGCTTGCATGCATGCATGGTTGCAACAATTCAACATGTGATGTCATGTAAAAAGATGTGTTTTAAGCAATAAAGATCTAGCTTTTTGTAATAGCATGCCATTATCAATCCATAAAACACAAAGTAGTTCTTACATTGAGAACCTTAATAAACATCCCATATTACACTCTCTATAAAAAACCATATGAATTCTTACATTGAGAACCCAACCATTCTATTCATTTATGGTCCTTAATTTCTTTAATTTTTACTGTTACAATCTCTTTCACTAAATTTTACTTTATTGATCTCTTCACGATAAATCTAGGGTTTTCATGACTCCCACTTTTTCCTTTTTCTTTTTACATGGATCACACACAAAGAAGACATGCAGCTCATGTGGTCCACATACATTGATCACTCTATTATATATAAGTCACTATGTAGATCTCACCATCCTCATCATATCAATCAAAACCAAGCCTTCCACAATCAAACCATCTCAAAATTCACTCCAAAATTTTTCTAGGCTTTCAACAACATGGCTCCCAATGGTGAGATCTTAGTGAGCACCTACACCACCACCAACAACAACAACAGCACTAACACCACCACCACCACCAACAACAAGAAGCTTTACAGGCCTCCTCCAAAGATGTCCATTGATGGCCTCCAAAGGGCGGTCTCCGACCTATCTTTCAAGCTCATGACCATGGAAGATGAGTACTCCTCCAACGACCTCCCTCCGATCTCGGAAGTGGAGGACGCCAGGTGCGAGTGCTGCGGATTGTCAGAAGAGTGCACGAAAGACTACATAAGGCGGGTGAGGGACCGGTCGTGCGGGCGGTATATGTGCGGCCTCTGCACGGGGGCAGTGGAGGAGGAGATGGCGAAGAATGGGGGGCAGAAGGAGGAGGCGATCGAGGAGCACATGGGGGTGTGTGTTAGGTTCAACAAGATCGGGAGGCCTTATCCGGTGCTCTACCAGGCAGAGGCCATGAGGGAGATGCTCAAGAGGAGCACTTATAGGTCCAAGTCGAAGAGCCCGAGGGAGAGGGGCAGCGGTGGTGGAGGAGGGGCGTCTAAGAAGGCGGGGGCGATTGCCAGGAGTACCAGCTGCATCCCAGTCATCATGAAGGATATGAGTGGCCGGTGATAGAGAGGGTAGTGTAACACAAAGATTATCTGTGTTTGTCACGTACTGTTTCCGGCTAGGGTGTTTTTAGTTGGGCTAACCAAATTCCCTCGCAAGGTTTTTCTTTTTTGAACTAGGAGGGGTGTTCTTCCTGTCCCTTGTGAGGGTGTTTTTGTTAGGTTAGGTCAACTTGATTTGTTTAGCTAATGACCTTTTGTTTGGTGTCTTTTTTAGGGTTGATGTTAGAGAGCCCTCTCTCTATTTGGCCCTTTATGTATATGCTTGAGTGTAAGGCCTATAGCATATAGTTTATGAGTTGTAACTTGTGTCATGTCTGGTTAGTCATGAACAGTCTTAAGTGTTTGTCCCTCTAATATGGAGGTGGCTATCTGTAATATTTATGATCCAGCTTTATTATATTGTTGTTGAAAGTTGTAATTGCTTTCACATTGTAAAGTCTAGCTAAGCTTCTTTTTACATGATCTCTCTTTTCCCTTCTCATATTAATAACTCTTTCCTCTCTCTCTCTCTCTCTCTCTCTCTTGATGAGGAAAAACTCACATGCACATGATCTGTACAAGGTAATTAGTCCAGGGTATTCAAACTCGAGACACAGAAAACAAACTTGATCAAATTAAAAGAGCCACCCCGTGTGTGTGTGTGTGTGTGTTTTGTATTTTGGGTAAGGATAAAATGTTATGTACATTATTCAATGCATGAGTGAAATTACCTGTCCTGCAAACCCTGCTGATGCCTGATAAATGGTGAGAAAGTAATCCACCAAACAAAGTCCTAGGATTAATTCATCTCATATCAAGATTGAAACCAATGATACAGCTAGAATATTGTTGTGCTACATGTGTTATAAATCACTTGCATGATATAACACACAATCATTCATTCAATGGATTTTTTTTTTGCTGAAATAATTTACATTTCTTATCTTTAATGGGTGTACATGATTGTGTCATTTCATTGTTAAGTGATGATAATATAAGTACAATATATAAGAAGGGGTTAAATACATACGGATAAATTCAAAACATTCGAAAACCATCCCAGGTAACCTTACTAAATATTGGAGTCCAGATCCAGTCAGGACTGGCTTCATTCAGTTCTGTCAATACCGAACTATATAACTCTTTAATCGAATTACACGGTTTATGAATCGAATTGCACAACCAATTATTGGGTATATACACTACAACAAAAGTGTTATATAGCGGCACTTCTTTTGTGGCAATAAAAAAAAAGTGCCTTTATATGTTATGTATGGTGGCAATTTTATTAAATGCCACAAAAATAAAAAAAAATAAAGACAAATTAATTGAATATAGCTGCTAAATTAGTAACTGTCACACCTATTGCCACTAAATCAATCTATTTAAATTTTAAAATAATAATTTAGGTTTTCAAATCAGCCATTATCGGAAACAAATAACTCCCCATATCCCTCACACCCTTATTTTCCTCCCCTATTTTCCTCCACCACATCTCAGAATTCTCATTCCCACATCATATTCTAATGCCCAAATCAATTTTTCACCTTCTCCCTAAAATCAGCAAATGAATTGCATATTTCCCCCCAAAATCTTTTTTTCCCCATAATCACTCATGGTTTGATAAAAATCCATGACTTCTTACACCAAAAAAAAAAATCCATCACTCCCAAAAATCACGATTTCATCTACCATGCAATTCTGATTTTTTTTTTTCGTGTGCATGTTGTTTTAAAGAGAGACACATGAAGATTATTGACTTTTCTCATTCAAGGTTTGTGGATTCATCATAATTGTTTATTTTTTTCATTGTTTATATTATTGATGGTGCAGTTTTTTTTTTCATGTTATGTTGATATGTTATATAGATACTTTGATTTTTTTTATTGGTTAAATGATTTGATTGTTTTTGGATTACATATTCATGATTTTTATCCATACATTTATTTC
The DNA here is from genome assembly GCA_030737845.1 of Acorus calamus. Taxonomy (NCBI): domain Eukaryota; kingdom Viridiplantae; phylum Streptophyta; class Magnoliopsida; order Acorales; family Acoraceae; genus Acorus; species Acorus calamus. The sequence continues at coordinate 15,264,553 of CM060864.1, read as the reverse complement.
TATGATGAGAAATATATGATGTAATTTTGTTGTTACTTTTCCATCTTGAATTGGGTGATGACTATTTTTTTTACTCATTTGTTTTTCTAGGATTTTTGTTATGGGGGGGGTAGTCGATACGGACTTTGATGGATTTCTGTGGACATTGTTTAAGTTATGGACTTTTGTAGACTTTGCAGATTTTCACAAACTTTTGCAGACTTTCATAGATTGATTCTCATGGACTTTCACATACTTTTGCAGACTTTCACAAACTTTTGTAAACTTTCACATATTGACTCTCATGACTTTCATAGACATTTGTAGACTTTCACAAATCACTCTCATGGACTTTCACAGACTTTCACAGACATTTGCAGACTTTCACAAATCACTCTCATGGACTTTCACAGACTTTCACAGACATTTGCAGACTTTCACAAATCACTCTCACGGACTTTTAAAGACTTTCACAGATTTTAACATTCTTTCACAGATTGACTATTTTCACATATGGATTTCTATTAATAAACACAATAATGTTTTTGGATTTAAATAACAAATAAAGAACTAATCATACCCAACATAAAATATAATTTAGTATAGTAAATATCAATCTTCACTTATTTGAAATACATATTGCTAGAATGCCATGATAAAAAACAAGTAATGAAAATAATTGATTGCAACACAAACAAATCCATAATTCTTACATTCATCAAACATATGAGTCGATATCAATATTTCATACATATTTACATTCATAAAAAATTCTTCCTTTATTCGAAACAATCGATCTAAAATATATATAAAAAAAACCTTATATTGAGAAAAATCCACAATGAGCTAACCTTTTTTTTCTGTTATAGAGAGAGAATTTCATAGAGGGGAGGAATTAGTTTTTAATTAGGAAGACAATAAAAAATAAGAAAATATATATATTATATATAAATCATATATTACATCTCTTCAAATATAATGAAATAAAATAATAAATTATATTACTTAAAATAAAATAAAATAAAAGTGGTCATTGTATTACTTTAAATAAAAAATGAAATAAAAGCAATCAATATATTTAGTCATATATATTCATATGCCTAAATATATCTTTTTATTTTTATATATGTCTGAACATTATAAAAAAAATTGATGTATATTATACAAAAATAGAAACATCTTCAAAGAAAGTCAAATAAAACATTTTACATATAATCAAATCTATAATAAATCTATATTTTAGAAAATAATTGTGGATAATTTAGGCATATATTATATAATATATAATAATAAAATGATTTATTGCAACACAAGCAAATCTATCATTCTCATATATTCATCAAACATTTGAGGTGATAGCAATATTTCATACAAATGGACATTCAGAAAAAAAAGATATAAATAAAGAAAAAAAATGTGAATAAAAATATGAAAGGCATGGGATAAAAATCATAAATAAGTTTTGTTGAAAGAAAAAAAAGAAGAAATATTCACAATACTAGAATAAAAGTCCATGAGAATCCCACCCATTTAGGTGGGATTCTGAAATAAATTTTTCCTTTGTATTTCTCTCTCTAAAGTCCACAAAAGTCCACAAAAATCCATCACTTATGAAAGTCTTTACAAATCCTGTTTAAATTGAATAACACAAGACAAAATGTCTACTACGAAGAGTCTCAATCGAATAACGCTGGACATTTTGTCCACGAAATAATGTCTCCATCGAATAACACTGGATTTTATGTCTATGAAATAATGTCTCAATCGAATAACACTGGACTTTTTGTCAACGAAATAATGTCTCAATTGAATAACGCTGAACTTTTTGTCAACGAAATAATGTCTCAATCGAATAACGCTGGACTTTTTGTCCACGAAATAATGTCTCAATCGAATAACACTGGACTTTTTGTCCATGAAATAATGTCTCAGTTGAATAACACTGGACTTTTTGTCCACAAACCAATGTCCTGATTGAAAAACACAAGATTTACAAATCATGACATGGACAATTTGTCCATGAAAATCCTAATTGACTACCCCCCTATTAATCTCTAATATTTGAGTTATTTTTGTTCATCAAGTTGCTAGTGTTGAACCACAATCTACTTTGTATCCTAGGGTTACCAATCAGGTGAAGTTATCTCTACTTAATTATATTTTTATCTAAGAGTGCTTTCATTTGTATATAATTATGATATTTTTTTATAAATGAATAATATATATTTTGTTAATTGTTTTGTAGGTTGCACGGAGAGAAGTTGAACACTTAAGAGATTGTCAAAAAATGTTATATTATGTGATCCATCTTGTATGGTTTCATTTTTTTATAGCCAAGTTGTACAATGAATCATGATATCTTATAATCATAAATGTACATATTTCTGGATGATGTTTAATACACTGGATTCAAGTCTTCAGGCAATGTTGTATTTGTAAAATAATGTTATTTTGTTATGTTCATTTATGGATTAACAAATGATCAATTTATCATTTTTCTATTGTAATGGTATAATAAAATTAATTGAATTTTTTGTGGTAGCAAAAATTGTTATGAAACAATTAAATCAGATGATTATAATACTAGTAATTGATGACAGTTCATAAAATTTTAGAGACAAAAAATGCTGTAAATACATATTTAATTGATATGTAGTGGTAGTTTTTTTCATTTTTAGAGACAAATAAAATTGTCATATTAAATCTTTGAAATGTCATTCAACGGCATTTTATGATTCTTTAGCGGCGGAAATAAATAAGTCATCATCTATCCTTAATAGGTCTTGAGGCAGTTTTATTTTTATTTAGCGGCAGTTTTGTGTGCCCTTAAAGCTAATAAACAATTATAATTTTTATTTATTGTGGCAATTTTAGGAAACTTTTTAGCGGCATTTACTGCGCCGCTATATGTCATACCCTTTACCGACCCCATGATTTAGTGGCACTTTGGTAAAGTGCCGCATAAATGCCGCTATTGTTTATAGCGGCATATTTTTATAGTTTTAGTGGCAATATTTTTGCCACTATTTACCAATTTTGTTGTAGTGATATTCACTCTCCTATTTGATATTAATGATACTTAAGAATTCATGTTTTATCCAATAACCGATTGAATCCAATAAGAGAGTGAAATATGTACCTAACAATTGAATGTACAGTTCGATTCAGAGGTTGTGTAATTCAATTAAAGAATTGTGTAATTTGGTACTGATAGGACTGACTGAAGTCATATTTGACTGGATCCAGACTCTAAAATTGACCATGACATGAAGGTACCCTAGAAAGTAAAAATGAAAAAAAAGTGTTGTTACACGCAACTTGTGGAAATAGTCCAGTCTATATACCTTAATGGTCATCTATTAAGATATATATATTTCTCAACATGAGTTGTATGTCTCGTTATTAATTTCTCATGTTTCCAAACCAATGGTTTTATATGATAGATCATAAAGTTATTTACATTATATTTTTAATAAGAACGTATAAATCGGGTGGTTGGCAGCATGCGTCGTCTTAGCTTTAATGTGGCACTTTTATTTCGCTTTCGCTCTTTGTTCTTCCCATATTCAGAGTTTGTAATTCGAATTTAGTAATAAAATCACATAACAAGCATCTACCTACTTTTAAAAAAAGAACATATAATCTATATCATTTACTATTTAAAAAAACAAAACATGTGTAGACTATCTGTATGATTATCTTACATATTTTCCCTAACATTATTAAAATATAATATTGTGGGAGGTGAAAATGTGCTCCTCCTCGAATAGGCCGAACTCGAGGACAGTCCGGGCTTGGTTTGGGTAGATCTGCGAAGAGACGATGATGAGGGTCTGCCGTGGATAAATTGACGAGATTTGTCTGGACTAAACCTGATGTAATCAGGCTGCCTACGTACCTTTGTTAAGGGATCAAGCCACACGTAGTTCCTTTTTTTGGTGGGGGATCTCACACCGGAAGTGGTGGCGTCCCAAGAACCTTTGATGATGAAACTCAATCTCCATTAAAATGAGATTTCAAGATTGAGTCTAGAGTTCTTTTATAGGGAAGAAGAAGAAGTTCATCTCCTCTTTTGGTAAAGGGGATACCCTCCTATTTATAGTGGGAGGGGGTGTGAGCATACCATGGAATGGAATCCTCCTTTGGCCCAACCTGAGATGATGTTGTGTTTATGATCCAATATTATGGGTCGAGGCAGGTATGACCTTTTAAATGGATCCTAAGGTAGGACAGATTTGATCTTTTACAAATACCAATTTTCATCCCTACTCAATTTCAGGAGACCATTCTTGTGGGCCACAATATTTGGGGCCTTAGATTATTAATGCAGCCCAAATGAAGAATGCTAGACTTGAGCCTTTTTTTAGACCCAAATACAGTTCACATTTGTTTTTTATATTTATTTTTAAGTAGTATACATCATCTAATTTTTTTATATGTATTTTTATAAATAAAATAAAATATATTTTTCAATTAATTGAATTGCATGAACTAATTTATATACAGTGTGTGTGTATAAATTGGGGCTATAAATTTAGCGGAGTGCAACAGAGCTCAACCCAAATTTATTAGGCATATAAATTCATTAATGGGTACCATTAATGGGTCATATTGGGCCAAGGACTTAGGCTCTAATCAAATGGTCTTTGTATTGGATTATCATGGGCCTAGAATATCCACAAGTAGTGGTACATTGCAATTAGTCCCGTCAATGGGTTGTTGATCGATCCGGACCCGACTTGATAAAAGGTGTAAATACACAACTCGAAGGACTTGACAATTAAAACAGGTCAGGTCTGGGTCCACCCGGACCCGATCCTATGAACCCGATGGACCCGATTGACCCAACTCAAATATTATATGATTTTTTTATTTATGATTCAACCCAACATCTATGATCGAACCCAACATTTATAACTAAATACTCAATAATCATTTAAAATTTTAAGTATTTGAAATTTTTTTACCATTTTTTGACTTCATGTTAAAGCATAATAAATTAGTAATTCAAACCGTATTTTAAATGTTAACAAAATAATGAAGAACTATTTATAATACACTGGACCTTTTTTTTTTTTTTAAAGAAAAAAACAAATGTAACCATTGTAAGCCCTTAAGAAGTTCTTTGATCTCTCTTTGTCTGACCTAGACCTGTTAATGGATCGACCCGACCCGACCCGAGACTCGATATGGACCTAACTCAAAGGATTCGACAATCAAATGGGTTGGGTTCGGGTTCACCCCGACCCGTTGACAGGCCTAATTGCAATTAGGCTTTCATTAGTCATCCAAAACAATAATAAAAATATTGATTCAATAATGCTAAAATGCACGCGCGACATGATCTGAACATCTTTAGAATTGATAAATGGACATAATACCTAACAAAGTTGGCTCTTTAAGTTCATGATCTTATATAATTAACATTCAATTTCAAAAGTTTGTGAGTGATTCATGATAATGCATTATCTGGATGTCCATGATTTGCTACTAAAACCAAACAAGAATTAATGATTGAGGAGACATGATGTTGGGAGGGAATTAAAAAGAGGCCTATAAAGCATGTTTGTTGTGATGAAGACTGAAACACACTGGTTTTGGGAGAAAAGGAAACCTTTGTTGGGGATTAATAAAGAGAATAAAATTGCATGAGCAGTAGCTATGTAAAGACATCCATTACATGCTTCTTTTTCTTCTTCTTCTCATTCTCTTTACTTCACTTCGATGACGAAGAGAGAGAAGAAAAAAAATTTCTAGGAGGAAAGGCTGGTGTCTGCACATGCATGACTGCCTTTTTTTTTGGGGACCAAATATGACTTTTATGAGTGGCTTAGCATTGCCATTAGTTTAAAAATTATTAGGTTTGATGTGCTTACAGGTTGGTAGTGGTACCAACTCATCACTAAAGGGTTATAGGTTCAAATTGGATTGGAGATCTCATTAGATATTATCAATTTCTAATAGAAAATTGACATGTGAATATTTCACGTGCAAAACATGTAAAATTATTATGGCAATTTTTAATTAATATTACATGTGAGTCTCCTATTGAAGATTGACTATTTTTTATGGGTCCAACACTTACTGGATTCCACCTTATCTGAATTTTACTATTTTTTATAAGAGAAGATTTTTATAAAGATTAAAACATGAAAAACCAAAAAATGCCTAGTAAATATAATATTAGTAAGTAAATTTAAAAATCTATATCAAAGTTATCAGCCTAAAATGGATATTAGAATTTAAAGTATTCTGAAATTAGCACATGGTTATGATGTAATTCATCATGCCCCATATTTTCAACATTTATAAAATAAATAATGTGGATGGTTCTTCTGGTTTGTGATCAATTATTGATAAGGGTTAACCTCAATAATCTCACCTATAGTTCTTACACGTTTTTTTTAAATCTTTTTAAAACATATATTTTATATAATAAATCATATGCTTTAAAAAAAAATTGAACTCATTTCGTTTAACTATACATATATATCTCGACAGGATAACAAGAAAATGCATTCAGTGTTATTGGTAGCTTATTTGTAACATGCACATGTTTTAATTTTTTTCTTGAAACATATAATTAGCTAATTATGTATAGTCTTTTATAAATAAATAAAAATTAATGTACATTCCATGGAATTGAATACATATTTTTGGTTTTTTATAACAAAATATACATTGAAATAGCAGACTACATATATCTTTGGGGGCGGTTATTCCGCCCCCACCACTTCATCCACCCACCCCCCTTTTTTTTTTTTTTTTTTTTTGTGTTTCTAACCCACCCCTCCCCCTCCCCCTCCCACCACCACTACCTCCCTCTCCCACCACCCCATCACCACCTCCCCCTCCTCCCTCCGCCGCCTCCAAGACCCCTCCCACCACCACCACCTCCGAGACGCCGCCGACCTATGAGTGGGGGTCTCGGAGGCGGCGGAGGGCGTGGTGGGGTGGTGGGAGGGGGAGATGGTGGTGGTGGGAGGGGGAGGGGTCTCGGAGGCGGCGGAGGGAGGGGTCTCGGAGGTGGTGGTGGTGGGGGGGGGTGGTAGGAGTGGTGGTGGTGGTGGTGGTGGTGGGTCTCGGAGGCGGTGGGAGGGGGAGGTGGTGGTGGGAGGGGAGGGGTCTCGGAGGCGGCGGAGGGAGGGGTCTCGGAGGTGGTGGTGGTGGTGGGGGTGGTAGGAGTGGTGGTGGTGGTGGTGGGTCTCGGAGGCGATGGGAGGGGGAGGTGGTGGTGGTGGTGGTGGTGGGAGGGGGAGGGGTCTCGGAGGCGGCGGAGGGAGGGGTCTCGGAGGTGGTGGTGGTGGGAGGGGGAGGTGGTGGTGGTGGGAGGGGGAGGGGTCTCGGAGGCGGCGGAGGGCGTGGTGGGGTGGTGGGAGGGGGAGGTGATGGTGGTGGTGGTGGGAGAGGGAGGGGTTTCGGAGGTGGTGGTGGGAGGGGTGGTGGTGGTGGTGGGGTCTCGAAGGCGGCGGAGGGAGGAGGGGGAGGTGGTGGTGGTGGTGGTGGTGGTGGGAGGGGTCTCGGAGGCGGCATAGGGAGGAGGGGGAGGTGGTGGTAGGGTGGTGGGAGGGGGAGGTGGTGGTAGGGTGGTGGGAGGGGGAGGGGAAGGGGTGGGTTAGAAACACAAAAAAAAAAAGAAAAAAAAAAAAAGGGAGGGGTGGGTGGATTAAGTGGAGGGGTTGAAATATCCGTCCCCTATATCTTTGCCCTTGACATTTTTAATGGACCACTCCACGTATGCGAATCAACGGTTACGATGACTCATCCTCATCGACCCAAATTTTCAACCGTTGCAGTCCACCCCCTCCGAAACCATTAAAAAAAAAGGGTCAAGTGGCATTCTCGTTATATCCACCAAATTCAAGCCCATTTTCCCACAACCCTCCCTCTTCCCTCACTATTTAAACCTCACACTCACTCTCTACACCTTCAAAATCTCTCCTTTTTCATTAAATCCTTCATTTCCCAATTCAAATGTCCAAAACACCATCAAAAACTGTTATTCCACCACTTCTAATCCTCCTCTTATTCCAATTTTCATCCGCAAATGAAGCAGAAACAGAGGCTCTGCTATCCCTCAAAGCCTCCATTACAGACCCACTTGGGTTCCTCTCAAACTGGGTCCCCTCTTCATCGACCCACTGCGATTGGCACGGAATCCAATGCGACGACTCGTCGCGAACGTCAAAAATCGATCTTTCCAACGGAAACCTGTGTGGGTACATCCCCATTGAAGTCTTCAGCCCTTCTTTCCCCTCTCTCAGACACCTCAACCTGAGCAACAACAACTTCTCCGGTCCAATCCCGGCCGGGTCCGTCGGAGGGCTTCGAATTCTCGACCTCTCCAACAACGCCCTCTCCGGCGAAATCCCCAATCACATCGGGTCCTTCAAGAGCCTCCGCTCGCTCGACCTCGGCGGGAACCTCTTCCGTGGGTCTATCCCAATCGAGCTTATGAGCCTCGAATCGCTCGAGGAGCTCACGTTGGCGTCGAATCGTCTGACGGGGCCGATCCCCCCTTCAATCGGAGGTCTTAAGAGTCTCAAATGGGTCTACTTGGGTTACAACGCCCTCTCCGGCGAGATTCCGTCGGAGATCGGCAACCTGACCTCGCTCACCCACCTCGACCTCGTCTACAACTCCCTCTCCGGGGGGATCCCCCCGTCGGTCGCGAATCTCGAGGCGCTCAACCACGTCTTCCTCTTCGGGAACCGCTTGTCGGGTCAGATCCCGCCGGGGGTCTTTCGCTGGCTCCGGAACCTCGTCTCGCTCGACCTGAGCGACAACCAACTCTCCGGGCCGATCCCCAACAACCTCACTGGATTGGGGAACCTCGAAATTCTCCACCTTTTCGGGAATCGATTAGTCGGGGCGGTCCCGGAGTCGGTTGCGTCGCTTCCGAGGCTTCGGGTGCTCCAATTATGGTCGAATTCGATCTCGGGTCGGATACCGAGCCACCTCGGACGGCGCGGGCGCCTCGAATTGATTGATTTGTCGACAAACAACCTCACCGGGGCGATACCAGAGAGTCTCTGCGACTCCGGCGTCCTTTCCAAGCTCATCCTCTTCTCGAATTCTCTCAATGGTCCGATCCCGAGGCAATTGGGGCAGTGCGCGAGCCTCCGGAGAGTCCGATTGGAGTGGAACCGCCTCTCCGGTGAGCTCCCTCAGGGGCTCACCGAGCTGCAGCGGGTCTATTACCTAGACGTCTCCGATAACCGCCTATCGGGGAGGATCGATGGTCTCCGGTGGTCGATGCGGGCTCTTCGGACGCTCAATTTTGCCCGGAACAGGTTCTCCGGGGGCTTGCCAGAGTCTTTCGGGGGTGAGAATCTCGAGGCAATTGACGGGTCGGGGAATTCCATCTCCGGCACCATCCCAGGGGGGTTTGGGCGCCTCTCGCACCTCATCCGCCTCAATCTCAGCCGGAATTCTCTCTCCGGGGCGGTCCCCAGAGAGCTCGGACGGCTCAAAAGCCTAGACCTCAGCCAAAACGCTGGCCTTTGCCGCCGATCGGGCAATACGGGCGGCCTCCCGCCTTGCCCTGGATTCAAATCTCGACGAATTTTGGTCTCCGCATTCGTCACGGTTATCTCGCTTTCAGTTCTTGTTGTGCTGCTCTTCGTTGGGTGGCGGTGGCGGAGGCGGTCTCCAATAATCGAATACAAGGCAGGGGATTGGGAATTGAAGGTGTTGGATGAGCGGGCGATGGAGGCGATCGACGTGGATGCGATGGTGCGCGCGGGGAGCGGAGGATTGTCATTCTTCGTCAGGGAACTATCGGAATTCAATGAGTCAAAAGCGCTCGAGCTCGCGAGGTTCCACCACCTTAACGCGGTGGATTTGATCGGGGTTTGTTCGTCCCATGAGAAGGCGTTGTTCGCGCTTTACGCATTCGTCGAGGGGAGGAGTCTGCGAAGCGCGCTTAACGGTGGCGGATTCGGAGATTGGGTAAAGCGACGGGTGTTGCGATGGGCATAGCGCAAGTGCTCGAGCGGTTGCACCGGAGGCGGAATGGGTTTTATGGATGTGTGTCATCGGAGAATGTGTATTTGGACGGGCACGGTGAGCCCCGGTTGAGGGTGGACCTCCCCGGGCCGTCGGATTTGGCGGGAAGGGCGGTGGAGGAGACGACGGTTACCTCCCACCAGGTATTCGACCGTTATGTACTCCCTCTTTCATGTTTGAATTGCATTTAGGGGCTTGTTTTTTGAATTTAGGGTTGGGATGCTTTAAATTGACCAAATCACCCTTCTGATGACTATTTTTATTAAATTTTTTAATGCAAGACTAGCTTTTGATGAACTATTATTTAAGTTTTTTAGATTCCAAATTCACAATGTTAGGATATGCTTAATTCATAAAATCTATTCCAATTCTTTTTTTACCTAAGCTTCCCATTTTTGTGACATTTTTTTCCTAAAATACCACTAAATTGATGGCTTTCAATGCATGAAATAGTTTGAATATTACTAGTGAGTATACTTGATGATGTTGTGTAGATTTGATTTCTATTGTTAAATTCATATAGATATGTAATAAAAAAATGATCAATTTGATGATTTAGACTAATTTTGTCATCAATCGATTTTTTTATCACTCGATCTAAACTCCTTCAATCTATGATAACAGAAATCAAAGACAATAAAGACTACACGGAAAAGTCAGACGTGTACGCGTTCGGGGTTCTCCTAGTCGAGCTAGTGACTGGGAGACACCCAAACGATGTCGAGGACCACCACCCCCACCACAACTGCCGACCAGGCGACCAAATTGACCTCACATTGAAAGGACGTGCGTCGCACGATGAGGTCGCCGAGGTGTTGGATTTGGCCAGCCGGTGCATGGCGGTGGACCCCTCCGACAGGCCCTCCATGGGACAGGTTGTGAAAGCTCTGAAGGGCATTGAGAAGAGAGGAGTGAAAATGTTGCTATCTATTTAGCTTTGTTTTCTTGTTGTTGGCTTTGTTTTGGGATGTTTTGTTCCATAAGTGGGTTTGCATGTAAATATGATCTTATATATTATATGATTGTGTTATGTGACTTTAATGATATTGTCTACTTTCACTAGTTGTTACAACACTTCATTTGACTTGTGAAGATTGATATGGAAACAGTTCAGCTCAAACAAATTGTTTTTTTTTTCAAATACAGGGTATTATAATTACTGGATCATTAAAGAAGAATTGCAATAGCAGAATTTTTCCATGATCAAATATAAGTTGTCCCTATGACTGAAAACACGGGTCGAGTTACTTGATTAAGTCACCGATGGTGAATGGGGCAGCGCCCCTAAAAAAGATCACATGTATTTTCACTTGTAGTGATAGTATTGTAATTATTTATTATGTGTGGGGGCATTATAATCATGTATTAAGCTCTGTGTGTGTGTGTGTTAATTAGGTTTTCTTATATAATTAATGAAAGAGGTGAATATAGATTTGAAAATGTTTTTCCTTCCTTAATATTCTAGGAGGAGGACCGTAATATTTATAAAGAAATGCTTTTGTAACATACAAGTTTTTCAGATCCTATTTTATAGGATCCCAATAATATACATAATTATAGAGAATTCTAGATACTATTTTATTGGATCTTGGTTGATAGGATCACCCAGAATCATCACTTATTGGTAATATTTTAATTGAGGAGCAATCAGTGGGATTTGATAAAGGTTTTGAATTGCTGTCAATATTTCCAGCTGGGACATTGTGAGATATGCTAACACGCCCCCGCAAGCTAAGCGGCAACTCAGTGACGTTTGCAGAAGTCGAAACCGAGAAGAAGAGAGCCCTTTGGTGAAGATATCAGCCACTTGATCGACAGAAGATACAAATCGAACAGTGAGATCATTACGGACCACTTTCTCACGAATGAAGTGGTAGTCAAGCTCCACATGTTTAGTGCGTGCATGATAGACTGGATTGGAGGCAAGAGCAAGAGCACTAACATTGTCGCAGTAGATAGTTGGTGGAGACTTTAGAAAGACCCCAAGATGTTGTAAGATCATCCTAATCCAGGATAGTTCAGCAGCCGTGTTTGCTAATGACCGATATTCTGATTCAGTGCTGGAACGAGCCACTGTGGGTTGCTTTTTAGCACTCCAAGCAATGAGATTTGGTCCAAGGAACACACTATAACCAGAGGTGGATCGGCGATCGTCAGGGTCGCCAGCCCAATCAGCGTCGGAGTATGCCGTTAAAGTAGGAGTTCCTTGCCGAAAAATGAGACCAAAATAGATGGTGCCCTTGAGATATCGGAGTATTCGTTTGATAGCCGATAGATGAGTTGTGCGTGGAGAGTGCATGTGTTGGCAGGCTTGATTAACAGCAAAGGAGATATCTGGCCTGGTAAGGGTAACATATTGCAAAGCCCCAACAATGCTCCTATACTCAGTAGGATCAACAAGAGGATCACCATCAAACTGAGATAGTTTAAGCCCCGAAGCCACAGGAGAGCGTATAGGTTTCGCACCATCCATCTTAGATCGATGAAGCAAATCAAGAATAAACTTGGATTGAGAAAGATATAAGGAAGTGGAGGTGCGGTGAGCTTCAATACCCAAAAAATAATGTAGTGGCCCAAGATCCTTCATGGCAAATAGACGGTTAAGATCATCAAGAAGAGAGCGCATGGCTGAAGGCTGATTGCTAGTAATGATGATGTCATCAACATAGATCAAGAGGAAAATGATGCATCCACCAACATTGCGAACAAATAAGGACTGGTCAGCAGTGGAACCAGTAAACCCAAGCCCCTGTAAGTAATCAGTAAGACGAATAAACCAAGCTCGCGGCGCTTGCTTAAGTCCATAAATAGACTTATGTAATCGGCAGACGTGGGTGGGATGAGTTGAATCAATAAACCCTTGGGGTTGTGCCATATAGACTTCCTCCGATAAAAGACCATGTAAGAAAGCATTATGAACATCCATCTGACGGATGGGCCAACCATTTTGAACAGCAAGCGATAAAACTATCCGAATAGTAGCATGCTTAACAACCGGGCTGAAGGTATCAAAATAGTCCACACCAGGTTGTTGATGAAATCCCTTGGCAACTAAGCGTGCCTTGTAACGCTCGATGGAGCCATCAGATTTTTGCTTAACCTTGTATACCCAACGACAGCCAACAACATTCTTTCCATGAGGAAGGGGAACAAGAGACCATGTACCCTGTTTCTGTAAAGCTTCAAATTCAAGGGCCATGGCATGACGCCATGCCGGTAGTTTAGCAGCCTGAGTATAAGATGATGGTGCACTATGAATGGGAGAAGCAATAAGAGCAGTGGGCAGTGGATAACGGGTAGAGACAAGAAGGCGTTTAGGTTTAAAAATGCCAGATTTAGACCGTGTGTGGTGGAGATAAGGTGGTGCAGGTGGGGGTGTAGGTATGGGAAGATGAGAGGGATGAGTAGGAGGTTGAGTGGTGACCGGAAGTGGGGATGATGGTAGTGGGTCAGATTGGTTAAGTAAGGAGGTAGTAGTGGTATTGATGGTGGGTATAGGAGGGTTGGTTGTGGATGGTGTGATAGCAGGGGATGGAATAGTGGTGATAGGAGGAGGGGTGGGTGATGGTGGGGTAGGGGTAGTTGAAGGAAAGGAAACCGAACCTAGTAGGATTGGAGAGGATTCCTCTATTGGACCTCCAGAAGAGTGATGCATATCCTTGTCATGGAATGGAAAACGAGATTCATCAAAGACGACATGACGAGAGAGGAAGACTCGACCACTACCAAGATCCATGCATTTAAAACCCCGATGATTAAGGCTGTAACCAAGAAAGACACATTCACATGTACGTGGAGCAAGTTTATGACCCATGTAATTACGAAGCATAGGGAAGCAAGCACAACCGAAACTACGCAACATAGCATAATCAGGAGACTTTCGAAATAGTTGTTCATAAGGAGAAATGTTACCAAGAGTCCTTGTGGGAAGACGGTTAATAAGGAAAACAGCAGTAGCAAAGGCATCAAACCAAAAGCGAGATGGCAAGTGAGAATGTTGTAAGAGCGTAACACCAGTTTCAACAATGTGTCGGTGCTTGCGTTCGGCGAGACCGTTTTGTTGAGGGGTGTACGGACAAGACAAACGATGAGAGATGCCATGTAAGGAGAGGAATGTCTTAAATCGTATGCTAGTGTATTCACCACCCCCATCAGTTTGGAGAGACTTAATCTTACGATCAAACATATTCTCAACAAGAGCTTTAAAACGAATAAAGACGTCATAGACTTCAGATTTAAAAATAAGAGGAAAAATCCAACAATAACGACTAAAATCATCAACAAAAATAACATAAAATCTGTGACCATTGATAGATAACTCAGGACTAGGTCCCCACACATCGGTGTGAATAAGTTCAAGAGGAAAAGTACTCAATGAGTCAGACGCACTAAAAGGTAAACAAGAACTCTTTCCTTTCTGACAGGAGGAACAGACTGAAGGGAGTTTAGAAGACCCAGACATCGAAAGCTTTGTAGATAGTGTAGCCATGGTTTGAGCAGCGGGGTGACCAAGACGATGATGCCAAACAGTACTTGGTAGGCGAACACAATTGAAGGCGGAAGGGGATGTACTAGAGGCACTGGAGTTGGTAAGAGGAAGTTGAAGAGGATAGAGGCCATCACTGATCTGTCCTTGGAAGAGGGTCCTCCCCGTATGGTTGTCCTTCACAAAAAAATGAGAGTCAGTGAAAATAAAATGACATTGGTTATCTTTGGTGAATTGGGATACAGATAATAGGTTGGCTTTCATAGATGGAACATGAAGTGTATTAGTGAGTTTAACATTGGTATCATTAAGGGATGTATGAATGGCACCAATATGTGAAATAGGAAGGGTATTACCATTACCAACTGCTAGGCTGTCTCGACCATCATATTCAGAGTGAAGAGATAGATTATTCAGGTCTGCCGTAACATGATTAGATGCGCCGGTGTCTGTATACCAAGTTGTTGAAGCTTGTTTGGAAGCAACCATGGCTTGAAGCTTCTGAGGTGGATGACGTCCTTGATAGGAGGAATCAAGACGATGATAACAGTCCAAAGCTAGATGTCCAACTCTGTTGCAGATTTGACAAATAAGGGGCTGTTTGTTTGGCTGAATAGAACCAGAATAGTTGTCAGTCAAATCATTGCCACGACCCCTATAATAACGTCCACGACCACGACCTCGACTGCGGCCTCGTGCGTATCCACGACCCTGAGATCGGGGATGAGATGGAGATGGAGATGAAGTGTTGGTGAATAGGGCTGTCGTTGGTTTGTCTGAATCGTTGGTCATAGTATGTGAATCCAGACGAAGCTCGAAGGTAAGAAGTTGGCCGAATAACTCATCAAAGAGGATGGGGGTTTCTCGATTGAGAACCGCAGTATGAATGGGATCATATTCTTGACCGAGGCCATTGAGAACCTGATTGCAGAGATCAAAATCCGAGACCGGCTGACCGACAGCCTCAAGAGAATCAGCAATACTTTTCATTTTGTCCAGGTATTCGGTTATAGACATACCTCCTTTGCATGTTGACTGAAATAGTTGCTTGAGTTGAAGAATTTTTGAACGTGACTGAATAAGATGGAGACGTTCAAGGCGAAGCCAAACCTCACGCGAGGTTTGAAGACCGACCACTCGTTGTAGGACCGATGTCGTGAGAGATGCATTGATCCATAGGAGAACCAGAGAATCATATTCCTGCCAGCTGGTGTAAGCTGGGTTGATGGTGGTCGTAGGCTGATCTTTATCATCATTGAGAAATTGGGAAGGGCATGGTAGTGAGCCATCAACATAGCCCATGAGTTTGTTGGCCTTAAGAACTGGAACAAACTGACTTTCCCACAACAGATAGTTATCCCGATCGAGCTTGATGGTAACAAGACTCATGGGGTTGGGAAGGTGTGTGGAGGCCATTGGAAAGGTTGAAGGTAGGAGTGTTCCTAGTAAGGCTCTGATACCATGAAAGAGGTGAATATAAATTTGAAAATGTTTTTCCTTCCTTAATATTCTAGGAGGAGAACCGTAATATTTATAAAGAAATGCTTTTGTAACATACAAGTTTTTCAGATCCTATTGGATCCCAATAATATACATAATTATAGAGAATTCTAGATCCTATTTTATTGGATCTTGGTTGATAGGATCATCCAGAATCATCACTTATTGGTAATATTTTAATTAAGGAGCAATCAGTGGGATTTGATAAAAGTGTTGCTGTCAATATTTCCAGCTGGGACATTGTGAGATATGCTAACAATTAAGAGGCCAATCTAGGTTCGAAAGATAAAATCATATTTGTAGCCCAATCAAATAAGGTTTGTATTCTAAAAAATTAATAAAAATTTTTTCTTCTTTCCCTGTGGATGTAGGCAACATTCGTCATACACGTAAAAACAAATTTATTTGTGGTTGTGTGTTTCGTTTCATTTTCAATACTTTAATTTGTGGCGCAATATTTTTCAAAATCATAATTTTGAATTCTAATGTAACAGGCCAAATTTTACACACATTAATTTTAATTGATGAGATAAATGACATGTATTGGTGTATATCATCACATCTGAGAGGGTTGATTATCCTTTTATTATTGGTGTACGTTTGTTGGTTCATATCATCAAATTGGTCGTAGTCAAGATTATACTAGTATACGATTATTTTAATTTTCACAAATTTGAATGCTTTAACATGGTTAGTCTTAAATTAATTACTCATACCCATTACTCATACCCAAACTTCATAATTAAATAAAATAAAATGTTTTTTCATTGGTTTCATTCATAGTACTCACAATGAGTAACACATCATGTTCAAGAAACATGATCGATCTTATTTGCAATCATTTGTTAAAAAAAATGAAAAATGAAAGAAGTATAAAATGTGACTGCTGTGAATAATCTGCATAAGAACTACATGCAACAATGTCGACCAAAGTAGAATCATTTCCATCAAAATCAAAATCAAAATTAAAATCAAAATCAAAATCGTCACAAACAAAATATGAACACCATTATCTAATGCTAAAAAGAAAGAAAAAAAAAGGTTTAAATTAAAATTGGGTTCCACCCAAGATGATAGATTGGAACATCCACCACTAGACACAATGATTTGGTCTCCTTGCCTTCCCCAACCCTAACAAATGAAAGAAAACAAAAGGAGACTTCTTTTTCTTCACAACTACAGCTCAACTTCCATTAATGGATCATCACTCAAACAACACACTTTAATTTTTCGATTTCATTCTATAAAAGGACCACATTGAAGAAACTTTAAACCACTGATGGTATCTCATGTCCCTTAAAAAGAGTGAGTGTTATACCCACCAATGAGCATAGCACAACCGTCAGAATTTACCTGTGTTAAGGGTAGATCTTGGTATCGAGTTTTGGCGCTGACTTATCCCCTGTGCATTTATGTAGGTTTGGGGGTACACAGGCGAAAGTAGCACGTTTAGCTCGACCGTAAGATCAGCTACGGGAGGGTCCTCCGTTATCCAAAAAAAAAAAATGTTAATACATTCAGTCAATTTTGCAACTCTATCTGTAGTTTGGAAATGGTACATCAGTCATTTATACACTCTTTAGTGGAGTATATATTATCTTAATGCAGTATATATTTTATACATATATATTCTAGTTTATCTAAGTATATAATTCACTTTTCATAGTATCTACTTTATTTGGTGAGTATATATTATAAGAAAAAATCAAAATGGTTGGAACTGTATATGGGGCTATACACGGGACTAGATGTATCATATTCCTTTTTAACATGATGAAAATCCACATAAAAGAGTTATGTTTCTTCCTTTAATTAAGATGGCCTACACTATACATTTCCATCATCATTCATGTAAATGTCATGTCATCTAATGCAATACACAAAATATCGATTGGAACGGGAATAGTTTTTATTCTAGGGTATAGATTTATCCAAGCATAAATGAGTATAAATAAGGATAAAGTGATTTTGTGTTTGGTTGTATTTTGAATTATTCTCATTGGTAAACGTAAGAATAAATGTTTTGTTGTTTGGGTAAAATGTGAATAAAGTATGGATAAAGATTTATAAAAGGTAAAAAAGTAATGATAGTTGATTTGACAGGTGATTTATAAGAGGTGATGACAGTTGATTTGACAGTGGGCCCACATATTCTTTAGGTGGAATAACCTAGGATAACTTTTATTCTAGGGGTTGATTGGAATTCCTATACCACTTTATCAAGGTTTATTCTGGCATAATTTATCTGGGGTTATCCGGGGTAAACAAACACCCCTAAATACTTATCCGGGGTTATCCGGAGGGTTATACTCGTTCCAAACGGGGGGTTAATGTCAGTAAATATCCTATTATAAAAAACATTAAAAAAAAAAATTTTCTTCTAACAAGGCACGGACACGTCGACATAGTCCCAGCATAAATAGACAAGTATATGACTAGTACGGGCCCTTGGGCCATAAACTTGTAGGGCAAGCCCAAACCAACAAGAAGGGCTAAAAACACTTTGTTTTCTAGCCCAGCAAGATTTGATCCTCTATTTCACAGGGAGAAGAAGAGGGTGTCTTCCACCAGCAGACCAAGCTGCATGGGACGGGTGCACTTCCTTTTCTGTGCAAGTATCTATTACATTAGATATTCTTGTATAACAGTTTTTATTATTAGGATAGCGTTTTAGGAAAAGAAAGCTGACAGTGTAGGCCTTGTTGGAGACAAACTTTATAGAGTTTGTGTTTATGTGCGTGTGTACACACAATTAATTACAAACTCTAAGTGGTCCAAATGCATGCAAATGGCCGACAACATACAAATTGGAGGGATTAACAACCACCATTATATATAGCAGTCAGTAAGTCTCAGACAAACTGGTGAAGCCAATTGCCATATTCATGTGAATTATTTGAAAAAAATTTGTATCTCATCCGAATCCATATCTGAAAATCAGAAATATCTGATATTCAAATATCTGGAGTGCGAATATAAATATCTTTGTATCTGATCTGAAAAATATCTGAATCCGATATATATTATAAAATTATATATGTTTGTATTATATGTTGTTCATATTTGTTATAATGTATGATTAATCACAATTATGATATATTATATTACTATTAATTTTTCAATATACAATATTTGAAATAAATAACAAGTTTTAAAATCGCAATTTTAATTTTTAATCTCTCTCTAATATATCACTTAATTATTCAAATTAATGTTAATATTTAAACATGTCAATTACCTGAAAAATATTCGTATTTATCCATTGACAAGCTTATATTTGGGTTTTTTTATTTTCTTTATTTCTTCGTATGTTATAGAACAAAAACATTATTAATTAGAAGAAGAATACAGACATCAAGGTTATTAAATCCTGAATAACTAGCCCAGAGAGCTTGCAGTAGCTTTTTGGCATGAGAGCCCATAAACACCAGTCCCCATAGGAACTTAACACCATTTTTCTTTTTTCTTAGGGTCGACAAGCATCGACCGTGGCGTGACCTGCCTCACGGGAGTGGACGTCCCTTCCGCCATGCCAATGCATGCGGGGACAAGAGAAGAAAAAAAAAGGTGTAGATTGAGGGCCTGGGCAACATATATTATTCATTCATGAAGAAGTAGTTGATCTTCAAGATCATGTAAATTGAATGAATTTAGATTTATAATCAACATAAATTAATTGTTCTTTGATCGGGTGGTATTTTGGGTTTAGGTACATAAATTTCTCTTATGATTTATAGTAAACATAAATTGATCTTTCACTGGGGGGGTTTGCAGAGGTCCGGAATGTCGTTGCCGTCGTCGTCGATGTGGTTGTGAGGAGTATCACCGGGTTCTATTTTAGGTGTTTTTTTCTTCGATATAAATTGATTTGGTTGAATGATTAATTGGTTGAGTGTGGTTTACTGCACTTTCAATTGTTGATTCTTGGATAAAAACTCCCCCCCCCCCCCCCCCCCCCCCCCCCGAAATAGGAGTGTTAGAATTTTTCTTATTGTTTTATAAGAGTCAAATGTTTTATTTATAGATACACACAGAAAAACTTAACATATCTAAAAAAATTTAAAAAAATTAGAAAACTAATAATATAATAATAATAATAATAATAATAAAGAGTCAATTAGATAATTATCAATCAGATACGGTTAAAAAGATAAACAAAATTGTAAATGAGATTATTTTATATGGGACTTGATCATGATCTCTGGATATTAAAATACCACCTGGTCATTCTGATGGATAGGAGGTCAAATTTTTAAATTGTATTGCTACCTCACAAAACATATTTGTGTTAATCATTGACATGTTATCTTTGCCCGGTTGTTGCTTTTGAATGTCCATGATTGATTGAAATATTTCAAGGGAATTTTGGATTGACTCATTTATACATTGTCAGAAGTATGTCTATGATTTTAAAAAAAAAAATTAACCTCTGTGCTCCATTTAGAAACGGAGAATATGATTGGAGTTATGATTGGAGTTTGAGGGGGCGAATAACGTTGTCTTTAAAATGTTATTAGTTCCCACTCAATTATATTAAGTTTGTTAGAGAGTTTATAGATTTAAACACCTTCAGAATACAACAAACTCAAGGATTCTGCAGATAGCAAATCTGAAGAACTTCTACAACACTTTGAATATTGTAAATTGATAATTTAATATGTTCAATGAACAGACTTATATAGGGCTTGAAGGGTTGCATTCGCAACCTTTCAGAAATTCTGTTATTGAAGAAGAGATGCATTTGTATCTTTTCATAAATTTCAGTTATCACATGAAGAGGTGATTGTTGTGAATATCTGAAGGATGCAGATATCAGGGAAATGACTGATGGGTCAACAATTCAAAATTCATAAATATGAAATCCAACAAAAATAATTTCATGTCATTTTTTATACACACACAAGCACATGTGCGCCTAATAATGCATCAAAATGCGCTTTGTGAATATTCAAAACGCTCTTACACAAGTGGGCTAATATATAAAGTGAAAAATATTTTTCCAATTTCCGATGTGAGGGGGCAAATAACGTTGTCCTTAAAATGTTATTAGTTCCCACTCAATTATATTGAGTTTGCTAGAGAGTTTATAGACTTAAACACTTCCAGGATACAACAAACTCAAGGATTCTGCAAATAGAAACTCTGAAGAACTTCTACAACACTTTGAAGATTGTAAACTGATAATTTAATTTGTTCAATGAACAGACTTATATAGGGCTTGAAGAGTTGTCTTTGCAACCTTTCAAAAATTCTGTTATTAGAGAAGAGATGCATTTGCATCTTTTCATAAATTTCAATTATCACATGAAGAGGTGATTGTTGTGAATATCTGAAGGGATGCAGATATTAGGGAAATGACTGATGGGTTAGCAATTCAAATTTCAAAAATATGAAATCTAGCAAAAATAATTTCATGTTATTTTACACACACACAAGCGCACACGCGCCTAATAATGCATCAAAATGCGTCTTATGAATATTCAAAACACCCTTACACAAGTGGGCTAACATATAAAGTTAAAAATATTTTCCCAATTTCCGATGTGAGGGGGCGAATAACGTTGTCCTTAAAATGCTATTAGTTCCCACTCAATTATATTGAGTTTGCTAGAGAGTTTATAGACTTAAACACTTCCA
The DNA here is from genome assembly GCA_030737845.1 of Acorus calamus. Lineage (NCBI taxonomy): Eukaryota > Viridiplantae > Streptophyta > Magnoliopsida > Acorales > Acoraceae > Acorus > Acorus calamus. The sequence goes on along the minus strand of CM060864.1, from coordinate 15,242,943 downwards.
GAATACAACAAACTCAAGGATTCTGCAGATAGAAACTCTGAAGAACTTCTACAACACTTTGAAGATTGTAAACTGATAATTTAATCTGTTCAATGATCATACTTATATAGGGCTTGAAGGGGTTGCCTTTGCAACCTTTCAGAAATTCTGATATTGGAGAAGAGATGCATTTACATCTTTTCATAAATTTCAGTTATCACATGAAGAGGTGATTGTTGTGAATATCTGAAGGGATGCAGATATTAGGGAAATGACTGATGGGTCAGCAATTCAAGTTTCAAAAATATGAAATCCAGCAAAAATAATTTCATGTTATTTTTTATACACACACAAGCGCACGTGCGCCTAATAATGCATCAAAATACGTCTTGTGAATATTCAAAACACCCTTACACAAGTGGGCTAATATATAAAGTGAAAAATATTTTCCCAATTTCCAATGTGGAACTATTCCCAAGCACCTACTCCACATATTACAATCTTTCTTTAACAATTTGTCATATGTACTTTAACGCATGAGAAGCAAATTAAAATACTTACTTTGTTTTATTACTTCACAGAATGAATTCTCATCTGCATTATTGACATGTTATCATTATTACTTCACCGAATGAATTCTCATCTGCATTATTGACATGTTATCTTAATTTATAGATTTCTCCTTGTGAATATTCAAGACTGATAGAAGTGAATCGCGGTCGATGCTAGATTGGATTTAATAATTTAATAGGGGGTAGTCAATTAGGATTTTCATTGACAAATTGTTCATATCCATGGATTTATAAATCATGTGTTTTTCAATCAGGACATTGGTTTGTGGACAAAAAGTCAAGTGTTATTCAATTGAGACATTATTTCATGGACAAAAAGTGCAGCGTTATTCGATGTAGACATTATTTCATGGACAAAAAGTACAGCGTTATTCGATTGAGACATTATTTCGTGGATAAAAAGTCCAGCGTTATTCGATTGAGACATTATTTCGTAGATAAAAAGTCCAATGTTATTCGATTAAGACATTATTTCGTGGACAAAAGTCCACTGTTATTCGATTGAGACATTATTTCGTGGACAAAAAGTCTAACGTTATTCGATTGAGACTTCTTATAGTAGACATTTTGTCTTATGTTATTCAATTTAAACAGGATTTGTGAAGTCTTTCATAAGTGATGGATTTTTGTGGACTTTTGTGGACTTTAGAGAGAGAAATACAAAGGAAAAAGTCATTTCAAAATCACATCCAAATGAGTGAGATTCTCATGTACTTTTATTCCAGCATTGTGAATATTTCTTCTTTTTTTCTTTTGACAGAACTCATTTATGATTTTGATCTTATGTCTTTCATATTTTTATTCACATTTTTTTCTTTATTTATCATTTTTTTTTCTTTTGAATGTCTATTTGTATGAAATATTGCTATCACCTCATATGTTTGATGAATATATGAGAATGGTAGATTTGCTTATGTTGCAATCAATCATTTCATTATTATATATTATATAATATATACCTAAATCATCCATAATTATTTTCTAACATATAGATTTATCATATATTTGATTATATGTATAATGTTTAATTTGATTTTCCTCGAAGATGTTTCCATTATTGTACAACATACATGCATATTTTTTTTTATAATGTTCAGACATATATAAAATAAAAAGATATATTAAGGCATATGTATATATATGACTAAATATATCGATTCCTTTTATTTTATTTTTTATTTAAAGTAATATAATGACTATTTTTATTTTATTTTATTTTAAGTAATATAATTTATGATTTTATAATAACAGCTTTACGAGATACTAGATTCATTAGTGTCGAAGAGATGCTTGCTACTTTTTTAATGACAGTTGGACAAAGTTCTCGATATTGCCAAACTCGTAAGACTTTTGGCCGGTCTAAATGGACTACTAGTAAGAATTTCAATAAAATTTTGAAGGCAGTGAATACAATAGCACCGGAGTTCATGTATAAATCAAAATGTTTGGTTTCACAAAAAATTAGAGAGAGTACACGATTTTATCCTTATTTGAAATCCATAAGTGTTTATTAATAGAAATCCATATGTGAAAATAGTCAATCTATAAAAGTATGTGAAAGTCTATGAAAGTTAATAAGAGTGATTTGTGAAAGTCTGTCAATGTCTGTAAAAATCTGTGAAAGTCCATGAGAGTGATTTGTGAAAATCCACAAATGTCTGTGAAAGTCCACAAATGTCTGTGAAAGTTCATGAAAGTCAATATGTGAAAGTCTGTAAATGTATGTGAAAGTCTGTTAAAGTCCATGAGAGTCAATACGTGAAAGTCTGTGAAAGTCTATGAAAATTTACAAAAGTCTGTGAAAATCCGTGAAAATCAATATGTGAAAGTCTGCAAAAGTCTTCGAAAGTCTGTGAAAATCTGCAAAGTCTACAAAAGTCCATCACTTAAACAATGTCCACAGAAATCTATCAAAGTCTGCATCGACTACCCCCCCCCCCCATAATTATAATGCCCCGGATATGAATATGATGATATTTTAAGTTCTATCTGAATCCATTAACCTTATGCCCTTTTACACATAATTACTATGAATTTATTTGTCATATATTTTTTTTGCCTGGAAATTGAGACTGATTACCGAAATAAGAAATTGAACAAACATATTAGAAGTTAGGGAAGATATATAGGATGAGTTGGGACACAAGAAATGTCCATCTTAAAAGCTCAATGAAAATCATGTGCACATGAGCATGCCACTCTTTGATAATTCTGGATGAAAAAGAGGTAATTCAACAGCTATGTGAAGCGCCCAATTCAGATATCATTGAAAAGGAGGCAACTTTACTGGATACTAATGGATCACCCAGAGATCAATTAAAAAAAATCAAATCTCCTTCAATCATAGAAATCATTGTTGGTGATAGATTGTCAAATTCAGTGCAAATTATATAGAATGGTTTGAAATCATATATACTCGATGGATTCTAAATTGGAGTCTATTTTGGTCAAATTTTTAATTTTCAGCTATTCATCATTTTCTGAAAGGTACTGTTACAAATGTTGTTTCTGTAAGATGTCACCTGGAGAGGCCCATATATATAATGAAGTTGATAAATAATGCAAATGTAAGAAAAGCATATTGGTCATTTGTTGTTGAAACTGCCTCTGAATTATCAAGCCATTCATGCCAAAGGATTCTTCCTTACACCTGATGAAAACGGCATATACTGATGGATCTGAACATGCTGCTATTTTTTAATAATCTTGAAAAGACACTTAAGGCTCTTGATTACCTTCATCTACATGGGCATATCTATTGTGATGCTAAGTATGGGATAGTTAGTGATTACTATATTTGATTTCTATATCATGCTACTGAATTTCAAATTATAAGTTGGAAATATCCTTCTTGTTAGTAATGGAAGGTTGAAGCTTGCTGATTTTGGTGTTTTAGCATGAATGTTTAATAGGGCTCGCCTAACAATATTTGTTTTTCTTTAATGTGCATACGTGTTTTTCAATCACCTTTTTTATCTTAGAATAAAAGTTATATATATGTTATGTAGATTGAAATGTTACTTGCCATTCAGATATAGGATGTCTCTAGAGGCCTATAGCCTGAAACTAGATATGATTTTTACTGAGTGCTGCTCATTTAAAGAAGTTAGGTTTTACTAATTTTCTACCTCATTAGATAAATTTCATTACCATTATTTCCCCAGGGAATGGAACATGCACATTCTAGAGTAGAAAATGTCATCATTGAAAGGCAGTACCAGTTGAGTGAGGAGTCAACAAAATATTGTAGCATGAAATTGCTGGAATTCAATTCTTGTCAGCTTTATATTTTTTACTCTTCTATTTGATTTTTGTTTTTCCTTTGATTTTGTGACATTGTTCATTGTTATCCCCTGTTATTGAGAGTATATCATTCAGTCTTTTATCTTCTTTTGTCTAATTGTGTGATTGGTGCATGTACATTCAATAAATCTGATGGACAAATATTCTTTTCATCAAGAGTTTGTGTGCTTATGTGGTCGAATATAATTTTTGTTTATATGCATTTACGTTTTATTAACTCACGTGAGTGCGCGTGCATTAAAACCAGTGTGTGTGTGTGTGTGTACACCCACATTAAAAGAATGGGGTGCACATGGAGATTAAAAAAATCATGGCGTAAACTTTTTAAAATTATCTATATTACCCTTAGAACATTTTGAATTGACCTATTGGATGCACATGGAGACAACACATTTTTTATTTACTTATTTTATCCTTGTGGAGAAAAAAATTTGCACCCAATTAAAAGGTGACACGTGTCTAGAGTTACTCGAACTTAAATCATTGCATCTGATAGCCCGTGACCTGGTTTGGTGATAACAAAACCATAAAGCCATGAGCAGGCACTCCCGATCAGGTGAAACACAACCAAACTGGCCTCTCATCGAGATGAGTCAGGTTTGGTCAAACAGTTTTACACTATTGGAGAAAAATCAAATAATATTTATTTAAGCAGTCCAATAACCAGAATAAAAATCAGAATTAAGCTAAGAGTTTAGAAAGAAATCGCATGGGTGAAGAAGCGCCTAGGAGAGACTTTCGTTAAAACATATTTGCCACCTTTTTCGCACAGGGTTCGACCAGCAAATTGTTCCCGAGATACATCTTTCAACCGCGATTTCACCGACTCCCTAAGGTGCGTCAGGTGGAGTCCTCGAGCAGAACCTTTTTTTCAGTCAATACCCAGAATGGAGTGATGGATCAAAGAAGAACTTTTTAGAGATGGAATGTTGGAGAGATAGAGGTGAGATAGAACAATTTTTCCTTGTGTCAGATCAAAGAAGATATTGAAAATTTATAGACAAGATAGGAAATAACGCTATTAACGGAAATAAACAACCTCATAAAGGTTGTATCCAAATCATAATTGTAATTTAATTATGGCCTAAATCAAATTATATGTTTGATTTCTCCAATGGCCAAAAAAGGAAACGACAATACATTATTGTCTAATTTAAATCTCTCATATTTAAATCCTGTAACAGCTATAATGGAAAGGACAATTTATTAATTGTCAAATAAATCCTATAACAACTAAAATGGAAGGAACATGAAGAATAATAGTCATTATTCTCACAATGACTAAAATGAAAAGAATGATTAAAATCATTCAATTTCAAATTCTACATAAATTTGAAATCTCATAGATTATTCATAACATAGAAAAAAGTTTAAATTTGAATAAAAAATTATATGTATAACCAACAATCCCCCACATCATCCATATTTAAAATAAAGGAAAGGAATGATATTTGGGCAATTTACTATGTCATAAGTAGAAATATCTTTCGGACTTGAACTTCCACATAGTCTAAATAGTCTTATAATGAAATGGACCATAGTGGATATTTCACCTTGAACTAAGCCATTGTAGCTCACTCTTCGACTAATCACACAACATAGCACGACTTAAGAGTTCGATTCTTCTTAAAGGTAGTGTTATAGGTCATGCGCTAATATCTCATTTCATAAGTGCTCTAGGAATTACCTGGGTTCCCATAGATCACGGCCCCATGATCAGACTCACATAGGTGGGTCTCCAAGGGGACATATAACCAAACATACCCTGCCTCACTGCGTAAATAACTCTGGGCCTTGATCCCATGAAAAGTATAAAACTCAGCATACGCCATTACAGTTGAGCATTGATCATCATAGAGAGAGGCTTTCTTTTTTTTCAATGCTCCTCCAGTCACTCATGAATAGAATCCAACATTGAACCTCCTTCATGGGATGTCCAATCACAGAGCTTGAGTATCTATTAAGTTGACTCATTGTTGGGTAATAGCCCCATCCCCCTCGATGACATACGAACTAACCTACTCACTAGTCCCTTTGTTAATGGATCTGTAAGATTATTCAAAGATCTTATAAATTCTAAAGATATCACTCCATGTGATATTTATCTCTTACATAACTCCATCTAATACTTATATGTCTTTTTCCATTAATAGTGATCTGTTTAACTTTATCAATAACAGACCGACTGTCACAATGCATGGAAATGGGTGGAATTGGTCTACTCACAAATGGAATATCACATAACAAATTTTTTAACCAATCAGCCTCAGAGCTAGAAATATCAAGAGCAATTAATTCAGCTTCCATAGTAGACCTTGCAATAATAGTTTGTTTTGCAGATTTTCAAGAAATAGCAGCTCCTCCTAAAGTGAATACATATCCAATAGTTGAAATAGTCTCAATTGAATCAGAAATCCAATTAGCATCACAATAATCTTCTAATACAGCAGGAAAGCCAGGAAAAAGAAGACCAAAATCTGAAGTACCCTTTAAGTATTTAAAAACTCTTTCTAAGGCAAGCCAATGATCTTCACTTGGCTTACTTGTAAATCTACTCACAGCATATGATAAATCTGGTCTAGTACTATTAGATAAATGTTAAGATTGTGTCACTTTTTAAATGTCGAATATCGTGTTTTATTTATTTAAAAAAGTTAAGGCGCTCAGATCGAAAATTTGACTGCATATTTATTCTCATGGTACTGAAATTGGCCTACATGTAGATTTTCATCGCATTCTGACGTCGTTTTAAAATTATGCAGTTCTGATTAGTATTCAGATTTAATTTTGTTAATGCCCAACATAAAGTAGTTTAAATCTGATTTTGTAATAGGATATTCAGTTTTGAGTTATCTTTCATAAAAAGTAGAATTAGATCATCTGGATTCATGTACCAAAAGTTATGAGTGTTTTTTTAATCTTACCATGGGGATGAGAAAAGTCTGACAGTAGCTCTATTTGATGTTTAGCTCACATTTTAGAATTGTTGAAGTGGTTATTGGATCATGGCACAAACACAAAATGTGTAGAAAATCTTCTTGGCTTTTCAACAGATCAGAATTGTACAATTCGGAGCTAGATTGTAGAAGTTATAGCTATTTTAGTGAAGGCTGTCCAAAATTTTAAATCAGTGGCGGAATTGTCTTTTCGCCTCCTTCTTAATACCTATTTAAATGGTGGTACTAGCACTTAAAAATGAGGGTTTTGCTGGATCTCTAGCAACAAATCTGAGAGAGACAGAGAGCGGAGGAGAAGAAGAGAAGAGGTGGAGGATTGGAAGAGTTGGTGTGGTGGAGGATGAAATGTGAGTATGTGTGTGAACCTTGTATTCCTCCGCACCACCATCTTCTTTTCCATGGCATTCTTTTGACCTCATTGTTTGTTTTGGCTTATGTGAGGGTGCTGATCTAGTGGTGGTTATGGTTATGTATATGTGATGGATTGATTGCTTGTGGTGATTGTGGAATCCCTTGTGTGCATCCTTTTCCCCTCTTCTTCTCATGATATGTTTGCTTCCCCTTTATGCAATGTAGGTGTTTGTGGTTATGCTTAAATGAAGTATGAATATTTTTATTTAGTGCTTTGGGTGTTCAACAAGGATGCTCAGGTGGTGTTGTATGTGTTTTCCCCCATTTCTTGTTGTTGGGAGTTTTGTATCATAGTAAGGCAGATTTCTATCTTGTGAAGATCCTTATGAAACTAGTACTTAAAGGCATATTATGAGTATTATATCTTCATGGGATATGATCATCCATGTGTCTAGATGCTACATATAAAATTTGGTATCATAATATTACTTTTTTGTGAGTTATAAGCTAATTTGCATGGGCTATCCAGATTCGCATAGAAAATGACCCGTTTCTGAAACCATTTTATTGGGGGCACATAGAGGCTAAACTAGATTATAATATCTTCACGGATTATAATCCTAACATATCAGAGAACATGTATGATTTATTTTAGAATTTCTAGAATTGTATTTGGTGCTATAATGATCAAAGAGTATGGATGTTCACTGCAGATACACCAGTTTTACATGGTTTCATCAATGAGTTATTTATGCATGTCGTAGGCAATATTAAGAGTTGATATCTTCATAAAGTATGCTTCTTTATGTGTCAAGAAGCTTCATGATTGATTTTAGCATCATTGGATGTAGGGTTTAAGAGTTATGATATTTTGTTCATGTGATTGTGTGCCATGGGAGTGCCACCCCGCACACTGTCCTGCATCAGGGATTGTATGTATGCTTCATTTATTTAAATATGTTTGACATATGGTTTATCTATATATTATTATATCTTGCAGATCTCGTAGACTGTACGTGCGACAATCCAACTATCTGTGAGTGGTTTGACCAATTCACAAGTTTTGTAAAACTTGACACATAGTTATTTAATTGTCATTGTTGCACATGGAGGATTTATACTCATATGAACCAGGAGAGATGAGAGTACGTGCACGCGATTAGTCACAAATTGTATGCTTACGGTATAGGTATATGATTCACACCCTCCAGAAATTAATAAGCATCGGTAGTTATTGTTCATGCTATTAGTGTAGGTCCTTTGAACTTTACCGAGCATGTCTTAGTCCCCTTTCATATGTTGCGATCTAATCTATGAGATGCAATAGTTTCCTTGAATAAGTGGTCTGACCCATGCAATAGAAATAATATATAGCATGCGAGTTAGGCACTCTAGCATATTTTATACCAGTGTTCTCATATGCGGTATGCGGTTTATGTGCGGTTGATGTACCGTATAGAGTATATGCGGTAAGCGGGAGTATATGCGGGAGTATATGCGGTTCTATAATTTTATTAATAAAATATATAATTTCTAAATATATCATGATAAATATCAAAAACATATATACAAAGAAGCTGTCAAAGATTAATAAGATGTTTCATTTTAATCAAACTATCTAGATAAATGATACACCTGTAAAACATTATAGAATCACCTTGAGATATAATATACATCCTACAAAACTTATAAGAATAACAATAAGAATAGTTTGCCTTAAAAAAAAAAGTTAAAGAAAATATAGCACCCAAAAATCAAATGTCCCGCTGTCACAGTACAACACATTCATTGAATACACATGTCCCAACAGTGCATTCTCATAAAGATGGTGAGTGACTGAGTGTCCTGTGTACGAAAAAAAAAATTAAAAAAGAGAGAAGAGTGTGAGAGAAAACAATGAGAATAGAGTGAGAGAGAGATCAGAGGGAGAGAGAACATACATGAAGAAGAAGATGAGCTGAAGAAGAACCTGAAGCTAAGCTGAAGATGATGTACTGCTGAAGTGAAGATGACATAATCCGCTAATCGATGGAAGCTTGTGAAGAAGAAGAAGAGGGCGTGTTAGGGCTGGCTGAAGAAGAAGAAGAACCCCCTGTTAGGGTCGGCTGAAGAACCCCTGTTTGTTCTCTGTTAGGGCCGACTGAAAAAAATCAATTCTTGAGCGCCCGCTTAAGCGGGCGCACATGCGGGATCGGACCGCATATGCGGCTCATATCCGCATATGGCCGATTTCTGTCCCAAGCGGTTCGGTCAGCAGACCGAACTGCCCGTGCGGCCGCATATGCGGCCGCATGGGGCGCATTTCAGAACAATGCTTTATACAATGTAATGGTACTATAGAGAATTTATTTAGCCTCTATTGCTAGTATATGATGATGGATATGTTATGTATGATTAAATACCATATTTTAGGGATCATTTGCACATACTTATTGATATGCTCCTTTGAGTTAGCTATAACGTTTGCATCTACTTGTCCTTTACAGCATGTTTACAAGATTGGTGGGTGCTTAATTATCTCATGTTCATAATAATAACTTAATAACCCTGTTTGTTGAGGATAGATGTGTGTATGATCAGTTCTTAAGGTCATAATTAATATTAGTAAGTGTGGATAAGAAGTTGTTTCCCTCGCGTCCTCGTGATGCACCTATTGGGAATTAAGACCTAATACCATAACCGGAATCTGTAAAACATCATAAAAAAATCATTGTCATACCATTAGTATGACGCAAGGACCGAAATCATAAGAGATCGTCAAGGTTACGAAGAAAAACCATTCTCTTTGTTTGAAAGTCTTGAAAACAAAATTATAAAACAAGAAAACCCTTAAATACAGTTCATAAATAATAAAACTCTTCATAAACGAAGGAAATACTCACAAGAACCTTAGATCGAACTCTTTCCTGAGCTCCTCAACAATGTGACCGAAAACAAGAAGAAGAAGTTCTTTTAGGGTTTAAAATTTATAGGGTTTCAATGCAAGAGAGAGAAAAGAGGTTTATAAGCCTCTCATACACGTGGGGACGCAATTACGACACTAACGATTCACATTAATCCCGATTAATATACTTGTTCTTTCCAAAAATGGACCAAATTTTGAAATCGAATTCCGCCCAGATCGACGGCTCTTATTGAGCCCGTCGCAAGACTACCCGACGGCTCCAACAAGAGTCGTCGCCCAGGTGCCCGACAGCACCTAAAAGATCCGTCGCCCGCCCAGGTGCCCGATGGCACCTATGGGATCCGTCAAACACTAACTGACACCATGTTATGGTTTAGACCAGAACTTGACCTATACGCATCCGATTTACGATCCGTAAACAACGTTAGAAAGCCAACGAAACGAGAAATTTAACTATGCCAAATTATTAGAAATTTGGAATACTAACATACTATAAAAGCGGGTTAATTACGATAAAAAATTCAGAGTCGCTACAGATAGAGGTGAGATAGAATAATTTTTCCTTGTGTCAGATCAAAGAAGATATTGGAAATTTATAGACAGGATATGAAATAACGCCAGTAACGAAAATAGACAACCTCATAATGGTTGTATCCAAATCATAATTGAATTTAATTATGGCCTAAATCAAATTATATGTTTAATTTCTCCAACGGTCAAAAAAGGAAATGACAACATATTATTGTCTAATTTAAACCCCTCATATTTAAATCATGTAACAGCGAAAATGGAAATGATAATTTATTAATTGTCAAATAAATCCTGTAACAACTAAAATGGAAGGAACATGAAGAATAATAGTCATTATTCTCACAATGACTAAAACGGAAAGAATGATTAAAATCATTCAATTTGAAATTCTACATAAATTTGAAATCTCATAGATTATCCATAACATAGAAAAAAATTTAAATTTGGATAAAAAATTATATGTATAACCAACATACACCTCACAGGCAAATGCCATCCTGAGTAAGTGAGACTCAACCAGACTGAATCATCTGATCGGACGGTTTTGTACCTTACGGACGAATGACAGAGTACACACTGAGTAGGACTCCATATCCCCACCAGATCAAGACCACGAGGGAGATCTCAAAAACAGTTAGACACCCATAATGCCAGTAACTGTCAGGTGAATTATTAAGGCTTATTACTCATAAAACATGGATAATTAAGGGCACGTTCAGCTACAATAAAATAAAGAGGTTATCACAAAATTCACCCACTAAACAGCCATCAAGGGAGAGTTGTTACAACGGCTATGAGGTCAGTGACAACAGTTATCCAACCCATGAATCTTATAAAACAAAAGATAAACAGTAGACCAAGGTGTGAATTATCTTCTAATCAAACCACATTAAGAGTGATATTCACCTTTGAATTCTCTTACTGATACATCTTTTTAGAATTCCCTTGGTTGGCACCACACTAATGTCTCCCTGATTCTTTTTTTAGTGTAACATCTATATTTCGTCGAGTCTGGATTCGAGAAGAAGACTCCGACCGTTTAAGTTGACTGAATAGGAAAAATACATCTTCAACCCTTATAACTTTTTTGAGTTGACCTAGTGCTCTCTTTTATTACCTATGTTTTAATAAGGGCAAGGAAGTAAACACTATTTTCATTGGAACACTAATAAATTAATCTTCTGTTTGACAGGGGTAATTATGACAGGGCAAAGAAGGCATTCAATTTTTTTATTTAATGAATATTGACTTTGTTGGATTTTCAAAACCACTGTTTTCTTTGGAATACATAGTGAATTGTCTTATAAGGATCCCCAAAAGGCCCGAGACTCGAAAGCCCGGCCCGCCCGAAATTATTAGGGCGGGTCGGGCTTGGGCCTGATTCTGGGGCCCGGCCCGTAGACTCGTGGGGGACAATGCAATAAATGTCTCACATGTAATTTTTATTTGAATTGTGTTTGAATTATACAAATTATTGACATTTTTATATGTATTAACCTAGTTAAATACATGTAGTTATTTAGTTTTTAAGTAATTAATTCATTTAATATTCTTATTTTTAAAATTTTAATAGATGTAAATATTTTTTCTTAATATTACACTTAAAATTTATGTTATTTTAACATTTATATATAAATGAACAACTTAAAATTAAAAAATAATAGAAATAAAATGTTTAAAAACTAGGCATGTCGGCCCGAAGCCCAGTCCCGACCCGTCCGGCCCGTTCAGGCCCGGGCCTGTGGGTATGGCGTGGGCCTTTTTGCCACGGGCCGGCCCGGTCTGAGCCCGTTGGCCAAGCAGGCCCGTGGGCCTAGGCCCAGGGCCAGGCTTGGACCCTGTTTTAATGGGCTGGCCCATTGCCGACCCTTAGGTAATTATGACAGAGCAAAGAAGACATTTTTTTTATTCAACGTATTTTTATTTTGTTGGGTTCCATGTGAATATGTTGAAACATATTGGGGTTCACAATGAAAGTTTTAAATATTTTTAAGATTTTTTTTGTTCAAAATATTTTTTCATTGAACACACACATTTTTTCCTTTTTTTTTTTTTTGTTGAACTTAGGTTCAGTATTTGTTGGATTTCGTTGGTTTCGATTTTGTCGGTTTCATGTCGAACTGTTAGGTCTGTAATAAATATTAGATGGGAGTTTTAGTTTTAAGTCCCTGTAAACTATCGAATTTAGCTATCGATCTCTCACTTCTTCATATTTTGGTTTTAGTCCCTACATTTAAATGATAATTTAGGAATAAATCCCTGGGAGGGACTTATTTCTAAATTATTAAGTTTGTTTTTTAGTCCATGGGAGGAACTATTCCTAAATTATCATTTAAATGTAAGGATTAAAACCAAAATATGAAAAAGTGAGGGATCGATAGCTAAATTTGATAGTTTACAGGGACTTAAAACTAAAAATCCCATATTAGATATGTTAAGGTGTGTCGGGCTTCACAATGAAAATTTTGAATATTTAAGGTTTTTTTTTTGTTCAAAATATAAATTTAATTTTTTTTATTCAATACATTTTGATTTTGTTGGGTTTTCATCTGAATATGTTGATATATGTTGGGGTTCCTAATCAAAATTTTAAACATTTTTCAGATTTTTTTTTTCCAAAATATTTTTGGGTCAATTGTCCTAATACCTCTATAGCCCAACCCCAATATTTCCTGTGCCCCACCTTTTGAAAAAAAAATTTACCTCTGCAACAAACACTTAATTTTTTTTTCTACTCTCCTCCCTTTAATTCTCTAGCACCACAAAATCACAGTTTTTCCATGTAAGTGCATGTATATTTTCTGTAACTTGTAGAACATAAAATGTTATTTTTTGTAAATATTAACTATAAATGCATTATTATGCATGTCATGTAAAAATGGTAACTTGTGCTATTGAATCATACATTAATGCATAACACCTGAAAATATTATATCACAATAAATACATCAAAACACTTGAATTCATCGAATGTTTTCTTTCCAACGTTCTTTTCCTACCCTAATGAACTGAGATATTGTATTTCCTCGGATCATCTTCATGTCATTTTGACTGAAATCGAATCTATTGTTACACCTTCGAGTTAGCAAGCGTACATCTTAGGAAGAAAATGCAATTTAAACTATATTAGAGATGCAACAATTAGTCAAGCCAATTAAATCAAACATCAATAAATGCGTACTTCATGACAATATAAGAACCACATATATATTAATGTTATGCATTAATGTATGTTTCTTTAGCGTTTTGCAAGTTATGATTTTTATATAACATAATAATACATTTACATATAATATTTACAGAAATTACATTTTATGTTCTCCAAGTTACATAAACATATATGCACTTACAGGGGGAAACTGCGATTTTGTGGAGCTGGGGGGAATTAAAGGGATGAGAGCAAAAAAAAAAATTAAGTGTTTGCTATAGGGGTAAAAAAAATTGGGTGTTTACTGTAGGGGTAGGGGCACATGAAATATTGGGGTTGGGCTGTAGGAGTATTTGAGCAATTGATCCAATTTTTTTTATTTAATAGACAAAAAAAAATTTATTGGTCTTGGGGTTTGTATTTGTTGGAAATTGGTTTTGATTTTGTTTGATTCCCATGTGGATCTATTGAGTTTGTAATAAATATTTCAAATATTTTTTGAATTATATTACACTAAATTGGATGTTTGAAGCACGAATTTTATTTTTTGGTTTAGTTTCTAAGAAGATATGTCATTGTTTTTATAAATCACATATTCCATTATCAGATTGGATTTTGTTCTCTTGGATGACATAAGTTTCGAAAATATATAACTTTAATCGATAAAATAATAAAAATATATATCAAACCGTCTATAAAATTGTCAAATTTTGTTTTTAATGTTAAAAAAATTATTTTTGTAGGCATTGAAAAAATTGTTTGGGGATCATAAAAAGTAAGCCCCTGTTTGGAACGGAGATAGATTTTATTCTTGAGTATATATTTATCCGAGCATAAGTGAGTATAAATAAAGATAAAATGATTTTGTGTTTGGTTGTGTTTTGAATTATTCTCGTTGGTAAACGTAAAAATAAATGTTTTGTTGTTTAGGAAAAATGTGAATAAAGTATGGATAAGGATTTAAAAAGGTAAAAAAAATAATGATAGTTGATTTGACAGATGATTTATAAGAGGTGATGACAGTTGATTTGACAGTGGACCGACATATTCTTTAGGTGGAATAACCTAGGATAACTTTAATTCCGATGATTGATTGGAATCCATATACCACTTTATACCAGTTTATTCTAGCATACTTTATCAGGGGTTATCTGGGATAAACAAACACATCAAAATTTTTATCTAGGATTATCCAGAGGATTATACCCAAAACAAAGGGGGGGGGGGGGGGGGTTGCAAACTTTCTTATTTATATGTGTGATGACTTGTGGATAAATATACTCAATTATTCATTTTTTTGTGTGCATTAAATTTTGATAAGTATGTTATTAACATTTTTGTAAAATGACATTCAGTTTTAACTTTTATGCAAGAGGGTAAGTTGTGGAAGTGTAATATTTAATGTTTATATTTATTTATTTTGAATTTGGTTGTTGAATCAAAAGAGTTATTATGTACCATGAAGTTAAAATAGCTAAGATGGACCCCGGAATTTGGGAATGCAAAAATAGAATAAAAAAGGAGGGCGCATAATTATAATTGGTTCTTGTTCCGACACATAAGCTATGAGTAGGTGAGTTCCTAACTAGCCTAAGGTTAAATTAAATAGGACCTAATCTTCTTCCCTATAGTCTGCATCGGTATAATTGAAAGGGTGAGCAATTGAAGACTTGAAGTAGATTGGGATAAAAAAAAAAATTAGTAAAATTTAGTGTAACATAAAATATATTACACTTAATTGGAGGCTTGAACCACCATTTTTGTTTTTTTGGTTTAGTTTATGGAAAGATATGCTATTTTTAAAAAAAAAATCACATTTTCTAATTTTCATTATCATATTGGTTTTGTTCTCATTTATTTTGACATTAATACTGACAATTTTGATAAGATTTTGTCAGAGAACTTTTTCTAATAATGTTTACTTTGACTTTTATGTAGGAAGGATCACATATAAATTATAAGTGTAATATCAACTTAGCACTGTTCAATTTTAGACACATGGAAAGTATACTGTAGTTAACAAAGTAATGCATATATGTGTATATTTTATCAATAGATTTATGTTATACATAATAAATTATTATGATTCATTGAGTGGACTTATTTGAGGTATTATTCAATTTTAATATTTTTTTAATTTCTATGACTTAGTAATTAGTCTCACTATCTATATTTGATTTTTTTTTTATTCATTTTTTGAAAGTGGTAGTTCATTTATAACTCAAAAATGGTTACAAATGGGATGAATGAGGGGAGAATAGAAAACAAGCGTAAATACATAGTGTCAAATACATTACCGCTAAACCTGTAATCGATCCCGCTAGGTCCCGAAGACACGAGCTGTACCTCCTTGGACTGACGAGTCGACATGTGTCATCCAGTGTCACGTCTCAACGGTGATCGTCCTCCCAAAGACGATTATTTCTTTCGCTCCCACTAAGTATTTCCTTCAGTCTTGTAATAGTGACATTATATCCTCCCAAAGGTTCTCGAAATAAACCGGTTGGTTCTTGAAGATCCGTTCATTCCAAACTCTCCAAATCGCCCAAATCCCTGCCGGTATGACAATGCGCTTGAATCTTGCCTGGGCCTGTCCATCTCCTTGTCCCTGTCCACCCGCCATGGCCTCCCACATTTCATCGAGGTTTTGAAACGAGCATGCGATCCCCGTGGCCGCCGCCAAGGTAAACCACACCCTGATCGAGAAAGGGCAATTCGTGAACAGATGCTCGATAGTCTCGGGTGCTGTCCCGCACAGTACACGATCCGTCGAGGCCTCCGATTTTTTTTTATTCATTGAGTGGTCCATTGATTAACTATTTGATTTTATCATCATTATTTTAATATCATATCACATACTTTGACACGTGCACCTAAACCAGTCATTGTGCATAAAGATTTAAATATTAATTTTCATATCAGTCTTGCAAATCCAAAATCAAAGTGCATTTATAGAATACTCCACAACAATTAGATAGATGCGAAACAAATTTCCAAATTTGTTTTTTTTTGTGAAATGAAACAAATTTTCAAATGGAAAAAATCAATATAACTCTCTGAAAAATTAATTAAATCTAGTTTAAACCCTATAAAATTAAAAAATTATCACAGGTCTCAAGAAATTATGTATGGTTAATGAATTTAGTCTATCAATCAATTTTTCGTTAATTTTCAGGTATATTTTAAGAATATTATGTTTATTAAACAAGCTCCAATAAATAATATTCAAATAAGTCCTTGCAAAATATGAAAAATTTGATTTAGTCATTTAGATGACAAAAATGTCCTTGCCTTTTCCTGAAAATTCTCATGTTATCTTATACTCACGAACGATAAAAAAAAGGAAAAAATTAATATAACTCCCTAAAAACTTATGAAAAATCAGAAAATGTCCATGTAAAATCCTGATTAGTGATTTTAGTCCCGAAGTCAACATCCTGCCAATGCAAGGAGTAGTCAGGAAGTTATATAAATTTTTCACAAGAAAGAAAATAAATTTTAAAAGGGTATTACAGTAATTTTTTATGTATGGTTAAAGTCAACCACAGATCTAATTAGTTTCAGTTATAGCATAGACTAAAATAAATTTTATCTAATAGGATAGAGACTTAAGAGGATTTATTAATTTTACAGGGATGTTTTTCAATTTTTATAAGTTTCAAAGGAGCTATAAGTAGGCATGTCAACAGGTCGAATCGAGTCAACCCACTAATATGCCTAGGTCAGACTAAGAGATTCTCGGAGAGGTCGAGGAACTTCTTAAGAGCGGCTTCATTTTTTTTTTCTCTTGCCTTCTTTTTTGGGAGAAGAAAATAAAGAGTTTGAGAAAGGAAAGGGAGAGGACAAGAAGAATGTAAGAAGAATCTAAGAAGGGTTTTGATTTAGTGAGAGAACATTGTATATTAGAGTGGTGGAAACCACACTTTCCTTGATTGAATTTTTTTTCATTTCTATTTTACATGATGAGTTTGAATAAATAGAGTTTAGCATATTATAAATAGTTCTTCACTATTTTAATTTTTTAATGTTTTATGAAAAAACATTTGGAATACTATTTGGATTATTCTACTTTTACATGAAGTCAAAAGGTTGTAAAAATATTTCAAATGCTTAACATTTTAAATGATTATTCAATATTTAGTTATAAATATTGGGTTAAATCATGAGTGTTGAATTGGATCATAAATTAAAAAAATTAGGGTTGGGTCAATCGGTCTCGGACCCATAAGATCGGGGAGAGAACTCAGACCCGACCCGTTTTGATTGTCTGGTCTTTTGGATCGGGTATTTATGCCTTTTATCGGATTGACAAGCCTACTATAAGGGGTGATCGCATTATGGTAACCTTTAATGTGCGGTTACGGCTAACCATGTACCTGGTTAATTGTAGTGAGTTGGGGTGACGTTAGGGACTAAAATGACATTTTTTAATAACACAGGGACCCGTAATGATATTTTAATTTTACAGGGACTAAAACGACCTCTTAAACTAACTTTCTAGGGAGTTAAATGGATTTTTCCCATTCCAAATTTGAAACAACTTAAAGTCAAAGCTTAATTGTAGAACACAAAACTGCCCGTTATTCCCCGTTTTGGAACCCCAACTTCATTCGACCATTCTCTCCCTTTTAACCCTTATAAAACCCTAACAATCGATTAATCAGATACAATCCAACATAGAAATTAAAAAAAAAAAAAAAATCGGGGCCATGGCGATCATGAAAATGAGGGTGTGCTCGAAAAAGAGGGCCGCGGAAGAGCTCGAGCAGAAGATCGCCGTTTGGAAGAGGAGGGTCGAGATCCCAAGCATCTCCAATGGTGCCAATGATTCTCCTCAGTCGTCCGATGGTGGTGACCCGTCGATCGTTCCCGAGCCACCACGACCGAAGAGGAGGAGGTTCGCGATCAGGACCGACCCACCATCTCCTCCTCCCTTCGACATCATCGACAACGATCCCCACATCTCTGATGCCTTTGTTCATGACGTTTACACCTACCTAAGCTCGATGGAGGTCAGCAAGAAAAAAATTCTTTTTTTTTTTTGGTCTTTTCTCTTACCCCTCGATTTGGGGTGAAGCATAAACCTGGTATAAGGGGAATCCGGGAGAATAAGAAGGAAAAAAACACATGTTTTTTTGGATAATCATGACCAGTTTGGGGTGAAGCATAAACCTAGCATAAGGGGAATGCAGGAGAATAAGAAGAAGAAAATGCCTAGATAAAGCCCGATGACTCACCTAGCTCTCTCACGCATTCTAAAAATACAACGTATATCATATTACACACACATCTCTCACTCTTATTCTCCAACACAAACAATATGCAAGGGTGGATTTGTCATTTAAAAAGTCATAAATTCACCATTTATCCTCATTTTATTGAAAAGATGAAACAAACAATAAAAATGTCACTTTTGTATTTTTTCAATAGGAATAGTAGAATAAGCAACCAAACAAAGATTTGTTTATTTTGCATGGATTGTAATCTATCCTGGTATAGCTATCGGGGTTTCCCAAACGAGGGGTTAAAACATAAGATTTCTGATTGGTTGGGCCTTCGGTTTCTTGAATTTTTATTAGGTTGATCGGGAGAAGAGGCCTTTGCCTGACTACATGAAGTCTGTCCAGAATGAGCTTACGGAGAGCATGAGGGGGTCTGTAGTGGACTGGCTTGTGACGGTTGTTGAAATATTTTGCTTCATTCCTGATACGCTCTATCTCACGGTATCATATATTGATCGCTTTCTGTCCAAGCACGCCATGAACGAGGAGAATCTTCAGCTGCTCGCGGTGTCTTCTATGTGTCTTGCCTCGTAAGTCATGAGTTGTCTTGAATGATGAAATTTTTGTTTTGATTTTTGTGTTTGTTTATGTGATTGTGTTTTTTGGAATAGGAGGTATGAAGAGATCAGATCATCACATGTTGGGCACTTCTGCCACATCACCAATAAGACTTACACAAAAGAAAAGGTAAATATTTTCTCTATATTTTCATTGTTTTATGGTAATGTTGTAGTGATTTTGACTGAAGTTTTATTTTTCTGTAGTTGATGAAGATGGAGGATGATGTACTTCAATTTTTGAAATATGAGTTGGGCAATCCCACCACACATACCTTTCTCAGGTAGGAAAAAAAAACTCTCTGGTTTTTTATTTAAGTCCTGTAGTTTTGTATGCTTCAGATTGGTTCTTCTTTCTTTCCATTCAAATAAGATCGTAGGAAAACTATTTAAAGTTTTTGTGTACATTTTGAAGTGATATTTCTTATTGTGTTCTTTATTTTATTTTTTTGGGGAGCTGTCTTTGGTTTGTTCGCCTGTAATGTGAAATGCAAATTTTAGCCTTTTTGTTGATGAACGGTTGCTCTTTTTGCCCGTGCAGCATATTCATTAAGATTTCTCAAGAGGATTGTGAAGTAAGCCTAAACCTTCTGTTTTTTATTGCTTTAACTACATAATATACAAATCCTAAACATTCTAAAACAGTCTTGGGTGATTATTTCTTAATGAAGAGATTGTTACACGTCCTTTTGCAGAAACCAGATATGAAATTGGAGTTCTTGAGTAACTATCTTGCGGAATTAAGTTTATTGGACTATGAATGTGTTCGATTTCTGCCATCAATGGTTGCTGCATCAGCTATTTTTTTGGCAAGATTCACAATCAATCCAGAGGTGCATCCTTGGGTAAGTTGATGTTAGAAAATTTCATCAGATTACGATGTCCCTGACCTTTTTTTCCCATTCTTTTTTGGTCATTGTCAGAACTAAACTGTAAACTTTGATTATTAATGTTTTGTACATTTCTTCAGAGCCCAGCTTTGCAGAACAACACTGGTTATCAGCCATCCGTTCTGAAGGATTGCATTCTTGCAATACATGACTTGCAATTAAACAGAAAGGAATCTTCACTAAATGCTATAAAAGACAAGTACGTGCAACAGAAGGTATTATGAAGTTTCATCTCAATGTATATGTACCATTCAAAACATAGATTCTAATAGATTAAATGAACTAATGTCTTATACTTTCTGAAAACAGTTCAGGGGTGTGGCACAATTGTCCTCTCCCTCAGAAATCCCTGCTGCTTATTTTGAAGATGTCAAGAAATTGTGAGACTATGTAGCCGTTGAAAGTTCAGATACTATAGTACACCTTGATATATATGAATCACTGGTTCTTTCTTACATCTGATTATATTTTTCTGGAGCAAGCAGCAGTACAACTCCATGGAAGTAAAGAAATAACTCATTTTGGTACAAGAGGCAATGCAAAGCCCCGATCAACTTGGGAGAGAATAGGCCACCTCCATCACAGCATTATTAGGATAGTTTAATTTGGTACAAGAGGCAATGCAACTTATCAATTTTGTGCAAGTATCTGTTGCATTAGACAATGTGTATTCTTGTATAACATTTTTTTTTTATTAGGATACCTTTTTAAGCAAAGAAAACTGATAGTGTGTCCCCGCATGCATGTAGGCCTTGTTGGAGATGAGCTTTATAGAGTTTGTGTATATATATGTGTGTGTGTATACAATTAAATACAAACTCTTAAGTGGTCCAAATGCATGAAAATGGCTGACAACATACAAAATGGAGGGATTAACAACCACCATTGTTATGTCAGTCAGCAGTCTCAGACAAACTGATGAAGCCAATTGCCATATTATTTGTTTTGATCATTTTCTTTATTTCTTTGTATATTGTAGAACACAGACATTACTGGTTAAAAGAAGAAAAAGGTGTAGATTTAAGGGCCACATCTATTATTCATTCATGGAGAGGTCACATCATCATTGTTCTAATATAGCATGTACTCCACTACATCAGTAACATATCATTTCACAAAAATATAAAAATGTCTCCATAACTTAGTCTATGGGAATAAAAGAATTATTATTTTTATTCAGATTTACATTTGATAATGCATTTTAGTTTTTTTTTTTTTTTTTTTTAACTTTACATTTGAATCACATAATCTAAAACATGGGATAACTTAAAAAAAAATTAAAAATACCAAGTCTATCATTTCTATTAATGGGACATTAATATTGCTGATTTTGGTTTCATGAAGTTTTTGGTTTTTATTTTTTAGAAATGGCAGTCATAAATGTGGTCTTATTTACAAAATGAGGTTAAAAAATAATAATAAAGTTTGTTCCACCTTTTACCTAGAATAAAATATCTTGATCTTCTCTCAAAATACGGAAACTATCCATGTTTTATCCTATTTTTCTTATATCATATGAGATAACATATGATTTACCTCAATTATTTCCTTATCCCACCCCTTACCCTTATCTCAGGACTTCGAGTATATAATTTATTATTTAAAAAAATGTATCTTATTAAATAAGAATATGCTTATAAAAAATTAAATCATGTATGGTCTACAGAAATGACTCAATTCCACTTAGAATGTGTATATATTGAATGTGTATATATATAGCGGTCATGGAATTTTCCGTGCTTACTAAAATTGATTTACAATAAAAATGTGTTAAAAGGGTGTAATCTCATAGAATATATATATATATATATACGGTATGAGACGTTATTGCGTGCGGATGAACGACGGGTGCGGCAGCGATCACGGGCCGTCGATCACGGGTCCATCGCATCGGACGGTTGGGTGCGATTCATCGTCAACCGTTGGATGCGATGGACCCGCGATCGAACGGCCCACGTCACGGCCGCACCTACCGTTCGCCGCACGCAATAATTTTCATATATATATATATATATATATATATATATATATATATATATATATGAAGGAAAATGTTAGAAACGCAACGTGCATTCGAATTCATTCAATTGTGTACTCCGATCATCTTTTTTGTGATCGAACGATACATGTATTTCATCCGACATATGTACTTTTTAAAAAAAAATTGCGGCAAACCACGTTTCCATTGCAAAATTGACTTTAGGCTGTAAGAGCATCTCCGTCGAATGGATATGCTAACGGCCCACGTAAACAAGATGCCGTTCGCCGCAAAGTGTCATGTCAGTACTTTATACCCTTCAGTAGACCCTCATTTACTACGGGTCTCGCATTTAGGTTGGTTGTTGTTGCTGCGAATGAACTAGCTAAATAGCTAATCGATAATAGGCCCACCTCTCCATCGCCGCCGCACCTGCAAATCTCTCCACTCACCCATATATATATATATAATATTTTATATGGTGGGACGATTACGTGCGGTATGGGTCTAAAGCGGTTCATATAATATATATATATATATAAATATATATATATAGTCGGATGAGCCCCATCATTCTCTATAATATATATATATATATATATATATTATATGGAGCATTATTTTTACATCTTTTTTGTGAAAATACATGTATTTCATCGGACACATATACTTCTTAAAAAAAAATTGCAAACCACGTTTCCATTGCAAAATTGACTTGATGCTCTAACATTTCCCAATCCACCAAATTAGCCTATCTTTAATGTGTTTACAAGATCATATCCAAACAAAAGATTTAAGTGGAGTTCTAAAGTCTGTCATGGATCAGGCCTGTCAGTGAGCAGTGAAGAATTGACAAAAAGATCTTACAGCACACAATATTATGCATCTGAAGAATCTATTTAATCACAAGATCCCCCTTCAAAGGATTCTTCATAGAATTCAAGACTTGAGGTCATCCTTCCACAAACCCAGAGGTTTAGGTTTTATATGGTTCAGCCTCTGAAGCTTACATACCCAAAACGAAGATAACTGCGACATAGTTTAAGAAGTTTTTTAGCTTACTTGTTCTTGTCTCTGTCAAAACGCTGAGAATAACTTCAAGGATTCACATGAAAGACCAGTTGACAAACATGAAACAGATGCAGTGGGCATTGTCTTCTTCGTTCGACACCTTCCACGCGACTGCTCTCTCGTATGACACAGGCCTTCCCATGCTCGATAAGCAGACCCCGCCTTGGAGGCACGTAAAGCCCTGGTCAAGCAAAACAAAGAATCAATCACAGAGAGAGAATGATATGATTGCCTTGAGATAGATGAGAGGGGGTGATCAATGCAAAATAGTTGAAGCAAACATAATCACTTCCAAGCAACACCAAAATGTTAATATTCAGTTTTTTTTTTTTTAGGTACGTAGGTAAGTCTGGTTACCAAACCAGGTAACCCCTCTTTACTAGGGATTTGGGTTTTGAGTTTTACTCCTGCAAATGGAAGAAGATTTAACCAGGAAATTTAAAAAAAAAAAAATATCTAGTCACTTGAATGAGAAACTTAAGATGTACTGATATTTAAGCAAAATACATCTTACTGGTTTATATTAGACTAATTACTTGTAAGTCTATAAGATGTGGACAGCGAAAAAAGTCGTTGGGATATAAAACTGAAAAGAAAAGCTTTATTTTGCTAGACTTAATGCTTTATTTTGAATGATGCACTTAATTTTAAAAAAAAAAACTGAAAAAAAAGAGAGATTAAACAAATGGTTCATAGGAGATATCACATCCAGCAACTGGAAATGTTGGATCATGCTTTTTATTCAACCACTGCTGTTTGTACACCAACATAGGAAATGGTGTTGGTGGTAGTTAAAACTGCAGCTTAATTGGCCGGTCAATACAGTTTACTGTCATTATTCAAACTCCCTTAAAGTTATAATATACCTGCTGCAAAATCTGCGGGAATTCATTGCAGAGTGTCTTCTTCCCATTATCATCGAAAATTTTCTCAAGAGTTATGTCTTGCAAGGCAACCAATGTTGTCTCCAGCATGTCAAGACCTGCTTGGTTTGCAAAGGTGAACACTGGCAACATCTGCATGACAATAAAAAAGTGCCAAAAATGAAAATCGGAATTGTACAAACTATGATGAGAAAATGCATTAGACGTGCTCATGAAAACATAAGAGCTCAAATTCATTTTACTTGCATGTACAAAATTTACAAAATAATTTGAAAGATGTGTTACATATTAAAGTGAATTGTACAAGAGGTAATATATCCAGCCCAATGAAGAGTTTATGATGAAGATATCAGTTGAAAAATGGAAATCATTGAGGCTTCCATTGATGGGGTAAATAATTCAAAATTTCAATATGTATGCACATATAATTAAAGATTCACATTTGTTTCTTAGAAAAACATAAGTACGCAGATTATAAAAAAAAATTCCACATGCACAACCTTCAAGGAGCAGCACATGATAGCATCTGAGTGATGCCACAGTGTTTTGAGAATAGATTCGCCACTTTCATTACTTGGCTTGAGAAGTTCTTCACCCAAATGGCCCCTGTAGACAAAGCAAGCTTTCATTACAAAACAAATAGATATTCATCAAAATATATTCTCTAGGACTGGAGTCACATTAAATAATATTATATTATAGCCCATCCTCATCAAAACTTTGTAAGAGTACTTGAGTCAAATAAAGGTTGCCCACACAATATGCTTGATTCAAGTGGACTATGTGAACATCAACAGAACTTTTTAAAATAAAGAAGTATGGGAACTGACATATTTAAATTCATTGTTTATATTGCTTCCAGTGCACATTCATTCATTTCATATTAGAAGCAAACCCTGAACGTAACTTGTCCAAAAAAACATTATTATACCAATCTTGGGCAAAAATAAGAGTGCAAATTTGCTTGATTTCATTTGCAATTGCACGTGCATAATATTGAAAATATACAACAGTACATGAACATATTCATTCTGTGATACAATTGCTTCAAATAAGAAAGTAGAACAAATACACAAAAACTGCTCCTTAGAGAAAATTTAGATACGATTAACTCCATGCTTTTCATGAAGACAAAAGTGTTCGTATTTCAAGAAAATATAAAGACCACTGAGACATATGTCCATATTAAATGATATTTTTTATCCTTCACTTATTATTTATTCCAAAAAAAAAAAAATTAAAAGCACACCTGTAGCTACGACATATCCAACGAGCAAGTGTGAGTGCTTCAGGACTGCCAGATGGTGGATATAGGCCAGCATAAGAACTGAGGTGCGAAGGTGAGAGCGCTAGTGCCAACCTTTGAACAGATGATATAATGCTTCGGACATATTGTCGAGCCATGGATGTAACATTTTCTTGTAAGTGGTTCTCAAAAGCAAACTGGAATGCAATGGTCATCACAGATCTCATGTTCCCACTGTTTCCTGAACAATCACCAGAAAGTCTATTTCCGGTTGACCCAATTTCAAGAGCAGAAGCAAGGTCCAATGTGCGATTTGGACTGGATGCATCCTGCACAGAATCATCAGATTATGGGAAACAAATTCTACCAAATTATGCTGAAATCTACAGCTTAATCTCCTACATCAATGGAATTTATGTTTTGTGCATGCACAACATTTTTTTGAGATGATTTTAGATTATCATAAACTAAACTGGACTTACCGCACCAATGTCGATGGGAATGATGCGGAAACCAGATGGTAGCAGTGGTGATTCATCAGCAAAAGATGCATCAATGGGGGCAAATATGAGTTCAGAACAGGTACCAACAGCATTCTCATCTACTCCACTGCAGAGCTACAAAATCAGTAGAACAAAAACAGTCATCAGTGTATATAAGAAATATGTTCATTTGCAAAATATTGCACATAATCCAGTACCAACCCTTTTGTATTTTTGGGTGATATGCACCATATATTCATTAAATGGAAAACATCATTAGGATCAATACCAATCAAATCATATTGAATCAGTATAAAAGATTGCATATTCTTTAGGATTGGTAACAATAGAATTTAAAATAAGGCCCACATGATGCCCATTTTTTGATATTAGGATCCTCCAAAAAAAAAATATGTATATGTATATCCTCGTTTATTTATATGACATGAATGTAGATAAAACATATTGATTAAATTTGCATAAGAAATAGCAGAAACATATATTGATTCATATAGCACCATCCTAACTATGTGTTCTATGTGAAATTAAAAGATTATTTTTTTCTTAATTGTTTTCATTTCAAATTCAGATTGCTGCAGGAAAGTTAAACTGTGTTGTGAAAGATTGAGCAACAATTTTCTCATAAAAGCAGTCTCAAGAAGAAAGAAACATTCCAAAGAATTTTCTAACCATACCTACATGGTATAGATTATAAGACAGCATCAACATTCTATGATTCATATATCTGAATGTATCACTGTTCTATGTTAAATCTTTTAACTTGATATAAAAAAATTATTTATATAACTAAAAAGTGCTTACTTGCAGGAGAAAGAGATCTCTAGACACGATGCTATCTTGAAAATGGCTGATGTTCTCCAACTTAAGCACTTCTAAGAACTGTATTAAATGCTGAAGCGTGTCAAAAGTATCCAACTTAAACCAAATGAAATAAAAAAAGATTAAATCTAATGAATATTAATCAAGTGAACATGAAAGATGAAAATCACCTCCTCATGCTCAACGGTATGAGCTAGAGGAAGGACAACCTGTCCCCCAAAGCTTCCAATTCTAGAGCCTGGCAAAGTACAGGGAATAGATTGAACCACTGCAGCTGAATAAGCATCTATGTTACAGTCAGCCCACTCTGACCGGTGCTCCCGCAGGAATCTAGTGAGCATTGCTGGAGGTACATTCTGCAAGATAAGAACCAAGGATGAAGAGGGTTAACGAATCAACTAATAAAACTCAAGACGGTATTCAAAACCTAATAAAAAATTATTTATACATGCACAATCACTAATATCAAATCCATGATCTCTCAATGATGGTATATGATCAAAATATTACAGAGGTTTCTGAACTCAAGTTAGAAAATTTAGATTCGGATAAAATCATCAAAAACCGACATTAAAATCTGGCATAGCAAAACCTAATTGAGCATTTTTTTCCTTTTTGGTTTTGTTAAACTAGTTATATACTTAAAATCGTTTAATACGTGAACAATGAATTAGACATATAGCTAATGAGACATGATTTAAACGGAGATTAAACTTTTAATGAAAAAATTACATTGAGTACATGAAATAATCAATAATTCATAGGTAACAACACAATTGCAGTTATCAAACCTGCAAAAGCATGGATGCCTTGGCACACATGACAGATGTGTTCACCGACGGAAATCCATTCGCAAAAGCAAGATTTACTCCCAACATTTTGTTAGGAGTTGAGTTGACAAGAATGGTGACATCATCTATTCCATCATTTCCCATCAGAGACCAACCCTCATCTGTAAACCCATTGAGTGCCTCATTAAAACCCCTGCATTTTCACATATCAGGCTCCTTAGAAATAAACAAATCCTCCTAAGTCACAATACAATTCAAACTGCTTTTATTATGCTCACCTGCTTAGCCTCTGACTAAGTGCTCTTAGAGCCACAGGTTGCCTACCCCAACCAGTGTTATTGGAATTAGTAACTTCGTGAGTAATTTGTCTAAGGTGGCGCAAAGCCTGCATGAAACAATAAAATATGCAAGTGAATTGCATGTGAAATCTATATATATTTGTCAAATGTTCTTCATAACTGAGGGTGCACTTTGAAATGGAAATGAGTTTTGAAAAAAGGTTTTTCACTTACAGTAGCTTTTGAAAACCACTTTTCAGGAAGCAGAATTTTTTTAGCTTCCTGAAAAGTTTTTTTTTTAAATGAAAAGCTGTTTCTTGATTTCATAAAAAATTGGGACTGCTAGGGACGTTTGGAAATGAGTTTGGATGCATGATTCCTACAAAAGCAGAATCTCCAAAAGTTGTCCAAACACTTCCCTAATCATGTACCAACCGTTTTCTTGAAATATGCAAGCGTGCGAATAATAAATTATAAATTGTACTTCCTACTCAACCAAAAAAAAATTTAAGAATTGAGAATTATCACTAACAGCCAATGTTGTCTTCTGGGCAAGCACGGTGGACGATTCATAAAGAGGACGCAAGACTTCAGGCACACTCCATGGCTGGTTCATGTCAGATATAAAAAAAATTGCATGTCAATTGGACCAAACATGTATATCATCAACCACTACTTAAAATTTCAATCTCTTCTACTATACCTCCAAATCCATATGATCAACAATATGTATTATTGATCCACCCCCATCACACGGGCGAATAAGATATCCACTCGGCAGCATTTCTGCTCTGGAAAATGGCTGCACTGGTGGCATGCTCGGACCTCCCTGTGTGTTGCTAAGTGATCTTTCACATACCTACATTTAGCACAAGTGTCAACATAAATAACCCTATGAAATGTATAAGTAAAGTTTTTTTGTCACTTCTAACAGCAATAAAAATATTACATACCACAAGACTACCATCATCTAGAATGGAAGTATATCGTAGTAACCAGAAGTCACGAGCAGGAGCTAACGTTGTTGGGGCATATAGCTAGGTCAACAAAAAACAAAGAGAGTACTTCCAGGTCATGTATCATGGATTTATAATGCATTCTACACAGATTTTGCATGAAATTACTTGTCACCTGCATGTAAAGCAGTTCAATGGTTCCGCCATTAGTAGTCGGTAGCACATTTATAACATCCACAGAACGGCAATCACGAAACCACGATGGCCTATCTTTGAGGATTTCTGCGACCTGAGATACATACGACTGTCAGACATTGCAACCATCTGAATGTGATTAGAAGTTTAATGGAGAAGGATGGACCAAAGAAAAGATATTTATAAAACATGCAACTAGAAAATAATAGGAAGAAACTCACCCTGGTTGGCTCAAGACCTACCAAGCTGCAAGCTCGTGCTGCAACTCCAGGGCAACCATGTGAGATAGCAATGATTCCAATGGAATCCGGACCAGGCTGCACAATGGCAGAATTAGACAAGATCAACAAGCAAGAGAAACCTCCGGTATGAAAAAATGATGCATTTTATTGGCAAAAAAAATTGGACTAAAGCCCTGTTTGGAACCAATTTTCAAAAATAGTTTTCATAAAAGTCATTTTCAATCAGCCTTTTCATTAAAAAAAAAGCTACTCTAAACCGGTTTATTGTAAAAGCTAAAATGATTTTATTGACTTTTAACACAATTATAAAATCCAAAATCAAACCTAAAGTTTATAAAAATGTAAGTTGAATTAGTTTGATAATTGGTTCCAAATAGAGCCTTAGAAATATAGAAAGCCAGCCATGATAATGAAAATCAAAATTGTAGTAGTAGAAGCAAGTTTTAGCATATCACCAACATGTAGAATCACTATGTAAAATTGGAGTCTTGATCCAAAACTAGGTCCTGAAATGGCCAATCAAATATAAAATGTACTGAGCTCACCTTCATCCCAGGCATTTGGACCCACTCTACAGCGGTTCCAGTCGCCTTTGAAAGAAACTCTGTTAAAGTCTCTTCTGCAATGGACATAAGTCTACAAAAGAAACACAATCAACAGGACCCCATCAGCTACACCTACACAATATTAACAAGTGCATTGCATTCGTGACAAAAGAAAAATTACACATACCCAGCAGGGCTAGCATCCCTTGGTGGACGCTGAGTTGCCAAATGGTGTTGACCACTCGTCACCACCGACTCACAGCTTGTATCCGTGGTGGGTAATGCTGTCTACAACACCCATCACAACATAACAAATTCAATGAAAGCAATAATAAACAAACTCTTGATATATGCATGTCCATTTGGCCCTTTTTTTTCAATATAATTGTATTTATTTGTGCATAGTTTGTTACAGCTTGATGGAAAAATCAATTTTCATTTATTTTATGCTAATATGGTATCTTGTGATATCCATATCATTTGGCCCGAATTTTGGTTATGCATCCATATAAATGTGATCCTATTTGTAAAATTTCATAGGAGAACTAATATGGTTTGAGAGGAAAACCAGATATTTCGTGCATATACAACATCTAGATATATGCATGCCCATTTGGCACGATGTTTTAATATATACATCTTGATACATACATGAACAGTCAACATAAGAATATATGTAAATGTATACACACACATATATGTATACGTACACACACACATGTATACATGTATACATACACACAACATATGTGTATACCTGTAGACACACACACACCGCATCATATCTGCAAAATAAACAATAGATAAACAGCAGAAATTCAATCTCACATTCAATGTCTGTTGGCGGAAGCAACCGTTTTCATACACCAATTGCGAGACCTGCTTTTGCAACCGATCATTCTCTTCCATCAACAGCTTGTTCATCGCTGTCAGTTTCCTATTCACTGCCTGGAGGCGCGATGCCTCCTTCCTCTGTTTCTCTCTACACCTGAACACATAAGGAACAAAGAACATCAGCATTTATCACCAAAGAAGAAAAACCCACCTGGAGAGAAGGCCATAATTCCGTTACCTTCTGTTCTGAAACCAGACTTTGATCTGCTTAGGTTCAATATTGGACAATATGGGGCAGTCCCGGATGAGCTGTTGCCGGCGAATCGAACTGGGTTTCGGACATTCATGATAGAACCTCTCAAGAGCTTCGACTTGCTCCGGGGTGTATCGGACATACTTTCCGTTGTCCAACCCACCTTTCCCTTCCTTGCAAGACGCAACAGCCATCATCGCTAACTGAAAGAAAGATAGGATGATAAATGGGGATACCCACAGAGTTGGGTACTTCAAAATTCCTTCAAAGAAGTAATTTTTCAGAGAACCAAAAAGTCAAAGAAGCAGAACTGACAACTGGGTTCTTCGGGAAAACCCCAAAGAAGTGATTTTACAGACACTCAAAGAACTAGAGAAGTAGAGATGATGATGGTGATGGGGTCCTTCAAAATCTCTCAAAGAAGCGATTTTACACGGACCCAAAGAGCTATAGAAGCAGAGATGATGATTTTGGGGTCCTTCAAAACTCCACAGAGAAGCGATTTTATGGAGATCCACAGGGCTAGGGGAGCAGAGATGGTGATAATAATGGGGGTCCTTCACAACCCCACAAAGAACCGATTTTACGGAGGCCCTAAGAGCTACAGAAGCAGAAATAATGACAATCGGTTCCTCCAGAATCCCACAAAGAAGTGATGTTACGGAGACCCGAAGAGATAGAGAAGCAGAGATGATGATGATGATGGGGTCCTAAAAACCCCACAAAGAAGCGATTTTTCACACTCCCTGGGCTTCAAATCCCAACCTTGAATGGACCCATTGAATCAACTATGAAAACTTAAACGAAAACGAAGGGTTCTAACAGTGCTGGGTCTCAAGCATTCCCAAAATACCCCTTTTTTGCTTCAAATACACACACAGACAGCAGCAGACACTAAGAACAGACCCCAGGGGATTTCGAGATCGGAACCGAAATTTTAAAATCTACAACACCCACATCGGAAAACCCTCGTTTTTTGCTTCAATTTCAACGAAAACCACCCAAAAAATCGCGTCTTTTTCATACATTTCAGAGAATAAACAAAAGGGGAGGGGGGAGGAGACAAGGGAAGCAGAGATTCTCAAAACTGGCCGAGCCTCGATATCCGGACCGATCAGTCTCGATCGGACGGCGGGGATCGCTCGAGCTCTTCCTCCTCCACTTTTTGGCGGGTCTCTCGTCCGGCAGACCGTACGGTCCGAGGCATGTTGTGTCTCCTTCTCTTTATTGGCTTTTCTCAGGAGCTTTTATTAAAAACTGAACCAAAAAAAAAAAACCAACAAAATCGAGTCCTTGCTCGATCGATCTCCAACTCGGATCGCTTGATGGACCTTTGAAAGCCAAGAAAAAGTGGTGCTTCTGCTGTTGAAGCTCTCTCTCTCTCTCTCTCTCTCGCTGAAGTAGTGAAGCTGTACTGTTGTGACGAAAAAGCGCGGCTCTTTTATACAGAGTGGATTTCATGACAAAAATGTCCCAATGTATTGACGTATTGACAAGAGAGTCCCGAAGAGAGAATTTTCGAAATAACAAAAATATCCCTTTTGAATTTAGGTATTAATCATTAATCAGTGAGCCTATCTATTCGTATAGTTTCAAATTTTGAAAAATTAAAATTTATCCTATATTTGAATATTCACATACAAATATTGGTATATCTAATCAGAAAAACATCATATATATTATAAATTTATATCTATTTATATGATATATTATATATATTCATTATCCTATATATTTTATCAAATTTATATAAAAAAAAATTTCCATCAACCAAAAATTAACACTAATTAAGGGGGCGTTTGCAAAAGTTTAATAAAGTGATTCTGCTTTTTAATAAAGCTAAAAGTGCAAACATGTTATCAAACGTATTTCATAAAGTATGCTTAATTAAAAAAATAAAGTAGCATTTAGAAATACGTTTGAAAATAAGATTTTGAATAAAGTGGCTTATATAGACTTTGATTCCCGGAAAACGTATTTTCTAAGCTTTTTTAAAAAGCAACATTTTTACATTCAATGATGTAAGTAACTTTTTAATCAAGTTTGCTTCTTAAAAAACGTTTGATAAATGTTTGAACTTTTGTTTAATTAAAAAACAGAATCACCCTCAAATCATATTACCAAATGCCCCTACTAATGTAAAAATGTTATTTTTTAAAATAAATAAAAAATGCATTTTTCAAGAATCAAAACCTATTTAAATCATTCTATTAAAAAAACTTAATTTTTAAATGTGTTTCTAAAGTCTCATCTCATTCCTATGTAACAGTCATTGGAAGATTTTTTAAGGGCATTTTAGGTATTAAAAAAAGGGGAAGGATGCTTGCAGAGTAATTCAAATTTTGGGAGGAAAAAAAGGGGGAGGGGAGGGAAGCGTGGGAAGGGTCAGAGGAAGACAGAATCATGCCATTTTTTAAGCATGCGCCTTGGTTTTACAAAACAACTCCCCTCCAACGAACAAACATTTTTGTGTCTTTTATGTCTGCAACACCATTCATCATTCCTGTCATAGGAGTCATGATGTAATGATAGTCATGCATACGAGCTATGCAGCATGACATCCCCATGTATCAAACTATGAGGTGAACATTGTCAAGTGCTCATGAAATCCTTTGTTAATCTAATTGGTAGAGCTAATTTTATAACTATGATACATAATAAGAAAATCTCAGATTTAGAAATTCAGTTGGTAGGTTTTGTGGAACAAGAAATTTTATCTGGGGTAAAATGAATACAGAAATAGAGAATTCCAAATATATACTTTTTTAGCGTAATGAAATTAAATGTCAAAAAAGTCCTTAAAGTTATTTGGTATTTATTCTCATTCTCTTTCTATTAGAACATATAGAAAATTTGTGCTCGAAATATTTATTTTTTTATTTCTTTCAGGACATCCGACACAAAATTTCATTCACATGAAATCTATCATAATTTAATTCTTTGGAATGATAGTTCTTCTTCTTAACCAGAGGTATCAAACTCAAACTTAGGAACTATTTGAAAACAAGTTTGTATGCCTTTCATTTGTAAAATTAAAAAAAGCGGCAAATGTATATTCAAATCATTCTAAAAATTTTACTTAATTGAAAATTTTATTTAAGCTTTTAATACAAAACTATGCTTAACAAACAAAATAAGTTTTCTAATAAATAGGTTTTATTAAAATATTTTATACAGAATCATAATTTTTAAACAAATTTCAAATGGTTAGTAAGCACAATATAAAAATGATATAAATTGTTCAAAAAATTATCCTAAAATATTACATAATTTTTATTTGATATCATG
Source organism: Acorus calamus (assembly GCA_030737845.1). NCBI lineage: Eukaryota > Viridiplantae > Streptophyta > Magnoliopsida > Acorales > Acoraceae > Acorus > Acorus calamus. The sequence continues at coordinate 15,208,585 of CM060864.1, read as the reverse complement.
TACATTTTGATGAATTTTTTATATTTTAAAAATGTGTTAACTTCCAACCGACTATGTCTGGGTGATTTTTGGCACTGTGTGTATCGTATCCCTCTATATATAATAACATTTAATTTTTCACTGCAATAAAGCATTGTCCTAAACATGAGTGCACTTAGAGCATCTTCAAGGGGCCAATTTTTTTTTTCTCCTTCAACGAGGGAATGAGAGAGAAAAAAACATCTTTAAGAAGTTTTTCTACGCTCAACAAATCAGATGATGAGCTTGAATGCTCACTAGATAGGGGAGGCATGGGGAACTCCCAAATGTTGAGTCCACATGAAAAAAATAAAAATAATATTCTCGCATATGGTGTGGATCCCACATAAAATTAATAAATTTAAATTTAAATATAGTTAATGATTAATATACCCTTAAAAATATGACATTTAATATAATAATATTTTCTCTCATGTGGTGGGTCCCATGCTCCCACATTAAATTTTAAATAAAATTAATTTGAATTTTAAAAAAATATAAAAAAATATTATTATAGAAGTCATTCAGATAGTAAATATGGTTAGTGGACACATTAATAAATAAATTTTAACTAGGCATATGTGTGTCATGCTCCACCAAATGAAAGAGGCATTGATGGAGCAGATACTCATATATCACATGAAAAATACGCACACATGCATGCATGCCATGCATATACATCTACATACGCAAAAGTATACGGGATCTCTCTCTACGGCCATGTCAGTGCGGCGGGTGACGTTGACAGACGATGGGCCCCACACTACCACTGTGGGCCCCAGCTCGAGCTGCGGGAGGCGCCGGCTATTCGGCCCACAAATGCGCTGTTCCCTGACGTGGCAGTGAACGTAGGTGTACGGACGAGGGGGACGAATATTCGGGTTGACAGGAGGCTCGGATTTTGACGTACGTGCACACGTCCACCCAAAACCCAACCAAACCCCTTTAGACAAATTGCACGCCTTCTATTATACAAGAATAATGTTCCGCACATTAATTTTTTCTATTCCCAAATCAAAGTGTGTTGTTGGATTAAACGGGACTCATTTTTTAAGAATATATATATATTAGCTTATTACGTGTATATTTTAATTCATATAAGATTATATACTTTTAATAGGCTAGTGTGTATTTAAAAACAAAATGTAAGCTGCAACATGTCATCTTCCTTCTAAAGAATTAATTTTGAGTCTTTTTAAAAACTCTTAAATTATTTTTAAATTCTTACAACATCTAGATATTATTTTTATATCCCAAGATTATTGGGGGTATTATTTATGGGTCTTTCCATCAAATGACAGTGTTCTGATATGCGGTATGCGATTTACGTGCGTGTAGGGTACCGCACAGAGTATATGCGGTATGCAGGAGTATATGCAGTTCTTTATTTTTTATTAATAAAAAATAAAAAATTAATTATTTCATGATTTATAAATAAGAGTTCAGTTAACCATTTAAAAATATAAATTTAAAGAAATCGAATCTTTCATGTCAATAATCCAAAGGAGTTGTAAAAGAATATCCTTCAACAATCCATTCAGTACTTCAGTAGAAACACGGTGGCACCCACTGACCCACCTATAATACAACAAAAATGATAAATAAGATATATAAATCTATTTAACCATAAACATTCAATTTAAATAACATGCACAATTTAACAATGAGACATGAAACATTTAAACATAATAAAAAGTAGAATTTAGTTTACAATCACATAACATAATAAAATAAAAATTCACACAACCACAAGAATATGTCCCCAGTCCCACTGATTCCTCATATTCAATAATCCAACATGTATGCAATTCACTAACCTTCGTAGATGAGTAGAGAAATCAAACACGAAAACACCCATGCAATGATGCAATCATGCATTAATGTCAACAGACTCGACACCACGATATTCATATTTCTGATCCATCTTAATGCCACTAATACTTTTTATTTATTTAATGAGTTAGTGTTTACTTGGATCAATTGGATGTACGATCACTTTAATAAACATAAAATAATTCAATGAGCACATAGAACAAATAAGCAAAATCAACTTTGCATCCAACCTACTGGGTTAGATGAACGAAAATCAGGGACATAGAGAAAGAGAATAAGAGATAGTGAGATACATCATACATCTAAGAAAACATAATGGATACTGGTAGTCGTTGAAGAAGGTGTCGGGGACTGGGGTAGTCGCTGCGGCCTGTGGGAAGGAGAAGATCGGCAACGGATCAAGGAGGCGAGGAGGAGAAGAACCCCTGATTTTGGGCCGGCTGAGAAAAGAAGTTAGGGTCTTAGGGATTTTTGTTTTTTGTTGTTTGTTTTAAATTTTTTACTAATGTTAAACGGGTCGACCCGTTTAAAATGTCAAATGGGTTGGCCCGTTTCAAAAATCTAACCCCGTGCGCCCGCTTAAGCGGACGCATACACGGGGTGCGGGCCGCCTATGCGGGCTCCCCTGCATATTCCCGCCTACAGTCCGAGGCGGTTCCCTACCCCCGCATATACACAGGGTGCGGGCCACCTATGCAGGCTCCCCCGCATATGTGGTCGCACGGGGCGCATATCCGAACAGTGGTGTTAACTATTACCATTTTTTCATTTTTACCCTTGTCTTCATCTATTATTTGTGTCACTCTCTTTCATCCACACAAATGGCAACCCCTCCCCTCCATGTGTGGTGTCCCATCACCCCCTCTCTCGTCACCCCTACCCTCCCGTGACTCTCTCCCTCTCAGGGGCGGATGTAGAAGTAGGCTGGGCCGGGCTATAACCCCCCTCCCCCCAACCCAAAATTTTGAAAAAAACCTACAAATAGGTTTTATCCCTCGACGCCGTCCACCGTGATCCCGCATTCAAGGACCGCCGAGAAGGTTTCGAGGCCCTCACGAGGTCGCACCGACCAGAGGTGGTGGAGGAGGTCCCTCGGTGGTTTCTCATCATGCAAGACCTTGATGAGCTCGTCGAGTCTGTCCATGACTTCATGATTTGCATCGGATTGATCAAAAGAGCATGAAATAGGAAAGCTTTGGAATCCTAGAAGAGGAAGGTGTGTTGAGCATACCTTTTGAGGGAGATGTTTTTTTGGGTGCTTTCAGTGACGGGTTGAAGAAGAAGAAGTGGAGATGATTTTTGGGGGTTTTCAAGTGATGGGTTGAATTACATAAGGGGACTTAAGGACTTATGTCAGTTTTAAAAGGCCATTTTAAAAGGTTTGTGAAAAAAAAATTATTTGGGGTTTTTTATGCAATAAGTTTGTATGTGTGACTGTTTGTAGTGGTTCAAGTTGGGCCACTAGACGCTTCTTTTTTTAGTGGAAAATGTAACGTCTATGGTTTTTCCAAGTCGTTCTTAATTTCGTGTATTGGGTCATATTCCAATAGGGTTTTAGAGAATATATATACCTCCGATTTTATAATTTAAGGTATGGTTGGAATCATTATTCTGTTAGCTTTTCAATATTTTTTACGGATCGGTAATCGGATGACTATCGATCAAGTTATGGGCCAAACTATATCAAGAGGTCGGGCAGATGAATAGTGACGGCTCCATGGGGAGCCGTCGGTTTTCTGACGGATTCAATAGGTGCCGTCGGGCACCTGTGTGACGGGTCCTAGGGGATCCGTCAAGCACCTCTGTGACGGTCCCTATGGAGCCGTCGGAGTTGGTCAGTGACGGTCGCTGTAGGAGCCATCAGGTTTATGTGATTCGAGTACCTCGAGTCTCGTACAATTTGAGCATATTTTGATCGATTATATTGTTTTCAGGACTGATTAGACTACCTTAGATTCTCTGGAGATGATTTATGTCGTTGGACCGAAGGTGAGAGTGGGTCTCGTCTTCTATGTAATTTTGAATTATTTTTATCAATGATTTTTAAATGCTATTTTTGCATAACTTCGAGCATGTCGTATTATATGGGCTGATGCCTTATTAAGTATTGGATTGAAAATGATTTTGTTTTGAAATTGTCGCATGCATATTATTGAAATGAAAATGAGTTGATCGTGCATGCATATTATTTGTCTGCATGATATCGTCTGTGTGATGTCGGTCTGCGTGACCCAGTCCAGCAGGACCTTGTCTGCGTGACGCCGTCTACGTGACGACTGGTCTACATGATCAAGCTCTAGATGGAGTATATTTTCGGTTGCGTGCCATATGGGCATGCGTGTCCATTGCATACATATGCATCATTTTGAATTTTTATGGGACTATGCATCTTGAAACGTGGCTTCCGTTAAGTTATGTTTTGATATATCATTTTATTAGAATATCGTCATATTGTATTTACAAATGGTTTCTTATGATATCTTATAAAAGTTATTATTTTGATATATATTATTATTAATGGGACGTCATAGATCCATTCACTGAGCGTGTGGTTGCTCACCCCTCCTTTTTCCCACCTTTCAGATTTAAGGACTTAGACTGGTGAATCTCGATGTGGCTGTGGATAAGGTCATATTTTCTGGAGCACTAGACTTGTATAGAAGACGTTGGTCATTTTTTGGCATGTAGAGGACCCATATGTATGATAGTGCGGAAATGTTTAGATTATTTATTTCAAATGTATATCCAGAAATTTAGAAGTTATGTTGAAATTTCAGTCTTGATAATTGATGAATAAATATGGTGATGCTTTATTATATATCTGGAAAACAAAAGAACTCTGAGTTTCGAGAATTTAAGGTAACGCAACCGGATTTCACGCTTCAAAACGGAGTCGTGGGTTCGGGGGCATTACAAATGGTATCAGGTTATAGGTTCAACTCTTGGACTGTAGGTTATGAGTATATTAGTTGGCCTTTGAGGTTTCGAGTTTGTGCTCGATTAAATTAAGGAGTTAGGTTTAGCTAGCCTATAAATAAATAAAATGTATAGGTTAACATAGTTCAAAACGAAAATAACACATGTTTTTATTTTTTTTTAAATAATAAATATATGTATATATTTTGATTAAAAAAAATATATATCACTCTATTTCAAATGGAATTAATCTATTTTTAATAAATATAAAAAGATTAACTCTATACGCGGTGAAGCTTTTGATGCCTATATTGTGATGAGATCATTTGAATTTGTATTTATCATTTATTTTAGTATAGAACTATGGGTATCACTGAAGTGCTTTGTCAAATCATGCAACAAAAATCTCATGATATTTTAAATACTATGAGTTTAATCTCAACTATAAAACTACTCCTCTTGAGATTGAGAAATTGTGGTTGAGATTAAAAAAAATTGATATGTATATTCTATGATTGTCTATATTGAAAAAGAATTTAGTGAAAATATTGAGTCAGGTTCAATAATAGATGATTTCTATTATCTGAATAATTGTCGGACACAATTTTGGTAATATATTTTCTGGAAAAAAAACATGATCTTTTGTTTGATTTTGAATTTTTATTTATCTATGTCAAAGTTTATTAGAAATGATTTATGAACTCGTTTAGTTTATATTAAATTTAATTTGTTTATTGGATTTTAAATTAGTGTTAGCCCCCCCTCATATAAAATACCAGTTCCGCCCTTGCTCCCTCTTATTTTAACAGTGTACCCAGACCTATTAATAATGTAACCAAATATGGTACTGGCTTGGCTTTTGGACTATCTTGTGCAGTCCTTTCCATCCCGAGTGCTAGGCCTACCTCTGGTGTGTGGGCGGATGAAGAAGGTGGATTGGGATCCTTTGGTGGAATGGTTCTAGAGTGGGTTGGCCGAGTGGTGTAACGCCCCGAATCCACGACTCCGTTTTGAAGCGTGAAATCCGGTTGCGTTAACTTAATTCCTTAAAATCTCATAGTTCCTTTTTTTCATCTAGAGAACATAAGAATACATCACCATAATATATAAATCAATTATCAAAGCTAAATTTTAATACAAGTTCTCAATTACTTGATATACAACGAAAATAATTGAATTTAAATATCACCGCCTATCATACATTTGGACCCTCTACATGCCAAAGCAATAACCAACATATTATATACAAAGACTAGCAATTCGAAAATCATGATCCCGATCACTACAACACGAGATCCATCAATCTAAGTATTTAATCTGAAAAGGAGAAAATAATGAGGGGTGAGCTATCACACGCTCAATGAATTGACATTGGTGTCCCAATAGTACAATATTCTTAAAAAATAATGACTTTATAAAAATGTCTCGCAAAACAGTTGCATAATACATGAATCTTAGAATGAAGATGTTATTCAAAATATGTCAAGGGTAAAACTTCTCCTTTAAAAAATATATGATGTCATAAGATACTCTTCTCAAAATTATATGATGAGTACGAATGCAACGGACTCGCATGCCCACTATCCACGACACCTAGCCGTAAAGATTCCACAACACCTAGCCACAAGGATTTCACTTTGGAAATCATGTCACCTAGACTGGGTCCATTTTGGATCACAGTCATCTAAACTGAGCCACCTAGGCTGCTCCACCCAGGCTGCTCCACCTAGGCGATATGATGTGTACATGATCAAAATCTCTTATTCTTTCATGCATATATGCATGCGACAGTTTCATAAATCTCATGATTCCGATATATATGGTACGTAAGGGTGGTAAATGAGCTGAACGAGCTGAATTTTGACATGTTCAAGCTCGGCTCATTTAAAAACGAGCCGAGCTGAGCCGAGCTCACGAGCCTCAACGAGCCTTGCGTTCTTCTTCATTTTAGGGTTTTTAACGGTTGCAAATAAAATTTTAGCCTAAATAGTCAAATTTATGAGCCTAAATGAGCAAAAATTTTTATTGATTTAATGTTCTGATTTTACAAACGAATTTAGTCAAGCTTCAATTAAGTTTTTTATAACACAAACGAGTCGAATTTGAACATAAAATGAAGTTCGATCAAGGTCCCGAGCCTAACCGATCTTTAAAAATTGTTCAAGCTCGTTCATTTGTCTAATTGAACGAGTCTAAACGAGCTTAAACCGAGCCGAGCCCAAGCGGCTTGGTTCGTTTACTAGCCCTAATGGTACATAATAAAATATCAACTTATGTGATAATGACATGCTCATATGACTCATACAAAATAGATTTCAATATCTAAAAATACTCACGATGCCAACAAGTATACATATTTTATGGTTTCAAAATAAATAGAGATATCTACTCACGTTCAGTTCACGCAATACAAACCGATGCACATGCATGAACGCCACACACTCGCATATGGATAACCTAGCATAACAATTATGCAATAATAAATCAGAAATCATTCCATCATGACCTAAACAGCTGACAGCCAATTTACAACAACACTCGACCCAATAATCCCAAGAGCTCATACCTAATAGACCCACAATCCGTAATTCACCTCAAAGGCTTAACGAAAATCCCAACTCTGAATAAATATTAAAATATTCATATACTCAAAATGATATGATAGTCAATATCCATTTATTCACTCAACTACAATACCAATGATCGAAATAACTTAACTCAATCAATTTACATCCAAATAACAATAATATCGAATTAATATTCATTGATCACACTAAACCAAAATTATCGATTTAAGATCAAATTTTTGGGTTATCAAGATCAATAAGAACACCAAGACCAAACCAACAAATCCAATAAATCCATTAAACATCCATTTTGGGATCCCTTTAATCCCTAAAATTCATCACACTTGGTCATCAAGCTAAATATTTGAATTCTAAGAAACTGCCCAAAAAATTTGAAAAAATCATAAACCGTAACTCCGAATTGGACGATTCATGATGCGTTGGAAAGATCTTTTCAAAATCTATTTATGTTTGTCAAAATACGATTTAATGTGCAAGTATACCTTTCACCCGAAAATAACCCTTTAATCATCCAAACCAATACAATTTAATTTGATCTTAAAAAATCCTTCGAGATTCATTTAAATCTAATCAAATAATCATCTAATAAAAAATCAATAAAATTATAATCCATCCATCATCTTCCCCAAACAAGAGGTTGACATAATCATCTCCTAACCCAAAAATAAATTGAAACATTAAACAACAAAATCAATGGAGAATGATTTCTCACCTTAAATTCAGTTACACCACCCACCAGCTTCGTCTAGGGTCATCACCAACCCTTAATGCCATATGAAAATTAGATGCAAACCTTAACCCAAAACATGTTATTTAAAGGGGTTTTACCAAAATTGCAAAACGACCCCTTAAGTATTCCGGGTTTACAATTATGTCCCTATTGTATTTAAAGACAGATCCCTATCCGGATTACAAACAGGTACCTGAAGGCTATTAAAAGATATTCTGAATTCGCAATTAGATCCCTGAGCTCAATAACTTGATACAAAATCCTCAAAATATAGTTTCCCAAACTTTAAATCTCACCAAATTTCACTAAAGCCTTTTGAGACTATAAAGATATCCAGAAAAATATAAAATAAATATTTCAATATCAATTTATAACTATTATAATTATAAGAGTGCTACTACACTCAGTTTTATTCTCAATACAAAACATAGACCTTATATACCTTGTTACAGATTTAATTAAGCATATACCTCGTTACAAGTTCATTCAATTTGAAATGGAACGATATGCACTTTTTATCAGAGCATATACCTCATTAGATGATGTTTACTATTTAAAATAAATAAAAACATATGAGGTCTGTATTTTTATTGGTAAATGTGACTGAGTGTATCTTTTTCCTAATTATAATTCAAATTGGACCTATTTGGACCCACCACCAAAACTTAAAAATGAAAGAACTTAATTTCAATTAAATTTTTCGTAATATATTTAAAACAAATATATAATGCTGAAAAATACAGAAATGTTACAGGTGGCAAGGGAGGTTCTTGAGCTATGGCGGGCGCTGTAGATACCCTATTTTGAATGATCAAAATAGCATAATACTTATCATTTGTAATATCAAGATAGCTTCAACCACATATTCTCTCAAAAGTAATCACCCAAGATTAGACAACAAATCATTCAAGATCAAGGTGGTTTGGCCCTAGAAGAAGCAAAAGGAATGCCCCTACATAGATTGTCGGACACCTCCCATAAGATTAGATCAAAACTTGAGCAATACACCTCCGATTATCGATCTGCCAACGGTGTTGAAAAGCTCACAGAACGAGGATCATGACTTCAAAAATTGATGGCTGGTACATGAACCTTCGGTTTTGGGGGATGGTCGAAAAAGGAGCCGTCGGTTTTCCTTCTGTAGTCGGACACCCCACAAGATCGGACCATAACTTGAGCAATACACCTCCGATTCTTGATCCGTCAGCGGCATTGGAAAAATTACAGAATGAGTATCATGAAGCATACTTCAAAACCAATATTCTGACGTAATATGTCCGACGGCTGCTGGTGGAGCCATCAATATAGGTTCAGATGGCTCTTATAAGAGCCGTTGCATGTTTGCATCCGAAAAATTGGGGAAACAGTTAGGCAGAAGAAAAATGGCGCTTCTCCTTCGACTATCACTCCATGGGTACATGTTTCCAGGCTCTGGGCGATAGAAAATGGTGCATTAAATGGCCCTATGTGTTGTTTAAAGGTGGTTGGTTGCAAAACACTATAAAAGGGGGTGTTTGTGAAGAAGAGGAGGCATAAGCAAGCAAAAGAAAATGAAAGAGAGGTGAAACTCTACCATTTTCGGACCATCACCTTTCCACCACTCAAAACAGAGAAAGAGGAGAGCACATAGAGAAGAAAACCACCTTCCTTGCTCCCTTGTTCACCCATGACTCCATTCTTTCTTTTCTTTTAATTTTTCTAGGGTTTCTTTAAGAAAAATTGTTTCCAACTCCTCAACCTTGTAAACAAAAGATATTGTAAGCTTTGAATCAATATAAAGTTAGGTTTAATTAATTTGTGAGGGTTGATTGCATCTTTGTGAATGGAACTAAAACTCTCCACTTGAAAACGAGATTCACCTGACGGACGGCCTATACTAGAGCTGTCGGCCAATTGGTCTATAGACCATTTGGGACCCCCCCCCCCCCAATTTTGCTCTCCATCAATTTTGGGTTTGAACCCCAAGGACAACTAACCCTTTTGCTTTATTTCTTTTTCTCTCTTTTTATTTCATTACTGCTTATTTCAATTCCATATCATTTTCTTTCTTTATTTTTACTGTTTTGCTACTCTAAATGACTACTATTTGGTTGCATTTCTTTTAAATTTCTAAAGTTTATTGGGCGACGGCTCCTATAGGATTTGTCGATTTGGTTCATCCGAGCTTGCATTCTCCTGTGTTGTTTTGGAATTGCTTTTATTCTTTTTCTCTGCAAACTGACGGCTAGCATCAGAGCCATCGATTTGGGTGCTATTTAATCAAGTTTTGTTCACTGAGTTTTCTTTTTTAGTTTCTGTTAACTTGCTCGGCATTTTGCTTAATTAAATTTGCATATTCTCTTATGTTTCCGGACCTGCTTTGCTTTTGAAATCTCTAGATCGACGGCTAGTCTATGAGCTGTCGATTTAGCATTTTCTTAAATCTAAGGTTTATTCAGTGAATCAGTTTTTTGTTTGCTGTGTTTTTTGCCTGATGGATCTTCTTGGAGCCGTCGGTTTGTAATTCCCTATATTGAAAGTTTTTTTCGGTTTACTTTGTTTGTTTGCCCGATGGATCCTATCGGACAGTCGATTTTCAATTCCCTATTTTGAAAACTCTTTTACTGAACCTCTCTTAAATTTTCTCTTTATTTCTTTCTTGTTTGCAACTTTGATAATCAGTTGGATCTTTGTTCTCTGCTCAGAATTTCCCCCTTTTCATAATTGATGGCTCCTATAGCAATTGTCGGATTTTTTTCTTAACTCTGTCAATTCTGCTTGTTTTCATCTCTCTTTGGGCTTTGAAAGGCTAACTGAACTTTATTTCACCTCAAGGCACGGCCGGCTGTGATCCTTGAGAGGAGAACCCCTATTCCCCACAAGGCAATCATTCTCTTTTCTTGCTTTTTAGGAAAAGCAAGTGGCGATCACAAGAAGTCCTTGAGAGCAGTCGTGCGAACTTGGACGATCTTTTGGACGGTGATCCGATACGTCGTGTACGGACCGGAACCAAATTTGAAAGAACCCGAATTAACATTTATTGTCAAGTGCGTGACCCTATTGCTAGTCATCCTCTCGTCCCTTCTATTATTTTGTGTTTGTATTCCCCATAGGATTCTCGAGCGCATTGAGGTGATCCGTTGGAGGTTCTTGTGGCAAGGAGTGCAAGCGACGTCATTAAAGCCTCACTTGGTTGACTGGGCTTCGGTTTGTTTTTGCAAGGGGTCGGGTGGCTTGGGTATCCTTGTTCTTCGAGACATGAACAAGGTATTGCTCTCGAAGTGGATACGGAGGTGGCATAGTGCTCCATCTAGCACATGGGTCTAGATTTTTAAAGATCGATGTGGGGGTCATGGCTTCGGTGAGAGGTGACCCGCGATCGGTTGTCGAACGTTCTCTTTGCAAAAGTATGTTCAGTGAGCATGCAGAGTTCTCGCAGTGCATTAGATGGGAAGTTGGCGCGGGCACGGAGATTCACTTCTGGAAAGATGCATGGTGCAGTGACACTCCCCATGCTAAGATGTTCCTGGAGATTCATGCGCTGGCATTGTTACCTAATGGGCCCGTTCGTCTTAGGGTAGGGACAATGGACGGTGGTCCTACGTTGCTCCCGATTATCTGTGGTGGAGGCCGCTCAGTTCGAGCTCCTGAATGGGTCATTGGCAGTGTGGACGAGCAGGTTCAACGACTACCTAGATGGGCCAAGGTGGATCCCAAAGCATGCGTCGGGGTTCACAGTCAATAGCAGCTATAATTAGAGGAGTGGACTACCGATGAGTCTCTTTGGGTGTGGAAACATGTTGCGCATTTGGAAACCCAAGATTCCGAAGAAGATAAAGATCTTCATGTGGCTCCTAGCTTGTCAACGGTTGGTCACAAAGGTGTATCGGGCCAAGTGAATGAGAGATGAAAAGACACACTATGGTCTATGCGGTTGTCCCAAAGAATGTATGTAGAACTACAATTTGGACTGAAAAAGAGACTTATGCAACAACACTATTTGATTTTTATGAAAACTATAAAAATATATATACCTTATTATAATAAGTAGCATGGCTAATGTGATATATGGGATTCGAAGTGAAACAATAGAAAAGAATGTATATAACAACGCTATCTGCACACTTCTCTCATGTTTACATTTGATTTATTAGAAGGGTGTGCAAAATGAGATGAGGGGTGTAAATAAAAGCACCCCACAAACAAGCACTATTCAATCCATTTTATCATCCTACACTCATATATAATTAACACATTATATACAATCATTTTTCACTCAAAAATAAAAAAAAACACATTATATGCAATCATTTAAAATTTAAAGCAATATATATATATTTAATTATCACAATATGTGCAGAATTACGGGAAAAAAATGTGTACGTCCAATTCGTATGAGTATTTATTTATTTTATTAAAAACATGCTTCATTTGCCAAATATTGTTAAAGTCAATCCTGAATACAATTAGGAGGTATTTTGACTTTTTACAATTATATAATCTATGTAACAAATAAGGAAAATGATATATGGAAACCCAATTCACAATCCCTAACAATTTTGAATTCTTTTAAATATATATATTCCTCTAATTAAAAAACATGCTATTATGAAAAGCGAAGTATATATATCTAATAAATCATGACATTTTTTTATGGAGATTTGCATGTATATCTCTAGAAAATTATAAAATTATATAAATACATCGGTTGAAATGATAATTGTTTATTTACCTCTAAAAAACCTTTAAATCGACCATAGACTACACTAGTAGATGGAATATAAACTACACTAGAATAGTATATAGTTCAATAATCAAATGTATAGTCAAGTGGGTGATCCCCTCCCGACTATAGACGGGTTGCGACAGAGTGTATCAACACTCAACAAATAATGTACATTCATATAATGATTTTTTTTTAAGAATGGTACTCTCAAATATTTGATCATTTGACTTATTTCATGGAGGTGGGAGGTACTTACCGACTTAACCAAAAGCTTGGTTAGATAAATTAAATATATATTTCTATGGTTAGGTAGCTTTTTTTTGTAGAACTAGTATTGTATCCAGTATAATTTATCCAAAGTAATACTATGAGACCTGAGTGTTTATAGACTTAGTTTGTTTTGCAGTCGATCAATTTTATAACCACATACATTATGATAGCGTAATGCATGTGGTTTTATTATAGTATAAGGATTAAAAAAGTATCATTTTTCAAAAGATAAAAAATACAAACTTTTATCTCAGGTATATTTTATTTAATATAACAGTATATACTTCAATGGGATAGCGTATAATTAAAAGAATAGTGTGGGCTACAAATGATGATGCACATAGGGTTGGACATATCATTTTCCATAAGAGATGCACTTCTAACAACCCAAATGCACGGAAGATCCACACTTAAAAACTATCGAGTGTATCAGCCTTTTTGAGGCCTAGAGTGAAAAAATTGAGAGCTTTCATGCCATTAGATACACTTTTAGTATGTTTTGCATGCTTTATCAATAGCATATAAGCAGTCCATCAACTGCTTACACACTGCGACAGCCACCAAAATTATTTTCAAAGAAACAAATAAATAATTTGAGGGGGAAAATGACATAAATGCTAAGACACATCAAAATTTGGGGAAAAGACTATTCAGGAAAGAAGCAAGAATTTAATTATAAATATATAGTTTAGAAAAATCATGTCTGGATAACCTACAAAGAGTTGGCACTTTGAACAGAGGTATGAACTTGCTCTTCATAAATTTCAAGTCCGGCCCGGCCTTGCGCTACTGCAGTCTGTAGGGGAAACCCCTCTCTATGTGAGAGGGCTGTCTTCGAGCCTCGCTTACAGCGAGGATTCAATAAAAGAAAGAAAAAAAACTCATTTGGGCTTGGGTGCATGAGGACCCTATCCATCTAAAATTTGTAAGAAAAAGATACACATAGCCCTGGTTATAGTCTATTCCGTTTTTTTTTATAAAATTATACATTCACCATTTAAAGTACATGTTATTGTATGAAATGAAATATATACTAAAATACTTTGGTGTATTTTTTTCACGATGAAAAAATGAAAAAATGGACTGCAGTATATATTATGATAGTGCAATATATACTATAATAATGCAATATATATTATGTTATTATAGTGTATGGAACTGCAAAATAGACTGTAAAATGGACTGTGTGTATCGGCACTCAAAATTTGTAATCGGCTTAAGGGACCTTATATGTACCAAACAACAACAAAAAAAAGTTCGTTGAATAAATGTCATATTTCTTATTCATCAAAAAAATGAGGATCCGAGGGTGTTGCTATGCTCAAGACACTTTTGTATACTTTCTTGAAGAAAAAAACTTTTATTCATTGTACCTTGTATAATTGTCATTTTGTATATAATTCAAGTCTTAAATAGGTTATCAAACAAATTCACTTAATAGGTTATTAAATAAGTTCACTTAATTAATAGGTTGTTTTCGTTATTATATAAAAAAAAAGTACCTTGAAAATTATGTTTATTCCAACAAAAATAGTTTTTGTTATCAGCAATAAACGTATTTATTTATTAATTAAAAAGCAGCACTCATCATTACATCTTAAAAACATGTATATAAAGTTTAACACTATTTTACAAACTATGTTTATAAACGCACTCTAAGACGAATCAAGCTCATATTTCATACATGTATGTTGGGTTGGGCCTTGTAAGCTCGCATGGGCCTCCATTAGATCCTGATAAAAGAAATGGAAAATGTTACACAGATTCATTTTACAGTCTAAAACACAGACACAACATTTTATCATTTTTGAAGAAATATATATCTCACCTAATAAGATCTATATTTTTATAAAATGTGGAATATATAATTCAATAAATTGAATGATATATAGAAAATGTAAAAAATTTTCAATGAGGTATATATTTCGATAAAATGATTAACGAGATATATAAAACTGTATTTAGGACTGTAAAATGACTAAGTGTAACAGATATCTAATCCATTTGTAGCCTTGTATATAGTCCCCAATTGTTTTGATTTTTTAAAAATTATATACTCAGACAATGAAATATATACTATTATGAAAAGTGAAGTACATAATTAGATAAAAACAATACATATTTTTGTTTTAAAAAATTTTAAAAATTCAAATTTTTTTTGTAGGGTGGTGGACTTGAGAAGGATAGCTGGTGAAATAATTAACCACACCTTATTTCAAATACGAAGTAATTCTAAAATAACCCTTCAAAATAAGCAAAGCACTTTTTTTGTTGTCGTTGGTCTAAGGGTGCGGGTGCATTTGGTTGTACGATTATAAAACTGATTTTGCAGGAATCTGGGTTTTAAAACTGATTCTGCAGGAAGCTCACTTTCCTAGATTTTGAAAATCTTAACTTTTGAGCACTATTTATGTGAAATCTGTGTGTGCTGAGAGGTGCTAGAATAAAAAAAATTTAGTTGCACGATTACAGAAAAAACTTTCTGCAATCACAAACGTTGCATAATCGCGCAACCAAACGCACCCTTAACTTTATTGAAAACATTGCATCCATCTAATGATAAATGGTATGAAGCCTAACATTCTTGCTCAAAGTTTTCTTTTTTAATATTTGATTTAATGTGAAAGGTGAATTTCTAAGAGAAACCGTAAAATCAAACAAGATAAAACAAAGGGAAAAATCCAAATGACCTGTAAATTGCCTGAAATTCATATAACCCCCTAAAAATATATATGTAAATTCAAATAGCCCCCTGAATTAAATTTTCATTGAAAGATTATGATTATTATACGAATATTCTGTCTGATTAATCTTTGTTGATATCATAGTATACAAAAAACACCATATAATGTGTTAAAAATGTGAAAAATTATCTATAAATAAAGATTTTTCCTCTTCGGATAGAGTTTTATAATCTATCCAGATAAGTAATATCATTATATATAAAAAGTTTTTCACATTTTTAACAAATTATATGTGGTTTTTAGTATACTGTGTTTTCATTCAGGGTTAATAAAATAAAATATTCGTAGAATGTTCCTTATCTGACAGTGAAAATTTAACTCAGAGAGTTGTTTGAATTTGTATTGACGTTTTCAGGTAGTTATATGAACTTTGAGAAAAGCCAACTATATGGATTTCGAACGGTTTATAGGGGGGGGTATTTGGGTCACCCAAAAAAAAGGTCTGTATCAGGTTTTGTGTTTGTACACATCACCAATCACCTGATACATTGACTCGCTATCTTTCCAAGTTGATATATAATTCATGTGTGTATGTATGTATATAAAAATTGACGTAAAGTAACATAGCGGATCTAATGATTATTGTATTCAGTGAGTTCTTTCACATGTTTAACATGTTAGACAAGTATGAGTTCATCATTAAAGACTAACAAGCATTACAGATATCCTGATCAAATATCATTTGATATATAATAGTTTTTGTTCAGAATAACTAATAAATCATGCGTATTAGACATAAATATATAGGCCAGGACTGATTCACACTTGAGATGTGTGGCTTCTCTAGTAGAAGATCTACCCCTTCCAAGCATGCATGGTCGCAAGAGACATGTATTCCAAGTAAAAATATCATGTTTTGTACACCTAAAAGTACAAATATTTGTTCGCAAAAGACGTATTCCAAATAAAAAGATCATGTCTTGTACACCTAAGAGTACAAATTTTTGTGTTGACACAAATAAACAATGACGCATTTAAGGTTAGCTGTAAAATAATAATGAAAACAATGGTCTTTATTTTTTTTTCTCCGTTTACTTCATTACAAAATCTTATTGTTTTCATTATTGTTTTCATTATTATTTTGTAAGAATAATAATTTTACAGCTACTTCAAATCTTATTCTTACAAAAGTTTGAGCGCACTTCAACCTGACCCTGGCTCAACAACATGCCATGCGCACTTAATAAACAACACTAGCTGGTCTTAAAGATGTCACGTGAATTTTGATGAGACCTAATCCATGTCGTCTATATATGTAGCTCAAAGTATATACATTGCATGCATATTAAATAATTGAGTTTTACTTCTACTATTTTTATCGAAATGACAACCAAAATTTTCACCAAAATTTTCATCATCATCATTTAAAAATGTGCAACAAACTGGTCTTTGATTTGTAAAAATATAATAGAGTATCTGAAAATAGAATATTTCACCAGTGGCAATTTAGTCATTTGACCATTAGATTTCAGACAGCTTTAATGGAATCGTAGGGTGGGTGCCGTTGAAAATCACGAGACGATCCCGCATTTTGTCCATTGGGTCCCTAAGGGCATTTTCGGGACTTTAAAAAGTCTACCCTTCTTTTAATGTCTCCCCGCGCCGACAGTGGCGTAAAAACCACGGGACGTCAAAAAGACGTGTTTACCCTCACCGTCTCCCCACATCACATGAACCTAACTAAGTGGCACTTTCGTAATTGAACTCGTCCACTAACCCGACCCGCACCGACCGTGGCCCGACTTCCACGTGACCGAGCCACGGATGTGCTTTGGGCACGTGCATCCACCAACGCCTTTCGTGGCTTTTGACACGTGCGTTGGGGGTCCACCCGAAGGAAGGCCGAAATTAAAACATCTGGAAAAAGTCCATCAAAAGATTAAAATCTCCCGAAAATTTAAAATAATAATAATAAAGGAAATATTCAAAAAAAAAACCTCTAAATAGTCTACAATTCATATAACCCTATGAAAACAACTATATCCATTCAAATAATTCATTGAATTAAATTTTTATTGACAGATTATGAATGTTGTGTGAATATTACATTTGATTAATTCTGGTTGTAAATATAATATACTAAAAATCTCTTACAATATATTAAAAATGTAAAAATCATCTGTAAATAATGATTTAACCCTATAGATAGATTATACAACTCTATCTGAAATAGTAAAATCATCATTCATATTTTTAACAAATTAAATAAGGATTTTAATATAATGTATTTTCAGTCACGATTAATTAAAATAAAATATTTATATAATATTTTTTATTTATCAAAGTAAATTTAACTCATAGATATTTTGATTTACATGAATGTTTTCAGATAGTTATATAAATCAAAAAAAATTATGGGGGTAACATGGATTTTAGAATGTAAAACACGGGTTTATATGGATTTTTATCCCTACTAATAAATACGAGCCACCATGCCAAGCAATGTCAGCCCTTCTTTTGCAGTCTTTACTTTAAATAAAAGCCACAAAAAAAGGTAAATCACAACCGTCAAAACATAGAGGATCACTAATCACCGTCCATCTAAAGTTCTCGTTTCACAATTCCCAATGCCGATATCCCCTCGGAACCCGGGCCCCACCAATAGTCGAACACACCCGATGAATGACACGTGTATGAACATGCAATCCGACCGTTGACTCGCTCACAATGGACATCCGTAGCTTACACAAAAACCGCTGACGTGTCATAAAAGTAGACCCTGACGTCGTACAATTTGGACCGTCTGATCTATCCCGTTTTGGCAGTAACCGACGTGCACAAACGTGTGAACACATATTAAATTAAATAAGAAAAGTCTTTGGTGGTAAAAAAAATTCTAATATTACAGAAATAAAGGAAAAACGAATCCCGAGAAGGAGAGAGAAAATAAAAATGATCAGTTAAATGAATTAGTTTTAAATAATTTAAAAAATATAATTAGTGGCTGCAATGAATCACTTCTTAAATTTGCACCAACGCCATCATTATTTTTAAGGGATTTTTAGTTTTAAGTCCCCGTAAACTATCGAATTTAGCGATCGATCGATCACTCACTTCTTCATATTTTGATTTTAGTCTCCATATTTAAATGATAATTTAGGAATAGATACCTCTCAAGGACTAAATTATCGTTTAAATGTAGGGACTAAAACAAAAATATGAAGAAGTAAGAGATCGATCGCTAAATTCGATAGTTTACGGGGACTTAAAAATAAAAATCCCTATTTTTAATTGGCGGCTTCTTGATTTTTCCAAGTAGTTTTGGACATTTGATATTGAAACCATTTCATTCAAAAAAAATATATATTATTTGAAAAACTCTCAGGCCCCGTTTGCCAAGAGGAATAGGGGAGTAATTGAGGAGAATAACGCAAAAGGGGTGTCTGGGTAGAGGGAATAAGGGGGTATAGCTATGCAGAATTAGGAAATAATAAACTGGTATTTGTATTCCAAGTCCACCCATGGAATTGTGTTATTCCTCCACTGGAATAAGGGGACTCACCTATTAAATCATATATCATCACATCAAATCACATGTCATCACATCTTATAAATCAATGGGGTCACATGTCAAATCAATTTTTTACACATTATTCCCATCTTATTCTTTATCAAACACTCCAACTTTTATTATTACATTTCCCAATGAGAAATACTAAAAACACAATCAAACACAAAATCTCTTATTCCATTGATAAAGTCAACAATTCTTGGAATAGGTATAAACCCCATAATAACTTATATCACTATCCAAACGGGCCCTCAAAATACTGATTATCCAATGTAAGGTTTCCAACACTAAATTTTTAAAATGTGTGATGTCTTCACCGTGGATCTAAATGAACCCGAAGTCCCAATTTGGAACGGGATATGTTATATTCTAAGCCCATGTTTGGAATGAGAATAAACTCCGGATAACCCCGTATAAAAATTTTGTTATGCTTGGAAAGCCCGGATAACTCCAGATAAAGTATGTCAGAATAAACTGGTATAAAGTGATATATGAATTCTAATCAACCCCTAAAATAAAAGTTATCATAGGTTATTTCACCTAAAGAATATGTGAGCCTATTGTCAAATCAATTGTCACAACCTTTTATAAATCACCTGTCAAATCCACTATCATTACTTTTTTACCTTTTATAAATCTTTATCCATACTTTATTCACATTTTACCCAAACAACAAAACATTTATTCTTACGTTTACCAATGAGAATAATTCAAAACACAACCAAACACAAAAATAATTTATCCTTATTTATACTCACTTATGCCGGAATAACTGTATACCCAAGAATAAGTCATATTATATATCCAAATGAGATTTTTGGTCATTGATGAGACATGTAAGACATTGGATAAGTGAAGAAGAGAGGGACCAACAGAAAGAGAGATAGTACTAGTGTGCGCAATAATTAAGAAGAGAATCACCATTTCCCACAAGACTTGATCAGATCCGCCATAGTTAGACGGGTTGGAGATCGAGCCAGCATTGCCAGTCATATGGTTAGTGGCCCCAGTGTCAGGGTACCAATTTGGGTCCATGGGTTGCGAGATCTGCAATCCAGCAAAAGAAGATGTGAGCTGGTCCAGAGTAGAGTTGCGGTGATAACAAGTAACAGCACTATGATCAAATTTGTGACAGATCTGGCATTGTACTCGAGAGGGAGCCGATGGATGTGTACCAAGAATTCTCCCATTCAGAGAGGAAAAGAGCGACCGCTATGACCCCAAGAAAGACCTCCACGACCGCAGTGACCACGGCCAAAGCGACCTCCACGTCGATTGTTGGTGGTAGGAGCATTGAGGCCAGGAGTGAAGTGACCTCCATTCGAACTTGGGTAAAAAACATGTGCGGGATGATCACGAGACTTGGTCGAGAGTAGTGCCGTGTGAGAGGATTCAGAAGTGGTCAATGTAGAGATCTGGGTGTCAAAGGATAAGAGCCGGGCTCGTAGGTCAGTGATGGGCGGGAGAGGAGGGAAATTGAGGATGGTAGTGACGAACATAGCATAATCAAGCCCGAGACCATGAAGGACAGAGGAGACGAGATCATTGTTGGATATAGGTTCAGAAATGGCAGCAAGGGAGTCGGCCAAGGACTTGGCGTGTTGAAGATATTCGGAGATTGTTTTGGTCCCCTCTGTGATGGAGAGAAGTTGAAAACGAAGGTGGGTGGCATTTGGCTAGGGACTGTTGGGAGAAATTTTGACGAAGAGTCTCCCAAACATCACGAGAAGTAGTACACCCCACAACTTGAGAGAGAACAGATTTCATAAGTGTGGCGTTAATGAGGCTCAAAAGAGTTTGGTCAATTTGAAACCAAGGAATATAGGTAGGGTTAGGGAGGATGCTCGTTTTTCCATCAGAGGCAAGGGTTGTTTGGGGAGGACAAGGATGAGAACCATCAATGAAGCCCCAGAAGTTTTGTCTAAAGAGAAAAGGTTGGATTTGATTTTTCCAAAGAAGATAGTTTGTATCAGTGAGTTTGATTGACACTAAGTTGGATATATTGGGAAAGGAAGGTAAGCTGGTAGGAGTAGGTGCAGTCGAGGACAAGCCTGATGAGTTTTTAGATGAGAGATCCATGAAAGGAGGAGAACCTAAAGATTAACACGTGGGAGTGCTGTTGCTCTGATACCATGTAGAAAAGGTTTTAAAGTGAAGAATTGAGAGAAGTTAAAAGTACTTTTTGTTTCATTTCCTTCCTTCATGTATTTATAGAGATACAACAAGTTAATACTGCTCACCTTTTTTTTAATATGCTAATATTATTTTTTTGAAAGAGGTAAAAATTTACTACCCGATATCATTTCTGAAAGATCGAATTACAAACTCTAAAAGGAGAGAGAAAAGATACATAAACGATACAAAATACATAGACATGAGCGTCGCCCAGATAGAAAAGGCATCTATCCCAATGGGACATAAAATCCGTGGAGAGTAGGGACGGATCCAAGACTCTATTTCTGGGTGGGCTGATATAATTTTTTATATTAAGCATTTTTTTATAGACAAAAATATATATATGACATTTATACAAGTAACAATTTATGAGATATTTAAAAAAATATTAAATATTTTTACAAATTATCTGAAGTGATGTAAGATATAAATTGTTTTTAAAAATAAACTAAATAAAAGATATAAAAATAATAAATATTTTTAAAAATCTTCAAAACAAATTTAAGAAGGAAAAAAACAAAAGCACACATATGAAATATAATATTAAATTTTTACTTTTTTCAAAAATGAAACTAGATAAAGATATAAAAAAAAATATTTAAAAAAATTTCAAATTAAATTTTAAAAAGACATTTAAAAAAATTTAAAAATTGTATCCCAAACATGATACATAAAAAAGATCTGCAAACATGGAAAAACAAACAAAGGTCGATAAATTTTAATTAATTCAGGTTCAATTTAGGATTAGACAATCCACAGACATTTTAATTTTTTAGAAATAATATAAAAATTTATATATTTTTACAAAATTATATATTCTTTTTTATAAATAAAATGTTTTAATATATATATCTCATTTATCACTTGATCCAGTTCACCTATCCATGCGTGATCTTTGTGTGGGTCTCTTTGTA
The DNA here is from genome assembly GCA_030737845.1 of Acorus calamus. Classification (NCBI taxonomy): domain Eukaryota; kingdom Viridiplantae; phylum Streptophyta; class Magnoliopsida; order Acorales; family Acoraceae; genus Acorus; species Acorus calamus. Next base: position 15,186,181 of record CM060864.1, on the reverse strand, counting down.
TTTTATCTTGTTTTAATTTTTTTTATCGTTTTTTTGGTGGTGGATGACCTTTTGAATTGTTGAAATTGAATAATGAAGCTTATAAATGAAACTTTAAAAGCCCTTCCCTTCACAATTTATTTATAAAAATGAATAACCAAACTTTTTAGCAATATCTACCAATTTTCAAAAAAAAACTCTAAAGTCTGCCCCTGGTGGAGAGCGATTACGCCGCGGTGCCAAGACAGCCGTGTCTAAAGTCAACGTCGCGAGCAGATGCGACATTTTTACCCAAGTCCCTCACTTGTGTAGAAAACATGTACTACATGTTTTCTTGATAAACTCGAGCTCCTCAAAAGATCATCTCATTGCGGGTTCGCCAAATCATTCAAGCCGCCACCAGTACAATCGATTGTGATACCGTCACTGTTAGCGCGTCATCATCCACCCGTTTCAAAGCTCTTCCGGCCTCTCATAGTCCTTCCAAGGTTTGGAAGGAGGTGTCAATATTATTGATGATATTAATTTCCTTAATTATACGGATTGCCAATTGTGTCACAAATATTTCAAGGGCTTCGCGTAAATAGTAAAAACTCGAGGGACCTTAAACATAAAAAAAAAGAGTGCTGCTACACTCAGTCACGATTACCAACCAAAACACAGACCATATATACCTCGTTACTGATTTAATGTTGTATATGCCTCGTTAGATGATGTATATACCTTATTGAATTTTTTCTTACACTTGCTAAAAATGAGTTCATTCAATTTGAAATGGAACGATATGCACTTTTATGAAAGCATATACCTCATTAGATGATGTTTACTATTTTTTAAAAAATGAAAACACTTCAGGTTTGAATTTTGGTCGATAATCGTGATTGAGTATATCTTTTTGCTACAAAAATTCCTCTCAAAGGCCCATCAATAAAACAACGAAATTGAAAAAAAGCAAGTTCGAAAAGAACCCCCCTTCATTAAAAGACGAAAAACGCCATCCGACATGGCACATCGAAAACCCATACAGATGTCTGTTGGGACCACCAATTCAACGGCTGCGATTTAGTGGACGAGATCGTAATTAATCCGAAATTTCAAAGAGCTTTATTTACTTGTCTCCCTTTATAAATAAATAAATAAATAAATACACAAATTGAGCTGTCCGTCTGTCACCGTCAAATCTTCAAACAAACTCTCTCTCTCTCTCTCTCTGTCTTTCGATCAATCGATTGAAACCCTAATCGAGCAATGGAGGTCTCCGAATTCGATGACGGCGAGGTCCAATTCACGCCGGAGAGGAGGCGCTCCTCCTATCCCCCCTCCCCCTTCGACGCCAGGTCTTCCGCGGCGGCCGGAGGCGAACTCTTCATCGTCGACGACCTCCTCGACTTCTCCAACAACGATGACGAAGACGACGAGGAAGGGGAGGGCTCCTCCTCCGCCGCCCCCGGCGGAGCCGCCGCGGAGGCTTCGGCTGTTGCCGGTGATGACTCCGTCGGCTCCAATGTCGAGAGCTGCAACTCCCCCCTCTCCAATGGCAACGATCGCCGGTTCTCCGGCGGGGAATTCGGCATGTCCGGCGAACTCTGCGTCCCCGTACGTTATTTTTATTATTATTTTTTTTCGGTTTTTGAAAATTCAATAATTATTTAAATATAAAATCCGATTCTGTTTCATCGAACGCGGTAAAAGAAACGCCTGCCCTGGTGTGAGAATATCAACCACACACAGTCCAATTTTTTTTCTTTATTTTTTGAAAATTTAAATAAACAAAATATAAAATCCAGTACTCTTTGAAATTTATTGCTTCCAATTAAAAATAAACATATTTAAACCTTTAAATTAAAATCGCGGTCAAAACATATAAAGCGAAACGCCCATTGATATCCTCACCCCCATTTCTCGGCTTGAGAATATCAACCTCCTCAATTTCGCTTTCAACATATACAGTTCGAAGAACTCGCCGAGCTCGAATGGCTGTCGAATTTCGTGGAGGAGTCGTTTTCGACCGAGGACCTTCAGAAGCTCCACCTCATCTCCGGCATTACCTCGTCGTCCGGCACCGCCGCCTCCCCGCATCCGCCGCCGCCGATCTCCCCGACGGAGATCCCCTCCGTCCCCGGTAAGTCCCGGACCAAGCGCTCCCGCTCCTCCGCCGCCGCACACTCAAGCTGGTCCTCCTCCTCCCGTCTCTCGACGACGAAGACCTCCGCCGCCAGTTCTCCGAAGAAGAGGGAGGCGGCGTCGACGGAGGGGCGGAAGTGCCGGCACTGTTTGACGGAGAAGACGCCGCAGTGGAGGACTGGCCCGATGGGCCCGAAGACGCTGTGCAACGCGTGCGGGGTGAGGTACAAGTCGGGCCGGCTGGTCCCCGAGTATCGGCCCGCGGCCAGCCCGACTTTCGTCCTCTCCAAACACTCAAACTCCCACCGCAAGGTGTTGGAGCTCCGCCGACAGAAGGAGGAGGAGGAGCTCTGTCAGAACGGCCACCACAACCAGTTCCTCCACCGCGTCGCGATTTACGAGGCGGGCGGCGATGGGCCGGAGTTTCGGCGGATCATTTAGATGGGTCTCCTATACTCTCTCTCTTCTTTTTTTTTTTTTTCGGGTCAATAAAAAAAATACAAACTGAAAAAGATTTTTTTTTTTCTTCTAATTGTAGCACCACTATTTTGGTTATTTTATTTTTGGAAGATTTTTGGTTATATTTGTTGTGATGAGTAATTCTTGACTTCTTTTTAGAGGAGGCAAAAAATTAATGAGAGGAGGGAGGAGGACCTTTTCGCAAAAAATTGTGGCTTGGTGTACAATATTTACTATCTTTTGCTATTACAAGTTCACTTCTACACTTACCCCCCCCCCCCCCCCCCCACCCACAGCTGTTTGTTTGAAAAGAATAAACATTGATAGTTATGTCTGGATAAGCTAGGATAAGGCTTGATAACTATTTTAAGAAAATGGTAGAATTGCTTATCAGGGCTTATCTATGCCAATGGATAAAAATACTCTTCTCTGTCGTTTTAAAATATTTATCTCACCTAACACTCTTTGCACACATTCCAAAAACTGTCACATCTATCATATCACAATTATATCTCTTATACTTATTCCCAAACACAAATAATTTATACAGGGATATAATTGTCATTTAAAAAGTCATAAACTCTTATCCATCTCTTATCTACCACTTATCCTTATTTTATTCAAAGTTAACCAAACAACAAAAAGATCAATTTTACGTTTCCCAATGAGGATAACAGAAAAGAGAACCAAACAAAAATTTAACTATTCAGCATGGATTGTTATCTATCCCAGTATAGTTATCAAAGGCAAATAACCTTATGTCACACCCCAAACGGGCCCTTAAAAATTATAAAAAAATGTATTTTTTAAAAATCAAAGAAGACTGGATCATTTATAAACAAAATATAAATTTAATAAACTTATTTATTGAAAAAATAATTAAATTTTTTAAGCTCTCTTTTAGAACTAGTTTTTAAAAAACATCCTATACCTTATTTTGGAAAGGATACTCTTAAAAGTAATTTTTTTATAAAAAATGTAGTGTGTTTGGACAATACTCGACGCAGTTGCCACAAAATATACAGACTCCAAAATCAATACTATAATTAAGCAATTGTTTTTTTCTACCGTCTGTGTCCAATCTCCCATCAACAACGGGTAGATCTATAGGGCATACACGAACACATACTTTACAAACAATACATTTATCAAATTCAAAGTGGATTCCACCACTAAAACGCTATGACGTGATCAATTTTTTATAAGGATATTGAATAGTTACAGGTAAACGATTCTCTCATGTAATCAATTTTTTAAAAGGATATTGAATAGTTGCATGATGGAAAGTGAATGAAAGTGAGGGAAAGTAAAAAAAAAAAATTCATCATTCAAAAAGCTAGCATTTGTGTCAAACAAGAAAAAAAAATTTATCACTTTCCCTCTCCTATTTTGTCTTATTAAAAAAAGTGGAAAAAACTTTTCATTTCTCCACATGTGAGAATTTGAGAAAAAGTGATAGAGATTTTTTTCACCATGTGCACAAACACTATGAAAGTTGGTTAAAGGAAATTTTTTTTACTTTCCACAACTTTTCATTTGATCAAAATTCTCTCACTTTCTTTTATTTTTCCTTCAAATTTATACACAAACACTAGAGATAAGATATCAAACCGAAAACACTAGATATGTTCACTCCACTGGCAAAAAACTCCTCACCAGCATGTTCTGTGGACTCTTAAAACATAAAATAAATTTAAAATTAGACGCTGAATTTGGGAAATACGAATTTTGGAATTATTCAAAAAAGTGATTTTTCAAACGCAGATTAAGTTTGACAAATGGTTTTAAATTGAACTTTAGTCATGAAAAATAAATAAATAAATAAATTCACACACAGACGTTTTACATTAAACCATACAATTTAGATACCCATTCCGATAACAAATTGTTAAGGTTATGTAGAGCTTCTTTAGAGCTTGTTGTGTGAATTCTCTTAATTCTGGTTTAATTAATTCTGTCATTTGAACACCAATTTTTTTTGTCATTGAGTTTATAGTGGCTTTTCTTTATGGAACTTAAAACCATATGTACATTAATATACATTTAAATATCATAGTTGAATGTTCATGTAAAAGATTGAATTACTTTTATAATTCATGCTTCCAATCTAATCTTTTTATTTATAGGGTTGGGCCACTCACATAGGTTTTGTGATTAATTTGGAATAGAAATTGTTGATTGAACTGGCATGTAAGTTTGTAAGTATATATCCTTTGATGTGCTTTCTCGATTGAACTTATATTTTGACTTCTTTGTTAAACATAACCCTTACAATGCTTATTTTACTATATTTTTTTTATATTTTTTTTTACTTGGTAAATTCTGATTTTTATTTCCTTCGCAACTTACAAATATACATTTAGTTAGATGAGAAAGAAAAGAATGAGATCTTAAGGAAGCACCCATTTACAAAAAGAAGGGAATCCAAAAAAGTTAGAGAAGCGCTTATTTTCGACAATATTTAACCATCCTTAGTTCTATTTTTCACCATAACAACTAACAGCAATATTGAACTCCAGTGACCATAATACAACGACAAAGATATCTTATTCAGTTCGGTCAAAAGTTCAATTAGGGGAGTTCCCTCTAATATAAAAATATATAAGTAAAAAATAATAATATTTTATCCAATTTTGACGATTGGGAGGATTTGAAGGGGCATTTTTACAATTTTGTTTTTGACAAAAATGGAAAGTCTATTCACTCCGACCACAATGGTGCAATAAAAACAAATACGGAAATTCGTGGGGGCAGGTGCTGCTATACTGCTATCACGAGAGGGGGGGTCACATGGGAATATTATGAATAGATACCATATTACGAATAGATACCCTTTCAGAGAAGATATATTATAAAAATGTCCAAATTTTTTAATGCATTGTCGTGCGTGTCCTCGTGATCCCAGGCATCGCTGATCCATCGGCCACCCCTCGTCACTTATTAAAAGTTAAAATATAAATATAAAATTAAAGAGATATTTCGCATACATTATTTCTCTAAAAAAATCTTATTGTATCAAAACATCTTCAATAAATTGTTTTTTTTTTGTAGTAATATCCGTTAAAATGATTTAAATTATGCCCTTTGGGTCTTCTTGTAAAATATAAAATTTTTATATCATGCAAAAATAGCCCTTAAAAAGTATTCATTTTAAACTATTCAACCCTCTTGAAGGGGTAGCCGATATATATTCTTTCTTACAACTCCAAATGTTATCTTAAATACTCAAATAATCATCCAACGAGATGTATGCTTGCTTAGATACTTCGTTAATTTTTTTTACATTTATTAAAAATATGTTCATTAAATTTAAAATAAAATGATATACACATTTTAATAAAAATATAGTTTATCACATGAGATTTATTATTTTTTTAAAAATAGTTTACTTTGATAAAACTGTCATTTACAATAGATTTTTGTATTTTTAACACATTGTAGGGGATTGTTGGTTTACTGTATTTTTAATTAGGGTTAACTATTAACAAAATATTTTTCAACTGTCAATGGAAGTCTAAATTAAGATTATTTGAATTTACATAGATGTTTTGAAGGAGTTTATATGGATATCAAGAAAAGTCAGGGGGGTTTATATGAATTTTAAATGTACAAGGGGTTATTTAGATTTGTCCTAAAAATATGCTTCGTGTACGGACCGGGCGTGGTAAGACTTAGGTGAATATTTTATATTCTAGGGATTTTTAATTTTAAGTCCCCGGAAACTATCAAATTTAGTGATAGATTCCTTATTTCTTCATATTTTGGTTTTAGTCTCTGCATTTAAATGATAATTTAAGAATAGGTCCCTAGGAGGACTTATTATTAAATTCTTAAGTTTGTTTTTTAGTACCTGGGAGGGACCTATTTCCAAATTATCATTTAAATTCAGGAATTATAACCAAAATATGAAGAAGTGAGGGATCGATCGATAAATTCGATAATTTCTGGGACTTAAAACTAAAAATCTCTATATTTTATTGTCACCGGTGCATGAGCTGATCTTATCACATTCTTTGTTCAGTAAAACGTGGTGGACCCGTGCATGGCACGTGGTTGAAATTATTCTTTTCTGAGATGTACGGTCGTGATATGATATCTGAACGAACAATTAATCGTTTTTCGGGAGGTGCATGGCGAGCTAAAAAGGGGGTAAAAAATTAGGTTATGTGAATAAATATATCTAGCCCAATAGTGTGTGATAAGACGAATAAACTTAAAGATATTTTTGTTTCTTAAAAAATAGGGTTTTATTTTTATTTTTATCTACCCCTCTTAAAATTCGTTTTTGAAGAATTATCATCTTATATCCTTGATGGTAAAAATACCTCTATAATATTTAAAAATATTGTAAAAGCACTCATCCGTTAGTCACTATTTGAAACCCACAGTGAACCTTGATCAATTTGTTAACCCTACCCGATGAAATTATTTATTTCCTCCCCACTCAAATTCAAACAATGTTGTATTCCATTTCTATCAAATACCACTGTACAAACCATCCTTGTAGAAATACCATTTAAAATTTTATAAGTTGTGCATTGGTATCCCTCCGTTACATACTGTCAATATCGATTACCCAAGTAACCCTAGTTGCATGCATTTATTGATTTACTATTACTTAAAATCAGATACTTTTCATTTCTCTTTCCTACAGTTGAACTATATAAACTTTAATTCTAAAGAAACTACATCTCTCTCTTATCCTAAACCACGAATCATCGATACTTTCATTTTCATCATCTCTTGTTCAAAAATAATCACTCACTGTTTTTAAGATGAAAGACATTCATGGTATAACGCACAATATTTTTTCGACATTGAAGAAGATGAAACAATGGTATTTTAGACTTTTCAACCATTTTTTACTGTTCAAATGTGATTTTTAACCATAAAATTTAACCTCAATTCACGGAAGTTGACTGCAGGGGAATGATGCATCTCATGAAATTCTGAGGAGTATTTTTGCAATGATAATTTGTACAGGGGTATTTTGACAAAAATGGAATATAGAAAGGGTATATATACAAAGCCTCTAAAAGGGTATATCAGCCATTTCACATGGACCTAACAATAATTAACATAGTTTTCCTAACCAAACCTCACTGCAACTAACCAAAGTGACATTTTTTATACTATTTTTAAGGTTTTTTTGGTTTTCAGTCCCTGTAAACATATATATTTAGGGATCGATCACTTACTTCTTCGTATTTTGGTTTTCGTCCCCAGGTTTAAAGAATATGTTCATTTTTAGTTCCTCCCAAGAACTAAAAAAAAAATTAAATAATTTAGGATAGGTCCCTCCCAGGAACAACAAAGGAACATATCCTTTAAACCTGTGAACTAAAACCAAAATACGAAGAAATGATGGATCGATCCCTAAATAACTATGTTTACAGGGACTGAAAACTAAAAAAAAACCCTATTTTTAAATATTATAGGGGTAATTTTGCAAGGATATAGGGGTAATAATGCAAAAATAAATTTTAAGGGGGGTATATATATAAAAAAATGAAAACAAAAATGGTATGTTCTCTTGTTTTTATTTGCTTTTAGATGAAACTTTTGTTTTCGTCATGTTGGATATTTATCTTCAGGGTGTGTTTATGCATGATGAAAAGTGAAGAAAAGTAAGGGAAAATAAATTTTTTTCCTTTAACCATTAAAAAAGCTAGTATTTATGTTAAATAAGGAAAAGAAAAAAAATTTCATCACTTTTCCGTTTCTATTTTGTCTTATTAGAAAAAGTGTAAAAAAAATATCATTTCCTAATGAGTTGAGAATTTGATAGAAAGTGATGTAAATTTTTTTTGTCATATGCACAAACACTATGAAAGTTGATCAAATAGAAAATCTTTTACATTCCACATTTTTTCTTTGATACAAAATCCCTCACTTTCTTATATTTTTTCTTTAAATTTGTGCACACACCTTGATAACAATAATAAAACGTAAACAAGTCAAAAAGTGACATGTAACGGAAATAGAACGGCACCGATTTATATTATTGCATATTAATTATTATTATTATTATTATATTGCAATGTTGTGGTGTTCAAAGTATGGCTTATAAAAGTGTTTTTATAAAAAATTGTAATTCTATTAAAAGAGTACGTTTGAGGATGTAATAAATGCGGGCATGGTAGTGGGAATTAAAGAAGAGCACATGCAACTTTTTATTTATATTTTAATTATTATTTATTATTGGGATCCTTCATTAAGTAGATATAAATTAATTATAAAAAAAAATAATTATTTATTATTGAAGTCACAGTTCACGTGCCAATCACGTGTAATATACCCTGCTTGGTTTGAGAATAAACCCGAAATAAGTGTAATAATTGGTCGGAATAGCAATAGATGTTTAGTGGATTGAAATATATATATATGAGAATTTATATCTTAGAATTGACTGGAATAAAGTGGTTTACAAATTTCAGCCAACATCTAGAATTAAGTTATTTTACGTTATTCAATCCAAAAGAATATGTGAGCTCATTATTATCATTTTTCACTTTTTATAAATTCTTATTCACATTTATTCACATTTTATCTAAATAACAAAAAAATCATTATTATGTTTTCAACGAGAATAATTCAAAATACACAACCAAACAAAAATTCACTTTATTCTTATTTATACTAGAATAGACTTAAACCTCATAAATAACTTAATCCTCGAACCGAACATGGGCTAAAAGTGGGATTAGGTCATCCTGACCAAGTGGGGGTGGCTCATGGTGGGCCGGACAATATAGTCAATACTCAAGTGGTTCAAGCTCAACGTGAACTCATACTAAGGGCCCGTTTGGTGAATGGATAATGTTACATTAAAAACCCTTTTCTAGCCCCTATTTTAATATGCATATGTTTTACATTTTAAAAAAATAATATACCTCATCTAATGATGAGCTACATGATTTATAAAAAAATAAAATGTATAATCCAATTAATTGCATAGAAGAAAATGTGAAAAATTAAATCGAAACATTTATATAACAACACTCTTGATAAATAGATAATAAGAGAAATCTTATTGAGAGCTAATACACTCCATCTCCATGCACAATACATACAACCTTATGTACTATGATAGCCTAATGTATAATGTTTTGAAAAAAAATATTATACTGTTGTATTTCAATTTTGAAAAAAAATATTATACTATTGTATTCAATAAATGCTTCATTTCATATAAAGGTATATAATTTTAATAAGAGATTGTATAATTTTTGTAAAAAGAAAAAAATGTGTGAACTACAAAATAGGGTTAAACAAGGGAATGAAGATATAATTTTTATTTTTATTTCATAAGAATCTAGTTCTAGTAGATTCCAACGAAAGGAAAACTTTAAGTGAGATATTGAGGAATGAAAACCAGAATAATGAGAATGAATACCAAACTGACCTTAAACCTGTAGTCCGCACTGAATTCAAAAGCGGCAAAAGTCACTGTGTTTAAATTTTTTTCTTCTTGTATATAATTCTTAAAAAGCAAAAGCACCTTGATAAAAAAATATACACTCAAACAAATTAAATGCATATCTTTTTTTCTCTAATCGACTATGCACTGTTCTAACAGAGTATATACTCATATTTGACAAATCATACTCTGTTAGGACTGTCCTTCAAATATTCCACACACTATCTGAATCTAAATTTGAGTGAAATATTTACATTTGAAAAAATTCATAATATAACATTTTTATAAATATAACATACAAGTATTATAATAAATATATAAGATAAATATTCATCGGATACAAATTGTTTTTGGAAGGGACAACAGTATTAGACTCCTCCATTCAAATGTAATGAATGATGACAAATATGTAGCTGATTCTTAAATTCAAATTTTAGATATCAGATACTATAGATGTCTTTATTGCTGGATAACTGACAAAATCAACCCATGCAGTTCCAGTGGCATTTTCTGAAACTAACACCCATCACTGGCTGTTTTTACAGTATTCAGTACATGCAAACCAATGCAACATAGCTGGAGTTCTGAACATACAAGCAAACAAACATGGAAAAGATTATGAGTTTCTGGGGAGGTTTTATCAATTGCCAGCCAAAATGGGGATTCATGACTTCTGAACACACAAGAAGCAAACAACCATTGAAAAGATTATGATTCAACAGCACAAATTACTCTATCCAGTTTCATGGCACGGATGATTTATACCTATTTGTGATGCATTTCCAAATTCCGGCATCAGCTCCAACCAGTTCAGGTGCTTTGGAATTCGTTGGTTATCGCGGCACACTGAGACCTAACTCTGTATGGAATCACAACAGAACTTAATCAGCAGAGTAAGTACATCTCAGAGGAATCAGTAAACTAGATAAATCAGGAAAACAAATATTCAAGGGAAGAAGCATGATAGTAAACATCATATATTTTGGCAGGGCAGAATAAAATTGTAGGTATTGGGAGGTAAAATTATACATGCATGACCTCTGTAGAGAGTATTCCAAGCACAAAATCACAAAATTCTTAGAGGCTTTTTTTTTTCTTCCTGGTTAAATATTCTCCTATTCGCGCCCAGGAGGCCAAGATCCTTTGGTGAAGACATGGTTTGGTAAAAAAAAAAATTTGAGGGTACACCACGAGGACTTCCCAGGAAGTCACAATATGCCAAACTTTAGAGTTTTAATGGGATCTGATGAATAAGTGTTAGTATGATCTCACCCTGGAGGTCTTATGTTGTTGCTTTTCCTTAGAAAAAACAACAGTTTGAATATGTGTAATAATGTAATATAATTTAAAGTCACTGGAAATGTTTTTACTTGTACAGTTGACCTACTCTCTAGTCACTGCATTGCACTTCAATCCCCGAATATTGAGTGATTAAATTAAAAGTGCATTTTCTTGAAGTAGATGATTGCTAGATTTCACACTAAGGAACAAGAGTATGACTGCATAAAACAAGATGTAGTAAAGTTGATTTACAACTGAAAGAATGTCAAACCAAAGACTGATTGATTGAAATAGTTCCTGGAACAGGGATTTCTCAATCAGCCAGTTGAATGATTACTCAACAAATCCCTGAGGCAGAATCTTAGCCATCCAACCAGCTATTCAGTGTCATGACAAGTTACTTAACGTTGAGATAAATGTTTGTTGTCAAATGGATCCTCTTACACATAAAATCCAAATTACCCACTAAATCCAATGTTTTTGCATGATTCTTTGACCAAGAATACCTTGCACTTGAGATATAACAGTACTTGGACTCCTGTGGCATCTATGAATGAGTCATATTCTAACTTCAAATGGCATAAAGTAATAAAAGGGAAAAGATCTCAGTTAAGAGTAGTGTTACTTAAACAGTAATTTTACATTTTCGAATTGTATCTTCTATATTGTGGGTACCCTACAGCCGCTTGGCTTCCACGTTGACAATGCGATGCATCTACTTCAAGCTCTTATCCAAATCCAAAGTACCACACTATTTACTCATATTTTAATGCAAGCGACTTCTCTATGCTTGGAAGTTGGAATCTGCAAGCACTTCTAACTAGTGAAAACTCTCGGGGGAATCATGAACAAAAGTTCAATGCTTTGACGACCTCTTTAGTGGATGTTGAGTCAGAAATGAAAGCAAAAGGCATTATCCCAAATCTTGAGAAAGATAGTCCTGTTTAGATAGATATGTTTATCATGCAAGCTCCTAATAGTCTTATCATTATGATTTCAATATGGATGATAAAGGATTTGATTACTGATGTGATACAGGAAGAATATGGGCTGAAAAAAAATGTAGAAGTGTTTGGGGATGAAGAAGAAACAAATAATTTAAGAGATGGAAGGAAAGTCAAACAGAGAATGGAAAAATAAAATAGAGGAAAATAAAGGAGGAGAGGACTTTTTGTCCATAAATTATTGACAAAGGATTGATGGCAATGAAGAAAGGAGTGAAATTTATGATGACAAGAGAAGCAGAGAGAAAGTGAGACAAACCATGAACTCTATATTACTCCACATTCAAACAGCCTAAAAGTGAGACAATCCATGAACTCTATATTACTCCACATTCAAACAGCCTAAAAAGTGAGACAAACCATGAACTCTATATTACTCCACGTTCAAATAGCTTGTGTTAAAAATACCGTCTTTTATCCTACCCATTAAAGACAAACCATGATAAAAATGCAACAAAGAAACTTAAAAACCAGTATGAAGCGAGTACTCTCAGACTCTCGGATGACATACTTCATCAGTTTATTTATTCATTACACATAGACCACATTAAATTTAAGCAATTGTTCAAATAAGATTACATTTCTTACAAAATTCTCGCTAATTATTAACAAGAAAATGATTCAGTTAATCTGACAAATCTAATCATAAACCACAGAAACTGCACAAGATACAAGGTTGGGTTTGCAAAATCAGTTATAAGCTAGAACGCAAAAGACTGGGTTTAAGAGCAGGTAAGAGAAGGCCACAACAGAAAGATGGTACCTGCGAAGAGAGAAGATGATTAATATATGTCTTTGACTCTTTAAACACTCTCTTTTACCCTCAGAAATCCCACCATTCCACCATCATCTCTAGAATTTCTCATCTTTCAAGTCACTTCTTTAAAATCTCCTCTTTTTCAAAAGAAAATCATGTCACATCAGGGTTGATGGTATTGAAAAAGGAATCAAGACCTAAGAAGGCAAGAATGGAGATGATTAATGACTGTGATGATAGCAAGAAATGTGTTGGGCGCTTGAGTGGTATGGCTGGTAAGGAACAAAAGACAATTTCAAGAAAAGATAAAGCCTTGTTAACAGGTGGTAAACTGGGTGGCCAAGATGGCTATCCTTTGGTGTGAGGCTGAGAGAGGGTAAGAAGGTTTGGCTAAATCTTCCCCTCTGCCCAGCTATACCACCTATTTTTCTAAAACAAATCCGGTAGTGATGGTACCTTCCCTCCGGAATTATAAGGTTGACCATAATTTCATATCATCTCAATCACTAATTCCAAAGACCCTTGATTCAGTTAATGGCCGGCCCACCCTAACATCTAGGGCAGAGTTGAAATTTATCAATATAAAATTCATAAATAAGTACATGAAATCATAAATTTCTAAAAGGACCAAGAACTATGTTTTGCAACAAATTATTAATCTCTTAATTTCTTATGTTATTCTAGCCTCCAGTATAACTAACTGTATACATAGTAGTCTCGCTAAAAAGACTAGATGAAGGAGGAGTCACCTTTGAGTCAGCTTAGACTGTTTCTGGAGTTAAGATTTTTTGTAGTAAGAAAGTTGAGCAATGTGAATGAAAAACGGAACTGATGGAGTTTCTCAATAAAAAGGTGTTCTCATCGAAAGAATTATCCAAGTCTTGTAGATCTAGTCAATTCGACTCATTGAGTACCACCACACTAAAATTAGAGGGCATTTGGATTAAGAAAACAAAAATACTGATATAGATTATAATGTCAAACAACTAGTAAGACATTTTGACATTCTACCATGACTAACTTAGTGAGTTCAAGGAACCTACATGATGGTTCTTCTATGCTATTACCCCAAGCACCTATTACTTAACTAGGCCCAGAGCAATATAACTCATTAACACAATAACAAGGGCAGACGTATATAGATGAGGATATAAAAGATAATATGCAACACGTCAAAAGTACAATCCCAAATTTTGCAATTCAATGTACCCACAATCTTGAACGAAAAATGAAGGAAAATGTTTGAATACGAGTCAAAGAGAAAGTGGCGGAAAGGAGATCGCTTCCACTTTAATCAGTTTTTTAGTTGTTTGTGAATTGTGCATATGATGGATGAAAGAAAATTATTCCATCTTCTTACATTCTCTACTATGAGAAGGAGAAAAAATCCACCCCTCTTCTAATAAGATACAAGAGAAAAATGAAAATGAAAGAAAATTTTAGGAATATGTTATACTTAGTCATTCATGTAGTCACTTTTATAGACTGCACACAATTTGCATTTTTTTTTTTTGAAGTACTTTTACAAAAAAATAAAGTACCCACTTGAATGAATTGAATGTGTACATTCTTATGTTTTTCATAATAGAGTATATACTACGCTAGGTGGTTTCATATACTGCATTAAGTAATGTGACGTCTACTGTAAAAGTGTAAGAATGTCCAAATTTTTATTTTTTTTCTTCGTTTTCCTTCATATTCTCGCATTCACAACCCTCCCCCCATCACTAATTTGCATTCACCCATGCAAAAACATGTACAAAAATATAACTTAAAAAAGGTCCATCTAACAAGACAGCACAAAAAAATTGAATCATCTAAAAACAGGAAATGTTGAGAAACAGTGGGCTTACTCATGCAGCAAACACAAAACAAGTCGACATTTTTATTTTTTTTTCAAAGATTTTCAGACTCCAGGATTCGAACCCCAGACCGTACCCTGACACATGGTCCTCGACCCCGCCGAGCCGAGGCAGAGCCGCGACGTCATCCGCGCTGACGCGACAGCGCTGTGGAACGGCAGCATCGACTCGAGGCAACCCATTTGTGGTTTGATCCTTCAAAACAAAACCCATTCAAGAAAAGTTAGAGACACAGTCAAAACTAGGTCACAATAGAGAGAGAGAGAGAGAGAGAGAGAGAGAGAGGGACCTTGAGAAGGAGAGAGACGAGCGAGGGAGGAGGCTCGGAGATATGGGTGTTGTGGGTCTGGATGTGAAGGTCCTGAGGAGGGAAATGGCGGGTCTTGAGACCGATCGAAACCGAGTCGCCATTGGAGCTGAAGAAGTGAAGGTTTTCGGTCGGGGGTTTTAGGGTTTTGAATTTCGTAATTTTTTAATTTTTAGTTAATCGGGTCGGATGTGTCACCCGGCGTGTTAAACTGGCCCATGTTTGGCTGGTGCCACGTAGATAAACATTTATACAAACACAGTCCTGCCGTAACAAATGACGGGACCAACAACATTGCCTAGCCTCCCCTCCTCAACCATCCCTCACGTGACCCTCCCAACCGCCCAACGAATCTTTCCCGCCAAATACAAACCTTCCCATATCTACCATAACTGCCATTTCAAGAAACACCAACCCCAACTTCCCAACTCCCCAAATAATCAAAATGGACTCCGCCGCCTCTGTTTTCGCGCCGCCGACGCGCCCGCTCGTCGACCGCATCGCCCGCGCGCACCGCGACCCCCTCCGCCTCCTCCACCGCTCGGACGGCGGCGACCGCTTCTCTGTCCTCGGCGCGACGGGCAACGTCTACTCCGTCGCCCTATCCGCCCACCCCAAATGCACGTGCCCCGACGACCACCGCCGCCGCCCCCCGGTCCCGTGCAAGCACGTGCTCTTCGTCCTCCTCCGCGTCCTCGGCGTCCCCTCCGACGACCCCTCCATCCTCTGCCTCCGCTCCCTGCTCCTCCGCCCGTGCGAGGTCGCGCGCCTCGCGCGCTCGCCAACCCTCCCAGGCGTGCTCGCGGGGCCCCGGGTGAGGGAGCGCTTCCACCGCGCCTTCTCGGGGGCCGCCGCTGTCGCCTCTGCCGCGCTCAGGAGCCCTGACAGGGAGTGTGGGCCGGCGGCGACATGCCCGGTGTGCCTCGAGGAGATTGCCGCCGCCTCGGGAATCGCGTGCGGGGTGTGCGGGAACGAGGTCCACCGGGCGTGCCTCTTGGCGTGGAAGCGGAGCCGGGGGAGGCGGGGCGCGAATTGCGTGATGTGCAGGGCGAGGTGGAGGCCGAGGAGGGGCCGCGGCGGTGGTGGGGGGTACGTCAATCTAACGGTGGATGTCGTAGAGGGCGATGGATCGGACGGCCGTGAGCGTGGGCCTTGCGCGAACTAGGCACGGATTGGATGTGTGAATGTAATTTGTGATTACAAGAACTCAATTTGGCTGATCCTGATGTCTTAACCCCCCCCCCCCCCCCCCCCCCCTCCCACACACACACAGGGCGTTACTTTAATGACTTATTGTTTCTGTTGTATATTTTGAAATTAGTAGATTTCATTGCTTTCTGTTTCTAATCGTTGCATGAGAGTAACTTATTTTGGTCTATATCATTCCTTCTAAAAGATAGTGCTTTGATATTTGGAGAAAAAGGAGACAGAGAAAATTCATCAAACTCTGGGAATTCCTTCCACTCAAGTAATTAAGTTGTGTTTATAAAAGATCTAGATCAAGCTAATATTAATTCATTCTAAGGACTCCACTTATTTCATGACCATCAAATTAAGTCAAAGGAGGTCCAAGGCCCTGTTTGGATATGAGATTGTGCGGTTTGAAAAAACCAATAAAAAGCAAACTCAAATCGTGTAACGCCCCTGAATCCGCAACCCATATTAGGCGAGGGAGACGGTGCGCTACATGTCATAAACCTTAAATCTTAGAGTAATCTAAGAGAATTTATGTAACGTCCCAGGCTTACACAGCAAGAAATTATCCGCTTTGTCCCTAAATGGGCTCACAGGTTTAAAACGCGTCTTGGTGTGTAAGAGTTGTGCTCACATATAAGCACATATTATCTCCTTCCATTAGGCGATATGAGACTAAACACCCTCACCCTCGCTCAATCCATGGTTCTCTTGGGGCTCTTGGGCCTGGGCTAAGCGTCACAATCACCCCCCTAATAAGCCACACATCCTCGTGTGGGGCCACCCACACCCACCATCGCGAAATGGACATGCTCTGATATCAATTGTAATGCTCCAGGCTTACACATCAAGAAATTATCAGCTTTGCCCCTAAATGGGCTCACGGGTTTAAAATGCGTCTTGGTGTGTAAGAGTTGTGCTCACATATAAGCACAGACTATCTTCTCCCATTAGGCGATGTGGGACTAAACACCCTCACCCTCAACCAATCCATGGGCCTCTTGGGATTGGGTCAGGCGTCACAATTTAAGCATCATTCATCCAAAGCATAATCAAATAATCAACTATATTGATAAATTATTACTTAAGACATCACCGGGATCTAACAATAATATATTCCAAGTTTGGATGATTACACACATAATAATTGTTGAATTTAACAATCTCTACGATTTTGCTGATAGAGCTAAGGAAAGTCTACTACACGCCAAAAAAAAGGTTTTATTCAACCTAATGAAGGCAAAACTAAACGATTAAGGATGACGACCCAACTTGATCTCGCTAACGCCTTCAAAATCCACAAACGCTACTAATCGATCCTCAAATCTGAAAGGGGAAAAGGAGGGGTGAGCTATAACACGCTCAGTAAATGGACCATCATCATCCCGTTAGTACATTTTATTCAAAATATCAATATCAAGTATGCCCACACAGACATATAATATATTAAGGAAATAGGTATACAAAAGGCCATTAAGACATGCAATAATAAAATATATACACACATGCACAATCCAATCCAACATGATGCATGCAACACCACGAACATGCATATCCGTCTTCGCAGCACCTAGCTCGCGGGCCTTCCACAGGCATGACCACATAGACATAGCCACAAAGACTTGGGTCCTACGTTCTCGAACCTGGCCACGTACGTTGGCCACCAAGACACAACCACCTAAACGGAATGTATACAATTGACCATCTACCATATCTTTAAAATCACAAAATGACAGAGCATGCACAATCTCAACATACCAATCATATAAGGATAAATAAATCAATAAAAGCATACTCACATTTTTATATCGAAACTAGCATTTTTATTTCGTAAAATAAGACAATCCTAGCATGAATACATAATATATTCTTTTAAGTCTACAGATGAGACTCAAGTCCACTCACCTTCGGTCTAACGAATCCGAACGACTCCAGAAGGTCTAAGGCAAACTAATCTGACAAGAAAGGGATACGAATTGATTACAACATGCGCAAACCGTACGGAACTCGATGTACCCGTACCCCATGAAAAACCGACGGCTCCCACAAGGGATCGTACTGACCAACCCGACAGATCCCATAGGGACCGTCCGAAGCGAATCCGACGGCTGCTACTGGGGCCGTCCCTTAACAAACCGACGGTTCCTATGAGAGCCGTTCAAAACATGCCCGACGGCTCCTATTGGGGCCGTCCCGAGACAAAAGCACAAAACCCTATTTTTTTTTTTTTTTGTAAAAGTCTTTAAATCTTCTATTATTGAAAACAAATCAAGAATCGTTTTTAAATGTTTGTCAACAGAAAGAATCGATGTCTAAATCAAATCATATGTACGGAAATCCGATTGAAAACCGAATCAAAACCCATTGAAACATCTTCAAAACCCTAGATCTATCATAGAAAAAAATACAACATAGATCTCTGTTCAAATCCTTTAAAAAGATCGTGAAAACCCATTATCGGTTGGGATCTAAGCATATGAAGTTTAAAACAAGGCTTAAAGGATAAAAACATTCCTTAAAACAAATAGACCTAACATGATATCTATATACGTAATCATATTCATTTTTATATGAAAGGCTTATAAAACATCCAAAAATATCATAATACCATAGTTATAACATCAGATTCGGAAACCATTTAAAATCCCATGGAGGTTATGAGGAAAAAATCCAACAAGAAAACTCTAAGAAATAAAAATCTTCAAATATATGCATTGAGGTTCAATAGCATCATCAAAAACTTGTGAAAACTTCACAAAAGCATCGACCAAACATTAGTATAATACAATACCAGAAATCATATCAAGACCTAAGGAAAAACAAGAGAAAACTTATTATTTTTGTTTGAAAACCCTCAAAACGAGATCATAAAACAAAGAAACTCTCAAAGCGATTTTATTAACAATAAAACTCTTCATAAACCGAAAGAGATACTCACAAGAACCCTTAGATCAAACCCCTTCTCGAGCTCCTCAACAATGTGGCCGAAAACAAGAAAAAGAAGTCTTTTAGGGTTTGAAATTTATACGGTTTCAAGGCAAGAGAGAGAAAAAGATGTTTATAAGCTTCTCATGCACTTGGAGACACAATTACGACGCCAATGATTTGCATTAATCCCGATTAATGCACTTGTTTCTTTTCAAAAACAGACCAAATTCGAATTCAAAGATTTTTCAGATCGACGGCTCTTACTGAGTCCGTTGCTCACATACCTGACGGCTCCACTAAGAGCCGTCGTCCAAGTGTCCGACAGTTCCATTGTGATCCGTCGCACATATGCCCGACGACACCAATAGGATCCGTCAGGCACTGCCTGACTCCTTGCTATGATTTAGACCATAACTTGACTTATACGCATCCGATTTATGATCCGTAAGAAGCGTTGGAAAGCCAATGGAGCGAGGAATCTAACCGTGCAAAATTATTAAAAATTTGAAATACTAAACATACCATAAAAGCAGGTTAATTATATCCTAAAACTCACATTCGTTACAAATCCAAACAGATTTTCGCGTTTGTATCGACCACCCAATCCAATTAACGCTTTTCCTACCATTTTTCTTGGCGTTTCTAAATGCAATGAAAACAATGATTCTGGTACACAGGGTATATACATGTATTGCATCATGTTCTTGGTGCTCGCTTTTAACTCGGTAATTAATATGCATCCGCTTAAGCGGGCGCATCGGTTTAGAAAAAAAAAGTGGGCCCTAACCCTTCTTGGACATGCAGCAACTGTTCACCCCCTTCTTCAATCTGTAGCACCCGCTCATCCCCGACGACCTTCCTTCAACCATCACGGTGACCCCTCCTTCGACCACCGCAGGGCATGGCGACCTTCCTTCGTCCACCGTAGGCCACAACGACCTTCCTTCGACCACCGCAAGCCACGACGAGTCGATGACCTTCCTTCGACCACCACAGTGACCCCTCCTTTGACCACTGCAGGCCACGACGACCTTCTTTTGACCACTGCAGGCCACAACTAGTTGACGACCTTCCTTCGACCACCACGGTGACCCCTCCTTTGACCACCCCTTCTTCTTCAGATCTGGTATGGTCTCTCTATGATTTCTCTTTCTTTGCCTCTCTCAGTCTCTCGGTCTCTTTATCTCTCTCAATCCCTCTCTCTCACAGTGAGAAGAAGCACTTCGAGGCTTGGTGTAAATGTGTAATAGCTTGGTGTTGGTCCATTTTCAGGGAGACATGTGTTAAATGGATATTGACACGTGTAGTGTGTGAAATGTTTTGTTGGGGTTAGGAGTTATTCATTCACGTGTAATTCACGTTATGTAATTTGTTTAATTCCAATTGAATAAAGAAAATCAATAGTAGAAACCTTCATTTTATATTGTTCAATAGGTTTACTAAATGATCGATAATCTAAATTCTCAATTTATTGTAATTATATCATTGTATGAAATAATAATTATGAATATATGTATAAATATTAAATAACTCTATAAAATTTTAATGGTTTAATATGATTACATTTCTTCAAATTTATCTTGTTATCTCTTGTTTATAGATCATCACTATATAATTATTTTTTATTAATAAAAAATTACATAACCGCATATACTCCCGCATATCACATATACTCTGTGCGGTACCTTACTCGCACGCAAACCGCATACCGCATACCGCATTTCAGAACACTGGTTCCCACTGCCACCAACCATGTGTTCCTCTCCTACCCTTCAGAAAGTAGCCCTTTACGTGTACTTGTTTGTTGTCTTGAGCTGAGCCCTTTGCAAATAGTGCACAAATTGTGCATTAAATCACATACGAGGGCAAGGGAGGATCAGGGGGCGGGCCCCACCAAGGCCCAAGCCATGAATCATATATATATATATATATATATATATATATATATATATATATATATATATATATATAGAGGGTGAGATGGTGGATGAAGTATGAGTTATTCCAATAGCTTATGGGGATGTGCATGGCCCGCATGAAGTATGGTTTATTCCAATAACAGACATAAAAAAATATGGGCATTAAAAATTAATCAAAGTGAGCCATGTATAATGTGAAATATATAGGGGGCTTTATAAACAACTGAAACACTCATAACAAAACCATATGCTTATATGGTATTGAGTGATTATAAATAGAAAACATTTTATTAGCAGCGTAGGATTTATTTACATGAATTTTTTTTTGTCATGTATCATGGTTAACATATATACATTTGATTTTTTTGAGTATATACCTATATAATGAAGTATATTAATTTTTTATAAAAAATGAAGTACATACTTATATGAAATAAATACATATTTTTAATTTATGTTTTCTATAGTAGTGTATATGGAGATATTGAAATATATATATACCAAGTTGACCAATTTTATATACTACGTTAAACATGACAAATGAAAAAAGGGTTATAAAATGGATTGAGTATATATGTGCCCATTGAATATTTTGAGATTTGGAGGCATAAATCTATTTTAAAAAATTGTGAAAAACTTCATTTTCAATGAAATATTGGTAATTGGTATATGATTTTGAAGGGCTGAAAAATTAATGATTTGGTTTTTTTAGCGATTTTTGTTTATTTTAATTTTTTATGATTGCGGCTATATTGAATCTTTCAATTTTTTTTAAAGTTAGGTATTAAAATCTTTACATAAATATAAGTTTGAAAGATATCTTTGTATGTGTTTGTGATAAATTATTTTCTTCATATTTATTTTTTCAATTTTAAAATTTTATTTTTTTTAATAATTACAATGAAAATAATGAGATTTAAAGATTTTTTTACTCTATCTCTTACACTGAAAGTGTTCTTAAAACAATCACTACGTAGCTCGTCCCCCTTCAATCGATCTGATCGGCAACGTTTCGCTCAGACATTCCATCGAACTTTTGATGGGCAATGAAATCATAAATCTTTTCCATTCAAAATTTCAAGATTTTATGGATTTGACCGTTTATTTTTAGATGGACGTAAACGCCCTTCAGAATAACGAAAATGCCCCGCGTAAGTATATATATATGGAAAGGTCTCACATCCGTGTCGGTCGAATTGAGGGTAAGATCGTAAAGTGAACCCTAATTTGAAGAGAATTCTTTTATTTGGTTCTCTCGATCTCTCCAAAACCCAAATTTTTTAGGGTTTCGAAAATCCCGACCAGCATGAGCTCCTCGTCGACGTTGACGCAGAGGAGACAGCAGTCGCTCTTCTTCCGAGACTTGGCTTCGCCGATCTCCTCCCACAGAGGAGGCGGCGGTCGGTTCGCCACCCCCGGCCAGGCCGCGGCGGTCTCCGCCCTCTGGAAGGAGAATTTCGGCGGGTCTGATCCTCCGCCGCCTCCGGTCTTCACCCTCGAAGACCGGGCCGACTTCTCCCCGGAGCCTGACCTCCTCCCGGCGTCCTCCTCGCCCACGGAGGCGGCGCCGACCCCGACGGCCCCTCCCCGGGTCCCACTCTCTCCGAGCACGCCTTACGAGGCGGCGAGGTCGGGGTCGGGAGGGCTTCAGGGGGGCACACCGGGGGGATCGATGTGGTGGGGGAGGGGGAGCAGTGGAAGGAGCGGCGGTGGTGGGGAGGAGATGGGGAAGGGGGGGTCACCAATGAACGGGGTGGTCGAGTCGCAGGCGTTGATAACATTGCCCCCGCCGAGGGAGGTTGCGAGGCCTGAGATGCAGAGGAATAGCTTGGTGGCGGCCCCAGGTGGGCTTGATGAGGAGGAGTGGGTCACTGTTTATGGGTATGTGTGGTTGTTCACCTGTTCTTCTTTTGTTTTTTATTATTATTTAAATTGGTTATTTTTTTAAATTCGTCATTTTTTAATTTCCATTTTGCATTAACTTGAGTAATCTGCTTTAGTTTAGCAAAATTTGATATATATATAATTCTTTATGAATGGTTGATAATTTGATCGTTGCATCTTTGGTGGAAAGTGTAGAAGAAGAAGTACCTTAGAGATAGATAGATAGAGAGAGAGAATAATTTTTTTTATTGCTGAATGCTTAGCTGAAAGATAAGCTTTACTCTAGTGAGTTAGATTCTGCGTTCTGAATTGCTAAACTAATAAAATAAAAGATCTAAAATATTTATTTCAATATGCATCACCTTGGTTGTGAATTGAGTTTGAATGAAATCATCTTTATTGCGAGATGCAGAGAGGAGTAGACAATGGTTTGCAAAATCAGTCACAAAAAAAAGAAAGAAAGATAGATAAATTGTTGGAGGCTCAATTGGGATGTTGTCTTTGGCCATGTTGTGGTTTGTATTTTTTGTGAACCTTGTCCTTTTGCAGCTATTGTTTAGAAATCAATGTGAGTGGTGATGTGTCAAATTTTTTTATTATATAATGTGTATGTGGAAATTGAATGTGGTAACACATACTAACCTTTGTAAACATTTTGAGTTAGATATAAGTAATGTTTTTTTATTCTAAGTAATTATGTGAACCTTGGATGTGAATTGAGGTTGAATGAAATCACCTTATTGCCAATAAACTATTAATATGGAATGGAATAGACAATGGTTTGCAATATCAGTCATCTGTGAGTTATAGCCTCCTAAACCTGTTGGGAAGCTTAATTGGAACTTTGTTTTTGGCCATGTCGTGGTTCAATCTTTTATAAACCTTGTCCATTCGCAGTTGAGCTATTGTTAGAATTCTGTGGGTAAGACAAGTTATGTTGTGTCAATTTTGATATGTTGTTCAAAAGTAATTGTAGTAATTGAATGTGACAACCGATGTTAACGTTATCGTTTAGAGGAGTCTAATTCATGACAGAATTGTAGGGTGAGCGCATTGTGGAGAGACATGAGACTCTCGAATAGTGTAACCAAGTCACACTAGCCCAAGACTTACCATAAAAATTGAAGAAGAATGAACAACTCCAAGAAGATGAGGGAAAAATATTGGCAACTTGATTTCACTACAAGATTCAATCTTACATCCAAAGAGACAAGCTTGTACAAGTAAGTACGTTTTAGGTGGTGTTGGGATTTTGTGGGATGAGTTGATTTGAAAATGGGATCCTTATACAGGCAAGGTGACATGAGGAATTGGTTGTGGAAATTTGGTGTACATAACATCATGTGTGGACCGTGTGGTGTACCAATACATAGGTAAGTGGAAGTTTATGGGAAGGGGGTGGTCAATATGGTTTACCAATGCATGTGTAATTGGAGGTTTATGGAAGTGATGATCTATGCATAAGTAGGTGGAGGTTCTTGGAAAATGGTGGTCAGTTTGGTTTTCTAAGTTATAAAAAATGGTGGGTGGTATGAGAAGTCAAGGTTTGGGATTATGGTAAAATGAGTGAGGTGGTTGATAGTTGTTGGGAGTTGGAGATGGGTGGTGGTGGATACGTCGATATCGGCACCAAATCTCTCTCCAAAGGGCCGTTTGATTTTTACAAGCCAAACTCGGGCTTGTCTCCAAAAGTTCACTTTAAGTGGGAGTGTTAAATTTTAAAATGAACTTTGTGATTTATCAAATTTTTGTTTTTGAGGTAGTGAGGCGACTTGTAATTTTGTGTGGTACATTTGACTTGCTTGCACATGTGTCCACCACCACCCATCTCCAACTCTTCCAACTATCGATCACCTCATTTATTTCACCATAATCCCAAACCTTGACTTCCCATACCACCCACTATTTTTCATAACTTGGAAAACCATATTGACCACCATTTTCCATGAACCTCCTCCGCTTACCTATGCGGCTATGCATAGATCATCACTTCCATAAAACTCCATTTACCCATGCATTGATAAACCACATTCACCACCCCTTCCCATAAACTTTAACTTACCTTACCCATATAAGGAGGCCCTCTTCACCATTGATATAAGCCTGAATCTTGTAACAAAAAAATTCTTGTTTTACGTGGTGTTGGGATTTTGTGGGATGAGTTGATTTGAAAATGGTGAAGAGGGGATCCTTATATAGGCAAGGTGACATGAGGAATTGGTTGTAGGAATTTGGTGCACATAACTTCTTGTGTGGTGTACCGATGCATAGGTGAGTGAAAGTTTATGGGAAGGGGTGGTCAATGTGTTTTACCAATGCATGGGTTAATGGAGGTTTATGGAAGTGATGATCTTTTCCTAGGTAGGTGGAGGTTCATGAAAATGGTGGTTAATATGGTTTTTCAAGTTATGAAAAATGGTGGGTGGTATGAGAAATCAAGGTTTGGGATTATGGTGAAATGAATGAGGTGGTTGATAGTGGAAGGAGTTGGAGATGGGTTGTGGTGGACACATGTGCAAGCAAGTCAAATGTACCCCACAAAATTACAAGTTGCCTCACTACATCCCTAAAAAATAAAACTAGATAAATCACAAAGTTCACTTTAAAATTTAACATGCATATGAGCAATGTAGGGGGGTTTCATAATTACTTGAAATATGGTGGGTACATCTTATTCTGGATGTTTGTAGGGGTTGAACATAAATGACTTGTTTTTTTACTTCAATTTACACAAAGGTATGTCCTATATAGGCCAGTTTGGATATGTCGTCCTCCAACTTTTCTTATTAAGATGTCATATTACTTGAAATTAAACTTTTAGAACCATGTCACAAACTATTTATTTGTTTGTTTATTTATTGGAACATGGATTTATTTATTGGAGCCTACCACCAAAGCTAACTAATGCATTATGAAAACTGACTTATAGTATGTACATATTTGTTAAAACTTATAAGCTGCAGATTATAGCTTTTAACTTAAAATAAGCAGTTGTTGCATATTTGTTTAAACTTATTGGAGCTTATTTAAGCTATAAAAACAACTTAAAAAAGTCATAATCTCTAAGCTGGGTTAGGGGTGCTTTTCAGATTATAACTTATGGATTATTTTTAAAAAAATTATGTTGGACAGTCCTACCCTTCACTTTATTAACTAAAGACAAACCTTTTCATCTCCCCTCTCATCCTCCAAAGCCATCACCACCGATTATGAAAAAAAAAATTCAAGACCTCATGAAAAAAAAATCTGAGCTGAGATTGAGAGAGAGAGAGAGAGAGAGAGTGAAGTAAAGAAAGAGAGATTTGGTATCCCAGAGGTAATTGTGAATTGTATTTTTTTTTTTTGGTAAAATTTGAAATGTGACATGTGATCTACTGTTGTATTTTTTTGGGTAAAATTTGAAATGTGGCTAGAATATTCACTTGTGTTTTTTTATAAATAGAGATCAAATCTATGTTTTTGTCTCTTAAGTTTTATTTTTTATTTAATGTGGAATGCATGCATTATTTCATCATTTTTTTACATATTATTTAATGTTGTGGTGGATGAGTAAGTCATCATCATCATTCATCACCTATTGAATGTGCTGTGAACCTCCATTATTTTCATTAGTTTGGAAAACCTTCATTATTACATTTGTCACTCAATTTATTATAGCCGTGTTCTATAATATTTGAAAAATTGTAGTGAATTTGAAGTTTTATTTATGTTATATTAATTTTTGTTATATTGATTTGTCTTTTAAATATTCATCAAATTAATTTTATAAGTAAAACCGCATTCTGTTATTAAACATAAATTAAATTTAACTTTTACATTTGGAAGGGGTATTTTTTACAATTACACAGCAACAAGCTGTTTTACAGCTTATTCAAACAAGCATCTGCAACTGCTTATTCCCTACTTTTCAACCGCTGCAACAAACATGTCAACTGCTTATCAAAAAAGTTATAATCTATAATTTATAAGTTATAATCTATAATCTGTAAATTTAAGCTGCAACAAACATGACTAGTATGTACATGAAATGGTGGTAGCTTAAAAGGAGACCTATTTGCAAGTTGTAAATATAGTGACAAAATGAGAACACCACTTATGTGCTGTTGCAATTTTTTTCTGTTTGTAGATAATGATTAGTCGTGATGACCTCTATCCGAACATCCAAAGTCAACAATCTTTAGTTTATCTCAGATTGGCAAGATCTGATAATTGGGTGTCATTTTTTTTTATCAGCAACTCTGATTAACTATGTAGTGCTGGATTGCACCATTTGGTCACTACTGATTGAGATATATTAACATTTCCTGTTTCCCCTTTGCCAGATTTTCCCCAGGAGATACAAATCTCGTGCTGCGTGAGTTTGAAAAATGTGGCGCAATTTTGAAACATGTTCCTGGTCCTAGAGATGCTAATTGGATGCATATTTTATATCAGGTAAATTTTCTTTCTTTGTTATTGTTATATCCTTGGAGTTATCTTGTATGTTTAAACTGTTGAATTTGCCAATATATTTAGGTCATTTAACTTAGGTTTTTGGAAGAAATTGATATTCTACTTTTATATGCCCTGCTTACATATAAACCGCTAGCCATGCTCCTACTCTAAACCAATAGCTAACTTAACACGCCCTCTAGTCCAGAAAATATTGTTTGCCAATACATTGGTCAATTAAATGCTAGTTTGGTAACTTTTCACACCATTTAATCTCAATCAGTTGCAAGTGCTTAAAACCTGGATTTGACATGTTAGATGCCACTCATAAAAAAATTAACTCTTCACTTGCTTCATGGAAAGGAAATGAGTTTTACTGAAATATCATGCTTAGAATATCACATGTACTGCTTCTGGTTCTTCCAGTTCAGGTTGCTTGCATAGAATACCTGTTTTTCTATGCATTAACAGCATCTTATATTCTTATAACATCAATTGACGTCCCCCATCTATTTTGTTCACATGCAGTTATGACCTCAATGTCCTCCCCAAGTGATTGGTTTTCAGTTTCAAGCACTTCATTATCGTATGTTTCTGGTCATCCAAGTTTTGATCGAAATCAATGTGATTTGAAATGTATAGATTAATTAATGTAAACAATCGTTAACCAAAGCGTGGCATTCAATGACAAATGACCATTAACTTCTTCCTTTTCAAGTGTTCTGTTCAGTATTTTACATCATACGGGATAAGTATGTTAAAAATACAAGATAATTAAACTATATTCTACATGTATTCTGCCATTTGTATGAAAAATACATGATATGTTTGTGTCAATTGCAGTGCCAACAATTAGTATTAGGATGTGATAAATCATTTAAACTAAATGAATACATGGATTATGAATGTATTGAACGCACAGTTTGACAAACGAAGTATGTTTGAAGTACCTTGTTCACTGTATATTCTATTCTATCCATACAGAACCGATACGATGCACAGAAGGCCCTGAGCAAGAACGGGATGCAAATGAACGGGGTACTGATCATCGGTGTGAAACCCGTGGACGCGGCCCAGCGTCAGTTCCTGGACGAGAAGCTTAACAGCAGCCAGGGCTTCATGGCCCTCCCCCCTCAGACCCCATCCATGAGAGCTGCGGCTGCCTCTGCTGCCACACCTTCCAAGGCCTCTCCGCGGCCGCACCACTTTCAACAGACCACTGGGGACGCGAGTGGTCGTCGACCCACCGGGGCCATCGCTTCTCCTGCAAAATCAATGCTGTCCAAAGTTGCCGATCTGATGTTTGGTATTTGAATTCTAAAAGGGTGGCCGGATACGGTGGGCACGGGTGAATTTTTCTTCTTCTTTTACTTGAAATTCAATGTATTGTGATGTTGTGATGCATGTATTTTGAGGCAGTGTGAAATTCAGCCTTCCTTGGAGGGATTGATTTTTGAGGCTACCAAACAACCATTATATATTACTTGCTTTGTTATCATCTTGATTTTAATTTTTAATTCTATGTAGCATTGTTAAGTCAGGGTCTGATAATTCTTGTAATCCTCTTTTTATTGGAACTCTCATGTCTGGAATCATTCATTTGTGTTCATCTTAATTGATGAACACTGTCGCGTGGTAGTCTATAAATAGTTAACGATCCAATGTGAAAAGTGGGAGTTTCTTGTTTTTTGAGATGTTTAAATTCATTGACACTTCAGGTGATGTAACAGAACATCAAAGTTGGTTGATTGCATAATGTCATCATTGTTTGTAATTCCATGTCTCATACAACTAAAAAAAACACAGAAAACCATGAATGATTACCTTTTTAGAGGCATCCATCCTCTCTCATCAGGTGTGGCTCGGAAGGCCCTCGCGAGGGCTTTGGAATGTTGCCGTTTACAACCTTCCATGATGGATACTCTCCCTCAGTCCATTTCTCTTCAATCACAGTCCTTGAATTGTCCTTCACTCTGTCGGTCATCATCAGCACCAACTTCTATTGCCTATATTTTAACTGATGGCAGTGTAGAC
Source organism: Acorus calamus (assembly GCA_030737845.1). Taxonomy (NCBI): domain Eukaryota; kingdom Viridiplantae; phylum Streptophyta; class Magnoliopsida; order Acorales; family Acoraceae; genus Acorus; species Acorus calamus. The sequence goes on along the minus strand of CM060864.1, from coordinate 15,156,598 downwards.
ATTGCTTCTCGTGCTGCTGGCGCAGCCTATATTATTGTTCGAGATCTTCCTTTTCAGGTACTCAGAGCTGGGGCTCACGCTTGGCCTTGGTCCTCACCTCTAGTCATGGAGGCTGAAGCTATCTATCGTGGGCTTCGATCTGCCATGATTTGGGGGCCACATCGGTGATTGTTTGTGTTGATGCACAACTAATCATCAATGCAATTTATGGCCCAGGCGATGGTCCTTCACTAATCAGAAATGTTCTCAACCGGATCAAGATGTTGGCCCATATGTTCCACTATATTCGTTTCTTTAAGGTTCCTCGGGAGTTTGTTCGGAGCTCGGAGGTCCTCGCACGCCAAGCGCGCTTTACACAAGAGGACTGTTTGTCTTATCAATTGGATAATGATAGCATTAGGTCTTCTATTTCCCCTTATGTTTTCAGTATACATAATTGTATTAGCCTGGTTCAGGAGACTGTTAGTCAGAGTCTGTAAGTTTTTGTAGAATGAACTCTATTGCCTCCTTAGAAGCCTTTTATAACAAAAAAAAAAAAACATAGAAAAGGCAAAAATAATAATGTCAGATTAAAGAATAATGACAATTTTTTTTCCTGAGAATTTAATACAGAGAAAAATCAATATAACTTCCTAAGATGTCTGTAAAATCACAAAAACTGTGTAAATAAAAAAATCACTTTAGATCCCAGTGTTATTAATAAAATGTCTAATAAACTTGTCCGTTATCCTAAGTAACCTAAAATATGGTTAACATTAACCATACCTAAAGCACTACCGGGATGAGAGAGGAAGTGAAAATATGGAAAAGTGCTCAATTTTATAGATCAAACGGGGGTTCAATAACTATATTTTTTTATCTTTGAAGATGACATTTTAGGAGACGGGGATGTTCGAAAGTGACATGAGTATTTTCATCTTGTAAAATGATCAAATCTAGTTTTCTAAAGTTTGTAAAGACGTGATCCGATTTTAGTAAATTTCTAGGGACTTTTTTCGGTATAGACTAAGGGCTTGTTTATATTTGGTTTTAGGTAAATTCTGCGTTTGAAAAGTTAAAAATTCTTAAACTCATATCCAAACACATTTTCAGCGTTTGATTTTTCAAACCACCATCTTCCATTTTTAGGCTAAAAAATCTTGCGAACGAAAATATAATAAAACAATGTTTTTCAAAAGCTGAGTTTGAAACACTGGATTCTAAGAATCTTAACGTTTCAACCTCACATTTAAATGCAGCCTAAATTTGTTAACCATAACACGGGACCTTGGGTGATTTATTGGTTTTACATAAGACATTTTGTGATTTTCATCAGATTTCTTGCAGCTAAGAAGAATTTCCCTTAAATATATTTTACCTTATCCCTATCTCTATTCAACATGCATAAGGAATAAGTATTCAGTTTGTAGTGAAAGGCCTTGTTTTATGGTATGTATCCCATATATATATATATATATGTTATTCTCTTTCATGTACAGATGACAAAATCCATGAAAACCAGAATTCTATCCGTTCCATTCAAAAACCCCAACAAAACCCCGAATTAGGGTCCCATCCGATAAGCTTCTCTCCATCGTCAATGGCGAAAACCTCAAATCGAACCCCATTTGTTCAATTTTAAAGCCGTAGCATGGACACTTGTGCCCTCGCTTCTTCCTCTTCACTCTTCTCTCACTCTCTCTCATCGAACCTAATCAAATTCCGCACCAGAATCCTTCCATCTCACCGACGTCCCTCGTTCACCTGTAATGCCAGCCGTTCTGAAGTACCAAACGATGAGAAAACAAAGAAGCACGACCTCTCGAGGTTGCTCGGGCTCTCCGTAACCCTAACAGTGATCTCCTCATCTCTTCCAGCGGCGGCGGCGGCAACAAAGGCGGAGAAGAGGCGAACTGCGAAGAAGGTGGATGCGCTTTCACCGGAGGAGCTGAAGTCATGGTCCCGCGGCCTCCCGATCGTCGGCGACCGGATCCCCTACTCGGAGATTATAACCCTAAAAGAGCAAGGCAAGCTCAAGCACCTAATCAAGCTACCGTCCGTCGATCTGAAGCGACGGCCGGACGCGATTCTGGTGGTGTTAGAGGATTCTAGGGTTCTGCGGTGTTCGCTTCCTTCGATCGAGAGGGACAAGAAGTTCTGGCGAAACTGGGATGAATTAGGGTTAGATTCAATGTGCATGAACGCTTACACGCCTCCGTTGAAGAAGCCGGACCTCCCGAACCCTTATTTGGGGTTTGTGTCGAGGCTTGGCAATTTGCTTTCGCCGTTCGTGAAGTCGAAGCCGCAGTCGAAGAGGGTGAGGGAGCTTGAGAGGGAGCGGATGGAGCTTCAGATGCTGAGGAAGTCCGAGGCGAGGAGGGTGAGGGAAGAGGAGGAGAAGATGGAGAAGGCGTTGAGGGCTGCGAAGAGGGCGGATGAGCGGCGGAGGCGGGTGGAGGAACGGGTGGCACGCCACGAGGAGTCGGCCCTGCGTGCCCGAGCAAGCTATGAGAACATGTCGCTCTTCTGGGCGAATCTCTCACGTGATAGGAACGTTGCAACGGTTTTGGGGATGGTGTTCTTTTATATATTCTACCGGACGGTCGTGTTTAGTTATAGGAGGCAGAGGAAGGATTATGAGGACAGGCTGAAGATGGAGAAGGCGGAAGCTGAGGAGAGGAAAAAGATGAGGGCTCTCGAGAGGGAGATGATAGGTGAGGAGGACGAGGCGGAGGAAGGGGTGGCGGAGGGAGAGGAGGAGAACCAGTATTTGAAGATGGCGATGAAGTTCATGAAGTCGGGGGCACGGGTTAGGAGGGCGAGGAGCAGGAGGCCGCCACAGTTCTTGGAGAGGGATGTGGACGTGAAGTTTGCGGATGTCGCGGGACTTGGGAAAATACGGGTCGAGCTTGAGGAGATTGTGAAGTTCTTCACGGAGGGGGAGGTGTACCGGAGACGGGGAGTGAAGATTCCGGGTGAGTAACACTTCCCACACGCTTAGCTTGGCTTTGTTATTGTCACGAGTTTTTTTTTTATTGTTTTGGCAAGCATATATGGATTCATGAAGCACTTATACATACCGTGTCTTGTTGTAGAAACCATGGCAGGATTTACTGTTGGTCAACTAGTTATATTTAGGATTTTTGTTGCTGTGGCACTGAGGTAGTCTTCCATCTACGTTACTGACCTTTTGTCAGGAACTTGGTTTAAATGTCTGACGTTTGATGTCGGGCTGACAGCCGGTCAGAAAACTTTACTGAAATCCTAGTCCGAGCTATATGGTTTTATGGTGTGTGCTAATTGATAACAAATGAGAGAATTTTCAATCTTCTAGTGAAATGGAAATAAAATATAAATTTTGCAGAATTTTCCTTTGCACATATCTTGATGTTTAGTGCTCTTTTACTTATTGTCATGTTTAGTTGTGTTTGAAGATTGTCCAATAATGCAATGCAATGAATTTCACATGCCAGTTAACTAGTGAAGTGTAATTGTCTTGAACATTTGGTTTGTGACAATGATAAGCTACCCTTGATGTCTTGTTCTTTGTTCTGTGATGCATGCCTTTTCAGGTGGCATACTTCTCTGTGGACCTCCTGGGGTGGGAAAGACATTATTGGCAAAGGCTGTTGCTGGGGAGGCTGGTGTGAATTTTTTCTCGATTTCTGCCTCACAATTTGTTGAAATATATGTGGGTGTTGGTGCATCTCGTGTCCGAGCTCTTTACCAAGAGGCAAAGGAGAATGTAAATTCTCTGATACTTTTTCCGTCCTTTTCTAACATACCTTCACAAGTTTATTCATCTCTTTGGGGATAAACTATATAATTATCATCCATACATAAAAATACTTTCTAATTTACTTCCAGTACCACTGTGTTACTACTGTTACAGGCCTGATTTGTTGGATGTTTCTAATGGACATCAAAACCACAACCTGTCAATTGAAACTGCACTGCAGGCTGTATACTCGATTTTATTAATCCCATCTAGTCTGATGCTTCAGGCTGGCAATTAGTTTTTTTAATACTTTTGTTGTTATAAACATGTCCTCGAGGAATCGGAGCATTATGAAAGATGATGTTTTTTTTTGGTGGGTGCTGTAGGCACCTTCAGTTGTGTTCATCGATGAGCTGGATGCTGTTGGAAGAGAGCGTGGTAAGATTCAGGGTTCTGGTGGACAAGAGCGTGATGCAACTCTCAATCAGGTTTGACATGTGGATATTGAATGTTGACAACTACATAATCTTTTTAGCTTTTTTTAAAATAAATTAAAAAAAAAACATGTTCAATCTGCATCCTGATATCTGCGTTGTTGTGGTCTGTTGAAGCTCCTTGTAAGCTTAGACGGGTTTGAAGGAAAGGGCGAGGTGATCACAATTGCTGCTACAAATAGACCAGATATCCTTGATCCAGCCCTTGTAAGACCTGGTCGGTTTGATCGAAAAATCTATATCCCGAAGCCCGGCCTCGTTGGTCGCATTGAAATCCTGGAGGTAATGTTTAAGAATCGAATAAACACTGCTTGCATCACTCCTAACAGTGACCTTTTTTAGTCAGGAACCTGGAATGCTCTGAAATTCTTTATGCACTCTCTGTTCATCCCCATTTTTTTATTGTGCCTTGAGTTGATTGATCATAGCTGATATGAAGAAATTATTTCCATCTCATTGAGTATATGTCTGTAGGGTAAGTATATGTCTGTAGGGTAAGTAATCTCCTGTGAAATTCTTGTGTTGCATCTCTCCACATCTTTTACTTTTTATAACAGATGAACTATGATATATAGTCATTACGGATTTTTCTTCTTGAGATAACTGGTTCGAATTCTACCACCAAATTAATATTAGGAATCTGAGGTACAACTCCAAAGGATGAAATAATTAAAGAGGAAATAATGAAAACCAGTTCAGTAGATCTGTAATCTATTGGACAGAACAAAATGAGCAGAAAACGAACAAAATGTCCTTTGCTTCTCAATCACCACTTTCTCCTCTATAATACACACACACTTTGCCCCTGCACAATGAACATCCCAATCCCGAATGAACCTGATCATTCACCAATCTCTTTGCCCCTGCACAATGAACAGCTGAACAGCCCAATCACAAATAACCCTGATCACTCCCTCTCGTTAATTCATGAGATAATGGTTAGCATGCCTGAAGATCGCATTGTTTCTACATAATCAAATTCCCCAATATCCGCAGGGATTAAGTCAATATGTATTCATTAGTTAATTGTCTTAAAATTTAATTTTTGATTTAAAGATTTTCCCTGGCAAATGCTATATTGCTATGCAATAATCATACTTCTCATAATTACTGGATGTTCTGTTGGTCTTGTCAGAAGGTGTTATCAATGATCTAAAAGGGAACTTGTAATGCGTATTTTCATTATCATTAATCCATCTTGTTACCCCTTTCTCATGCTTGCTATCATTTGTTATGCTCTCTGTTTAATGGCTACAGGTCCATGGTCGTAAGAAGCCAATGGCGGATGATGTTGATTATGCAGCTGTTGCCGGTATGACTGAGGGGATGGTTGGCGCTGAATTAGCAAATATAATGGAAGTTGCTGCCATCAACATGATGCGGGATGGACGATCCGAGGTATTACTAGTTGAACTCATCACTCTTTACTTCAGTCTCAGTATATATGTTAAGTTTTTAATTCCTTAGATGCACTTCAAAGGCCTTTCGCGTCACTATTCCTTGCTCTCTCTCTGTCTCTCTCTCTCTCTGTTGAGGGAAAGGTAAGGATTCTACCACCAAATCTTATTTAATTTTTTGGGGGGACAATTCCAGATATGCAAGAAACCCAAAAAAACAAGAAAAGAGAGAGAGACCATTAGGTGAGGGGTCTAAAGCATCAGACTCTGACGAGTCAATGAGCAAAAACACACTGCCATTTATTTTTTCGCCTGATAGTTATACATTATTTTCTTCTTTCATATTATTCCCAAGTCCACGCTTACTAGATGATGGAATATTGGCCCAATAATTTCTGTGCTCCTGTATTACTCCCTCTGTGGGTCATAGTTGTGGATGTGTCTGTTTCATCTTCTTACTGTCTCATTTCTTCTTTCCTTTCTGTTTCTGTAGTTCACCAGAAGAAAAACAAAGCTGCAAACTGAGATTGTAGAGATTTTTTTATGTACTATTGAAGATGCTTTGCTTCTCTTGTAGATAACGACAGATGACTTGATTCAAGCTGTTCAAATAGAAGAAAGAGGAATGCTTGACAAAAAAGACAGAAGCTTGGAGATGTGGAAGCAAGTTGCTCTTAATGAGGCCGCCATGGCTGTCGTGGCTGTGAATTTTCCTGATATGAAGAATATTGAATTTGTATGTTCATAACTCTACTTCTGAATCCCTGGTTTGACTAGATAAAGCTATCTTTGTACAAAGTTCTATTCAAAGACAAATTTATTCATCAATTTACTTACATGCGTTTTATCTATTTACTCCCAGTTCATTTGTTTTGCTTCATTTGCAAGTTGTATATTTCTTCCTTAACTTTTTGCCCATTTTCATAAATTCTGTAATGGTAGAAGAAGCCAACAGTCATGCATATGGCCTTATAGATTACTGAGATCAAAACTCTATCCCATTATGGTCTGCAGTCAGACCAAAGCCACGATGAATGTATAAAGTCACCAACTTAACAGCTGAGCTTTTTTACAACACCCCCCCCTCCCAACCAAAAAAACAAAAAACTATGTTGGTTAGTTTACTTTTGAAATATTTCGTGCAAACTGGTGTTAAAAGTCCCAAAGAACTGCTTAAAACCTTTAAATGCATTTCACACTGTTGATATGTAACATTTGATTTTGGCACACAGAGAGGCCCATCTGTTTCCTGAACATAGTGCATGATCTTGTCTCTGTCGATATGATTGGATTAGCATAAAATTAGGTTGAAAAAGCTGTCTAGATTTGCCTCTCGGGCATAGGTTAGAAACATGCTTCTATTCCATTTAGTGCTACAGTAGAAATTTAGACATTGCAAGCACATATCATTTCTGACTTCTGCTAATTAAAGAATGCTTCCCAAAGAGTAAAGACACTCTAGCTGTAGTTTCTTATACTTGTTTTATATGGCTAATGTATTAATCTGGATCAATGGTTTACTTGTTAACATTGTCTACGCTACCAGATTAATATTGCACCTCGAGCTGGAAGAGAGTTGGGATACACAAGATTGAAAATGGATCAATTGAAGTTTGAAACAGGCATGCTTAGGTATGTGGCATCCGTTAGTATGATTGTGTTTAAACTTACCCTAAAAACTTTATTGCCATTCATTTGTTGTGGTTCTTCCCTTTATATATTTCTTGAGAACATGATCCGAATGGCTTCTTCCCCCTTCAAACTTATGCAGTCGGCAGTCTTTGCTCGATCACATCACTGTTCAATTAGCGTCACGTGCTGCAGATGAGATTTGGTATGGTGCGGATAAGGTAAGAGCAATAAAAAAATCTCTCTGCCTTCTCATTTTGATATTATACCATTAACATTTTACTAGATATTATATTTTCCTTCTAAAAAACATGTTTTTTAGTCAAGCAACATCTTTTGGAGGGTAATGAAGCTGGACCACCATATTGTTTTAATAGGTAAACATCCTAATGGAAAGAAAACAACCAACCGAGGGAAACAAGATCTTTCCCCAACTATCAAACAAGTTTTAATTATATGTGTTTAAATGTTAAAATCTGACCGTGCAGACTTTTTTTTTTCCCATCAAGAAACACCATGCATCTGTCACCATAGCTCTTGGTTTACAAAAAAAAAACACCTATTTCTTGGGCTGTTCTTTGCTTGTAAATTCGTCTATGGAACAAGTGGTGTCTTTGAGGGGTTATGTTCTGTGAAGTGTTGATAAAACATTCTTCACATGCTGAACCTCACCTTTGCAAATCTTATCACTACATCTTCTTCCATTCCAACATGCTGAGATTTTGAATTGATGTCATCCCATCTTTAAAGACTTTGTTCCAAAGTCAAAGATCTCTCAATCATTGATACCGGTGATGTTTTGGTCGATTTGGTTGACGAGAAACCAAGCAGTTTTCAAGGGGTCCACTCCGTATGTGGAGAATATCTGTGAGGGGGCAGCAAGGTTCATTGTGACAAGGGGGAGATGTTGTGCTGGGGCGCGTGACATTTCTTTGGAGGGTGGGCGATTATCAATTCAAGGATAATCTGTATGTTTTATTTTGTATGGTTTGAGACACCTTAAGTAAAGTTCTCTTCTTATGGTGTTCTTGTTGGGTTTTTGTCCATCTTGTGTGGATGAAACTTGTAATTCTCATGTTCTTGAGGCTTTCACTTTGATTTATACAAAGGCGAAAGGCAACCATTTTCTTAAAAAAAAGACTTTGTTCCAAAACCATCATGATCTGTTTTGGAATTCAAGTTAGTGTTTTATTCTTTTCTTTGTTGCGGTTTTCTCCCTCAATATGTTTTTAATAGTATTCATAAATGGTATTTATTGAAGAGCTGGATACTTCTCCTATTTTAGCAGATTGGAATGACCTAATGCTTTAATGTTATATCTGTATCCCAAACATTTTTTTAGCTTACTTGATCTTTTTTCCCTCATAACTGCTACATGTGTGTGAAATCCTAGATGCATTTATGATATTTGATGCTTTCATATGTTGTGGCTACTATATTGTCCATATAATTTTTTTATCCTGATGAAAAAAAGATTTTTGCAGTTGAGCACGATATGGGCAGAAACGGCAAACAATGCCAGAATGGCGGCACGGAATGTTGTTCTTTTTGGCCTGTCTGACAAACACTATGGGTTAACTGGATTTTGGGTTCCAGATCGACTCAATGTACGGTGCATTGGATTCTTTAATTTTCCATATATTTCATTTCGCCTGTATCAAGTTCTAATTAACACGCTGCTTCATGATCAATACATGTGTATTTTTTTTTTTTTGGTGATCAGGATATTGACTTGCAAGCTCTTAATATCCTTACCATGTGTTATCAGGATGCAAAAGAGGTACTGCATCGAAAAATTTACTTCCAATACCATAGAAGATAAAATAATTCCGAACAACATTTCTTTTACTTTGTTTCCTTTTCATCCACCATTTGTTCTCCATATTTCAGATCTTGATGCGTAACCGGGCGCTAACAGATGCTGTGGTTGATATACTCGTTCAAAAGAAAAGCCTAACTAAGCAGGAGTTTTTTCACCTGGTCGAGGAGAAAGGCGATCTGGAGCCTTCGCGTCCCAGCATCGTCGACATCAGGCTCGCTGGACAGGCACGATTCCAGGAAATGATGATGGCAAAGAGAGACTTAACCAGCGGGAGCAACGTGTGACGTTTTTCATTTCACTTATTCACTCTGGTTGGTAAATTCCACCGACAATGCACTGAGGCCTTATTTGATTATTCATTATTGGGTTATTTGCATAAAATATCCTTAAAAAAACTTTATTGTGTCAGAATACCCCTGTTGAAACCTTATCCCCAGCAAGAACCTCCAAAGTGTTGAAGTCGTGCACGATTTTGCCTTTTTGAGGGATATTTGAGCACAACTTAAGATGTACATTTGTGGTATAAGAGTTTTGTGTACAACTTTTAAATCCTTCTGAGCGTTCAATGGGGTTATTTTTACATAATGAAGTTTTTTAGGAGTATATATGGAAATAACCCTTCATTATTTTTCACCATTTCATGATGCTTCGTGACAGAATAACAACTCTGTTTTTTTTTCTCATTCAGGTCAAGTCATCAACAGTGCGTGAGAACTTTGATCATCTGACACAACTTTCGATCATTTATTTTCCTCTATACTCGGTGTATAATCCTGTGGAGGCCTGTGTATTGGTGGTGTCAAAGAATGCACAGCCACACTCCCATCTTTTTTTTTCTTTTTTTCATTTTTGGCAATAATAGAGATGATATCAGTTGATCACAACAATTACATCTGCATGTTCTGCATTTTCTTTCATTGCATATACATGTAAGATGTCCCTTTTTTTTCTTGGTGGGAGTTTCAAAATTTTAGTTACAGAAAAACTGTCCAAGTCTGCACACACGACCCCCCACTTCTTTTGAAAAACTATAACTAACCACACCCACTTCTCTCACACTTTGTACAGTTATTTTAAAAAAACTACTCTAAACAAAATTCTGTTTATTATTATTTTTTTCTTTCCTTTTCAATTCACACTTGTTGGGCATTTTTGAGAGTAGATTTGATGAAGATGGGTTGTTCTCTGTTTGGATTCGTTGCTGCTGTACTTGTCTTCTTCGGTGCGAGACTTGTTGCAGTGGGCGCCGAGGAATTCAAGGTGGGTGGTGAGGATGGTTGGAGAGAGCCAGACAAGAAGGATTTCTACAATCTCTGGGCGGGGAAGATCAGGTTCCGGGTCGGAGACTCTATATGTGAGTGTCTTGCTTTAACAGTATTTTGTGATTACTTAGAATGATAAATTGAACTTGAAAGCCAATATGAGTTTCACATGAATGAATAGAGGATTGAAATATACAATATTTTTCAATTGAATTCCTAAAATAGCTGTTGTTTCATGTGATTGAAAATCAACTGAATTTTTAAAATTTATACAAAGTTTTTTGTAAAAAAAAAACCTGTAGGTGTACGATTCTTTCTATTATTTAGTGATTACATAGAAAGGTTGAACTTGAAAAGTTGATATGTTTTTATTACTTGGAAACCTATATGAGACAATCTTGTATATATATTTCTTATGGGTATTTTTCATTTGATTTCTTTGACTCATTTTTTGCTGACAAGAACTTACAGGTATGACAACAGATATTTAAAAGAGATCAGACATGAATAATTAGAGGATCAAAACATTGCAATATTTTTCAATTTTTTTTATATAGATATATATATTTATTTACTTATTTGGGAAAGGTTTTCGTGTAATGTGATTTGACATCTACTGAATATCTAAAATTTTGAGGTACTAAAGAGTTTGAAAAAATGCTTGTATACGATTCTTTGCTCACATTTTCTATATATGGTTGGGAGTATTCTTGAGTAATCTATATGGTTTTTAATAATTGGAAGCTAACATGAGACTATCTTGTACATAATTTATATGGCTTTTTTTTAATATATGCATACTCATTTCTCAAGATGGATACATATTTAAAAGAGATCATAGTGTATGTAAATATGCTTTAAAAAGCTTTTGTGTGATGTGATTGATGAACTGAATTTCTAAAATTTTCTAGTAATATTTTGTTTTATACGCACATAAAAAAAATGCATGCCTACTATTCTTAATTTCTTATCGATGTAAACTTGCATGTTCCCATGCAAGTATTTACATACGCTCGCTTAACAATTATTATTGGAAATATATAATAATACATGGATAAAAAATGCCCAAAATCTCATGTTAACAGCTCTCCATTAAGAACCAATGAAGCTCTTTGTTTAAGAACTGAGAACTGATGAAAACTGATGTGATCATCAATGATTAGATTCCATCTGTGATTGAAATGGTGTTGATAAAAGAAAATTCTTCTCAGATTTTGTGTACCATGACGACTCGGTCCTGGCGGTGGACAAGGCGGGCTACTACCACTGCAACGCCACCCGGCCCTATGCCACCTTCACCGACGGCAACACCACCTTCTCCCTCGACCGCCCCGGCCTCTTCTACTTCTCCAGCGGCCACCGCCACCACTGTGAGCACGGCCAGAGACTCATCGTCGATGTCCTCCACTCCTCCCCCTCCTCCTCCCCACCCTTGTCGGCCCCAACCAGCTCATCCACCACCGCCTCCGCCCTGGGTACTGTGGCGGCATTGGTGGCTGCGGTGGTGGCGGTGGTGATGGCTGCTGTCCACTGACTTCTATTGTTTGAATTGCTGGTGTCTTAAAGATTTATTTATAGTAGTGGAGTCTTAATTTTATGTTTTGTTTTTGGTTTATGTTGGGTTGGTCTTGGCACCCTATTTTTCATTGGCTTATTATTATGTGATGGTTTTGGACTTTTGGTATACTTTTATTTTTATTTTTCCTCTAATTCTTTATTTATGCTTTTGTGTGTGTGAAGGCTTACTTTCTTTGATTCTGAATGTTAGTTGTGATATGGGATGTTCAGTTATATGTTAGCATATTTATTTTAGAAGTGTTTATTAATTAGTAGTTTATTTTAAAATGACCCCAGTATATATGTATCATTGGATTTTACCAAAAAAGAGAAGCTTAAAAACTATTTGGCTGTCCATTTTGAATTGATATAAATGTTTTCTTAATTGCCTTTTTGTTGTAAACAAAGATAAAAGTTACACAAATTTTGAAATACCACGAACTTAGTAAACAAGACATATATAAAAAAAGATTTGAGGGAGATTTGTATTTTCAATTGGTGGTGTTGAATGCACATGATTTGTATGCTCTATGGAGGATCCTAAAGGTTGGAAGTTTCACTATAACTGCAAAAAGGGTCTCCAATTTGGAGGCCCTCAATTGAGACCCCATATTGACCCTCCAAATATGGAGGCTTGTAATTATTATTTTTTTTTAAAAATAATATTTGATTACTTCTACAATATAAATTTAATTTTCATAACGTCAATACAATTTAAACAAGTCTAATATTGAATATGTTTAATATATATTTAAAATATTATATATGTAATAATATTTTTTATTTTTTTACATTAATATTATATTAATTATTATTTGCATTTATGTACTAAAATGAGTTTATTCTAATTGAAACTAATAGTACAACAAAAGAAAGTACATGAAAAATTAAATAAAGCACAACAACAAAACACAACACATAATAAGACATGATCCAGAACCATCTTGAAATAGATGATGTACTGCTACATTAGTAATCTCTTAATCCTCTTTCAAACGGATCGAAGCTGCTGAAATCACCATGATTGTGTAGATGAGTTGTCGGGTGCTTGAGAAGCACGAGCTTTTCTTTCTATAATTTCTTCTTTTTTCCTTCAAAAATATTCACGGTAGCTTGATCAATAATGGAATTTAAGTCCACCTCCATGAATTTTTTCTCTTGGTGTTCTTGTCGAAGTTACAATTTTGTGCGTTCATTTTCAACTTGTAACATCATTAGTTGGTGACGCATTACTGATTCATTTTCCATTTTAGTGAATTGTTTTTTCATTTTCAGTCGTCCTCTTTTCAAAGTCTCTAACATTTCGCGATTTCTTTCAACGATAGATTCAAGTGCGTGATTCGTCTCAACCGTGTGTCTCTTTCTCATCTTTTCTTTCTTCCTTCCCATAGGTCGTCCGGAAGAATCAACATTATCCTCCTCTTCGAGAATGTGAGAAATGATAGCATTGTTAGAAGCATACAAATGAAGTAACACCGCCTCTTCCTCATCGCATGCTGCCATTTCTCCTGCAAAATCAAGACAAGGCGGTAGAGAAATACCTTCATCATCAGAATCCGAAGATGGTAAGTATGATGAGCCTTCATTTGAACTCATTGTTCTATACAACTTCAAAGATTATGCATATAAAGAAAGTAGTCTGATTTTCATTGGGGATCTGTTGGCTTTTTATAGAATAGAATAGGAGGGAAATTGGTTGAGAAGCTATATTTTGAAGGGAAAATGATTGTGTTTTGGAGGGGAAATGAGTGGGGTATGGAATATTATAATATTATTTTAATCAGATACGAATACAGGTTTTTCAGATACATATATTTTAATCAGATATGAATACATGTTTTTTGGATACATATATTTCATCCAGATACGAATACAAGTTTTTCAGATACAGATATCAGTTTGGAATAACTGATAATTTTACTGGTCACTTGGTCCGGAACTAATAATATTAACTTCTACCAATTTTAAATTTCGCAAATAAGCCTCAATTATGTGTACTATATCATAAAAATAAGAGAGAGATTAGAAATTAAAGGTCTATAAAAAAAATAGGGTTTTTTTTTATTTCTAAGTCCCCATAAACCATAAGATTTAGTGATCGATCCCCTCACTTCTTCGTATTTTGGTTTTAGTCATCAGGTTTAAAGGATATGTTCCTTTTTAATTCTTGGGAGGGATCTATCCCTAAATTATTTAGTTTTCTTTTGTCCATGGGGGACTAAAAAGGAATATATCCTTTAAATCTGGGGACTAACAAAATACGAAGAAGTGAGAGATTGATCACTAAATCATATGTTTATGAGGACTTAAAAATAAAAAACTCAAAAAAATAACATAAAAAAATAGAATAGAGATGAAAATAGAGATTGTGATTGGAGTTAATGAATGAGTAGTGGGACTCTAAACTCACTTTTTTATTTTTTAAATATATTTTGAGACTCCATTTTAGAGATCTCCATTAGAGATGCTCTTATGCTGCGTTTATTTTTTATAATTTTTGAAACATTCTAATTGGAAATTTTTTTACATAAATTTATTTTGGAACTTTTAGCTAGTTTTTATGTTCGAAAACAGATTTAAAAAAAATAGTTTCATGCAAACCCAAAAGTTGCTTAAATTCATTTTCGAACAAGCTCATAATCTTTCTAATTTATACATATGAAGTCCTGAGAGTAATTTCGGGGTGCAAAAGCTCATTTTTGGATAATTGGTTAAGTTTGGGATCCTTTGGTGAGCTGTATTGCTTGGAGAATAACAACAAATTTCATACCTTTTAATGACATATTAATCATAAAAACCCACTTAAGAATGGTAGTGTTGAAATGTTAATTTATATCATTTGACAACAAAAATGTTGAGAATATTTATCATTAAAATATTATTTTTATCTACAATTAGTGGTTTAATGAATTCAATTGAAAGATGAATAAGATTTATACTTATTTTTCACTTACTATATAAATAAAGTATAAACAACCTTACATAATATTAATGAAAAGTTTTAGAATCTAAAGGTAAGAGCACAAAGGTCAAAGTTTCGATTTACATAGAAAACATATGGGACACGATTGTGTGTTTTATCAAGGATTGGGGTGTCTCTTGTGCAGGTGGCAAGTAAGGTGTTATAGTTTAAGAGCAGATTTTTCACTGCAAAGTAGATTTTAATTTGTTTGTATCATGTGGTTACAGTAAATACCTCTTCTATTATGCTTTTCAGTGAGTATCATAATGTGGTTTTATTAAAATTATGTGGTCTGTATGTTTTGAGAATTCATACCAAACGTTTCTTTCAAAATAATATTAATGAAAAATAAGTGACGCAATAGTCTTTCTCCTCTCTTTTTATTACCACATGCTTTATTATGTGATCAATTTGGTATTTAAAAAAATGCACAGATTAAACTAATGTTATCAATGATAGAAATGACATATAAAAAATCAATTTATTAAGATTTTGAAGATAGAAGTAGATTACGTTCATGGATAATAATATCCTACATTATGATATAGACTATGATGGAGATTTTCCCTAAGTTTTCTTGTATGTAGGCAGACTAAAGTGATGCACTGATGTGACGTCGTCAATATTAAATGGTTGGAAACTTGAGAAAAAATAAAAATACTACTAGGTATTATTTCATTTTATGATATACTTGAATGACATGTAATAATTATATTAGAGTGTTGCTACACTCAGTAAAAAAAACCGACCAAAACTCAGTCTCCACGTCAGCCGATCCACGTGGAATTTTTTTTTAATGCCACATCAGCGACCAAAAACACAGCCCACGAAAATTCCCCCCCCAAAAGTTCCCGCCCAATTTTTTGGCTACCACCCTTTTTTCATCCATTCTTTCTCTTCCATCCATTTAATTTTTATTTACTCTCTCTCTCTCTCTCTTCTCATTGGCAACCACAACAGAACCACCCATAGCACTTCCTCGTTTGTTATCACAAGACAAAAAGTAGGTATATGTCTCATTTGCATAAGATTTCAACATTTATTTGTCTTCATCTTTTGTTTCAAATGTTTTTTCATTGTTTGTGACAACCTTTTTGTCAGAGATAGCTATAAAGTTGATGACAAATTCAATTCTGTTCAACACTGTTCACCCATGGACAACATTTTCCCTTGCATTTTGGAGTGCGTACGTATGTACACATGTTCATAACGCATATACTTTCTTAAATGTCACAGGTAAATCGCATATTGTTACTTGAAAGTAGTTATTTTTGCACGTTCGAATGAGGAAAATTTAGAAAGAAGAAGGATGAAACTGCTGTAGTAGCACAAACGAAAGGTCGTCTGAAGAGTAAAATGAATGTCTCACGATGCGAAATTGATGTAAACAGAATTAAAAGCATAAGTACTATTAAAGATTTGGTCTTTCATATTGCATATGCTTTATGTAATAAAGCATATACCATTTTCTGGGAAGCATATATCTTTTTCTGTGAAGCACATACTTCCTTACTGGAGTTTATGCAATAACATTTCCTTCTTATATTTTCGAAAACACGAAAGACGAAAAAGTAGTAGGAGAGGCCTACCAAAACCCCCACGCCGCCATCACAATCATAAAGTTCATAGCATGACGTTTCGATGGGGGTCTCCGAGAGACCTCGTCACTGCTCTAGCTAATGGTGATGAAGACGATAATTCAGATTGATTGAGGTTATGATGGGTCTTTTGTAGGTGTGTTGCTGTTTTTTTGACAAATGAAGTTAATTTTTTTATCTGTGATTGTGATCAGTGTTTGTTTTTTTTTACGTGTTGGCGTTCTTGCTGTTTGAATTTACGTGTGATACGTGGGTTTTGTCATTCCATTGGATCTTTTTTGTTATTAGAGAAAAATAAAAATTAATGAAGTATATACCTTATCTAAGGAGGTATATACTTATATAAGGAGGTATATAACTAATTGGATGACAAATAAAATACTTCAGACTTGGGACTATAAAAAGAATTCTATATAAAGACGTTCTGCCTTGGGTAAAAAGAATATGCTCGAATTTGATATTAAAATAAATATTAATGATAGTCTTGTGTGTAATGTTGATGTGCTCTCTTAGGCTTTCAAATGCAGTCTGTTGCTAGCAAAATTTATCATCCATAAATCCAGCGGTAATCATAACACGCATATAAGTTATATCATCATTGGTGTTAAAATAACAATGAATATCAAACATCCTTCAAGCAATCTAATGGCTTGTATAGATAAACTTCAACCAACCGCAATTATAACAGACTAGTACAAATTGATTGTAGGTGACATCTGTAAGGTGATGTTTAACGCTATTAAACGTGAATAAATATTTAACAAATTTTGATGGCATCTCAAATGTAGCATTGAACAATTTGATTTTTTAAAAGAAGTTAACATTTTATTCCCAAAATGGCGTTCACATTACTTAATTGCGTTGGTTATTAATTCCATACTAAAGTATGATTACGCACGTGCATACTATACAAAGCATATACTTGACTTCCGAAGCATATACTATACCAATGCATGGTTGAACTCCTTGTACGAGAATATTCATCGGTGGGTGCCAGTATTTGTAAAGGACACGTCACTGATGTTACATGCATATATTACTTATATTAGCATAATTACACATGTATTGAACATGAAGACATCTTGAAAACATTTGAAGTAATTGGGATCACAAGCATATCAGCTAGACGAGGAATTTGACATATGGATGGCATCGCCAATATAGTATTTGTTAATTTGGTTATTTATAAAAAGTTGACTTATTGTTTTCAACATGACATACACATTTTTTCATCGCGTGACTTATCTAACCCATATTAACATGCCTGCCTAGGCATCTTGGCATATACGTTACTTAACCAAGCATATACTTTATCTTACAAAGTATATAACACAACTAACAATTACATCACATAATAATTATTAAACAAAATAATCACACCACACAAATAATATAACACAACAAAAAATCATTTACCTGTTTAGATTTTATAAAATTTATCACTCATAAATCTAACAAAAATAAAAACGAATATTAAGCATCCTGCAAGTAATCCAATGATTGAGGAAGATGTCACATTCTTATTGATCGAACTGCTGCAGAGCAGGGATATCAAGAACATGAGGCCACCCCTCTGCTTCCCTTAGCACTATCTTCTTTAATAATTTGATAGTCCTCTCCATCCAGGCATGAAACCATATGCTATTAAAAGAAAATAAGAAAACAAATAATCTATGTGAAAAATGATTTGTGAAACCATATGTTAACGAAAGAAAATAAGGAAATAAAGAATCTTTGTAAAAAAATAATTTATGAAACCATAAACTAAGGCTCTGTTTGGTACCACATCGGTGGGCGTTCGCATTGCCGAAACACGGGGGGCAGACCGCATTGCCCGAATCTATGTTTTCGTGGAGGCAGCAAATCGAAAAAAATTAATGGAAACTTATATACGACAAGGGGTTTCTTTGCTTCCAACGTAGACGGCGAAAACCTGTTTGGGAGTGAGTTTGCATTCCCTGTTGTTCGGCAACCCCACCGCTCGCCCGACGTGGTTCCAAACAGAGTCTAACAAAAGGAAAAAAAGAAAACACGAATCTCTGCGAAAATAATTTATGAAACCATATGCTAACGAAAGTAAATAAAGAAACAACAATAAAAAAAAAGAGACGATAGTGAAGATTCAAAAATTCCATGCTTAAAAAACGGTGAAGACGCAGTAAATGTACAACACTAGCAAGATGGTGAAGGCGCAACAGAAATACCATACTCGCAGACATCAACGATAAACTATATCAATAAGATTAAAGAGGGTGAGTGAGAGATGCGAAGGGAAGAGATAACAGATGGTGAGGCGGAGGGCAGAGATAAACAACAGTGAGGCGAAGAGGGAAGGTAAGAGAGAGAGAGATAGAGTATTTGTTTTGTGAAAAACGAAAATGTTTAGTTAAAGGGGAGAGAGAATGTGTGTTTTGTGAAAAACGAAAAGGGAGAGAAAAATTGTATTGGAACTCGAAAAGAATCAGTGAATATAGACAAATTGGTGGAATAAGGTATATACCACCATTATCGAAGTACACGCGCTTTTAAAGATCTTATGTACTCGTTACATTTGGAACCGCATTTCCAGAATACGCGAGGGGCCATGTGACATTGTCAGAAAAATCTTTTCAGCCATTTAATGCGGTGTCAGACCATTTAATGTTATGCTTGAGTTCCCTTTTCAAACCGATTTGAATTTCAAAATTCAAACCACAATTGATCCCGCTTTATAAAAATAAATTGAACGAGCCACGTTATCGGTATTGTTCACGTCAGATCCGCGTGAGAACTGAGTTTTTGACTGAGAAGTAGTCGGAGTGTATCATTTTTCATTATATTATATAGATTCATGACATGTGAACACACCCTTCCACCACCAAAAAGAAATAATGAGAAGATGCTTCTCATAGTTTCCATGCAATGATAAAAAGGTCAAATAATAAGTGTCACCCACTTTTGTCATCTCTATATGGCTCCAGCTGTTTTGCTCAATCACATGCTATGCTTCTTTTGAAAAGAATGCCAAAAAAGTAAAATGTTGACACTTGGTCATTAGCAGCACTTTAATAAATTAAATGCATATTTATTTTTTTTTATATTTTTTTCATAAAATACATACTCGATTATAAATTTATATACTGAATTAAGATTTCAGAAATGATCGAGTATATTAACCCCCATATAAATAAATCCAAGTGGACAAACAACCCTATTTTAAATATATTTTTTGGCACAATATATATATATATACATTCATTGTTAATGTATTTTATACTTTCATATAAATGTATATACCATGTGACTAAGGACGACAAAATTTCCTCACGTATTGATATGAAATTTTTTCTGTAAATGACTATGGATGCGTAATAATTGGCTAATCAAAACTCAGTTTACACCCAAACAATTTGAAAATCAATAAGTGAATTCAGTGGCACATAAACAAAAATACTTTCATATAGAGAGCAAAAAAAAAGAAAAAAAAGAATTATTCACATCCACTTTTCCTTGTTTTTACCTCCCCACATATTTCAGAAGCACAGCCTGCATCTGAGAGTGAGAGAGATTGAAACAAAATTTAAGTAAAAAGAATGCTACATTGTAAGAGAAGCTACATTGTAAGAGAAGTTCAGATCATGTGACCTTCAAAGGATCCAATTGCAACTGTCGCTGTCGACGCGATCCTCCCCCCCCCCCCCCCCCCCCCCCCCCGAATCGCCATCCTGAGTTTCAATGCCGAATTCACTCTAATCGCAGTTAACAGGAGCTTGACAATATTCGGTATCACCACGTGCAAATCCATGTACATACACAAATACTACATAGCAAGTTTGAAACCATAATCTATATTTTCTTGGGGAGGTTGTAAGCTTTCTTCAAGAACTTCGTCGCATCTTCATCATTTCGATAACATAACACACGCAGTATCGTATTCGGATCAGTAGGACTCCAATGCCCTGACGTCGCGGGCATTGGGAACTTTGATTTTGTAGAAGGACCATAAGCCTCCATAATCAATCGCCTATATCGCTCAACAAGGCTCTCTGTGTCGGTTCGAAAGAGTGGAATCACGTTTTTAATCTGAGTGGCAGCCTTTTCGACCAATTCTTCAGGCAACCCATCTCCATCAGCCAAGAACAGGTCCTTAAGTGACTTGAAATCATCCTCTATTATCTGAGAATCCAAACGAGTGAATGCACGGGCCGGACCTCCACAGAGAATCACCAACAAGAACCCATCAAAAGAAGCCTTCATTATTGCGGTGATCACTCGATTGCGCACTCTTCCATGCAGTGTGTTTGATATCATCTCGAGATTCGGGTCGAGTTCTTTCAAAAATGGATCGATCCTTGAAACAGATGCCTCTCCCACATATAAATTTTCCCACAACACATTACCCAAATCATGGAAAATGAGTCTGTATGCCGTGGCTTCACATAGTTGTTGGATTCCTTCCTGAGAAGCGGCTTGGGACAGCTCAAATTTGGTTTCGGGGCCACTTGAGATATCTGCTTGAGCTGATTCGACGTTTCTCAATGAAGTTACTATCTTTTTTTCAAGGTTTTCTAACTCTGTTCGGATGTGATGAAGAGTGTTCATTCGAATGCATAGCTGTGGCAATCCAAATGAGCCCTCACCATTCAATGTTCCAACCTGTGACCTTCTTTTCTGCGTGTTCTGTAACTTTTCTTTTTTCTTCCATTGAAATTTTGAACCGGTAGTGCATCTTGTCAAAGCGGGCAATGCAGGAATGAAAGTGTTTCGTGTTCCTACAAATTAGTCACCACAGAATGTTTAGAATATGCAAAGATATGAATGTATAGAAAGAGAGGTTCACATTGTATAGCATTACCACAGCCAGACTTTGCCTTTGATATGTAGCTTTGGAGACTCCTGTCAATTCCAATCGCCAGGTCTGGAAGCAAGGCTGGGTGCATTGGTATTGGGAGCTGAAAGAATGCATCCAAAGTCTCATCTATCACTCGCAAAACTTCAACGCATGAAGGAGCAATGTTTTCCTTGTTGGCGTTTGGGTTCCAAGCCTAAAAGGGGGGATTGTCCAAATGATAAAATTAGAAGGCCTATAAATATTATAAATATAGAATAATTTAGCAGTTGGAGCTTGGGAGAAAATTATGAAATGAACATACATCATGCGATTGCTTTTGATATGTTATGGGTAGATTGACAGTCATGATTTACAAAGAAAAGTTAGCATGAGTGCGTCTGCGCGTGTGTATGCTTGCAATAACTAGCACATAAGGGAATGATTTCAAATATCGATCAATATATTGATATCGAAACTGATCCAACCACTTATCGGTCCTTTTGTCATTTTGGAAGATGGGTTTAATAACAAAATCGATTTATCTTTGACACATCAATAGGACAGGTACAACTAATGGGACAGAACAAGGGGGAACCCAAAATTGGATTCATTCCACAATGAACAATATATTCCATTAAAATGTTGATGTTTGCTATTTAAAAAACATTGTATTTTAACTTTTTAATTAATTCATTATATCTATTTCCCATAAGAAATTTCAATAAATTTCAACTTGTTTTCCATTTTCATATTTTTAATTTTTAATTTTTCACTATTCCATGTTTTGTAGCGAAATATCGATCGATATACCCATCTAGGGTCCCTTTCTTATCAAAATTGATATTAAAAACTATGAATAAGGGAAGCCTTTCAACCAAAGCTATGATTCTATGAAGTTGGGGAGTGGAAACCAGACCTCTTGCTGCAAATTCCTGTCAACCCATTCCTTTAGTCTGTCCACCCTTGTCTTTATCCAAATTTTTGCAAGGTTCGCGACTGCAGCTTCAGCCTCATACGGAGGCATCTCCCGGATTAATGACTTCCCCCCATCTTCACTGTCAACAGAATCCTCAACAGCAATGAGAACAAGATCCTTCTCCAACTTGTCTGCGGCTTTCAAAACTTGCACCGAATCCGGTGTGAGCTCCGTCACACCCGAAATGAATTGCTTCAACTCGCTTCCATAGCAAGCATGAAGGGTAGCTACAGCGACACCAGCAGCCAAAGGATGCCACCTCTGCAGTATTGGACTGAAGAGTTGTTTTTCCTTGGTTGCGAGATCACTGATGTCCTTCGCAAGTATGGAGAGAACATGGGTGGGATTTGTTTGGTTTCTAGATGACCTCCTGCTTGAATCTGCTTTCTCCATTCTCTGCTTTACACCAAAGTCAATTGTTTATTTGTTAATGAAAATATGGATAAGTCTGCTGTTCATGAAAAACATGGTGAATATGATGTTTAAAATTATGAACAAGCAACACGAAGATATGACTCCTTAAGATGTGTTTGTGCATAATGTTGGATGGAAAATGAAAGAAAAGTAAAGGAATTTGGGTCAAAGGAAAAGTGATGGAAAGTAAATCATTTTTCCTTTGATCAATTTCTCTGTTTTTCTATTTTCATTTTTGTATGTGATCGAAAGTGATGATATCATTTTCCATCACTTTCTGTCACATTACAGGAGGGGAAAAATTTACCCCTTCCCTAAGAAGACAATGAATAACGGACGATAATGATTTTTTTATTGTTAATGAATTTTTTTCATTCTTTGTCTTAATGGCACGCACACCATATTTTTTAGCGGTCAAAGGGAAAATGTTATCTTTTCCTCACTTTCCTTGACTTTCCTATATGCATAAACACACCCTTAATGTAGAAACAAGAAAATGTTTCCATGATCCTTAAATAGGTTAACAAAGGGTATTCGAGGATATAGGAAAGTAAGGGAGAAGAAGTTTGTGATTATTATATTCTATACAAACCCCCAGTATGGACAACACGAGCATGATACAAATATAAGGTTGGTGTAAATATAAATGCTTGCCTGGGCAAAAGCGGTCCGGAGTGATGATCTGATGTATGTGTCAATCCGGGTTCGAGCTACATCAACAACTTCTCTCCTTTTCCTACGATACTCGTGAGATATGTCTTCCACCAATATTTTTGCAGCTGAGACCCCCAGGGAAACAATAATCTCCATTAATTCAATATTGCTGGAATCAAAGGTTTCGTGGTAGGCAAGAAGTCTTTTCTCCGCCCAACCCAAGATTGAACTCAATGTTGGGCTCAGCACCTTCGAATACACTTGATCTTTTGTCGCCTTTGCATCTTTTGCAACCTCAACCAATTGATTATCAGCTGCAGAAAGCAAATCAATGTCTGTTTGGCCAGTGGAAACAAATCGGTGAAATAAAATCCACGTGAAGCAAAGGTTGTGAAGCGTCTGGTTCATTCCAAAGATGACCCATGTCTTCTTTATTAATTCCATAACCTCATCGATTTCTTCGATGATGGAACCTTCTTCATTACTTTCAAAACAAGCTTCTAATAACATCTGATAGAGTCGGAGATTTAGAGGACACCCATCTGCCCAATGAGCCGTCTCTGATGGAGTCCCATCAAAGGATCTGTAAGCGAGAGACATCACGGTGGTACGTAAAACCTGCATGGATTCTGAATTCTTTCCCGTCTCGAGAGGTCTATCAAAAGCTCCATGTATCATTTGGCGAAGCCTCTGAGCAGAGGAATCTGATTTCTCTAATGGAAGATGAGGATGCAAGAGGAGTCCTGCCTCAAGAACCTTCAGATTTCTCGCTTGCCAGGCTTCATATTCATGTTGGTCAGTGAAATCGGATGGCTTGAACTGTTGAAGAAGCTCCAATGGCAGTACCATTGAATCTATACGCCTTCCAAGCTGTTTGAAAACAAATATTTAGAGAACATTAGATAGAACAACCGAACACAGTATGCCTTGAATATTTGCTGCCACGTAAATGTTGAGTAATAGACTACTTGGATTATTTGTTCAAGAATATTATAAAAGTTAGGAATATCAACTGCTAGGTTTACCGGACAACTGGAAGCAGCACCACTACATGTGTAAATCAAATACTAACATTTCTTTTTAATAACATTGAAATTATTCGATATGACAACTTTCCTAATGTTAATCTAGTTGGACCCATATAAATAACATCAGGTAATGGGGGGACCGTTAGAAATACTACAACTAATATTGGTTCATAGACGGAAGAAAAAAAACCATGTAGGCAAGAATGATGAAAGCTGATCTCCACACACTTATGAGGAAGTCATACTGAACTTCACAGCAAACAGTTGGTCATTGATTTTTTTCTATCATTGATCATAATTCATATTGACAAGAGAAGGAATATCAAAATACTGGGGAAACTTAAAGTACTGACAGCAAGCCTGCTAAAGAACCATCAAGGAACACTGTAATGTAGTCTGCCCTGCAACTAAATTCAAATATCATCAAGAATACTCCCAGAGATCACTAATGAAAAACAATCTGAATATTGAATTGAAGTATCAAAAAATACAGGCTGAGTTAGTGTTAACAATCAGAAAAAAAATGAACCAGACATGCCACATTTCGAATTCCAAATTCAAATGACCAAACTTTTCCAGTGGGAAAAATCAAGCAAAATAAAATTCTGATGCAAATGTTCTTGAACTATTTCTTAAAGGATTGAATTTTAACCTGAAAAGATACTTGTCTAGTGTAGTAATAAAAAAAGGTATGATAGGTATCTATCAAAAGATTGAAACCATCTGTAAAACCAACAGAAACAATAACAACAATAATTAGGACTACAAATTTAATAAAAGAAAAAGTCTCTAAACACCAAGGCAAACTTATAACTTGAGAGAAGAAAAATCTTGATCTTGTTCAAAAATCAACATATGCTAGATTAGCCTTCATGGCATACCCATTTCTCATAAAAAAACTCACTTACATAACATAAAAACATTCAAATTTAATCATCAAAAGAAACGAATCCATATAAAATCTTTTTCTTTGAAAATTACAAAACAACCCCATTTAAAAAACACACAATTTGCTAAATTTATCACCTACAAATCAACAAACCACAACAAACCCACTGTAATTCAACTCAAACAACCCTACAAGATAAACCCAAATTTCCATAAAAATCCCACTGAAAGGACAAATGAATTCAAATTTAATAGCATCAAAAGTAGCATATTTTTATCAAGACTCTATTCTAATTTCCAATCCCAACCCCCCACCCTCCCTCCCTCAAAAAAAAAAAAAAAAAAACTGAAATTGAACCCAAACAAAACAACCAAAACAAATCAATTCCCAATCAACAAAACACCCACAATGGAAAAACAGTTAAAATTCAATTCAAACAACCCAACCATAAGGGAAAAAAAACCCCCCAATTTCGAATCAAATCCACTTAGAATAACAAATTTAAACCGAAAACAACTCAAATCAAATCCAATTCTTTTAGGAAAAAACATAAAAATTGTTAAAATTACCATTTCAATCAACAAGAGCCAGTTAAATTAAAATTCAACTCAAACAACCAAACCAAAACAACTAAAAACCACCAAAAACAAAAAAAAAGTCTCAATTTTGAATCCAGTCCGACCTGCCCCGCCGCGATCCTCAGAAGCCCTCGACGAATCCTGCCGTCGGTCTGCTCCGAGACCCCCATCTGGACCCTCATCAGCTCCCCAACAGTCGCCGGCCTCCTCGCCTTCGACGGCGGGCTCTCCTTGCTCCCGGGGCTCCTCTTCATCGACGAAGACGACGACTTCAGCCCCAAAGCCTTCTTCATCTTCGACGCCGCCGCCGACGTCATCGACCTCTGCAGCGCCGGCGAAGTCGGCGACGCCGACGACTGGGGGACGTACGTCAGCGGCTTCCCCCCGGACGTCCGGCACGCGCCGACGAAGACCTCGTACGCCGTCTCGCGGAGCTCGGCGTCGGAGATCGGGCGGCCCAGGTCGCCGAACGGAGAGGGAAGATCGACGGCGTGGATGGATCTGGCGGCGGTGGTGGAGCTTCCATTGTGATGGGTCTCCCTCTTTGAGTCTCCTACCGAGCTCGATCGGTCCCTGAAGAGGGAAGCCATCGCCTTTTAGGGTTTTTCTTGGTGGGTTTTCGATTCTGTGAATTGGGTCGGAGAGAATTTCAAGTGGGGTTTGTGGGTTTCATCATTGAAATTGAAAGAAGAGCATTTTCAGAGAGAGCATAAGAGCTGAGGATGGTTGAATTTGACAACAGTGCAGCACACAATCTTAGTTTTATTTTATTTTATTTTTGTTTTTTATATGTTTAATTAAAAGGGTTAAAGATATCTAAGTCCTGTAATTGCCCCTAAAAGACTTTTACATTTAATTGGATGGACATTTCAGTCTTTACGATTGTTTATAAGGACTGTAATGTCTATCCAATTTCAGAGACAATTTTATCTTTTTACAGTGACTAATTTGTCTTTATGGTATATAGAGACTGCAATGCGTATATAATTTAATGTAAAAGTTTTTCATGATAAATTATAGGGACTTTAATATCTACACAATCATATGTGCATTAAGTTTAGATAAAATTTAACTCAATGATGATAATTGAATTTTTGTGAGTTATAGAGATTTGTATGTCTGTCCCAATTTTAGTAGGGACTTATATGAGTTTTCCATGTTTGTAAGGAAATGTCTTTGACCCTTAATTAAAAATTAATGTTTTGTTTTGTTTTTTTTTGATAATTTGTTATTTAAAATTAGTGAATGATTTTATTATGAATAAAATTTGTTGTTGTTGGGTGAGAGAAGTCAGTGGAAGATATGACCGGCTATTGCCGGTGGAGGGAGAAAGTTGTGTATTAGGAAATTATGACTATGGTATGTATGCTTTGGAACATGTATGATTAGAATAGGTATGATTAGAATAATTGCAAAGAATTGGCATAAGTTTTTTTTATACATATAATTATATTATCATATCCCAAAAATAAATGAAAAATAATTGGGTTTTATTTTTTTTATTTTTTAGTCCCTGTAAACTATATGATTTAGTGATCAATTCCTCACTTTTTTATAATTCAGTTTAAGTCTCTAGATTTAAATGATATATTTCTTATTAGTCCCTGAGATCTATCTCTAAATTATTATTTTTTTTTTTAGTTCCTTGCAAGGACTAAAAAGGAACATATCCATTAAATCTGAAGACTTAAACCTAAATATGAAGAAGTGATGAATCAATTACTAAGTCATATAGTTTATGTGGAATTAAATATAGAAACCCCAAAATAATTAGATAGAAAAATTATATGAATTCTCTTTTATCTTATAATAATATGCATTTATAAGCTAACTTATGGAATAGGTGGAAATGGGGATGAGTAAGACTAAAAATTTGTTTGTTTGTAAGAGATATATAAATATAGATACTTTTACTTTTTATAATATAGAAGTTTTGATATCATGCTCTATTTTGTTTTTTAAAAAAATTAAAATAGATATTTTAGTTCTCTAGAATTGTGTTATTATTATTATTATTTTTTATAAAAGGGGTCTACATTTTAAATCATCGATTATAACCTAGCTCACATGTCAAATTTTTTTTTAAGGACAAAACATATCATGTTATATGTCTTGAACCATATTTGTTCATTCCTCTCCAATTATTCTTATATTTTTAAAGTCCGAAGATGAAATTGAGGATCTTTTCAAGGCTCCGTTTGGATTGAAGAACTGAGTTATTCTGGATAAATAATTATATCAGTATAGATAATAATTCTACATGAATAAAAGATTTTATGTTTGGTTGTGTTTTTTTATTCTCATTAGAAAACGTAAGAATAAATGTTGGGTTGTTTAGTTGATAAAGAATAAAATATAAATAAGGTGTAAAAAGTTGATTTGACATGTGTGCCAATTGATGTATAAGAGGTGTTGATATGTGATATGATGTGATGAGGTGTAAAAAATTGATTTGACAGTGGGCCCATGAGAATAGATAAAGTGAGTATAGCTTATCCTATGTGTTACTTAGAATTGTTATACTCTCTTATACTTGTTTAAACTGGTTTACTAATATCAAGCTATATTGTGCAAACAAACAGTCATTTTCCCTATCCATTCTTATACCACCCGTATTCCGCCTTAACCCGTTACCCAAACGGGGGCTTTAAGAATAAGAGTTTGACTGAGTTGTATTAGATAAGATTAAATCTCAACTAAATGATTTAATTGATATTTGACTCTATCTAAACTTAAATTATCTTTTCTATAAATAGGATAATGTAATTTTTGTATATTTGTGTTTTATTTTTTATAGATTTTCTTAGATCTAGATTTTCTACATGGTACTACATAATCATTAGAACTTGATTACTGAACTAATCAAATTTGAAAACAAGAATATGCATGCTTTGAAAAATAACAAGTTCTAATGATTATGTATCTTTAACTCAATTCAAAGGAATCAATGATAAGAACTATGAAGGTTCTACTGCATTATAGTTGAGTAGTCTCTTCCACAAGTACAATACCATTTTATCCTTTAAAACAAGTACCTTTATTCAGATAAAATTTTATGTCTACTACATGAAAATGTTATAATCAAATGCTTTTTGCATTGCCCTCTTTATTGTCCATATGGACATTTACTTGATCTATACAATGTGTTAAAAGACAAAATGAATTTTATTCATAAATAAACCAAATACAACCATAAAAGGTTGAAAAATGAAAATTACACCAAGCTCCAATATGGAATGAAATCCATATGTTCTACATCTTCAATATACAATGTAGGTGCTAGCTCTTTAGTCATAGGATCTGAAGCATCATATTGGTGCTAATATGATTGTAGCGAACAAAAATTGTCCCTTACAAATGTTAAAATGATAATATGCTGTAGAGCAAATCAATACATAAAAAGATGTGGGTATAACTCGATCTTTTAATCCTCTGATCCTCGGTCTCCTTTGAAGAGTGTCTTGATAATTACAACTTGGCAGGGGTTTGCCCAGGCAGGGCCGAACTGCCCAGGATCCTCGGCCAGACGTTATCATCTTGAGTAAGCCCTTCTTGAATAGTAATTCTTAATGAAGTAGTTTGAAGCTCAAGAGGAAGAATGACTTCTACTCCGTATACAAGAGAATAGTCTCATGTGTAGGAGTTCAAAATGATGTACGGTAAGTCTAAAGGACTTCACCCATACGTTCGTGCCAATCCTTTTTTGACTTGGAAACTACCTTTTGTAGTTTACACAAGGTCTTGTTGAAGGCTTCTGCTAATCCATTGGCTGGAGAATTGTACATCGTCGAGCGCCTTTGTATGATCTTGAATTTGGCACAAAATTGGTCCATGGTAGCATTTTTGAACTGTTTACCATTGTCTGCCACAATGACGCAAGGAATGCCATACTGGAAAATAATATTATCTTGGATATAGTTAATGACCGAATTCCGACTGACTTCTTTGAGAGGAATCGCTTCAGCCCATTTAGAGAAGTAATCTGTTACGGCTAGGATATAACAATGTTGTTTAGATGACTTTGGTAAGGGTCCGACTATGTCGAGTCCCCAACTATTGAATGGCCGTGAAGCAACAGTAGGATGTAGGAGCTCCGGAGGCTGATGAATATAGTCCCCATGGAACTGGCAAGCTTGACATGCTTTTAAAAATTCCATGTAGTCTTTAACCATAGTAGGCCAATAATAACTCATTCTTTTGATATGAAGATGAAGCTTTGACCCAAATTGATGTGTGCCACATGTACCAGACTGTGTTTCTTTGAGAGTTGTTTCTGCTTCTTCTTGCCTTAAACATCTCATCAAAATACCATCACAACTACGACGATATAACTCATCATTAAAATGAAGGAATCTTGATGCACGACGATGAATATCAATTTTGTGTGTTTGAAATCATCTTTGTTTCTCAAAAGATTCCTGGGCAGTTGGCCCTGCCCGGGTAAGGCCCAGGACGGCCCTGCCAACTTGGAGATGTCATTAAAGCTTACAATAAAATATCACAACAAGGCAAAGCTAAGGCTCTCATATTCTTGAGGCATCACATACATGATGACTTGAAAAAACAGTACTTGATAGAGAAAGATCCCTTGAACTTGTGGAACTCTTGAATGAGCGTTATGACCACAAGAAGTTGGTCATACTTTCAAATGCATGCCATGAATGGCTAATTCTAAGGATTCAAGACTTTATACAGTGACAACTTATAATTCTTTCATGTTCAGAATTACCTCCAAGTTAAAGTTATGTGGAGAAAATATTGAAGATGCAGATATGCTAGAAGAACTTTCTCCACCTTTCATGCCTCGTCTTGCAACAGCAATATCGCGAGCATCGGTTCAAGAAATACTCTGAACTTATTTCTTGTCTCTTAGTTGCTAAGCAAAACGATGGTCTTCAAATGAAGAATCACACCTCTAGACCCATTGGATCTGCAGCGCTTCTTGAAGTGAATTGCCTCCGCTCAGGGCCGTGGTAGAGGTCGAGACAACATGTGTGGACGACGTGACAACCGAGGAAGAGATGACCATTTTGATCAGGGTCCACGAAAGCATACAAATTTCAAAACCCACTAGCAGTGAAATTTCTCTAATAATAAAGGGAATGGTAATCATGCTCCACAAAAATGGACCACCAAATCAAAAAGATGTTTGCCATAGATGTGGTAGTATTGGACTTTGGTATAGAGTCCATCGTTCATCCAAGAGATTGGTGGAACAATATGAGGCCTCTAGAAAAAGGAGTGGAGATAAACACTGGAAGGTCCAACAGACCGTTGGATGGATGATTGTACCCCACATATAGTTAATGATTTCCTTGGAGATGAAGATGTAAAGCCTATTGATAATGATGCTTTTAAAGCTATGATTGAAAAACCCTCTCAGATGGTCTTGAAGACCTAAGTTTTATTTATGCCTTCACTTAGTTTTGAAACGTTAACATTATTGTTTAGATTAACAAAATGGACCACCAGATTTAAAAAAAATTGCTTAGTTTTAAAGACATAAAGATGAATGAGTATCATATTGAAACATATAATGAAGGTAAAATTTCATATTGTACTATACTCAAGCAATGAAGGTGGGTACCATTGCTTAGATTCTTTCAATAAATAAATAAATAATATCTTGATGCAAAAACATGAAGATAAAGAAATTTCAAATCCAAACAATAATGTTAATGTCTCAAAAATAAGTGAAGGCATAAATGAAACTTAAGTCTTCATGACCATCTCAGGGGGTTCTCCAATCATGGCTTCAAAAGCCTCATTATCAATAGGCTTTCTATCCTCATCTTCAAAGAAGTCATTAAATTGCATGTGGATACAATCATCCATCCTACGGTCTATTGGACCTTCCACAGTGTTTGTCTCCACTCATTTTTTAGAGGCCTCAAGTTGTTCCACCAATCTCTTGGACGAATGAAAGACTCTTGACCAATGTCCAATACCCTTATTAAAATGGCCACCTCTTCCTCAGTTGCCACAACGTCTACGCATGTTGCCTCGACCATTTCCACAGCCTTGAGTGGAGACAACATTTACTTCATGGAGTGTTGCAGATCAAGCAGGTCTAGAGGTATGATTCTTCATTAGAAGATCATTGTCTTGCTCAATGACTAAGAGAAAAGAAATAAGTTTAGAGTATTTCTTGAACTGACGCTCTCGGTATTGTTGTTGTAGGAGGAAGTTCGAGGCGTGCAAAGTGAAGAAAGTTTTCTGTAGCATATTTGCATCTTCAATATTTTCTCCACATAACTTTCACTTGGAGGTAATTATGAAAATGGCAAAATTATAAGTTGTTGCTGTTTTAAAGTCTTGAATCCTTAGAATTAGCCATTCATGGCAAGCATTTGGAAGTTTGACTGACTTCTTGTGGTCATAACACTCCTTCAGGAGTTCTAAGGTTCAAGGGATCTTTCTCTATGAAGTACTCATTTTTTAGGTCATCATGAATGTGATGCTTAAAAAATATGAAAGTCTTATCTTTGTCTTGTTGTGACATTTTATTGTCAGCTTTAATGACATCTCCAAAATTAGAACTTCTGGTTCTATCATTTATTTTTAAAAACTTCTGATTCTACACGTAAAATGATTGAACTTCTGGTTCGATTTGATTTCTAATAATTAAGGAACATCAAATATCAATAATAGATAAAACAAAGGAGATCAGATAATAAATAACAACTAGGTAACTATTGCATGAAAATACAATATAAAAATAATTTTTTTTGCCAATTTGCAATATCATAAGATAAATATGCCATCACTATTTCAAACCCAAAAGAAAAGAAGTCCTGAATAATAAGATCTCTGCAAAAGATGGTCATAAAAAAAATGACATACTTGCAAGGCACATAACTAATGTATGGTGCAAAATAAATTAATAAATTGCAATAGGTATACATATTTGGTTGAATTACTACATCCATACACAGTGCGTGATGATTCAATTGATATGTAATGTAGAATTGATAGTCTACGACAAATGAAATGAAGAGAAAATAACATTTTGCGTCACTCCATCTATAACAAACTTGTAATTCACAGTACATGAATCATATAGATGCATTGAATTATTAAAGACATGGTTTTCATGTTATTAGATCCTATGATCAGATTTGGAAAAAGAATACCATAATGACCTATAAGCATGATTGATACTTAGTAAGAAGAATAAAAAAAATGCAAAGTCATGCATGATGTTGACCAAGTAAAGTACCAATAAGGGCATTTGAATTGACGGAGGATAAAGAGAAATCCTACTTGACAACAACATGGATCATTAGGGAAGAAAGTGGGGGGTTTGTGAATGAACAGGGAGGGTCCACTATAAAATATCTATATCTGATATCACCCACTGATGTTAATATATAAATTCGACCAACACGGATGTTAATATTGTCACCCTTTGAAAAAACAAACCAATAAAGAGATATCTTTTAACCTCTAGAGTGAGAGAAGTAAGAGCTTTTCTATATCTACTATCTTGTTAAGAATATAGTGCATACATATATTTATAGACAAGATAACACCAAATGAGAATTAAAGGGGATTTAGGATTGAAATGAGTGGTTACAAAGCAAATAGGTTATGCATAGTGGTTATCCATATTTACAACAAATAATACATTTTTATAAATTTACATAAAATTATTTTTTAAATTTGATATATTTTTTGCATTAAAAAATCAGTATTAATACATATTATTGTTATTCTGACTTGATGGTGTCGTATTTTTATCTTCAAATGTTTCTGGTTATTAAAATCTCTTTTCTCTCTCCCTTGGCATTGAAACCTAAAACCCTAACAAATTTCTTTTCTTCTTCTTTTCGGCACAATTGTTGGGGCTCAGGAAGGGTGTTTGGACAGGAACGGAACAAGCAACAAGCAATGTCAATTGGGTCACTTACAACAATACAACATGGAATGGAATGGAACAAGCAAATGTCAATTGGGTCACTTACAATAATACAACGTGAAATGGAATAAACAAATATCGATCAATTACTTACAACAATACAACATGGAATGGAATGGAACAAACAATGTCAATCAGGTTACTTTCAACAATACAACGTGAAATGGAATGGAACAAACAATGTCAATCAAGTTACTTACCTAACAATTCACAACCCTAAGCTGGACTCACCCTATTCCAACTCCTAAACCACACAGACATGAATCCACTGATCAAAATGCAATCTCATCTAGATACTAAAATATAACCCCAGTAATCAAGAAATTCTCAGTTCTCCAAAACAAATACGATATCCCCACTACAAACCCATAAAAACAACTCTCTAATTCTTAATTATCCAGCCCCAAAAACATATTTATATTCCAACCCCAAATCACAAATTTGATTCAAAACTGAAATAAAACAACCATATATGAAAAATAACGGTGAAAAGAACAAGACTATTTACCCCATACAATACGAAAAATACTCCACGAAGCTTTTCCTAATTTTCCTGATCTTCCTCCCCTGATTTTCCACCGAAATAACTCTTCGGGACTCTCTCTCTCACACTAAATATAACCAACGCCACCCTCCACCAACTTCATCAATTATTTAAAACTTTGGATTCCACCAAATGACGAAAGTGCCATCCTTTAGAATTCTGCATAGCCTTGACTCAAACTGTTGTAACTTCTTATAGGAAAGTCCACTTCAGATGATACAATTTCTGTTGGAAAGATAACAAAAATATCTACAAATTCTATATTTAGCTCAAGATCAGAAGCAGCCTCCAACTATATTAAACATAGCGATGAACAGAAGACCTCGCGATTTCTTCTTCTAAGGGTAGAAACGGTAAAACAGCCATAACTTTTCTAATATAGCTCCAAATAATGCCAAACTAATTTTATAGGAAAGGTGACTAAAAAATGAAGACTTCATATGTTTAGCACGAATCCCAAATATGTCTCGAATGTACTTTTCAATAATTATACCAAATGTAGGACTTCAGGGATAATAAAGTTCAAAAGCCCAAGAGCGTAAAATTATTCTATCCTGCAATCCAAACATGTAAATATTAGCATAAACAATATGATGATTTAATGGAATTTTTACAATGATATGATAATGATTTAATGGCGTTTTACGAGTTCTTTGATTTTTGGTATTAAGTCTCACATGTATACGACCGCAACTTATGATTTCTTAAGCTTTCTTGTGGAATTTTTCATGTTTTCATTACAATTTAGTTGATTTTCGATCTGATATTATAGCTCGGATATTATGAAAATTTAGATGGTTTGTAAGTCTTTCATGATTAAAAAGGAATATGTTTAAGTATACATCATGTTTAAGGTTTATTCAGTTTAAGTATAAATCATGTTTTGATCCTTTAAGCATTGTTTAAACTTTATATGCATAGATCCAAACCAGTAATGTATTTTCATGATTTTGAAGATTTAAAAATAGATCCATATTAGTACTTGTATCTATGATAGATCTTGGGTTTTACGAAGATGTTTTAAGATGAATCCTTGTTTGTTTTCAATTTCTCGAACGCATGATTTGGTTTCAATAATAATTCTAACTGTTTTACACCGTTTCAAACGACTTGTGTTTTGTTTTCAATGGTAGAGTGTTTTAAAGTACTTTTTTTAGGGTTCCGTGCTTCTGTCCTGGGACGGCCCTTGTAGGAGCTGTCGGGCATGTTCGGGATGGCTTCCAAAGGATCCGTCGGTTTGTTAAGAGACGGCCCCAATATGAGCCGTCGGGTTTGCTTCGGACGGCCCCAGGAGGATCCGTCGGCCTCTCTGGATGGTTCGCCAAGAGCCGTCGGATCCTGTGAGTACGGGTACCATCAGGTGTCGTACTGTTTGCACATTTGGTGATCGATTATATCATTTCAGGTCTGGTTAGGTTACCTTAGGCCTTCTGGAGTTGTTTTAGAATTTTGGACCTAAGGTGAGTGGGTCTTGTCCCCTACGTAATTTTTGAAGGATTTTTATCAGTGACTTTTAAATGCTATTTTTTGTATAACCTCGAGCATGTCATATTATATAGGTTGATGCCTTATTAAGTATTGTATTGAAAATGTTATTATTTTGAAAACTGCCGCATGCGTATTATTGAAATAAAAATATGTATTGATCATGCATGTATCACATTTGTCTAGGTGACATAGCCTAGGTGGCTCAGTCTAGGTGACTATGGTTCAGAATGGATCAAGTCTATGTGACTTATGTCTAGGTGACGAGTGTCTAGGTGGCACGATTTTCAGTGTGAAATCCTTGCGACTAGGTGCCGTAGATGGCTAGGTGCCATGGGATACGGGCATGCGTGTCCGTTGCATTCATACACATTACATGTTTTAACTGGATTTGAGGCGTGCATAATGAAATGAGATTTTTATTAAGTTGGTTTATTGAAAAATTATTGTAATTGCAAATATCATATTATTGTATGTTGTAAATTTATTTCTTATGAAATATTATTGTGATATCAATTATTATTGGGACCTAAAGGTCCATTCACTGAGCGCGTGGTAGCTCACCCCTCTTTTTTCAATTTTTCAGAGTAGCTGTCGGTAATCGTTGATCTCGGTGGTGGATATCGTAGCTTGCGCGTTTATCTTCCGTTGCATTTAGGTGGTTGAATAAGCATTTCTTTGGCATGTAGTTTTCCTTAGTCCCTTTCAGCAAAAATAGTTGGATGTTGTGTTAGAAAATTTATTTCATATGTAATCATCCGTGTTAGAAAATTTATTTCTTATGTAATAGAAGAAGCGTCATGATCGCTCAATCCGTTTGCCAGTTTGCCATCTTTGTCTTCCTGTAACAAAATTAATATGTCTGCCCATAAGTCAAAAGCATGAAAAAATGTTAGGCCCAATGGGGATTGGGTCTCTGCGAGAAGATCAGCAACTCTATTGGCTTCCCGATAAACATGTGAGATCTTCTAGTTGGCCAATGAGGTAGTGATGGAATGAATTTCTCAAAGGTCACAGATGGCAGTCCAAGGGATGGAACCACGTCCGGTGACTCATGCGACAACCATAGTAGAATCTGCTTTATATCAAATCTTGCGAGCTTGAATGGAAGCACCAAGACGAACTCCAGCAAGGAATCCTTTGAGTTCCAAAAGATTAATAGAAGCAGCCCGAACCCGAGCAACCATTGCAAGGGAGAAAGTAGCCAGATGGTCTCGAAGGATAGCTCCAAAACCATATTGATCATCACTGCAGGAACCATCTGAATTTGTCTTGAGCCAGCCAGGTTGAGGAGGATGCCAACAAATCCATTGGGATGATTTGACATTTTCATGAAAGTGTAAATTCAGCCTTGCACACAAGGATGCAATGAGAGGGGAAGGGGCCTCTTTGAAATGATGATCCTTGAACCTGATCTTGGCAGAGGAGATAATGGCTTGGACTAAGGCCTTCTTATGGGTGTGGGCAGATTTGAAAACGCGAGAATTCCTCACTAACCAAAGGGACCAGAAAGTTTGGGAGAGTAAAAACAAGAGAATCTGCTTTTCCATAAGAGAGTGAGCATTCGCAAGGAACTTATCCAAAACATCCGGGATGGAAACAAAACGCCGTCGCTTCAAACCCAAAGATTTTAACATAGCAGTCCAGACATAGGCAGCATACGAGCAACCTATAAATAAATGGTCTGCTGATTGTACCTCAGCGTTAAACATCCTGGAGTTGAAGCAGTTGAAGTTGAATAGCCTGTGGAGGTGGGGAGTTTGTATAGAACAAATTTAGTGGACATAGAAGAATTTTTGAGTTTGAGGCGCGAAGAAAGGTCGCTGTCCTTAAACTGATAATTGCCGCCACTCGTAATGAGTTTGCTAAGAGGTTCAAACATTTCACTTCCAGGATATAACAAACTCAGAGTTCTGCAGATAGCAACTCTGAAGAACTCTCATAACACTCTTTAAACTGAAATTTGTTTTGATAATTAATATGTTCAATGAACAGATTCATATAGTGATTGAAGGGTTGCTTTTGCAACCTTTCAAAAATTCAGTTGTTGGTTGAAGTGGGAAAGGGTGTTTGTTGGTTGGAGTGTTTATGAAGGTATGCATACCAAATGAAAGAGACTCCTGCATACCCAGTTCAAAATTCAAAAAGAAAAGTTAGTAAAGAAAAGAAAAGTCAGTAAAAAAAAGTGCTAAGTGCACTTAATAATGCGTCAAAATGCGCTTATGCGCATACGCGCTTACATGCGTAAGCATGTGTGAACCACTTTTCCCTTTGTCTTTTCTAGACACCACCAAAGTAATGGGCCAATATGTAAACTGAAAAAATTCTTTTTTCACTTTCAATATGGGACTATGTTTTAAGTCTCAAAACTCCAACCTATTACAATCTTTTTAACAATCCCCCACTAGATTTTAATACATCTAATCATCAGTTTCAACAATATAAACCTACATACATAAAGGTATCTTTCGACTTAAACCTTTACTTAGTGTAATTACTTTAAAATTCTAAAAAGACGATGGTGGCTTTAGCTTAAACCAAGTATTTTATACTAGAACTGGAAATAACACACACATATATATATTCAGTTTCTATGAGTGTTCACATTTAAGTTTAGTACTATTATGGCCTTGTGCTACATCCTAGTTTCAAGAACATTTACAAAAGCAAACCCCAACTTTTGTTAGAAGTGGCACCACTTCTATGTTCTCATAGATGAAGTTTCACTATGTCTCTGTTATTTCAGATATGTCATAATTTAAACTTCATTATGTGTT
Organism: Acorus calamus; assembly: GCA_030737845.1. Classification (NCBI taxonomy): domain Eukaryota; kingdom Viridiplantae; phylum Streptophyta; class Magnoliopsida; order Acorales; family Acoraceae; genus Acorus; species Acorus calamus. The sequence goes on along the minus strand of CM060864.1, from coordinate 15,118,107 downwards.
TTTCACTCAATCTCATCAACATAGCAGTCTGTACTAAGCATTTTGCAATGAGTTATAATTAATATTAATGCTTACAATCACATTAGTAATTTGTTATTACCCATTAAACTTGATACTAGTATATGCAGGAGCGTTTGGATGCATGATTGTAAAACTAATTTTAACAAATTAAAAGCTGTTTTTGAATGAGTTGTGTTTGTAACCCAGCTTTTAAAAAATCAAGATCAACATTCTATTACTTATTTGGTAAAAAAATCAAATGAAAAACTTTTTAAATGTATAGTTACCAATATACCCTCTCTTATTCCTCTTCCAAAACCCCTAACGAAATAACGATATTGACACCTAAAAAAACCCCCCAAAATAAAAACCCTCAAGCATCTTCTTCCTTGACCCACATCTTCTTCCCCGAATCGCCCTATGCAAACAATGTCCCCGTATTCACAGGCTATCCTCTTCAGCCTTATCTAGTCACCGTAATTTCAAGCAAAAATGTCTCGGATCTGTTCGGAGGAGATGATAGGGTCTAGGGTTTGTTCTCTTTTTTTTTTTTCATTCGGAGAGGTTTGAAGAGAGGGAGAGAGGGGACTGCCTAATGAAACATGGAAAACTAAAAATATAAAAACCTAAAGATGAAGAACATCTTACAATGCACAAGATCCAATAATGTTGAGATGAAAAAATTAGGATTGAAAGTAAAAATCAAAACATTTGTTTGGAGAGGCTTGAAGGTTCCAAAGGAGTTAGGGCTCAGATCGTGTTTGTGGGGTCTGGATACCCTGCTTCCTCTTGGAACAAGAAATAGGTTTCCATCCAATGGATTTGTGCCACCTCTACACAACAAACGGAGGTTAAAAAATTCGTCCAAACCGTCTGCATTCAAACGAGGCACCAAATAGACATCAAAAGGATATGTAAAAATTATATTAAGGTTATTGTATAACAAACTAATCACAAAGTAGTCCCTCTAATTTTTTTTCCTTATGACAATCCCTCTAAATTGACTCAAACGAGACACCACTCGCGAGACTGTGTAAAAAAAATTTACAAATTAAAGTTAAGCCATTACATTATCTTGAAGAAAGGATGAATACAAAATAAAGTTAGCCCTTCCACTCACTATAATGAGATATAAATACATTTTTTTTATAAAGTGGTGTTATACAATTTTTTTCTAGCCCTAATTCAAGCCTCATATGCGTTGTAAAAAATCGCAGAAGCATATACTCACATTAACGAGGTATATGCATTGATAGAAATTTTTTAAATTTCTTATAAATACATAAATGCAATTTATTAGAGCATATGCTATATTTTTTATAAAAGCATCTACCTAACTAGATGGGGTATATTATTTTTTTAAAATTCAAAATTTGTATATACTAGAATTGAGGCTAGCAACATAGTTGTACGTAACATTATCCCTTTTTATAAAAGATATAATTCAATTTACTAGACTACATACTTCAACTTTTTTATAAAAGTTCATATCTCATTACATAATGTATGTAATATAAAATAAATTAAAAATATGAGTCGACGACATTTGAGACTATAAAAAAGATCGAGTGTAACATTTTTCTTTTATTATTAGGAATGCACATCCACCAACCACACTATTTATTGAATAAAAAATAGTTTTATATTTTAAGAAAATGAATAAAAATCTATATGAGCTTCAAACAACATCCACACAATTTGTGATTCAATTGAGGGGACCAATTTGTGATTATTTTATTATACAAGGCCTAATGTTTACAATTTTTCTTTTGACGTCTATCTGGTGCATTGTTTGAATGCAGACGGTTTCAACTATTTTTTTTAACGGTTTCGACGATTTTTTTTACCTCCGTTTGTCATATATAGGTGGCATAAATCCATTGGATGGAAACCTTGTTTCCTGTTCCAGAGAAAACTGGGTATCTGATCCCCTGTTTGTGCGGCGCAGACTGTGAGGAGAGAGAGACTATCCCTTGTAATGTGGAGGGGTATGGATGGGATATACAAAATTGTTGGAGGGTATATGTGTCATGTCACTCACTTTTTTGGGTTTGGAAAACCAAGTTTGCGGGAAGCATAGGGTGACAGCTTTCCCAAATTGGTTGATTTATTGTATGAAATGTGTGACGGCCCGTGTCCCAAATCACCGACACGTGCACGCCACCTAAGCCCTGATACCAACTGTAACAGCCCGTGTCCCAAACCACCGACACATGCACATCACCCGTCTCAAAACTCACAATTTCCTTTTTTACCAAAACATTGACATATCCACCTTATAAAATCACATATGATAACAACCCTGGGACAACACATAATCAACAAGATATGTATAATCACCTATATCACAACACATCCAGGAAAGTTTAAAGTCAACAAAGCATCTAATACACCTCATATACAGTAACCCATATATACATAGCATTTTAACATAGGCATGGTTCGTTAGAATAGCCTCTACCAAAACAATCATGTACAGATCAAAAACTTCAAAATATACACATCTGTAACTACCTATCACCAGCTTGACGTGGCATCAAAAGAAGACAAAGCCAACGCCTAGAAACCCATGCCTCAACTTTGCAAAAATAGGAAAAATAGAATGCAATGAGCGAAAGATGCTCAGTAAGTAACCCAGATATTCCACGCATAAGAAAACAAGAATGACATCCAAAGTCAAGCTCAGTAATATTCTCAATAAACACCAGGTCAAAGTATAATGAAAAATGGAACCAGATCATCAGCGGAGAACAATAGGGCTGGTAAACGAGCCGAACGAGCCGAGCTTCAACCTGCTCAGGCTCGGCTCGGCTCATTTATGAGCTTAATTTTGTGTTCAGGCTTAGCTCGTTGGGCTCGTGCAAAGCTCGGCTCGACTCATTAGTTAAACGAGTCGAGCCGAGCTCGAGCCAAAGCTCGGCTGATGCTCGTTAGAAGCTAAAATTATTTTTTTAAAAGCATTTTAGAAGTTAATTTTCACAAATCACAACACTTTGTAGATGTTCAAAATTCCACACTAATAAACTACATATTCAACATAAACAAAAAATCAACATCATATTTAAAATTCATCACCTTGAACAACTCCAACATTCAACACCAAACATATTAATCAAATAGCCTTTCTTAATTCAACCACACTAATAACAGTCCACACTAATAAACAGTTCAGTGAATCCACACTAACAAACAGTCCACACTAAAAAACAAATATATTTAATAATGGATAACAGTCCACACTAATACATAATAGTCCACACAGACCACACTAATAAACAGTCCAGTGACTCCAAACTAACAAATAGTTCACACTAATAAACAAACATAATAGATAACAGTTCACACTAATAGATAACAACAGTCTAATAATACCATACTAATAAACAGTTCAATGAGTCCAAACTAACAAATAGTTCACACTAATAAACAAACATAATAGATAACAGTTTACACTAATAGATAACAGTCCACACTAATAGATAACGGTCCACACAGACCACACTAATAAACAGTCCAGTGAGGCCAAACCACCTTGAACACCTCCGATCAACACCCTATAGATTACTGCATTGAACAAAAAAATAAAATAGCAAAATATGGATAAATTCCAACAATGGATTGATCTTTGACACAATGGATTCACACAGACAAAGAAAATGCCAAAGATTTAAAATAAAAATGAGATATACCTTTGCAGCAGTCTTTGTAGCAGTCTCTCTCTAATGAAATTCATACTCCAATAACCATATAAACCCACTTATAAAATATAAAACGTCATATGCTTCATCATTGCATGGGGGGGCATAAACCAAAATAAGAAAGTCTAAGTCCATGCTTGACAATGATAATCCATGGTGTCATACATACATAGGAGTATGCTAAACATGAAGTAAGGTATTTTTTATTTTTTCTTTTTATTTGAGAGTCATGAAATATGATATTATCAATTGCATGACATACATCCATTTCCAAGTTTGCAGGCATCTCTATTGAGGGTACAAACGATACTGGCTCCAAAAACCTAAATAACAACAAAATCTCCAAAACCCAAACCTACAAAATCCAAATAGTCATCACTACCACAATCAGCAATGTAGAGATCTAACAAAATCAGTGAAAAAATAATTTTGTGAAGACCAATCCACAAGATTCAAATGAAAATCGTCTCGGCATCCAACACCTACACAAACATTTCCCATTGCAAATCTCTCCTTCAAATCCCCAAATCAAACCAAAAGGCGAAACCCTTTACCTTAAAAGGCGAGGCTTCCGAGAGAGAGAGATCGCTGAGAGATTACGCTGAGTGATTCACGAGAGAGGGATCGGCAGAGATGGGTCGCTGGTCGGCTAGGGTTTCCATTTGTAGAGAGCTAGGGTTTCAACTTTCCATTGACGAGAGATTGAGATTTGAGAGTCGAGAGACGAAGAGAGAGAATTAGAGATTGAGAGTTTGAGAGTCGGGTAGTCGAGTAGTCGGGCTGCACAATCCGGTGGTCGGGCTAGGTGGGCCTAGGCATTCGGGTAGACTAGTCAGGCTGGGCTAACACAGTAACACTAGTGGACTGGTAAACGAGCTCGTCTAAGCTCGAGTTCAGCTCGTTTACAAACTAAGCTTTAAAATTTGTTCAAACTCGGTTCGTTTATCTAATCGAACGAGCCTGAATGACCTTTAACCGAGTCGAGCCCGAGCCCGAGCCGAGCCCGAGCTGCTCGGCTCGTTTACCAGTCCTAGAGAATAATAACATCGTTGATATATAAAAATAGGAATGAATAGCTCAAACTAACACCTCACAACTGATAAGGCCAACAAATATCATCAAGATGCATCACAATTGGACTGAAAGCACATACTCTGAAATTACCCATCAATGAAAGGATGTCTATTAAATCACTGATGGCCCTAGAAATGTCATAGTGCTACAAGAATGATAAGGGAATCATAATTCTGGCCCCTAAATGTCCAAAGCATAGGATTGACCGTCTACACGACCCCATCTTGGCCCCTATGTCCAAGATGTCCACAATACCTCTCGCGTGTGGCCCTCGAAACGTCCACCATAGATTCACTACCTGGCCCTCGAAATGTCCAGGCACGGCAGGGTATTCTCAAGTCCCCCTCACTGGACCGTACGTACTTATGCGCGCTGGGGAGGTAATCTTCAACCCTCACTATAAGGTCTATGGTCATCTAACTCCAAGTACACAAGAGGTAATATAGAAGCAGCGATGCTAATCACACTACAAGGCTTCATGGTCAAACAAAAAGAGCATACAGATCATAGGTTCATGGCAAGACACTAGGATGGATACATCATGATCATAGGAAGGCTCACGATACTAACAAGTCAATTATAAGCTCATAAGATATAAATAAGGAGAATAAGCTAGAATCCAATAAAGAACAACTCCAAGATACAAATGACCAATATAAGAATATTTTAGAATCTCGAATAACCACATGATATCCACAATGAAGAAATGCGTTTCAACAATAGGTCATTTCAATGCAATATTCACAATAAAAATCATTGAATTCTTGAATACAACTGAATAACCTCAATTAAAATACAGTGTGGAAGTAGAATCGAACAGAATTATCGATCTAGTCATTTACAACAATACAACGTGGAATGGAACGGAACAAGCAAATGTCAATTGAGTCACTTACAATAGTACAACGTGGAATGGAATGGAACAAACAAATATCGATTAGGTTACTTACAACAATACAACATGGAATGAAATGGAACAAACAATGTCAATCAGGTTACTCACAACAATACAACATGGAATGGAATGGAACAAACAATGTCAATCGAGTTACTTACCTCACAATTCACAACCCTAAGCTGGACTCACCCTATTCAGCTCCTAAACCACGCAGACAGGAATCCACTGATCAAAATAAAATCCCAATTAGATACTAAAATATAACCCCAGTAATCAAGAAATTCTCAGTTCTCCAAAATAAATACGATATCCCCACTACAAACCCATAAAAACAACTCTCTAATTCTTATTTATCCAGCCCCAGAAACATATTCATATTTCAACCCCAAATCACAAATTTGATTCAAAACTGAAATAAAACAACCATATATGAAGAATAAGGGTGAAAAGAACAAGAATATTTTCCCCATACAACACGAAAAATACTCCATGAAGCTTTTCCTAATTTTCCCAACTCTTCCTCCCCTGATTTTCCACCGAAATAACTCCTCCCCTGATTTTCCACCGAAATAACTCTCGGGACTCTCTCTCACACACACTAAATATAACGAAACACCACCCTCCACCAACTTCACCAATTATTTAAAACTTTGGATTCCATCAAATGACGAAAGTGCCCTCCTTTAGAATTCTGCATAGCCTTGACTCAAACTATTGTAACTTCTTATAGGAAAGTCCACTTCAGATGAGACAACTTATGTTGGAAAGATAACAAAAATATCTACAAATTTTATGTTTAGCTCAAGATCAGAAGAAGCCTCCAACTATATTAAAAATAACGACGAAAGGAAGATCTCGCAGTTTCTTCTTCGAAGGGTAGAAACGGTAAAACAACCATAACTTTTCTAATATAGCTCTAAATAATGCCAAATCAATTTTATATAAAAGGTGACTAAAAAATAAAAACTTCGTATGTTTAGCGTGAATCCCAAATATGCCTCGAAAGTACTTTTCAAAAATTAAACCAAATGTAGGACTCTAGGGATAATAAAGTTCAAAAGCCCAAGAGCGTAAAATTATTCTATCCTGCAATCTAAACATGTAAATATTAGCATAAACAGTATAAGAGGGTACGGGTCGTGCATCCAAACGGCCCCCTAAATCGCAATCGCCAAATCCCTCTAATCGTGCTTCCAAACGGCCCCTAAATCAAGTTGGTTTACCGTTATTTGTGATTCCAAAGAAACAGTTTCAATGTCATTCCACCATTTGTACCTTTTACAAGGTCTCTGGAGAATCCTTTTGTTAAAGGATCTGTCAAGTTATTACTTGACGTAACATAAATTATGTTACAACACCATCTATTATTAACTGTCTCACATTCTCATGTCTTAGGCTAATGTGTCTAGACTTTCAATTATAAATTTTGCTATAAGCCCTAGACATAGTAGCTTCACTGTCACGGTACAAATAATAGATGGCATCGGTTGTGGCCACAAGTCTATATCCAAAAGCATATTTCTCAATCATTCTTCTTCTTTGCCTGCTGCTGCAAGTGCTATAAACTCAAATTCCATTGTGGAATGAATTATGCACGTCTATTTCTTGGAAGCCCAAGAAATGGCTCCTACTCCAATGGTAAACCCCCACCCAGATGTGTATTTATTATCACTTGCACTAGTGATCCAACTATATTGGAAGTGCTATGTGCGCCTAATAATGCGCTAAAATGCTTACATGCGTAAGCATGTGTGAACCACTTTTCCCTTTGTCTTTTCTAGACACCACTAAAGTAGTGAGCTTATATATAAGTTGAAAAAAATTCTTTTACCACTTCTAATGTGGGACTATGTTTTAAGTCTAAAAACTCCAGCCTATTACAATCTTTTTAATAGTTTGTTGAGTATGGCTTGCCAAATGAGGAAGCTGTGTTTCGGAGGTTGAGTGGGTTGCTACATATGCTTGTGCCAAAGGACTTTGGGACGCAAGGAGGGAATAGAGTTCTAGCTTTATAAGATCATTGGATATTAAAGATATCATAAATCTCTATTAATCCTTTTTTGATTTGACCAAGTGATTTGGATAATATCAAGAACAAATTCAAATTAAAGATAAAATTTAAATAGTTTTATAAATATCCTAAAAAATCTTATGAATCAAATCCTATCATATTCAAATTTAAACCCAAATCTTATCAATTTTACTACTAAAATTTCGTTAAAGTTTACCATGAGATCAGGATTACATATTAATATTTAAATTAAATATAAATTGAAATAGATTTCATATATTTTATTTATATCTATAAAGTATTATGAATAAAATCATATTCATAGTTTAAATCTTATATATCATAAATAATGTATAAAAAAAATTTACAACAACATCGTGAAAATTCCAATAAAACATATTGATTTCTTTATGATGTGATTTATTTAAAATAAATTTAAATTGAAGATTAAATTTCAATAAATTTCAATTAAAGCATAAAAGACAAAAGAGATAAATTTAAAATAAAAAAATAAAAGACAAAAAAAAAAAAAGTAAAGAATAGATAAGATAAAAGAGACGACCCTGGAAAACAGCGTACCTACTCATTTTTCTGTTTACATTTTTGCGATTTAAGGGCAGTTATGAAAATGAGTTTCCTTTAACTGTTCTTTTTTCAAGCGCCCAAACATCCATTCTGTAACAACTTTTATAAAAAACTAAAGCATACTGAGATTTTACCTCAAAACAAATGGACCCTTACATGATGCATTGATACCTTTAAAAAGATATTTATGCATAATTTAACCCATTTAAGAGATATTGATGGTAATAGAGTTTCTATTAAATTTTTTGATAATTAGGTAGGATTATTTGAAGGGTATATATAACAAAAAATCATTTTTCAATTATAACATATTTTCTTCATTAGACGTGGGTGCTGGTTTTGGAGAATTTTTTAAAAATAATTTATTATTATTTACAAACACATTGTTCATGTATAAAGACTTATTCATTGTTTGTGATATTAATAAATAATATTATTATTCATTTATCCATTGTAATATTAAAATTATATTATTGAATATAAACTAGTGAACCATTATTTAAGATTACGAGTTAATATAAAAAATTATATTGGTTTTAAATATAATATTTTTGTTTAAAATTATATTATTATATTAAAATATTTCAAAATTTATTATTAATTCAAAAATATTTAGTGTGAATAAGATTAAAAATATATTATACAATGATAATTGTATTACATTTGCATTAATATTACTGGATTAATATAATCAAATAATATATTTTTGGTATTTTTAGTTTTAAGTCCCTGTAAACTATAGGATTTAGCGATCGATCCCTCACTTCTTCATATTTAGGTTTTAGTCCCTACATTTAAATGATAATTGAGGAATAGGTCCCTCCCAGGGACTAAAAAATAAACTAAATAATTTAGGAATAAGTCCCTCCTAGGGACTAAAAAGGAACATATCATTTAAATGTAGGGACTAAAACCTAAATATGAACAAGTGAGGGATTGATCGCTAAATCTTATAGTTTACAGGGACTTAAAACTAAAAAACCCTATATTTTTTGTAATAAAACTTGTTATATTTTTTATATTATTAAATGCTACTTAGAGATTTCATAAGTTGTATTGTATAATAATAAAAATTATCATATCATATTAATAGCTTTTTTAATTGATGTAATACAATGTACAAGTTTTATTATTAAATTTAAATGTAAAAATTTTATTAAATTAATATGATATATTGCAATCTATAAATTTGATTACATATTGTAGAAGCCTAAATCTGTCACACCTTAGGATCCATTTAAAAGGCCATTCCGCCCCGGCCTATCGCATTCCGTCATAACACATCACCACCTCAAGTCGGACGCCCGACCAGATCTGGGTGAATGGGGGCATAGCTTCTGTCCGACTTGAATCAAACGCACGGAGTCTGCATCGTCGAGATATTATAATTTTCACGGGATATTCTCTGACATAGTGGTTGTAACAAACTATCAAAAGTTGTTATGAGACACTGATTCCCAGATCCCATGTGTCGACCGATCCAAGAGTCATGTGGAAGATTCCATCCAATGATATGCTCACACCTCTATGGAAATAAGCACCCCCGTCTCATTATAAATAGAAGGGTATCCATTTCACAAAATGGGAGGGGGGAGGGAGGAGGGGCAGAGGGAGAGACTCTTTCTTCCTAAGAAAAACAAAGAGAACCCTAGACCCAAGTTTTAAATCCCATTTTAAGGGAGATTAGGCTTCATCGTTGGAGGTTCTCACCAAAAAAGAACTACATGTGGCTTGATCCCTCAGAATAAATACGTATGCAGCCTGATTTACATCAAGTTCAGTCCAGACAAACCTCGTCAATCCCTCAACGACGGACCCTAATCGTCGTCTCTTCACGGATCTACTCAAACCAAGCCCGGACCGCTCTCGAGTCCGGCCCATTCAAGGAGGAGGACATTTTCACCTCCCACAAATGGCACCGTCTGTGGGAAGCGGGACAAAAAGTCGTTTCCCAAAACAAGATCTGGAAGAGATGACGAAGATGAGGAGCGACATCGATGGATCTAGCTTGAATGACGAGGCCACGCTAGGGGCAAGACCTCCTTCAATGTCTCTAGTCACGAATCCCAAGCAAATCCATGAGAAGATGCGCCGATGAGAATCAGTCCAGCAGAGCTCAAGAAGGCCACCACAAGGTCATTGACGAAGAAGAAGAAGTCACCTCGGAGGACGAACGGCGGCACGTCGGCGGAGGTCACCTCAGCTTCCTCTTCTTCCTCTTTCCATGGACGGAAACCTCGAAGGACGAATGGCGGCACATCGGTGGAGGTCACCTCGGCCCCTCTTTCCAGGGACGGAAACCTCAGAGGACGAATGGTGGCACGTCGGTGGAGGTCACCTCGGCTTCCTCTTCCTTCTCTTTCCACGGACGGAAACCTCAAAGGACGAACGGTGGCGCGTCGACGGAGGTCACCATGGCTCTCTCTTCTTCCTCTCTCCTCGGATGGAAATTTCAGAGAACGAATGGCGGTCCGTTGGTGGAGGTCACCACGCCTTCCTCTTCTTCTACTTTCCACGAACAGAGAGCTCGGAGATGAATGGTGGCACGTCGGTGGAGGTCTTCCCAACGGACCATCCCATCATGTCTTCCCAACAGACCACCGTTTCATGTATTCTCAATGAACCACCTCTTCAGGTCTTCTCAACGGATGGTACACCAAAAGCCACACCCATCTGTTATGGACGAGGTCGCGCACACAAATAAGCCGTACTCGTTCATCTTGGAATAAGAGGTGCGCACCCCAAAAGCCGTACTCATTTGTTATGGACGAGGTCGCGCACACAAATAAGTCGTACTCATTCATCTCACAATAAGAGGTGCGCACCCCAAAATCCGTACTCATATGTTATGGATGAGGTCACGCACACAAATAAGCCGTACTCGTCCATCTCGGAATAAGAGGTGTGCACCCCAAAAGCCGCACCCATTTGTTACGGACTCGAGGTCGCGCATACAAATAAGCCATACTCGTCCATCTTAGAATAAGAGGTGCGCACCCCAAAAGCCGCACTCATCTGTTATGGACTCGAGGTCGCGCATACAAATATGCCGTACTCATCCATCTCAGAATAAGAGGTGCGCACCCCAAAAGACGCACCCATCTGTTATGGACTCGAGGTCGCGCATACAAATAAGCCGTACTCGTCCATCTCGGAATAAGAGGTGCGCACCCCAAAAGCCGCACCATCTGTTATGGACTTGAGGTTGCGCATACAAATAAGCCGTACTCATCCATATCGGATTGGGGGCAGACTAGGTCTTCCATTCTGGTCTTCCCAGAAAATCAAGTCTTCCCTTCAGGTTTTCCATTCTGGTCTTCCCAGAAAATCAAGTCTTCCCTGCAAGTCTTCCACTCAGGTCTACCCTGCCATTCACCTTTTCAGGTCTACCCTACCAGTTCACCTTTTCAGGTCTACCCTGACAGTTAATCTTTCCAGGTCTACCCTAGCAGTTCACCTTTTCAGGTGTACCCTGGCAGTTCACCTTTTCAGGTCTATCCTGCCGTTCACCTTTTCAGGTCTATCCTGCCATTCACCTTCTCAGGTCTAACCTTGCAGTTCGCCATTTCAGGTCTACCCTGCCGTTCATCTTTTCAGATCTACCCTACCGTTCACCTTTCAGGTCTACCCTGCCGTTCTCCTTTTCAGGTCTACCCTGTCAGTTCACCTTTTCAGGTCTACCCTGGCAGTTAATCTTTTCAGGTCTACCCTAGCAGTTCACCTTTTCAGGTGTACCGTAGCAGTTCACCTTTTCAGGTGTACCATAGCAGTTCACCTTTTCAGGTCTACCCTGCCATTTACCTTCTCTGGTCTAACCTTGCAGTTCGCCTTTTCAGGTCTACCCTGCCGTTCACCTTTTCAGGTCTACCCTGCCGTTCACCTTTTCACGTCTACCCTGCCGTTCACCTTTTCATGTCTACCTTGCCGATCACCTTTTCTGATCTACCCTGCCTTTCATTTTATTAGGTCTACCCTCGCAGTTCACCTTTTCAGGTCTACCCTGCCGTTCACCTTTTCATGTCTACCCTGGTAGTTCACCTTTTTAGGTCTACCCTGGCAGTTCACATTTTCAGGTCTACCCTGTCGTTCACCTTTTCACGTCTACCCAGTCATTCACCTTTTTAGGTCTACCTTTTTAGGATTCCAGGGTTTGTGTGATCGCAAGCAGGAAAAGGTCGGGTTGGATTTGATCGCCTACGTGGGGGAGTTTTGGGGTCTCTGCTCTGAGACACGGATATACCGTACACAGAGGTAAAAAACAGGTATCCTATTCTGCTTCCGGGGTTTGACTAAAGGAGTCTCGGGACATAAGGGTGCAGAATGGGGTGTGGATGGGGGGCGGCTAGTGTGATCTAGCCGTCGGGTATGGGACGGCTACTAGGGTTTACCCGTCCGGGGTCTGGTCTGGTTTGGGCAGAACTTCGGTAGGAAATGGGTTTGGTCTTGGACAGAGGCTAAGCTAGGTTTAGCCCAGGTTTCTGGAGGGTGGAATGAGAAGGTGTTTTTGTGTAGGGAATGGATTTTTCTCTCACAAAAAAGGGGCTCTCTTTCTCTCTCTCTTGGGGTTTCTAGTGGGGGAAGGGAATGGATATCAAGTAGGTTGGGATTTGGTGGATGTGAATTGATGGCGTATGGATTTAGGCTTGGGACCCCCTCTATTTATAGTAAAAGAGAGGCAGGGAATATCCAGGGGGTAATGCAGTGGCTTGGCTAATAGTGTATGTGATTAGACCCCTCATTAATTCTCTGGTTCTTCTGTCAGGACCAGGTGAAGGGCAGCTAGTTCTAACTAGCCGCCCCTATCATGACCTGTCAAACATCCCATCTCTGACAAGCGGTGGCTTGATTTGGTTACTTGGGTTGATCCAGCCAAGATAGGGCGGCTAAAGGTCATGACCCGCCGTAATGATCATCATTTAATGCTTCTTTATGTCCCATCCAGGGAAGCAGTTCAAGGTCGGCCAGGGGGGCGGCTAGTGCTAACTAGCCGCCTGGTATGGGGCGGATAATTAGGTCTAGCCGCTCCTTTCCATGGACTCAAGATTTTTGGGTTTTAGAGTTTTTCTTAGGTGGGGTTCTGGTTTGGGCCAGGGTCTGGTTTAGGGTTAGGGTTAGGGTTTAGGAAAGGGCTGTGGTTTAGTTTTAGGTTTCCGGTTTAGGTTAGGGCTGGGGTTAGGGTTTCTGGTTTAAGTTAGGGCTAGGGTTAGGGTTTCCAGTTTCCTAAACTTTGGTTCTCTACTAGATGTCCAAATGTGGGATATTTCCAGGTGTTACTTGAAGTATTTCTGTCTTTCTGGATGGTCAAAATTGGGGTATCTACACCTAGCAGTTCACCTTTTTAGGTCTACCCCGACAGTTCACCTTTTTAGGTCTACCCTGTCGTTCATCTTTTCACGTCTACCCTGCCATTCACCTTTTCAGGTCTATCCTGGCAGTTCACCTTTTTAGGTCTATCTTGGCAGTTCACCTTTTCAGGTTTACCCTGCCGTTCACCTTTTCAGGTCTACCCTGCCATTCTACTTTTAAGATCTACCTTGCCGATCACATTTTCAGGTCTACCCTGCCTATCACCTTTTTAGATCTTCATCGCAGGTCACTTTTTCTGGTCTTCCCTGCGGGTCACCTATTCAGGTCACCTTCTTGGGTCATCTATGACGGTCACCTATTCAAGTTTTCCATGTTGGTCACCTTTTCAGCTCTATCCTGCCGTTCACCTTTTCAGGTCTACCCTGGCAGTTCACCTTTTCAGGTCTACCCTACCGTTCACCTTTTCAGGTCTACCCTGCCATTCAGCTTTTCACATCTACCCTGCCGTTCACTTTTTCACGTCTACCCTGCCGTTCAACTTTTCACGTCTACCCTGCCGATCACCTTTTCTGGTCTACCCTGCCTTTCACCTTTTTAGGTTTACCCTGGCAGTTCATTTTTGTAGGTCTACTCTACCGTTCACCTTTCCAAGTCTACCCTTGTGTCGGTGTGTCGGATTCTCCGATTTGTGTAGGGAAGGATCCGGCGGTGCGTGGGTGCGTGCGTGTGTGGGGGTTCTTTGGGGATTCGGATCAGATGCGTGCCTTGGCGGGCTCAGTCGGATCGTCATCTCGGAAGGGTGAGGTGTCGTTCCTGGTTGAGGCGCCCGACAACGGCTCAAGAGGATTCCAGGGTTTGTGTGATCGCCACCTACTTTTTCTAAAAGCAGGAAAAGGTTACTAGGGTTTAGCCGTCCGGGGCCTGGTCTAGTTTGGGCAGAACTTCGGTAGGAAATGGGTTTGGTCTTGGACAGAGGCTAAGCTAGGTTTAGCCCGGGTTTCTGGAGGGTGGAATGAGAGGGTGTTTTTGTTTAGGGAATGGATTTTTCTCTCACAAAAAAGGGCTCTCTTTATCTCTCTCTTGGGGTTTTTAGTGGGGGAAGGGAATGGATATCAAGTAGGTTGGGATTTGGTGGATGTGAATTGATGGCTTATGGATTTAGGCTTGGGACCCCCTCTATTTATAGTAAAAGAGAGGCAGGGGAATATCCAGGGGGTAATGGAGTGGCTTGGCTAATAGTGTATGTGATTAGACCCCTCATTAATTCTCTGGTTCTTCTGTCAAGACCAGGTGAAGGGCGGCTAGTTCTAACTAGCCGCCCAGGATGGGGGCGGCTACTTCCTGGTATCCGCCCCTATCATGACCTGCCAAATGTCCCATCTCTGACAAGCGGTGGCTTGGGTCGGTTACTTGGGTTGATCCGGCCAAGATAGGGCAGCTAAAGGTTATGACCCGCCGTAATGATCAACATTTAATGCTGCTTTATGTCCCATCCAGGGAAGCGGTTCAAGGTCGGCCAGGGGGGCGGCTAGTGCTAACTAGCTGCCTGGTATGGGGCGGCTAGTTAGGTCTAGCCGCCCCTTGCCTGGGACTCAGGGTTTTTGGGGTTTAGAGTTTTTCTTAGGTGGGGTTCTGGTTTGGGCCAGGGTCTGGTTTAGGGTTTAGGTAAGGGCTATGGTTTAGTTTTAGGTTTCCGGTTTAGGTTAGGGCTATGGTTAGGGTTTCCGTTTTCCTGAACTTTGGTTCTCGACTAGATGTCCAAATGTGGGATATTTCCGGGTGTTACTTGAAGTATATTTCTGTCTTTCTGGATGGTCAAAATTGGGGTATCTACAATTGTCCCTCATCGGGCGGAGTCTTTGTGCGAAGCAGGAAAGACTTCGACCGATGATAAGGAAAGAGACCCCTATTTTGGCCGGCCCGACCTTCAAGAAGTTATGCCAACACGAACAGTACTATTCGGGGAGTTGATTTAGACCGTCAGAGGCTAGGTCTTGACTTAGAATTTTTAACCGAAAGGATGATCCAGGTGGAAGGCGGGGAAAAGTAAATGGTGAGTGATCCAACCCACGGTCGGGGTTCTTAGCTGTCGTGCGCGGAGCAGCCCAGCGTCAGTTTCCTCGTGCCTACCGTTCCCGTGCCTGGGAAAACTCAGCAAGGAGGGGATATCACCAACAGAAAGCAAGTAAAAGTTGATTTGGTGAATTGGATCATCCAAAGGATAAGAACTCTGGAAAAGAACCAGAATTGAAGAAATTCAAATTTTGAATGGTACTGAAAGTGCGGCAAAACTTCAGAAAAGTCGTGTTTGATCAAGTAGTGTCTGGAAATAAGCCAATACATGGCTGTTTGGTATGGAGAACCTTGGAATTTAGGGCTGAAAGGATATTGGAAAAGGGTTTTAAATGAAAACAGAAAAACTGGGAGGGGCAGCTAGTGCTAACTTCTTCGGCCGGGTCCTTTTCTCTACGGCTTCTGATAAGGTTTCCTCTCACTCTCTTTTGCTGATGAGGGATCTGGAGGGCATGGGACGCTATGCCTGGGGAGCGGCGATGCTCGCCCATCTCTTCGTGGAGCTCTCGAAGAAAGTTAAGAGGGCCGGGGGAAAGAACCTTGGCGGCTTAGCGCCATTTCTTCAGGTATGTGTGTAAGTGGTAAATGTCTTTTCTTGGTTTAGCTTACTATAATCAAGATAATTTTCCTCTTGCTTTGCTAGATCTTCGGATACGAGTACTTCGCCATCGATCGCCCGACTCTGGCGCCGTTTGATCATGCCCTCCCGTGGGCCATGAGATGGGAACCCCGGGGATCTTCTCGCTTGTACCGCCTCGTCCAATTCTGAGAGGCCTTTCGCGTCTTGTCGGAGGAAGAGGTATAAGTTTTTCTTCGAATTTCCTTGGCTTGTATTTGATTTTCTTTTGATTAAGCGCTCTTCCTATCTTTTGATGCTTTTAGATGACATGGAGACCTTATTCGGAGGAGGTTCCCGAAGCCCTGGCGTGAGACGTCTGGTTGATCTACTTTAATGAGGTCGTGTTTCATGCGATCAGCCAGGTCGTCTGCCAGCTTGGGTATCATCAGTGGGTGCCCGATCCTCTGCCGTGGCACCCCTCGATTCCGGTGGCTGGGATTCCTCCTGAGGAATTACGCTACATATGTTGCGGGATGGATGGGCCGAGGCGTCTTGGTGGAGCGTCATCCTGAGGTGACTTCGAGTGATGAATACTTGGTTTGGTATCGTCAGGAGTATGCGGGTATCCTCGGGATGATGGAGGAGGAGATCCCAGACGCTTACGTAAGTTGAAAAACCCTTCTCTTCTTCCTCGTTCTTCTTTGCTTGAATATTTTCTGAATAGTGTTTCTCTTGTGCAAGTTGAGTTGAATGAGATGGAGAAGAAACTTAAGACCGCCAATGAGCACCTTCAAGCGCGGGCCAGGCAGATAAAGGCGTTGCGGGTATAACAGAGACGCTTGCAGGACCAGGTCCGGGTCCTCAAGGCTCAGGTGGATGCTCTGTCGAGAGTGAGAGCAGATGATGCTTCTACTTCTTCCGCCCCTCCTCCTTCCATGGTTTCCGAGCGAGAGTTCGAGCTGACGAGGGAGCTAGATGCGGCCCGGAGCGAACTGACGGCCACATGGATGGAGCTAGGCCAGGCTGTAGATACCCCAATTTTGACCGTCCAGAGAGACAGAAATACTTCAAGTAACACACGGAAATATCCCCCAATTGGACATCCAATAGAGAACCAAAGGTTCGGTAAACCGGAAACCCTAACCCTAGCCTTGACCTAAACCTAAACCGGAAACCCTAACCCTAGCCATGACCTAAACCTAAACCGGAAACCCTAACCCTAGCCATGACCTAAACCTAAACCGGAAACCCTAACCCCAGCCCTAAACTAAACCTAGCCAGAAACCCTAACCGGAAACCCTAAAACTAAACCTAAACCTGACCTAGCATTGACCTAGACCTAAAACCAGAAACCCTAACCCTAACCCTAAAGAGCCAAAAACCTGTGTCCCTGGCAAGGGGCGGCTAGATCTAACTAGCCGCCCCATACCAGGCGGCTAGTTTGAACTAGCCGCCCCCCTAACCGCCCCCTGGCCGACTTTGGACCAGTCCCCTGGATGGGACATAAAGTAGCAATAAATGATGATCATTGCGGCGGGTCATGACCTTTAGCCGCCCTCTCTTGGCCGGATCAAATCAAGTAACCGACCCAAGCCACCGCTTGTCAGAGATGGGACGTTTGGCAGGTCATGATGGGGGCGGCTACCAGGAAGTAGCCGCCCCATCCTGGGCGGCTAGTTAGCACTAGACGCCCTTCACCTGGTCTCTGACAGAAAAACCAGAGAATTAATGAGAGGTCCAATTGAAGCCAACCCACTCCATTACCCTCGGATATTTTCCTACCTCTCTTTTACTATAAATAGAGGGGTCCCAAGCCCAAATACAAATAAAAAAAATCAACAAATCCACAAAACACCACCAATCCACCATCCCCACTTGTTCAAACCCTTCCACCACTAGGAATCCCAAGAGAGAGAGAGAGAGAGAGAGAGAGAGCCCCTTTTGAGAGAGAAACACCCATTCCCTACATAAAATACCCTCTCATCCCACCCTCCAGAAACCCAGGCTAAACCTAGCTTAGCCTCTGCCCAAGACCCCACCCGTTTCCTACCAAAGTCCTGCCCAAATTCCCCCAGACCCTGGACGGCTAACCCTACCCAGCCGCCCCAATCCAGACGGCTCAAACCCACTAGCCGCCCCATACCTACACCCCACCCGCACTCGTTTGTCCCAAGACTCCTTAGTCAAGCCCCGGAAGCAGAATAGGATTACCTGTTTTTCACCTCTGTGTACGGTATATCCGTGTCTCAGAGCGGAGACCCCACAAACTCCCCACGTAGGCGATCAAATCCGACCCAAACCCTTTCCTGTTTTTAGAAAAAGCAGGTGGCGATCACAAAACCCCTTGAATCCTCTTGGGCCGCTGTCGGGCGCCTCAACCAGGAACGACACCCTCACCCCTTCCGAGAAGACGATCCGACCGAGCCCGCCAGGGCACGCATCCGATCCGAATCCCCGAAGAACCCCCACACACGTGGATTTTTCAACACCAACAAATCTGGCGATCACGGTGGGACCTCCCTCGTGAAAAACAACAAAAGGTAACCCTCTTCTGCCCCCTTTTACAAGCTTGACTAGAATGCTATCAACCCTCTAGAAAGGTTAGAGTTTCTCACTCCTTGAATTAAATCCTCTTCTACTGTGCATTATAGCATCCTTTATTGCTTTGTAAGCCGCACACAGCTGCGCAATCCCTTACTGCTTTCGTAAGTCGCACACAGCTGCGCAATCCTTTACTGCTTTCGTAAGTCGCACACAGCTGCGCAATCGTTTACTGCTTTATTTACTGCTTTCAATCTGCATTCATCCCCACTCTACGTCATGGAATCCCACATAGAAGAGGAGATATTAGAGGAAAGGAATCACCAAGAGGGTCAGGCCACACAGTTCCTGACCCATCTAGAGGAAAGGATGGCTAGTCTAGGGTATCAAACGGTAGAGGACATGTTTCATGACCTCGCTGACTACCGTCATGCCAAGCCCTCGAGACAGGAAACCCTTTCGAAACCCCTAAATCCACTACCAAAGCCCCATCCACACCCAGCTGCTCGGTCAATCCGAGCATTTTTTCATTCACCCCCCTTTCCCCCTCGAATCCAAAATTCCCAGTTGTTTCCACCCCAGGCCCTTACCAGGCCACCTCCAACCCGGGACTGGCAAACAGCCCTCCCAGGGGGGAAACGCTGGATGAAACCATCCGGAGAATCCTCTCCGAGACTGGTCCCTCGGCCCCCAAGCACATGTCTCTACATAACCTGAGACAAATCCCGTCAGTCCACCTACCGGAGGGATTCAAAATCCCCAAATTCCGCGGGTACAACGGTCGTGGAGACCCAGACATTCATTTAACTGCCTTTTATCTAGACGCACGCCCGTTTCTAGATAATCAACCTCTACTAGTCTTCCTCTTCCAGAAATCATTGGAAGGAGAAGCACTACAATGGTTCTCCACCCTCCCTGTAGATCACTTGTCGAATTTCTCGGCTGTAAGCTGTAGATACCCCAATTTTGACCATCCAGAGAGACAGAAATACTTCAAGTAACACATGGAGATATCCCACATTTGGACATCCAGTAGAGAACCAAAGTTCGGGAAACCGGAAGCCTTGACTTAAAGCCGGAAACCCCAAAGCGGAAGCCTTGACCTAAAACCGGAAACCTTGGCCCAAAGCCAAACCCTAAACCCTAGCCCAAACCCTAACCCTAGCCTTGACCTAAACCTAAACCGGAAACCCTAACCCTAGCCTTGACCTAAACCTAAACCGGAAACCCTAACCCTAGCCATGACCTAAACCTAAACCGGAAACCTTAACCCTAAGCCAAACCCTAAACCCTAGCCCAAACCCTAACCCTAAGCCAGTCCCTAACTCTAAGCCAAACCCTAAACATACCCTAAAACCCAAAACCCTAAAAAACCCAAGTCCCTGGAAAGGGGCGGCTAGACCTAACTAGCCGCCCCATACCAGACGGCTAGTTTGCACTATCCGCCCCCCTAACCGCCCCCTGGCTGACTTTGGACCAGTCCCCTGGATGGGACATAAAGCAGCAATAAATGCTGATCATTGCGGCGGGTCATGACCTTTAGCCGCCCTCTCTTGGCCGGATCAATCCAAGTAACCGACCCAAGCCACCGCTTGTCAGAGATGGGACGTTTGGCAGGTCATGATAGGGGCGGCTACCAGGAAGTAGCCACCCCATCCCGGGCGGCTAGTTAGCACTAGCCGCCCTTCACCTGGTCTCTGACAGAAGAACCAGAGAATTAATGAGAGGTCCAATCGAAGCCACCCACTCCATTACCCCCTGGATCTTCCCCTGCCTCTCTTTTACTATAAATAGAGGAGGTCCCAAGCCTTACAACAACATCCAAAAAACATCAACAAAACCACAAAAACACCACCATTCCACCATCCCTACTTGTTTAAACCCTTTCCCCACTAGAAATCCCAAGAGAGAGAGAGAGAGCCCCTTTTGTGAGAGAAACACCCATTCCCTACATAAAATACCCTCTCATCCCACCCTCCATAAACCCAGGCTAAACCTAGCTTAGCCTCTGCCCAAGACCCCACCCTTTTCCTACCAAAGCCCTGCCCAAATTCCCCCAGACCCTGGACGGCTAACCCTACCTAGCCGCCCCAATCCGGACGGCTCAAACCCACTAGCCGCCCCACACTCACACCCCACCCGCACTCCCTTTGTCCCAAGACTCCTTTAGTCAAGCCCCGGAAGCAGAATAGGATTACCTGTTTTTCACCTCTGTGTACGGTATATCCGTGTCTCAGAGCGGAGACCCCACAAACTCCCCACGTAGGCGATCAAATCCGACCCAAACCCTTTCCTGTTTTTAGAAAAAGCAGGTGGCGATCACAAAACCCCTTGAATCCTCTTGAGCCGCTGTCGGGCGCCTCAACCAGGAACGACACCCTCACCCCTTCCGGAAGACGATCCGACCGAGCCCGCCAGGGCACGCATCCGATCCGAATCCCCGAAGAACCCCCACACACGCCGATTTTTCAACACCAACAAAATCTGGTGATCACGGTGCGACCTCCCTCGTGAAAAACAACAAAAGGTAACCCTCTTCTGCCCCCTTTTACAAGCTTGACTAAAATGCTATCAACCCTCTAGGAAGGTTAGAGTTTCTCACTCCTTGAATTAAATCCTCTTCTACTGTGCATTATAACATCCTTTATTGCTTTGTAAGCCGCACACAGCTGCGCAATCCTTTACTGCTTTCGTAAGTCGCACACAGCTGCGCAATCCTTTACTGCTTTCGTAAGTCGCACACAGCTGCGCAATCCTTTACTGCTTTATTTACTGCTTTCAATCTGCATTCATCCCCCACTCTACGTCATGGAATCCCACATAGAAGAGGAGATATTAGAGGAAAGGAATCACCAAGAGGGTCAGGCCACACAGTTCCTGACCCATCTAGAGGAAAGGATGGCTAGTCTAGGGTATCAAACGGTAGAGGACATGTTTCATGACCTCGCTGACTACCGTCATACCAAGACCTCGAGACAGGAAACCCCTGTCGAAACCCCTAAATCCTTCCCAAAACCCCATTCACACCCAGTCACTCGGTCAACCCGAGCGTCTTTTCGTTCACCCCCCTTTCCCCCGCGAATCCAATGTTCCCAGCCGTTTCCACCCCAGGCCCCTACCAGACCACCCCAAACCCGGGACCGCTAGGCAGCCCTCCCCGGGGAGAAACACTGGACGATACCATCCGGAGAATTCTCTCCGAGACTGGTCCCTCGGCCCCCAAACACATGTCTCTACATAACCTGAGACAAATCCCGTCAGTCCACCTACCGGAGGGATTCAAAATCCCCAAATTCCGCCGGTACAACGGTCGTGGAGACCCAGACATTCATTTAACTGCCTTTTATCTAGACGCACGCCCGTTTCTAGATAATCAACCTCTACTAGTCTTCCTCTTCCAGAAATCATTGGAAGGAGAAGCACTACAATGGTTCTCCACCCTCCCTGTAGATCACTTGTCGAATTTCTCGGCTGTAAGCGAGAAATTCTTGGGCCGCTACGGTTACCAGAGGATTAGGACCCCCTCTATTTCAGATTTAACCGTAGAGAGAATGAGGCCTAGGGAGGAATTCGAACAATACGTGTCTCGGTGGCGCACCCTTGTCCACCGAACCGGTCTGCAACTCACAGAATGTCAAGAAATTGACATGATGTTACAGAGCCTGAGTCCAGAGCTCCGTACGAGCCTTTCGTACGGAGACTGCACTACGTATCAACTTCTGATTGACCGCCACAACAGGATTTCCCGTTGTGCAGCCCCAGCAGTCCAAACCCAGTCCCCACCTATCAGCCATAGGGTTGGACAACCGCCTCGTAAGGCACAAACCCCCACGGTAGAGGGGATCATTAGCCAAGTATCGGCACTCTACCCGAACGGAGCGCGAGTTCCTGACCGAGGAACAGCTCCGAGACAGTACACGCCCGGTTCATCCGGATATGCACCGCCTCGGCAAGCGAATCAACATTTTACCCCTCGATCAGTACCCGTCCCCGTGCCAATACGACAAAACCTCACAACCCATGATTCCCCAATTCAGGCCCCCTCAATCCATAACCAGGACCAAAACAGGAGATCCTCTTATCCTATCCCCCCAAGAACGCAAGGTATAACCCTTAGAGAACCCACGTACGGCCCCCATGATAAGGCTACACCTTCCCCTTCCTACGGCCCAAGATGGTCAAACAGAAGAGATAGCTGTTCCCCCCTCCCGGAAACCCTAGGGAACATCCTCAGAGCCTTATTAAAGGTCAATAGCATTTCCTTACCCGCGGCTAGACCTTCACCTATCGGTGCTGACCCAACCCGTTTTTGTCAGTATCACCGGCATCACGGCCACACCATCGAGCAATGCTCCTTGTTTAGAGACATTGTCTACACCCTTGACGAAGAAGACGCTTAGACTGGGCCACCATTAGGGGACTCAACAACAACCCAGTTACGAGATCACTAGAAGTCAAGAAGGTCCCAGAAACCCATAACCCCGTAGAAACCACAATCCAAAACCCAAGGCCAGCTACGAAGGCTCCCTTGGAAGAACCAGAAAACCTGAGCTATGAAAGCGTCTACACCATAAAGTCGCTGACCATGAAGAGTCACCCAGAATCGTTCCAGGTGGCATAATCTTACCAGCCTCTTCCCCCATCCTACCAACCCCCTCCCCTATTCTCCCCAAACCCACAAGACTCTTTCCCCCAAAAAAGACCAACCAATATCCCCCTTACAAATCAACAGAAGCCTGCGCCCAATAACACAAAGCCCCGAACCACCATTGACGCACTAAACCATCATACTACTAGAGCAGGCAGAATCTTCAACACTGTACCCTCTTATAGACACCCCTGCCTGAAACCGAAACTGAGGAGCCCCGCGCCGGGGATAGGATCGACATCCTAGACCAACTCCGAAAAATCCCCGCGAAATTTCCATTTTGGAGCTAATCGAAACCTCAGAACACCACCAGCAGGCTCTAAGAACGTTCCTAGAAAGAACTCAAGTCGACCCGCAAATCTCTACCCTAGGCATACCAATAGCTCTAGCCACCGCAGGACTAGGGCCCGTCATCACCTTTAGACCTAAGGAAGAAGTTCATGATAAAGTCGTCAACACCTCAACCCTATGTATAACAATCAACCTCGAAGGACACTCGGTGGATAAAGTTCTAATTGACACCGGGGCAGGAGTAAACCTCATGTCATTACAAACCTTCGAGCACATCGATGGGCGCATAACCACACTCTTTGAAACGGACACCCGTATATTTGCCTATGACAAAACGGCTCGTCCAGTTCTAGGCTTCAAGGACTTCCGATTAAAAGTGGGGCCGCTGGAAACTAGCACTAAAGCTTATGTCCTAGAAATGGATTCAGATTATAATATGATCCTAGGACGTAAATGGCTAGCGTCCATAAAGGGGGTCTCCTCTCCCCTGCACCAGTGCTTGAAATTTCCCTTGGGAGGTCGGATAATCAAAATACAAGGGGATGCGATCAGAGAACCTAAGCCAAGGTTCGCCGATAATGAAACCACCGCCATAAAAACCAGTAGCTCAAAACCCATGGAAACCACCATCCACATCTTAGATTTCCCGGCCAATTGGCTAAATCCCCGGAACACTCCCCCCGTTACCTCAAAGACAAGCCACCCTAGGTTTGAAAATCCTGGCTGGCATATAATGGGGACCATGGGTTACCTTCCTGGGGAAACTCTGGGACACAAAAATGGGATCCTGGACCCCATCGACCTCCCAGCATGGCTAGACAAGAGGGGGATCGGCTCACCCAAACACAAATCTAAATTAGAGGGAAAATATAATTGGAAGTTGTACGAACATTTCGTAAGGGAAATAATCATAGAACCCGCCGAAGAAACCATATGCCCCCGCCCCCTAGACCCTACCCGGGAAAGCGAGCTAGACTATCTCTCTGGCTCCCTAGAATGGCTGTTCCCACTCCCTGATAAACACCTGAATCCACACTCGCCACCAGACGACAAAACTCCAGCTGACCCAGCCTCCTTTTCTCGCAGTGCTCAAGCATCGCAACAAAGGAGCGCCAGCTGCTGGAGGAAAGTCGGCTGAAGCACTTCCACCAATCCAGTAGGTTGTAAATAATAAGTGTCTTTTCTGTTAAAAAAAAAAACAAAAAAAAAACAAAAAAAAAAAATGGAAACCAGAACCCTAGGATCCCTGTTCGACAAAGATGACTTCACTCCAGCATGGCACCCCTTTAGTGACGACTCTGATCTCCTAAACGAACTACAGCGTCTCGCCAGTCAAGCCAAAAACCCCAACCCTAGTACCTCGTCCAAAACGGTAAAACCCACTAGGAGCCAAGTACCTGACCAGATCATTAGCAACTTGGAAGGATATAGCAGGGCCATACTAGGTTTAGAGAGATTTGAATCAATAGCGGTTGTAGAAGAACCAGACCTAGATAACATAGAAAACCCAGATGACGGTCTAGGAGTCTTCGAAATCTGTGATGAGGACGATAAAGAAAGAGAAGACCTGTCTAAGGAATTCAAGCAGAGCCTTCAAAGGTTCGATGAAAAGACAGAGGAAGCAGATGAGAAGATAGAAGAGCTAAACCTAGGGACAAAGACTGACCCCAAAATCATTTCGATTAGCGCAGAACTAAATCACGATGAACGAGAGAGACTAATTAAAATATTACACGAGTACAAAGATGTCTTTGCATGGTCTTACAAAGACATGCCTGGGCTCGATACCTCGTTAGTCGAACATCAGTTAATCTTAGAACCAAACGCAAAACCAGTCAAACAAAAGCTGAGGCGCCTCCATCCCGAAGTGGCTCTAAAAATCAAGGATGAGGTGGACAAACTCCACCAGGCTAAATTTATCCGGGTGGTCTTATACCCAAAGTGGATAGCAAATATCGTTCCAGTGTCAAAAAAAGATGGAAAGATCCGAATATGCATCGACTTCAGGGACCTCAACCGAGCGTGCCCGAAAGATGACTTCCCACTCCCACACATCGACCTCCTTGTCGACAACACTGCAGGATATGAGATGCTCTCGTTCATGGATGGCTTTTCTGGATACAACCAGATCCGGCTGGCAGAAAAAGACCAAGAAAAGACCTCCTTCACCACACCCTGGGGAACCTACTGCTACATAGTGATGCCTTTCGGGCTCAAAAATGCAGGGGCAACCTATCAAAGGGCAATGACCTCAATATTCCATGATATGATGCACAAGCTAGTAGAAGTATATGTGGATGACATCTTGGTTAAATCTAGAACTCGAATAGGACACGCAGAAATACTTAGGCAAGTACTGCAGAGATGCAGGGAATATTCACTTAAAATGAACCCAAAGAAATGTCGTTTCGGTGTCTCCTCGGGAAAACTTTTGGGATTCATGGTAAGTAAACGGGGGATAGAAATAGACCCGACCAAGGCAAAAGCCATCGCCCAAATGCCCCCACCCAAGAACCTAAAAGAACTAAGAGGGCTTATAGGAAGGTTGCAGTTTATTAGGAGATTTATTTCTCAACATGCTGAACGATGTCGCCCCTTTTACAAACTACTAAAAGGGGGAGTCCGGTTTAATTGGGATAGTGAATGCCAAAAGGCCTTTGATAATTTAAAAGAGTACCTTCTTAAACCCCAGTACTTTCGGCCCCGGTACCCGGGCGCCCCCTACTCCTCTATATAGCTGCAACTAAAGAAGCCATTGGTGCGGTACTTGCACAACACGACGACATGGGAAGAAAGGAAAAGGCCATTTACTACTTGAGTAAAACCCTGATTGAATACGAAAAAGCCTACCCTCCTACAGAAAAAACTTGTCTAGCATTAGTATGGGCTTCCCAAAAATTACGACATTACTTTCTCGCCCACAAAGTCAAATACTTTGCCAAAATAGACCCAGTAAGGTTCTTATTCGAGAAAGCCATATTGACGGGACGCTTAGCCCGATGGCAAGTACAGTTAAACGAGTTTGACGTCACGTACGCCACTCAAAAATCCGTCAAAGGACAAGCCATCGCTGATCACCTCGCTCAACTACCCCTCCCCGATTACGAACCAGTAAAAACGGACTTCCCGGACGAAGAAATATTTGCGCTTATTGAAGAGAAAAGTAGAGAGACATGGACGCTATACTTCGACGGAGCAGTCAACCAAAAGGGAAAGGGAATAGGGATAGCACTAATCTCTCCCGAAGGCGTCATTATCCCACAAGCGTTTCAGCTTACGTTCAGAGCCACCAACAATATTGCTGAATACGAGGCCCTGATAGCAGGTTTGAAGGCAGCCCTAGCCTTAGGAGCTAAAAATTTAGACATCATTGGAGACTCCCTCTTAGTAATCCGCCAAACTCTTAAAAAATATCAGACTAGAGACCCAAAGCTGAAGCCATACAGAGAACTAGCCATAGTCCTGTTAAAACAATTCCGTGAGGTTACTCACATTTTCACACCCCGGACTGGCAATATTCTTGCAGATTCTCTAGCCTCCCTAGCCTCATCACTCGCCTTCCCCTTATCTAGGACATCTGAAACAGTCACTATTCAGAGACTGGAAACACCTGCCACCGAACTCAGTGACCCTAAAACTCAAAGTCTCCTAAAAACGAACCAGGCCAACAAAAATGCTGGTACCGCGGAAATCCTAACTATTGAACTGGGAAATATAGACGACGGAAACCCATGGTACTTTGATATTAAAAACTACCTTAGAGACGCTTCATTCCCAAGCTATGCTACCAACGACGACCAGAAAATAGTTAAAAGGATAGCAGTCAAGAACTACTCAGATGCCTGGATGACGAAGAAGCATATACCATTGTAGAAGAAGCTCACTCCGGAGTATGCGGAGGGCACGTCAACGCCCAGATGCTAGCAAAGAAGGTACTAAGAATGGGCTACTATTGGCCCACGCTCGAAGGAGACTGTAACAAATACGTTAAGCGTTGTATCTAATGTCAAACCCATGCCAACAAAATACACGCACCAGCATCTTCTTTACATCCCATGACTTCACCATGGCCCTTCTCCATGTGGGCATTAGACATAATAGGGCCATTCCGGGATACTATAGAAAACATCACCCAAAAAGCCTTCATCCTCACCGCCACGGAATATTTTACCAAATGGGCTGAGGCCGAGTCCTATGAAGTAATTAAAAGCTCTACCCTATCTCGTTTTGTCCACACTCACATCCTGGCACGGTTCGGCACCCCCAAAGTAATCATAACTGACAATGGCCCCCAGTTCATCTCCCAAGAATTCCAAGACCTATGCAATAAACATCATATAGAACTTCATCATTCCACGCCATACTACCCACAGGGGAACGGACAAGCAGAGGCCACCAACAAAACCTTACTCAAAATTATAAAGAAAATGGTAGAAACCCACAAGGCTACCGATTGGCCTGATAAACTGGTAGACGCCCTCTGGGCATACCGAACCTCCATTAGAACGCCCACTGGTCAAACCCCCTATTCACTCACATTTGGGACCGAAGCAGTAATACCTTACGAAATCCTCGTCCCATCCTTGAGAATAGTACTAGAAGAAGATCTCCAAATTGAGGAAAAAAGGGAGGCACTCCTACTACGCCTCGAACTACTGGATGAGAAGAGATTAAGAGCGGCAGACCATGCCCAGGCCTACCAAAGAAGGGTGGCAAGGGCATTTGAAAAGAAGGTGATAAAAAGAAAATTCGAAATCGGGGAATTAGTACTTAAGCAAATCATGCCATCAAGACAGCCTCACCCGAGAGGAAAGCTGCAACCCACATGGGAGGGACCCTATGTGATCACCCATGCATTCCGGGAATGCCTACCGCCTGGTAGATGCCGAAGGAGTCGAGGTTCCAGGTTCATGGAATGCACTTTATCTGAAGAAATTTCATGCATGAAAAGCTTTCAATACTTAAGAAAACTATTATTCTTCCTTCCTGCGATTTCCAGCGTTTAGTATTTGATGATAGAATTGTAAGACTCTCAAAGATAAACTCGTATCTATTTGAACACGTTTCCGCCAAATCATGTCATTCCCTTCACACACGTATAACTGGACTAGATTTGCCTGATAGAAGAAAAATTGCCTACCCCGTAGACTGGGACAATTTAAAAACTCCCCAAAGCAAAATGTCCCTTATTTCCGCCCCGCTCGTATTAACCCTAGGTCAAAATGAGGAATTACCCGGACCTAGCATATGTCCCAAAAACTGGCTCTGGCACTATATAAACACTTCTAGAGGGGAAGCATGAAAAGAATCGGGGTAAAAAACAGAAGACCCCCCCCCCCTCAAAAAAAAAAAAAACAAAAAGAGAAAATCAGGCAAGGAGAGGCCAAACACCCAAGTGAACGGGTTAAACTCT
Organism: Acorus calamus; assembly: GCA_030737845.1. Classification (NCBI taxonomy): domain Eukaryota; kingdom Viridiplantae; phylum Streptophyta; class Magnoliopsida; order Acorales; family Acoraceae; genus Acorus; species Acorus calamus. The sequence continues at coordinate 15,089,009 of CM060864.1, read as the reverse complement.
CTATTTAGCAGGCTTTCACGTCTTTACGCACGGTAAACACTAAACAACGGCTATACCAGTACAGATCCAAACAACGGACTGTACCTTTCCACCCAAAAATAAAGAAGTGGTAAAAAGAAGAAAGCCAGAGGGACCTAGGAAGGAAGATATTACTCTTACCTCATTCACCCTTTCCCCTTTTTATTTTTTTGCAATGGGGGTTCAAAATTGAGCTATGTCCACCGGGAAAAGCGAAATTTTGACCAAAGGTAGATCACGTCCAGGTTTACACCTACACACACGCACACACGAGTTCACTTAGAAACTTGCCTATCCAAAGGAAGCTTATTTGACTTGACTCTTGGTACATTCATGGATTTTTCAGCATGTTTAGAATAATACGATTAAGCATTTGAAAACCATGAACCTAGGAAAATCGACGCCTAAGGCTTATACCTCTCAAATACAATCCTGGTTTGGACATGAGTGACCACAAGGGCTCCTCCACGGGGACTTGATGGTGTCTTTTACTTATGAAAATCAAGAACATTGCCCTCTCACCTAAAAAAGTCATTGAAGAACTAAAATGCCCCCTTATGCCACTTATACTTACGCATAAGCTTGCATTTTCCTTTTCCAAAAACACCTTGGCATCTGATTTTCTTGAAACATTAAAGTTAACCCCCCACCCCCCCGAATATTTGAATTATCCCCACTCATATGAGAATTGTCCCCACGAAATTTAAAATTATCCCCACTCATGTGAGAATTGTCCCCACTCACCTCATGCCCTTCCGTACATGCGTGAGAAGAAATTGTCCCCACCTCCTACACATAAGTTCTTCTTCACTCACGCACTTGGAATCCCTTCCTTGCGCACTAAAGCCTGGTCTCCCACACTTTACTTTCTCGCATTTATATTTCCATTCCGCCTTAAGATGGATTGTAGCCCTTGACAATTCAAGCAAGAAGGGCTCGAAAGTCAGTGCAGGGGCACAATCTGGACAGATTTAATACTTGGTCCATGGAAAGAATGTTTTTATAGGTACTGAAGGTTAGAACGGTCGCAAAAACATTCAGCGGCAGCAGCAGACAGGAGCAGCAAGACCAAACTGCCCCAGGCAGGGGGCGGCTAAGCTCGACTAGCCGCCCCTCACTGGGCGGCTAGTTTATACTAGCCGCCCCTGCCCTTTGTTCCAGGTAAGGATGCCCCAGGCAGGGGGCGGCTAAACACAATTAGCCGCCCCTCACTGGGCGGCTAGTTCACACTAGCCGCCCCCTGCCTGCACCTATTCCAGTGCTGTCAGTCCTATTTTAATCAAATCTTCGTGTCTCCAATACCTGTTAAGAACATTTCGTTCCAAAAATTGCATACACACATTTCATACGCATATACATTCATAAAACCAATATAAATACACTTCTAAAAACAACCATATCTCAAAATCATATGTCCATCCATGAATCAAACCTATAAAGCCAAGATTCATCTACAAAAACATACATATCCATGAACCATCCATGCTAAACTACTCTAACACATGCATATAAACAAGAAGTTAAATTGTCCCGCCAAAACCACAAACATAGATTGCCTTTCTAAACCTAAGAGAGTGCATAAAAAAGGGATCTTTTTTTCTCAAAAAACGCTCCAAACTTCGAAGTCTTGAGCTATGCATCATCGAAATATTCACCTGAGTCAAAACAAAAGAAGAAAAGCATGAATTCATCGCATATATACTATTCTTCTACTTAAAACCAAGACACAAAAGCTATACCTCGGCGTATCGTCATCCGCTGGAGGCTGAGTAGGAGGAACGTCCTGACTTGGCTGAGAAGGGAGCGGCGGGAGGAGAAGACTGAACCTCTGGAACATCGGGAGCAGCAGGAGTCTCTCGAACCGAAGACGCGGCCCTCGCGTATATCCCACGACTCCGAGACACCGAAGGACGAGAGGCACTGCTGAAGGTGGCCCCGGTAGCCAAGGAAGCTGAGAGAGAATGGTCAGGCTCAAGTGGAAGAAGATCAAGGTCCGCTTCAGTCATAGAGCCCCCTCCAACCAATTTTCCCCTCATAGTGGCCTCCCAGAGACGGACCTGCTGCATGTCTCTGTCTCTCCTTTCCAATGTCTGTCGGAGGCAACTCTCTGTCCCTCTGGCCCGATCCTCAGCGGCCCTCAATCTCTCCTCCAACTCCCGCGCCCTCGCCTCCGATGCCCTGACCGCCTCTCGGTCCCTATCCCCGGCCGCCTGCAGAGAACGGACTAAGTCTCCCATCAAACCTCCAGGAACGCTCGCCGAAGCTTCCAACTCCGACACCCTCATCTGGAGGGAGTCCCTCTCACGGCCTAGGGTAACGAACCCTTCCTCTCTCAAGGCCACCATGGACCTCAGCCGGTCCGCCTCCTCCTCAGCCCGAGAAGCCCTGCCCCTTGCCTGGCCCAACTCCATCCTTGTGGCCATCAACTCATTCCGGGCCACATCCAACTCCCTCATCAATGCAAGCTCTCGCTCGGACACCATGGAAGGAGGAGGAGCGGAAGAAGAAGAAGCGCCATCGGCCCTCGCTCTCGACAGAGCATCCACCTGAGCCTCGAGGACCCGGACCTGGTCCTGCAAGCGTCCTCTCTGTGCCCGCAACGCCTCTATCTGCCTGGCCCGCGCTTGGAGGTGCTCATTGGCGGTCTTGAGCCTCTTCTCCATCTCATTCAACTCAACCTACAAAAAAGAAATACCATTCAGAAGATGCTCAAGCAAGAGAAAGAACGAGGAAAGAAAAAAAAAAGGGGGATTTTTTTTAACTTACATAAGCATCCGGGATCTCCTCCTCCATCGTCCCGAGGATATCCGCATACTCCCGACGATACCAAGCTAGGTATTCGTCACTCGAAGTCACCTCAGGACGACGCTCCACCAAGACGCCTCGACTCATCCATCCCGCCACATACGTCGCGTAATTCCTCGGGCCTTACACGTACCTGAAGAAATGGCGCAAAGCCACCAAGGTTCTTTCCCCCGGCCCTCTTGACCTTTTTCGAGAGCTCCGCAAAGAGATGGGCGAGCATCGCCGCTCCCCAAGCATAGCGCCCCATACCCTCCAGGTCCCTCATCAGCAGAAGGGAGTGCGAAGAAACCTTATCAGAGGCCGTCGAAAAGAGGACGCGGCCAAAGAAGTAGAGGAAGAACGCTCTCAACTCCCTCCGTGCCCTCTGTGGGCATGCGGCCGCCTCTCTCGCCTCGATCATCGCCCGCCTCCTCTCGAAGCTAGCTGCAGCTTCGCCCTTCTAGCGCTCTGTAAAGTAACCGAGGCCATACTGCCCCGAAAACCACCCCAAAGGGATCCGGTTCAGCGTCCGCTCCCGCTCCATGAACTCCCATTCCCCGATCAACTCTCGGATAAGCCCCCTGTAGTCAGCTAGGGTGGCCGCAATCACTGCCTCCCCCAGAACCGGAAGGCCGGTGATCCGATAGATGTCCTCGAGCGTCGGCATGACAGCACCGGTAGGGAGGATGAACGTGCAACTCTCTGGATCCCATCTCTCCGCCAAGGCCTCCACATATGGATGGTGGATGTGGAATGGCTCGATCAGAAAAAAGGAACGGAAGCCCGCTCCATCCACCAAACTCCTCTCCTCCTGCCCTAGGGCATTGTACCACCTCTTCGTCCCATGCAATAAAGCCCGGATACGATTCGGCCTCTAGAAAACAAACGAAGGGAACATGGGTTAGTTTAAAGCAATCGAGAGGTAAGGGTTCAACTCTACGAAATCATTTTAAACCATGCCTAGCAAAATAAACTTCCACATGCTAAAAAGAAACAAAAGCATGAAAGTAAGAAGCTACACTCCTACTATGATCACGCATGCTAGACGAATATCAAACACATCCCATTGTGGTCACCACTCACACACTTTCTTACATCAAACCTATCATGCTTATACCTCCCCTAAACACACCTAAGCAATACAGCAATATGGAACTCGAACCCATGAAATGCATGCATACACTCCCTCATGCTCTACCACGATCAAAACACGTACGAAACCACACACACATAGAAAAGTATCGCATGCAAGCATATTTAGCTATATCATTTCTCTCTCCTTTACATGCATATGACAAACAAGGATATATATATATAAAAATTGCCCCCCTCCCTATAAAAACAAACCCATCTCAGCATACTTACACATCCCACCATGACAAAACTTATACACAAGCATGCCTATTTAAAACGCACGTACAAGTATAAATACACATATACAAGTATCATACACATATACACCCATCCATACCACCCAATAGACATGCGCATACAACCAAACAAAAGGCTAAAGACTAAAGAGTTAGGAACATACCACGGCCCGTGTGGACCCAGGAGCGTCCACCTCGGCCTCGTCGGGATCGTCCATCCCGTCGTCATCCTCCTCCTCATCCTCCTCAAACACGGCCTCCTCGGCCTCAGCCCCAACACCCACACCGGCCTCGGCGACCCCAGTACCCATACCCTCGGCCTCCCCAGCCCCGTCCCTAGCCTCTCCTATCCCCTCCAACTCCCCACGCCAGAGATAAACTCCGCAAAGGCCCCCATAGCCCTACTCTCCTCCTCTTCAGCCCTGGCCTCTGTGGCCTCCCTATCCAACATCCCGACGAGGGCATCCAACGACGCCCTCACCTCCTCGCTAACTCCCTCGACCCCTACTCCCTCGGTTGCACCCTCAATCGATCCTCCAACCCCCGGAACCAACGCCTCGGCCACCGCCGGTCGATCCCCACGCCTCCTCTTGCGTGTATAACCTATCATAACACCCCCAACCTCCGGGACAGCCCCCGAAGACATACCTGTGCCCCTAGCCGCACCGGTATCCACCGACGGCACCTCCGCCGCACCCACGACCTCCCTCACGACCTCCTCCTCCACCCGATCACTCCCCGATGAACTAGACCCCGAGACAGCCCCTCTCTGCTCTCGGGAAGACCTAAGGCGCTTCATCATCGAAGCCGTCCTCTTCCCCTTCGTCATCTCCTCCGATTTCGCACAAAAGAAAAAAATCTAGGGCTCCGAAATCAAGAAGAAAGGAATGATGGAAGGCTTAAACAAAGGATTCAAGGTGTTTTAAAATCAAGATTTTAGGTTTGAAATGAAAAAGAAGAAGAGAGGTGGGAAGAGTAACCGTTTTAAAACGTATGGAGAGAGAGAGAGGGTCTCTTTTCGGTTATAAGGGACCCAGTCGAGGGGCGGCTACCCACGAGTAGCCGCCCCCTCTCGGGCGGCTAGTTACAACTAGCCGCCCGTCCCAGTTTTCTCTTTCATTTAAAAACCCCCTTTCCAATCTTTTCAGCCTTAAATTTCAAAGTTCTCCATACCAAACAGCCATGTATTGGCTTATTTCCAGACAATACTTGATCAAACACGACTCTCCCGAAGTTTTGCAACACGTTCAGTACCATTCAAATTCAAATTTCTTCAGTTCTGGTTCTTTTCCAGAGTTCTTATCACTCGGATGATCCAATTCACCCAAATCAAATTTTACTTGCTTTCTGTCGGTGATATCCCCTCCTTGCTGAGTTTTCCCAAGCACGAGAACGGTAGGCACGAGGAAACTGACGCTGGGCTGCTCCGTGCACGATAGCTAGGAACCCCGACCGCGGGTTGGATCACTCACCATTTACTTTTCCCCGCCTCCCACCTGGATCATCCTTTCGATTGAAAATTCTAAGTCAAGACCTAGCCTCTGACGATCTAAATCAACTCCCCGAGTAGTACTGCTCGTTTTGGCATAACTCCTTTAAGGTCGGGCCGGCCAAAATAGGGGTCTCTTTCCTTATCATCGGTCGAAGTCTTTCCTGCTTTGCACAAAGACTCCGTCCGATGAGGGGCAATTGTAGATACCCCAATTTTGACCGTCCAGAGAGACAGAAATACTTCAAGTAACACATGGACATATCCCACATTTGGACATCCAGTAGAGAACCAAAGTTTGGGAAACCGGAAGCCTTGACCTAAAGCCGGAAACCCTAAAGCGGAAGCCTTGACCTAAAACCGGAAACCTTGGCCCTAAGCCAAACCCTAAACCCTAGCCCAAACCCAAGCCTAAACCCTAACCCTAGCCTTGACCTAAACCTAAACCGGAAACCCTAACCCTAGCCTTGACCTAAGCCTAAACCGGAAACCCTAACCCTAGCCATGACCTAAACCTAAACCGGAAACCTTGACCGTAAGCAAAACCCAAACCCTAGCCCAAACCCTAACCCTAAGCCAGTCCCTAACCCTAAGCCAAACCCTAAACATACACTAAAACCTAAAACCCTAAAAAACCCAAGTCCCTGGAAAGGGGCGGCTAGACCTAACTAGCCGCCCCATACCAGGCGGCTAGTTTGCACTAGCCGCCCCCCTAACCGCCCCCTGGCCGACTTTGGACCAGTCCCCTGGATGGGACATAAAGCAGCAATAAATGCTGATCATTGCGGCGGATCATGACCTTTAGCCGCCCTCTCTTGGCCGGATCAATCCAAGTAACCGACCCAAGCCACCGCTTGTCAGAGATGGAACGTTTGGCAGGTCATGATAGGGGCGGCTACCAGGAAGTAGCCACCCCATCCCGGGCGGCTAGTTAGCACTAGCCGCCCTTCACCTGGTCTCTGACAGAAGAACCAGAGAATTAATGAGAGGTCCAATTGAAGCCACCCACTCCATTACCCCCTGGATCTTCCCCTGCCTCTCTTTTACTATAAATAGAGGAGGTCCCAAGCCTTACAACAACATCCAAAAAACATCAACAAAACCCACAAAAACACCGCCATTCCACCATCCCTACTTGTTTAAACCCTTTCCCCACTAGAAATCCCAAGAGAGAGAGAGAGAGAGCCCCTTTTGTGAGAGAAACACCCATTCCCTACATAAAATACCCTCTCATCCCACCCTCCATAAACCCAGGCTAAACCTAGCTTAGCCTCTGCCCAAGACCCCACCCTTTTCCTACCAAAGCCCTGCCCAAATTCCCCCAGACCCTGGACGGCTAACCCTACCTAGCCGCCCCAATCCGGACGGCTCAAACCCACTAGCCGCCCCACACTCACACCCCACCCGCACTCCCTTTGTCCCAAGACTCCTTTAGTCAAGCCCCGGAAGCAGAATAGGATTACCTATTTTTCACCTCTGTGTACGGTATATCCGTGTCTCAGAGCGGAGACCCCACAAACTCCCCACGTAGGCGATCAAATCCGACCCAAACCCTTTCCTGTTTTTAGAAAAAGCAGGTGGCGATCACAAAACCCCTTGAATCCTCTTGAGCCGCTGTCGGGCGCCTCAACCAGGAACGACACCCTCACCCCTTCCGGGAAGACGATCCGACCGAGCCCGCCAGGGCACGCATCCGATCCGAATCCCCGAAGAACCCCCACACACGCGGATTTTTCAACACCGACATAAGCGAAAAATTCTTGGGCCGCTACGGTTACCAGAGGATTAGGACCCCCTCTATTTCAGATCTAACCGTAGAGAGAATGAGGCCTAGGGAGGAATTCGAACAATACGTGTCTCGGTGGCGCACCCTTGTCCACCGAACCGGTCTGCAACTCACAGAATGTCAAGAAATTGACATGATGTTACAGAGCCTGAGTCCAAAGCTCCGTACGAGCCTTTCGTACGGAGACTGCACTACGTATCAACTTCTGATTGACCGCCACAACAGGATTTCCCGTTATGCAGCACCAGTAGTCCAAACCCAGTCCCCACCTATCAGCCATAGGGTTGGACAACCGTCTCGTAAGGCGCAAACCCCCACGGTAGAGGGGATCATTAGCCAAGTATCGGCACTCTACCCGAACGGAGCGCGAGTTCCTGACCGAGGAACAGCTCCGAGACAGTACACGCCCGGTTCATCCGGATATGCACCGCCTCGGCAAGCGAATCAAAATTTTACCCCTCGATCAGTACCCATCCCCGTGCCAATACGACAAAACCCCTAGGCAGCCCATACAAAGCTCTTATAACGAGGTTAGACCTCCCGCATCCTACGACCAAAGACGAATAGGAAAGAGGGACTCTTACCCTCCCCTCCCAGAAACTTTAACTAGGATCTTTAGGGTGATGTTGGACACAAATAGTATCTCCCTCCCCGACGCCAGGCCTTCACTACCCGGGGCCAGCACGGTGCGTTACTGTCAATATCATCAACAATATGGCCATACCGTAGAACAATGCATTATTTTTCGGGACTTCGTTTATGATCTTAATAATGACAGGCGCCTTGACTGGGCCATGATCAAAGGCCATCTGAGCCAGGGAAATCCCCAACCACCCAAGCCACTTGGCATATTAACTGACCCCTTGCCAGGTCACACCCAAGCCTCCACATCTAGAGCCCACGCGGTCAACATGATCAGGAGAGGGAGACAACCATCGCCAGAACCAAGAAGCTCGAAAGATGCTACTGATGGCAGCCTATCCGAAGAGTCCAAGGAGGAAGAGCAGAACGAGCCCTTCCAGCTGAACCTCGACGACCATGACCTCGCCATACTCTATGGCGAAGAAGAAGACGCAGTTCTCGCCCTTCCCGCAGTCATCAACATCGAGTCCGACGAAAGCGGACTAGAAAACCCGGGAGGAGACGAAGAAGAAGAGCCGTTTGAGGAGATCCCCGAAGGAGCTAGCGAAGGACCCGAAGGAGGGGAATGTACGTCGGATGATCTGCATCCGGACGACAACGGGTCCTCCAAGAGTACCGACACAGTCAATGGCCCCCGCCGCCCAATGACCATTTCATTCACTGACCAAGACCTCCCGGATCCTAGACTGCGAGTCTACCCCCTACACATCCGCGGACGACTCCAAATGTTGTGGCTAAACAACATCTTCGTAGACCCAGGGTCAGGACTGAACATAATGACGTGCTCCACCTACCAAAAGATACCCGGATTAGGCCATCCTCCCGTCCACCCGGCCCACCATACTATTCAAGCTTTCAACCATACCGGGAAGACTCTCCGCGGCCCCGGAACATTCGAGTTATCTGTCGGCCCTCTTATCTGTGAGGTAGCCTGCTTCGTAGCCGACATCGACACAAGGTACCCATTGATGTTGGGGCGACCATGGTTAGACAGCATCCAAGCTATCTGTTCCCCCGGCACCAATGCCTTCGACTGCCCTTCTTAAGTCATATCCTGACAATCTGGGGAGAGGCGCGCCTCCAGTATGAGAACGAGAACAATTGGGCGATACATAATATGTTCACACTAGCCCTGCGACTGGGGAACGAGGACGAAGGTGATAGCCCACCTGTGTCCCCTTACAACTTTCCCTCAGAAGAAACGGCCAGGACCCCGCATCCACCCAGCGATCCTATGGAGCCCAACTCGATCACCTTCCTCCCCCATGAAGTCGCAAAAGCCGGAGCACGTTCCGCACCCCTCGCTATCACCGCCATACTCGGGGGAAGGGAATTCCGGCACATTCTCATTGACACGGGAGCGGAAACTAACGTCCTTACATATTCTGCCTACCAAAAGCTAGAAGGCCGGGTTCCCAGATTGGAGCCCTCAGACGAATACATTTATGCCTTCGACAGCACACGCAAGAACGTTTGCGGACTGGTCACGCTCCCACTAAAGATCGGCCCAGTCTCCACCATCGTTAACTGCATGGTGATGAACATTCAATCGCCCCACCCTCTGATTGTTGGGAGGACATGGCTCAACAGCATCGAAGCCGTCTCATCCACCCGACACCAATGTCTTCGCTTCCCGTACCGCGGGAAAGTAATATCCATATGGGGAGAGGCGCGCTCTAATCATACTCAGGCCCGGAATTGGAGCGTCTGTGCCATGCGCATCCGGCTAGAGGTGCTCGCATGTTGGCAACCAGGCGCCACAGACGAAGAACTGCTCCATCAAGGGAGGCCCAAGAAGAGACTCAGGGAGGGAGAATTTGGGAACAGGGGACCCCCACCAGACATCATCCGGCCATCAAAAAGAAGCCGACCCGAGGAGGCAATACAAATTCAAGAACCAGGTACCGATCCTCCCGGGTAAGTTTTCAAATCCTGTACATAGTTTACAGCTTTCTTAAAAAAAAAAACCAAAAAAAGAAAACTCAAAATATTTGTTTACCAGCTTTCACTTCCAACTCAAACCCTGTACATATTTGTTTCCTGCTTTTATCACAACAAACGAAAAATCAAATATTTGTTTACCAGCTTTCGCTTTCATCGTTCTATACATGTCTGTTTTAAGCTTTTTGAAATATTTATAGATCAGTTTTTGGCATCCTATGCAACTTTACTTCCATGTTATTCAAAAACTAAAAGTTTTGCTTCCAAAATTTTTTTTCCATGCTTTCCTTCAAAACAGAAATATATTCTCCAAAGTTCTTTCCATGCTTTCCTTCAAAACAGAAATATATTCTCCAAAGTTCTTTCCATGCTTTCCTTCAAAACAAAAATGTTTTCCAAAGTTTTCATACTTCCCTCCAAAACCAAAAAAAATGTTTTTCAAAATGTTTTCTCATGTTTTCCTTCAAAACCCAAAAAAAAAAAAAAAAAACGAGAAGAGATTAAGAGCGGCAGACCATGCCCAGGCCTACCAAAGAAGGGTGGCACGGGCATTTGAAAAGAAGGTGATAAAAAGAAAATTAGAAATCGGGGAATTAGTACTTAAGCAAATCATGCCATCAAAACTGCCCCACCCGAGAGGAAAGCTGCAACCCACATGGGAGGGACCCTATGTGATCACCCATGCCTATTCCGGGAATGCCTACCGCCTGGTAGATGCCGAAGGAGTCGAGGTTCCAGGTTCGTGGAATGCACTTTATCTGAAGAAATTCCATGCATGAAAAGCTTTCAATACTTAAGAACTATTATTCTTCCTTCCTGCAATTTCCAGCGTTTAGTACTTGATGATAGAATTGTAAGACTCTCAAAGATAAACTCGTATCTATTTGAACACGTTTCCGCCAAATCATGTCATTCCCTTCACACACGTATAACTGGACTAGATTTGCCTGATAGAAGAAAAATTGCCTACCCCGTGGACTGGGACAATTTAAAAACTCCCCAAAGCAAAATATCCCTTATTTCCGCCCCGCTCGTATTAACCCAAGGTCAAAATGAGGAGTTACCCGGACCTAGCATATGTCCCAAAAACTGGCTCTGGCACTATATAAACACTTCTAGAGGGGAAGCATGAAAAGAATCGGGGTAAAAAACAGAAGAGCCCCCCCCTCAAATCAAAACAAACAAAAACAAAAAAAAAGCAAAAAAGAGAAAATCAGGCAAGGAGAGGCCAAACACCCAAGTGAATGGGTTAAACTCTCTATTTAGCAGGCTTTCACGCCTTTACGCACGGTATACGCTAAACAACGGCTATACCAGTACAGATCCAAACAACGGACTGTACTTTCCACCCAAAAATAAAGAAGTGGTAAAAAGAAGAAAGCCAAAGGGACCTAGGAAGTAAGACATGTGCTAGACTGGGACAATTCTAAAATATTGCCCGAAAGGAAGATATTACTCCTACCTCATTCACCCTCTCCCCTTTTATTTTTTTTGCAATGGGGGTTCAAAATTGAGCTATGTCCACCGGGAAAAGCGAAATTTTGACCAAGGGTAGATCACGTCCAAGTTTACACCTACACACACACTCACACGAGTTCACTTAGAAACTTGCCTATCCAAAGGAAGCTTATTTGACTTGACTCTTGGTACATTCATGGATTTTTCAGCATGTTTAGAATAATACGATTAAGCATTTGAAAACCATGAACCTAGGAAAATCGACGCCTAAGGCTTATACCTCTCAAATACAATCCTGGTTTGGACATGAGTGACCACAAGGGCTCCTCCACGGGGACTTGATGGTGTCTTTTACTTATGAAAATCAAGAACATTGCCCTCTCACCTAAAAAAGTCATTGAAGAACTAAAATGCCCCCTTATGCCACTTATACTTACGCATAAGCTTGCATTTTCTTTTTCCAAAACACCTTGGCATCCGATTTTCTTGAAACATTAAAGTTAACCCCCCCCCCCCGGCGAGAATTGTCCCCACAAAATTTAAAATTATCCCCACTCATATGAGAATTGTCCCCACTCACCTCATGCCCTTCCGCACATGCGTGAGAAGAAATTGTCCCCACCTCCTACACATAAGTTCTTCTTCACTCACGCACTTGGAATCGGCACTAAAGCCTGGTCTCCCACACTTTACTTTCTCGCCGCCCCCTTGCTTCCCTGCAGTGCCGCAATCTGGACGGATTTAACACTTGGTCCATGGAAAGAATGTTTTTATAGGTCTCGAAGGATAAAACACTCAGGAGGACTTTCCAGGCAGACAAGAAGCAAAACCAGAAAATTGTCCCAGGCAGGGGGCGGCTAAACCCGGCCCCCCCAGAGACGGCTAACACTAGCCGCCCCTGCTCCCTGCCCCTCTTGTCCAGGTAAAAACCCAGGCAAGGGGCGGCTAAATGCAAGTAGCCGCCCCTCACTGGGCGGATAAACGCGAGTAGCCGCCCCCAACCTGCTGCATCATTTGCCCTGTCAGTCCCATCTTTTTCAAACTCTTCAACTCCTTTGGTACCTATAAGAAACATTCTTCCCCAAAACCTGTGCACACGCATTTCATACATTCATACATACATAAAAACAGTATAACTACGAATCAAACAACCGAAATGAAAATCATATACCAAACCATACATCCATTCATCCACCCAGACAAGCCACAAGCCTTACGAAACCATTCCACATGTACCACCAGATTAAAACCAACCAATGCCCTTTCAAAACTAAGTTAAAAACACCCATGTTTGTCCATACACCAAAAGAGAAGGAGGAAATTATTCATAAAAAAGGAAAGGTAAACCTAGTTTAAAAAAAAAAAGTTAGATAGGTAGGGATCCACCAAAAGCTTCAAATCTAAATGTCTTGAGCTATGCATCACCGAAATATCACCTGAGTCAAAAAGAAAAGAAGAAAAGCATGAATTCCTTGCATATATACTATTCTTCTACCTAAAACCAAGACACCAAAAGCTTTACCTCGGCGTATCATCATCCCCGGGAGGCCGAATCGAAGGAGGAACATCTGGCCTGAAGGAGGTGGCGGTTGAGGAGAAGACTGAACCTCTGGAGCATCGGGAGCGGCAGGAGTCTCTCGAACTGAAGACGCGGCCCTCGCGTATATCCCACGACTCCGAGACACCGAAGGACGAGAGGCACGGCTGAAGGTGGCCCCAGTAGCCAAGGAGGCCGAGAGGGAGTGATCAGGCTCAAGTGGAAGAAGGTCGAGGTCCGCCTCGGTCATCGAGCCCCCACCGACCAATTTCCCCCTCATAGTCGCCTCCCAGAGACGGACCCGCTGCATATCCCTGTCCCTCCTCTCCAATCTCTGTCGGAGGCGACTCTCCGTCCCTCTAGCCCGATCCTCGGCGGCCCTCAACCTCTCCTCCAACTCCCGCGCCCTCGCCTCCGACACCCTGAGCGCCTCTCGGTCCCTATCCCCGGCCGCCTGCAGAGAACGGACTAAGTCTCCCATCAAACCTCCGGGAACACCCGCCGAAGCCTCCAACTCCGACACCCTCATCTGGAGGGAGTCCCTCTCACGGCCTAGGGTAATGAACCCCTCCTCCCTCGAGGCTATCATGGACCTCAGCCGGTCCGCCTCCTCCTCAGCCCGGGAAGCCCTGCCCCTCGCCTGGCCCAACTCGCTCCGGGCCACATCCAACTCCCTCGTCAGTTCGAGCTCTCGCTCGGACACCGTGGAAGGAGGAGGGGCGGAGGAAGAAGAAGCGCCATCGGCCCTCGCTCTCGACAGAGCATCCACCTGAGCCAAAAGGATCCGGACCTGGTCCTGCAAGCGTCCCCTCTGTACCCGCAAGGCCTCTATCTGCCTGGCCCGCGCTTGAAGGTGCTCATTGGCGGTCTTGAGCCTCTTCTCCATCTCATTCAGCTCAACCTACAAAAGCAACATCGGTCAGAATATACCCAAGGAGAAGAAAAGAAAAAAAAAGAAAAGAAGGGGAGAAAAACTTACATAGGCATCCGGGACCTCCTCCTCCATAGTCCCAAGGATACTGGCATATTCCTGGCGATACCAAACCATATACTCCTCACTGCTAGTCACCTCGGGACGACGCTCCACCAAAGCACCTCGGCCCATCCATCCCGCCACGTACGTCGCGTAGTTCCTCGGGAGGTTCGTGTCCCGAGGAATCCCAGCCACCAGGATCGAGGGGCGCTTCGGCAGAGGATCAGGTACCTACTGGTGGTACCCAAGCTGACGGACGACCCGGCTGATCGCATGAAACACGACCTCATTAAAATAGATCAGCCAGATATCCCGCGACAACTCCGTTGGGACCTCCTCCTCCGTGTAGGGCCTCCACGTCATCTATAAAGCATCAAAGGACAGGAAGAGCGCTTAGTCAAACGAAAACCGAATACAAGCCAAAACAAACCTCGAAGGAAAATTTATACCTCTTCCTCCGTCAAGACACGGAAGGCCTCTCAGAATTGGGCAAGGAGGTACAAGCGCGAAGATCCCCGGGGTGCCCATCTCATGGCCCAAGGGAGGGCACGATCGAACGGCGCAGAGGTCGGGCGATCAATGGCGAAATGCTCATACCGGAAGATCTAGCAAAGCAAGAGAGAAATTATCATAACCAAAGTAAGCTAAACCAAGAAGAAGACACTCATCACTTACACATACCTGAAGGAATGGCGCGAAGCCACCAAGGTTCTTTCCCCCAGCCCTCTTGACCTTCTTCGAGAGCTCCGCAAACAAATGGGCAAGCATCGCCGCTCCCCAAGCATATCGCCCCATGCCCTCTAGGTCCCTCATCAGCAAAAGAGATTAAGAGGAAACCTTGTCAGAGGCCGTCGAAAAGAGGACCCGGCCGAAGAAGTAGAGGAAGAACGCTCTCAACTCCCTCCGTGCCCTCTGTGAACACACGGCTCGATCAAGAAAAGGAACGGAAGCCCGCTCCATCCACCAAACTCCTCTCTTCCTGCCCCAAGGCATCGTACCACCTCTTCGTCCCATGCCACAGAGCCCGAATGCGGTTCGGTCTCTACAAGATGAACGAAGGGAACATGGGTTAGTTTAAAAAGCAATCGAGAGGTAAGGGTTCAAACTCTACGAAATTATTTTAAAACCATGCTTAGCAAAATGACACTTCCATATGCTAAATACAGAAACAAAAGCATGAAAGTAAGAAGCTACACTCCTCATATGATCACGCATACTAGACAAACACCAACATATCCCACCGTGGTCACCACTCACACGCTTTCTTACATCACAGCTTATCATGCTTATACCTTCCCTAAACACACCTAAGCAATATAAAACTAGGACCCGTGAAATGCATGCATACACTCCCCCATGCTCTACCACAATCAAACACATACGAAGTCACATACAGGTAGAAAAGTATCAAATGCAAGCATGCTAGCCGTATCACTCCTCTTTCTTTTATATGCATACAACAAGCATGGATGTACATATAAAAAATTGTCCCCTTCCTTTTTTTTCTTTCAAACACGAACCCGTTCGCATGCTTACAAAATCCCACCGTGATCAAACTATACATACAAGCATGCATCTTAGACTCACATATCACTCACTACTACCTACTCATGCATATTAGACACACATATCACACACTATCACCTATTTATAACACGAAAGACATACACATATAAATAAAAGGCTAAGACTAAAGTTCGGAACATACCACGGCCCGTGTGGACCCAGGAGCGTCCACCTCGGCCTCGTCGGGATC
The DNA here is from genome assembly GCA_030737845.1 of Acorus calamus. Classification (NCBI taxonomy): domain Eukaryota; kingdom Viridiplantae; phylum Streptophyta; class Magnoliopsida; order Acorales; family Acoraceae; genus Acorus; species Acorus calamus. The sequence goes on along the minus strand of CM060864.1, from coordinate 15,073,255 downwards.
GTCCATCCCATCGTCATCCCCCTCCTCGTCCTCCTCAAACACGGCCTCCTCAGCCTCCTCCTCAGCGCCAACACCGGCCTCCGCGGCCCCCATGTCCATACCCTCGGCCTCCCCGGCCTCCTCCCCAACATCAGCCCCTCCTACCTCCTCCGTGCCCGCCGCACCGGAGGCTAAGCCCTCAAAAACACCCATAGCTCTTCTCTCCTCCTCTGCTGCCCTGGCCTCCATGGCCTCCCTATCTAACATCCCAATAATGGCGTCCAACGACGCCCTCTCACTCTCACTCACCCCCTCGGCCTCAGCCCCTCCCTCTGTTGCACCCCCAACTAATCCCCCGACCCCCGAAACCACCTCCTAGACCACTGCCGGTCGATCCCCACGCCTTCTCTTGCGTGTATAACCTATCATAGCACCCCCAACCTCCGGGACAGCCCCCGAAGACATACCTGTGCCCCTAGCCGCACCGGTATCCACCGACGGCACCTCCGCCGCACCCACGACCTCCCTCACGACCTCCTCCTCCACCCGATCACTCCCCGATGAACTAGACCCCGAGACAGCCCCTCTCTGCTCTCGGGAAGACCTAAGGCGCTTCATCATCGAAGCCGTCCTCTTCCCCTTCGTCATCTCCTCCGATTTCGCACAAAAGAAAAAAATCTAGGGCTCCAAAATCAAGAAGAAAGGAATGATGGAAGGCTTAAACAAAGGATTCAAGGTGTTTTAAAAATCAAGATTTTCAGTTTGAAATGAAAAAGAAGAAGAGAGGAGGGATGAGTAACCGTTTTAAACGTATGGAGAGAGAGAGAGGGTCCTCTTTTCGGTTATAAGGGACCCAGTCGAGGGGCGGCTACCCGCGAGTAACCGCCCCCTCTCAGGCGGCTAGTTACAACTAGCCGCCCCTCCCAATTTTCTCTTTCATTTAAAAACCCCCCTTTCCAATCTTTTCAGCCTTAAATTTCAAAGTTCTCCATACCAAACAGCCATGTATTGGCTTATTTCCATACAATACTTGATCAAACATGACTCTCCCGAAGTTTTGCAACACGTTCAGTACCATTCAAATTCAAATTTCTTCAGTTCTGGTTCTTTTCCAGAGTTCTTATCCCTCGGATGATCCAATTCACCCAAATCATCTTTTACTTGCTTTCTGTCGGCGATATCCCCTCCTTGCTGAGTTTTCCCAAGCACGGGAACGGTAGGCACGAGGAAATTGACGCTGGGCTGCTCCGCGCATGATAGCTAGGAACCCCGACCGCGGGTTGGATCACTCACCATTTACTTTTCCCCGCCTCCCACCTGGATCATCCTCTCGGATAAAAATTCTAAGTCAAGACCTAGCCTCTGACGGTCTAAATCAACTCCCCGAGTAGTACTGCTCATATTGGCACAACTCCTTGAAGGTCGGGCCGGCCAAAATAGGGGTCTCTTTCCTTATCATCGGTCGAAGTCTTTCATGCTTCGCACAAAGACTCCGTCCGATGAGGGACAGCGAGGGGTAGGGCTTCCTGGGCTGAGGTCCATGATGGCTTCGAGAGAGGAGGGGTTCATCACCCTAGGCTGCGAGAGGGACTCCCTCTAGATGAGGGTGTCGGAATTGGAGACTTCAGCGGGTGTTCCTGGAGGTTGGATGGGAGACTTGGTTCGTTCTCTCCAGGCGGCCGGGGACAGGGATCGAGAGGCGCTCAGGGCATCAGAGGCGAGGGCACGGGAGTTGGATGAGAGGTTGAGGGCTATCGAGGATCGGGCTAGAGGGACAGAGAGTCGCCTCCGACAGAGATTGGAGAGGAGAGACAGAGATATGCAGCAAGTCCATCTCTGGGAGGCGACTATGAGGGGGAAATGGGTTGGAGGGGGCTCCATGACCGAGGCGGACATTGACCTTCTTCCGCTTGAGCCTAACCATTCTCTCTCGGCTTCCTTGGCTACTGGGGCCACCTTCAGCCGTGCTTCTCGTCCTTCGGCGTCTCGGAGTCGTGGGATATATACTAGGGTTGCGTCCTCAGTTCGAGAGACTCCTGCCGCTCCTGATGATCTAGAGGTTCAGTCCTCTCCTCAGCCGCCGCTCCCTTCTCAACCAAGCCAGGATGTTCCTCCCATTCAGCCTCCAGCGGGTGACGATACGCCGAGGTATAGCTTCTTTGCGTCTTGGTTTTAGGTAGAAGAATGGTATATATGCAAGGAATTCATGTTTTTCTTCTTTTCCTTTTGACTCAGGTGATCATTTCAACGGCATGCAGCTCAAGACTTTCATGGGAGCGTCTGATGGATCTTTATTTTATTTTGATTTTAGTTTTAAGTAGGTTTATCTTTCTTTTTCCTGAATTATTTTCCCTTTCTTTCTTTGGTTTATGAACAAACATGGTTGTTTTAAACTTCGTTTATTGGTTTCAGTTTGGTCGTGTATGTGGAATAGTTTTTTTTATAAGGTTGTATGGGTGGATGAAAGGATGAATGGGTGTATGGTTTGGTGTATGATTTTCGTTTCGGTTGTTAGTTGATTCGTAGTTATATTATTTTTATGTGCGTATGAATGTATGAAATGTGTGTGCACAGGTTTCGGGGGAGAATGTTTTCTATAGGTACCAAAGGAGTTGAAAAGATGGGACTGATAGTAGGTTTTTTGGGCAGCAGGTAGGGGGCGGCTAGTGCAAACTAGCCGCCCAGTGAGAGGCGGGCTAGTTAGATTTAGCCGCCCCCTTCCTGGGACATGTTTACCTGAAACCAAAGCTGGGGCGGCTAGTGGTGTCTAGCCGTCTGGTGAGGCGGCTAGTCGGGTTTAGCCGCCCCTTGCCTGGGACAATTCTTCTGGTTTTGCTGCTCCTGCCTGCTGCTATTGAAAGCCTTTGTGACCGTTTAGACTTTCGAGACCTATAAAAACATCATTTCCATGGACCAAGTGTTAAATCTGTCCGGATTGCGCCCCTACACTGACTTTCAAGCCCTTTCTTGCTTGAATTGTCAAGGGCTACAATCCATCTTAAGGTAAATGAAAAGATAATGCGAGAAAGTAAAGTGCGGGGAACCATGCTTTAATACGCAAGGGAGGGATTCCAAGTACGTGAGTGAAGAAAACTCTTAGATATGTGTGTAAGCGGGACAATTTCTTCTCAAGCATGTGCGGAAGGGTGTAGAATGGGTGTAGGTGGGGTAATCTTATCATTGGTACGGGGGTCAATTTTAGCATTTCAAGAAAATCGGATGCCTATGTGTTTTGGAAAAGGAAAATGCGAACTTATGCGTAGTGGCATATGTGGGCATTTTAATTCTTCAACGGTTTTCTTTTATGTGAGAGGGCAATGTTCTCGACTTTCTTAAGTAAAAGATACCATCAAGTCCCTGTGGAGGAGCCCTTGTGGTCACCTATGTCCGAACCAGGGTCGTATTTGAAAGGTATAGGCTTTAGGTGTCGGTTTTCTAGGTTCATGGTTCTCAAATGCTTGATTGTTTTATTCTAAACATGCTGAAAAATCCATGAGTGTACAGGAGTCAAGTTAAATAAGCTTCATTTGGATAGGCATGTTTCTAAGTGAACTCATGTGAGTGTGTGTAGTTGTAAACCTGAAAATGATCTACCTTTGGTCAAAATTTCACCTTTCCCGGTAGACATAGTTCAATTTTGAATCCCATTGCGAAAAATAAAAGGGGGGGAATGGGGTAAGAGAAATATCTTCCTTTCGGGTAATATTTTAGAATTGTCTCAGTCTAGCATATGTCCTACTTTCTAGGTCCCTCTGGCTTTCTTCTTTTTACCACTTCTTTATTTTGGGTGGAAAGTACAGTCCTTTGTTTGGACCCTGTACTAGTATAGCCGTTTATTTGGCATATACTGTGCGTAAAGGCGTGAAAGCCTGCTAAAATAGAGAGTTTAACCCGTTCACTTGGGTGTTATTTTTCTTTTGTTGGCCTCTCATTGCCTGATTTTTTTTTTGACTTGAGGGGGGGGCTCTTCTGTTTTTCACCCCGATTCTTTTCATGCTTCCCCTCTAGAAGTGTTTGTATAGTGCCAGAACCAGTTTTGGGACATATGCTAGGTCCGGGTAACTCCTCATTTTGACCTAGGGTTAATACAAGTGGGGAGGAAATAAAGGAGGTTTGCTTTGGGGTTTTAAATTGTCCCAGTCTATGGGGTAGGCAATCTCTTCTATCAGGTAAATCTAGTCCAGTTATACGTGTGTGAATGAAGTGGCATGAGAGATGTGTTCAAATAGATACGAGTTTATCTTTGAGAGTCTTATAATTCTATCATCAAGTACTAAACGCTGGAAATTGCAGGAAGAAAGAATAATAGTTCTCAAGTATTGAAAGTTATTCATGCATGGAATTTCTTTAGATAAAGTGCATTCCACAAACCTGAAACCTCGACTCCTTCGGCATCTACCAAGCGGTAGGCATTCCCGGAATAGGCACGGGTGATCACATAGGGTCCCTCCCATGTGGGTTACAACTTCCCTCTTGGGTGAGGCTGTCTTGATGGCATGATTTGCTTAAGTACTATAACCCCGATTTCAAATTTTCTTTTTATTACCTTCTTTTCAAATGCCCTTGCCACCCTTCTTTGGTAGGCCTGAGCATGGTCTGCCGCTCTTTAATCTTTTCTCGGCTGGTAGTTCGCTCTTTTTTTGGTATATATATTTTATGTTTTCGAAAGTGTGAATACAGACGCATACTTACGGTTTTGAAAAGGCCCGTGTCGGCGAATAGATATACTTTTGGAAAAAGAAAGTTTGAAAAACGATTTTGTTCTTTAGAAGGAAAGTGTGGGAAGACAGTTTGTGAACATTTTTGGTGAAAATCATGGAAACACGGCTTTGTAAAACATTTTCGTTTTGAAGAAGCGCAGATTGGGAAAACATTCTTGTTTTGAAGAAGAGTGGAAATGCAGTTTGTAAATATTTTCATTATTTTGGTAAACAGGTAAAGAAAGTTTGGGAAAGTGCTTTATTTTGTTTGGAAGTATGGAAATGCAGTTTTGTAAAGCTTTTGTTTTGAAGGAGAGTGTGGAAAACATGTTTTTTTTTTTTTGGAAAAAGAGTGGAAATAAAGCTGGAAACAAGTATGTTCAAAGTTGGGGAATGAGAGCTGATCAGCATGTATTTTTTTTTTGGATTTTGGTTTCTTTTAGGAAGGCAGGTAAACAAATATGTATAGGGTGATGAAAACGAAAGTTGGTAAACAAATATTTTTATCTTTTGATTCTTTTTTTTTAGAAAAAGCTGTAAACAAATATGTACAGGGTGTTGAAAGCGAAAGCTGGTAAACAAATATTTTTAATTTTGGTTTTCTTTTTTGAAAAAGCTGTAAACAAATATGTATAGGGTGTTGAAAGCTCACCCGGGGGGATCGGTACCTAGTTCTTGGATTCGTATTGTTTCCTCGAGTCGGCTTTGCTTGGGCGGCCGGCTGATGTCTGGTGGGGGTCCCCTATTCTCGAATTCTTCCTCCCTGAGCCTCTTCAAGGGTCTTCCTTGATGGAGCAGTTCTTCGTCGGTGGAGCCTGGCTGCTAACATGCAAGCACCTCTAGCCGGATGCGCATGGCACAGACGCTCCAATTCCGGGCCCGTGTCTCGTTAAAGCGTGCTTCTCCCCATATGGATACCACTTCCCTGCAGTACGGGAAGCGAAGACATTGGTGTCAGGTGGATGAGACGGCTTCGAGGCTGTTGAGCCATGTCCTCCCAACAATCAGAGGGTGGGGTGATTGAATGTTTATTACCATGCAGTTGACGATGGTGGAGACCGGGCCGATCTTTAGTGGGAGCATGACCAGTCCGCAAGCATTCTTGCGTGTGCTGTCGAAGGCATAAATGTATTCGTCTGAGGGCTCCAATCTAGGAACCCTGCCTTCTAGCTTTTGGTAGGCGGAATATGTAAGAACGTTAGTTTCTGCTCCCGTATCGATGAGAATGTGCCGGAATTCCCTCCCTCTGAGTATGGCAGTGATTGCGAGGGGTGCGAAGCGTGCTCTGGCTTTTGCGACTTCATGGGGGAGGAATGTGATCGAGTTAGGCTCCGTAAGATCGCTTGGTGGATGCAGGGTCCTGGCCGCTTCTTCCGAGGGATAGTTGTCGTTATAAGGGGACCCAGGTGGGCTACCACCTTCATCCTCGTTCCCCGGTTGTTCTCGTTCTCATACTGTAGGTGTGCCTCTCCCCAGTTGTTCTCGTTCTCATACTGTACGCGTGCCTCTCCCCAGATTGTCAGTACATGACTCATGAAGGGCAGTCGAAGGCATTGGTGCCGGGGGGAACAGATAGCTTGGATGTTGTCTAACCATGGTCGTCCTAACATCAATGGGTACCTTGTGTCAATGTCAGCCACGAAGCAAGCTATTTCACAGATAAGAGGGACGACAGATAGCTTGAATGTTCCGGGGCCGCGGAGAGTCTTCCCGGTATGGTTGAAAGCTTGAATAGTATGGTGGGCCGGTTGGACAGGAGGACGGTCTAGTCCGGGTATCTTTTGGTAGGTGGAGCATGTCATTATGTTCATTCCTGACCCTGGGTCCACGAAGATGTTGTTCAGCCACAACATTTGAAGTCGTCCACGGATGTGTAGGGGGTAGACTCGCAGTCTGGGATCCGGGAGGTCTTGGTCAGTGAATGAAATGGTCATTGGGCGGCGGGGGCCGTCGACAGTGTCGGTACTCTTGGAGGACCCATTGTCGTCCGGATGCAGATCATCCGACGTACATTCACCTCCCTCGGGTCCTTCGCTAGCTCCTTCGGGGATCTCCTCAAATGGTTCTTCATCTTCGTCTCCTCCCGGGTTTTCTAGTCCGCTTTCGTCGGACTCGATGTTGATGACCGCGGGTAGGGCGAGAACTGCATCTTCTTCTTCTCCATAGAGTATGGCGAGGTCATGATTGTCGAGGTTCAACTGGAAGGGCTCGTTCTGCTCTTCCTCGGATTCTTCGGACAGACTGTCATCAGTGACGTCTTCTGAACTGCTTGGTTGTGGTGATGGGTGTCTCCCTCTTCTGACCATGTTTACCATGTGGGTTCCAGATGTAGATGCTTGGTTGTGACTTGGTAATGGGTCAGTAAAAATGCCAAGTGGCTTGGAGGCTCGAGAATTGCCCTGGTTTAAGTGGCTTTTGATCATGGCCCAATCAAGGCGCCTATCATCATTTAAATCGTAAATAAAATCCTGAAAAATAATGCATTGTTCTACGGTATGACCATGTTGTTGGTGGTATTGACAATAACGCAGTCTGCTGGCCCCGGGGAGTGGAGGTTTAGCAGCTGGGAGGGAGATACTATTTGTGTCCATTAGTACCCTAAAAATCCTAGTTAGTGTTTCTGGGAGGGGAGGGTAAGAGTCTCTCTTTCCCATTTGTCTCTGATCATAGGATGTCGGAGGGGAGACCTCATTATAAGTATTTTGTGTGGGCTGCCTAGGATTTAGGTTCTGACTTCTTAGGAAGGTGGAATAGAAAGGGGTCCTAGGCTGGCCTTGTCTTGAAATTGCAGGGCTTTGGACTGGGGAACTTTGGATTACCGGGTTTTGTTGTGTCGGCACGGGGATGGGTACTGATCGAGTAGTGAAGTTCTGGTGGATTGGCCGAGGCGGCGCATACCCGGATGAACCGGACGTGTACTGTCTCAGAGCCGTTCCTCGATCGGGAACTCGTGCTCCGTTCGGGTAGAGTGCCGATACCTGGGTAATAATCCCCTCTACCGTGGGGGTTTGTGCCTTACAAGGCGGTTGTCCAACCCTATGGCTGATAGGTGGGGACTGGGTTTGGACTATTGGGGCTACACAACGGGAAATCCTATTGTGGCGATCAATTAGAAGCTGATACGTAGTACAGTCTCCGTACGAAAGGCTCGTACGAAGATCTGGACTCAGGCTCTGTAACATCATGTCAATTTCTTGACATTCTGTGAGTTGCAGGCCGGTTCGGTGGACGAGTGTGCGCCACCGAGACACGTATTGTTCAAATTCCTCCATATGGTTCATTCTCTCTACGGTTAAATCTGAAATAGAGGGGGGTTCTGATCCTCTGGTAACCATAGCGGCCTAAGAACTTCTCGCTTATAGCCGAGAAATTTGACAAGTGATCTATAGGGAGGGTGGAGAACCATTGTAGTGCTTCTCCTTCTAATGATTTCTGGAAGAGGAAGACTAGCAAAGGTTGATTATCTAGAAAGGGCGGGCGTCTAGATAAAAGGCAGTTAAATGGATGTCTGGGTCTCCACGACCGTTATACCGGTGGAATTTGGGGATTTTGAATCCTTCCGGTACATGGACTGACGGGATTTGTCTCAGGTTATGTAGAGACATATGCTTGGGGGCTGAGGGACCAGTCTCGGAGAGGATTCTCCGGATAGTTTCATCCAGTGTTTCTCCCCTGGGAGGGCTGCCTAGCGGTCCCGGGTTTGGGGTGGCCTGGTAAGGGCCTGGGGTGGAAATGGTTGGGAACATTGGATTCGCGGGGGAAAGGGGGGTGAACGAAAAAATGCTCGGGTTGACCGAGTAACTGGGTGTGAATGGGGTTTTGGGAATGGCCTTAGGGATTTCGACAGGGGCCTCCTGTCTCAAGGTTTTGACCTGACGGTAGTCGGCGAGGTCATGAAACATGTCCTCTACGGATTGGTATCCTAGACTGGCCATCTTTTCCTCTAGATGGGTCAGGAATTGCGTGGCCGGACTCTCTTGGTGGATTCTTTCCCTAGTACCTTCTCCTCTATGCGGGATTCCATGACGTGTGAAATGGTTCAAGGGAATGAATGCAAATATAAAGCAGTAAATAAAGCGGTAAAGGATTGCGCAGCAGTGTGCGGCTTACAAAGCAGTAAAGGATTGTGCAGCGGTGTGCGGCTTACAAAGCAGTAAAGGATTGCGCAGCGGTGTGCGGCTTACAAAGTAGTAAAGGATGTTGTGATGCGAGGTAGAGGAGGATCTGATTCGAGGGGTGGGAAACTCTAACCTTCCTAGAGGGTTGATAGCATTCTAGTCAAGCTTGTAAAAGGGGGCAGAAGAGGATTACCTTTTGTTGTTTTTCACGAGGGAGGTCCCACCGTGATCGTCAGATTTGTCGGTGTGTCGGATTCTCCGATTTGTGTCGGGAAGGATCCGGCGGTGCGCGGGTGCGTGCGTGTGTGGGGGTTCTTCGGGGATTCGGATAGGATGCGTGCCCTGGCGGGCTCGGTCGGATCGTCTTCTCGGAAGGGTGAGGTGTCGTTCCTGGTTGAGGCGCCCGACAGCAGCTCAAGAGGATTCCAGGGTTTGTGTGATCGCCACCTGCTTTTTCTAAAAGCAGGAAAAGGTTGGGTTGGATTTGATCGCCTACGTGGGGGAGTTTGTGGGGTCTCCGCTCTGAGACACGGATATACCGTACACAGAGGTGAAAAACAGGTATCCTATTCTGCTTCCGGGGCTTGACTAAAGGAGTCTCGGGACATAGGGGTGCAAAATGGGGTGTGGATGGGGGCGGCTAGTGTGATCCAGCCGTCGGGTATGGAGCGGCTACTAGGGTTTAGCCGTCCAGGGCCTGGTCTGGTTTGGGCAGAACTTCGGTAGGAAATGGGTTTGGTCTTGGACAGAGGCTAAGCTAGGTTTAGCCCGGGTTTCTGGAGGGTTGAATGAGAGGGTGTTTTTGTGTAGGGAATGAATTTTTCTCTCACAAAAAAGGGGATCTCTTTCTCTCTCTCTTGGGGTTTCTAGTGGGGGAAGGGAATGGATATCAAGTAGGTTGGGATTTGGTGGATGTGAATTGATGGCTTATGGATTTAGGCTTGGGACCCCTCTATTTATAGTAAAAGAGAGGCAGGGGAATATCCAGGGGGTAATGGAGTGGCTTGGCTAATAGTGTATGTGATTAGACCCCTCATTAATTCTCTGGTTTTTCTGTCAGGACCAGGTGAAGGCGGCTAGTTCTAACTAGCCGCCCAGGATGGGGGCGGCTACTTCCTGGTAGCCGCCCCTATCATGACCTGCCAAACGTCCCATCTCTGATAAGCGGTGGCTTGGGTCGGTTACTTGGGTTGATCCGGCCAAGATAGGGCGGCTAAAGGTCATGACCCACCGTAATGATCAGCATTTAATGCTGCTTTATGTCCCATCCAGGGAAGCGGTTCAAGGTCGGTCAGGGGGGCGGCTAGTGCTAACTAGCCGCCTGGTATGGGGCGGCTAGTTACGTCTAGCGCCCCTTGCCACGGACTTAGGGTTTTTGGGTTTTAGAGTTTTTCTTAGTGGGGTTCTGGTTTGGGCCAGGGTCTGGTTTAGGGTTAGGGTTAGGGTTTAGGTAAGGGCTATGGTTTAGTTTTAGGTTTCCGGTTTAGGTTAGGGCTGGGGTTAGGGTTTCCAGTTTAGATTAGGGCTAGGGTTAGGGTTTTCGGTTTCCTGAACTTTGGTTCTCTACTAGATGTCCAAATGTGGGATATTTCCGGGTGTTACATGAAGTATTTCTATCTTTCTGGATGGTCAAAATTGGGGTATCTACACCTAGCAGTTCACCTTTTTAGGTCTACCCTGACAGTTCACCTTTTAAGGTCTACCCTGTCATTCATCTTTTCACGTCTACCCTGCCATTCACCTTTTCATGTCTACCCTGGCAGTTCACCTTTTTAGGTCTACCTTGGCAGTTCACCTTTTCCAGGTTTACCCTGTCGTTCACCTTTTCAGATCTACCCTGCCATTCTCCTTTTCAGGTCTACCTTGTCAATCACATTTTCAGGTCTACCCTGCCTATCACCTTTTTAGATCTTCATCGCAGGTCACTTTTTCTGGTCTTCCCTACGGATCACCTATTCAGGTCACCTTCTCAGGTCTTCTATGACGGTCACCTATTCAAGTCTTCCATGTAGGTCACCTATGCAAGTCTTCCCTAACAGGTTAAAATCAGAAAGAAATAGAAAAGCGTCATCTCGACGAGAGTGAGATGAGGATTTAGCATGCAAGATCTCAATTTTCGATCTTCTGCTCTCCCGATCCCCAAAATGCCAAGAGTGTGAAGATTTAGTCTAATCATTAAGGGGACTCCCTTAAGTCTATTCTTCTGCTCTCCCAGTCCCCGAAAGACAAGAAGAGGGGGTATTTGTAGAAGTCAAAATTTGTCACACCTTATGATCCATTTAAAAGCCATTCCGCCTCAGCCCATTGCATTCCGTCATAACACATCACCACCTCAAGTCGGGCCAATAAACAGTCTGGTCGGACGCCCGACCAGATCTGAGTGAATGGGGGCATAGCTTTCTGTCCAACTTGAATCAAAAGCACGGAGTATGCATCGATGAGATATTAGAATTCCCATGGGATATTCTCTGACATAGTGGCTGTAACAAACTAACATAAAGTTGTTATGAGACACTGATCCCTAGATCCCACGTGTCGACCGATCCAAGAGTCACGTGGAAGATTCCATCCCATGATATGCTCACACCTCCATGGAAATAAGCATCCCCATCCCACTATAAATAGAAGGGTATCCCCTTCACAAAAGGGGGGAGGGAGGAGGGGCAGAGGGAGAGACTCCTTCCTAAGAAAAACAGAGAGAACCCCAGACCCAAGCTTTAAATCCCATTTTAAGGGAGATTGGACTTCATCGTCGGATGTTCTCACAAAAAAGGAACTACGCGTGGCTTGATCTCTCAGAAAGGGTATGTAGGCTGCCTGATTTACATCAGGTTCAGTCCAGACAAACCTCGTCAATTCATCCACGACGGACCATAATCGTCGTCTCTTCACGGATCTACTCAAACCAAGCCCGGATCGCCCCCAAGTCCGGCCCATTCAAGAAGGAGAACATTTTCACCTCCCACACATATAATTGATATTATAATTTTATTTTTTTTTACAATATGATTTTGACAATTAATCTAATAAGTTAAATATGATTTTGACAAAATCTAATAAGTTCATCTAAAAAAATGTCTAAAACAATTCACATCCCATGGACGGGTGCATCACTTGTTTATTTTAAAATGAATTACTTTAATAAACTTGATCTGGTAGACTAGTACTAGTTTTGAAAATCACACATAAACAAATTTGAGCCTTATTAATAGGTGATAGGGGATTCACACGAATCCAAAAATACATTAATTTATCATGTTTGTGATTCCTATTATTAGGCTGGCAATCACAACCCCCAAATTCAAATTCTAAAACAATTTATCGGTGGTGATGGTGGTGGTGGTGGACCGGTGGTGCAAGAGAAACTGTATCTACTTCACTGATGACAGTATAGTCCGGTGATCTTATAATAATCTCAATAATTTGGATCGATGTAAAATGGAAAAAATTTAAAAAATTTGGGTCAAATAGAAAGCGGTAGAAATTAATTTTTTTTATGGGACCAACTTTTATTGTTTTTGTATATGTGGTAAAAAAAACTTCATTACTTTCTCTCAAATTATCGTTTATGGGGAAGAGAATTTTTTTTCTCACTTTTCACAATAAGAAAAAATATGGGATGAAAAGAGAGAAATTTTTTCTTTCCCTTGTTTGACACAAACATTGGATTGTTAAGTGGTCAAAGAAAAAAAAATTGCTTTTCATTATTTTCTCTCATTTTTTCTTTGACACAAACACACCTTTTTGTTAGTTGGATTGGTTAGGACTCATCAGGTGCACCATCATTTATATAGGAATATAGAAACAAATGACATTAATTTATTCTTCTGCTGTTCCTCCTTCCCATTCGTCTACTACAACTCATATTTTTGAAAACTTAGGTAGTCCTGTGACATTTGTTCTGTATTCAGTAAAGTTTAATTGATCCAAGTTTCACTTAGGCATTTTTTTATGCTAGTTGTGATTCTTGTTTGATATGCGAAAAATGGAGCAATCATTAATAGAGTCATTGATGTGGGTATTGTAGACTAGCATATGAAATATGTGATTGTCACAATATTTTTACAATAGTTGATAACGTGGGAATATGAGGGTCATAAATGCTATTGGTTGCTTTTGATTGCCTTTCATGTTGAATTTAGGGGATTAAATTCCTTTATGTAATATTTTTCTATCAGCGATAACTTCAATTTAGTATTACACACATATATATAAGTTTAGACATCTATATCTATAGATTGTGGTATAAAACTATCACTCCACTTTCATCAAAGAAGACACAAAAAACATACACTTAAACATGCACTTTTTTTTAGAACTACTTATTGAATGATTGTACATAACCCTTTTACAATTTTATATAGTTGTGTTGTGAAGAAAATCTAGAAAAATACATTAAAATTGAATCTCATCAATAAAATCATTAAACATCATCAAAACACTCCCAAAGAGCACATATTATATTCTAATATATACTGGCTTATTTCTCACACAGCGGAACTGTTAATTAATATATATTTCAATTATGAGTGTGAATTTACTGTTATATGCTCCAAAAGACCATATTATCTGAATATACAACTCACTAAATCTTATTTTCTCATCTTTCTCATGTTTTCACTCTCCTCACTTATCATCGTGTAAAACAATCTTAAGTACGATAGAATGAGTGGCGATGCATCAACAATAATACGAGATATGAGATATAAGAAGATGAGAATGAATTAAAGAGAGAGAGAGTGAGCAAGATAAATAAAGTTTAAAAGAAAACGAAAAACTAAAAATATATTTACAAAAAAAAAAATTGTAGATGTCATTTTATGTGTTTTCAAACTTATATGTTAGTTCAATTTAATGAAATATTTTAATAATATACTTTACTTCTAAATTAGATGAAGATTAATTTAATAAATTAAACTAGTCATAAAAAATGTGTATGTTTGGTCCAAAATTTGTAATGGTTTATATTATGAAATTATTAGGGGAATAAAAAAAAATAACCCCAAAGACATCTGCTTCTAGATGATTCCAAAAAATAAAATAAAAAAGATAAAAAAAGCCAAAGCGAAATCTGACGTGGTTAATGATCCAACGGTCCACACCTTCACGAAGGGTCAGATCCACAACGCAAACGTTGGTCCTTACGTTGGTCCTTTAAAGCTCCTCCCCTCCCTCACTTGAAGGACCTACTCTCTTCTTGAAAGAGCTGCGAAAACCCTCATCAAAACCTTATCCGAGTTACCCACAAAACCCTAATTTTCCAAGGTACGCTTTCTGATTCTGGTGGTCTTTCAAGTTGGTATTTTTTTTTATGGGTGTTGAAGCAACCCCTAATAAAAAGATTTGATTTTAGCCTCGTTTGTTCATGTTTTTAAGTTTGTTTAATTTTCTGGAACACATAGAAATGGAGAAATATGGTGGGTTGGTTGTGTTGGTGAGAGCTTCAAACGGTCTTTATTTGGATGGGTGTTATGAAAAGTATTGAAAGGTCTCATCTTTGGATGAGTTCTTGATGTGTGTGTCTATGGAAAGCATGAAAATGGTGTTTTTGATGGATGGATATTCTGATAGGTATTGAAAAGTGCCTCTTTTGGATGATAAGATCTGATATAAATGTGAATTTGATATAATTGAGACTTGATATTACTGTGTTGGTGAGAACCTCAAATGGTGTTCCTTTAGATAGATGCCCTGATGAGAATTGAAAAGCCTCATCTTTAGATGAGTTATTGATTTGTAAATATGTGTAATTAAAGTACAAAAATGTTGTTTCTTTAGATGGGTACTTTAAAAAGAATTGAAAGCCTTCACCTGACACACAAAATGGTGTTTTTATATTTGGGGTGTTCTGATAAATGTTGAGAAGATGCCATATTTTAATTATAAGATCTGATAAAATGTGATCTTGATGTATGTACGTCTCATGTGTTCGATGCATGTATGTATCATGTGTGGCCATCAGATTCTGAAGTTGATGATTTTGCAATTCCTTGATGTCCCATGCGAAATGGTAGTTGAATGGAGTTCAATTTGACAGTAACTAATAATTGAAATGCTGGTTTTCTCTCAGCTGATTTATGACTTGAAAACTATGTAATCAGCACGTATAATCTAACACCAAAAATGCTACACACTGTCACAGTAAATATGTGATATTGATTTGAGTAATTTCACTGTATTGCCATAGTCTGGTATTCAGCGTGAATTTGATGCATTGATGAAATGTTACACGTGTGCTTCCCGGTTGACATTGCTTTTGTTGTGTAGGCCATGGCATCAACCTTCAGCACCATGTCCACTGTTGGCTCGATGCTTGGCCCGAGTGGACTCGCTGCTGATAAGAAGCTCTTGAGTACCACAGAGAAGTTTTCTTCTCTTGCTTCGATTTCTTCGTCTTCAATCAGCGGGAGAAGACAAAACCCGCGTCTTCAGAAGAGATGCTCTCCGAGGGTCAAGGCCATGGCCAAAGAATTGTATTTTAACAAGGATGGATCGGCTATCAAGAAGCTTCAAGTGGGTGTGAAGTGATTTTTATTTCTTGTGGTGATGTTATGAGTTTCATGTTTTGGATATGGGGCTAATCATGCCTTCTTTTTGTTTTCAGACTGGTGTTAACAAGCTTGCGGATCTTGTCGGGGTTACTCTTGGGCCTAAGGGGAGAAATGTCGTTCTCGAGAGCAAATATGGTTCCCCTAAAATAGTCAATGATGGTGTGACTGTAGCCAAGGAGGTATATACTAAACTAATTTTACTATTGGAAGTTGGTTAACTAAATGTAAACTTTAGGAAATAATGAAGGTTAAAAGAATACATACTTTGTGCTTGCTTGTTGATTACTTACTTCATGTTTGCTATATATTATGGTTTAATCGAGTTAGGAAGCACAAATACTTCAACGAACATGCCTGACATGGATCATGTTTCATACGCACCTAAATTTCAAAAATAATTTTCTGAACTCGGACATGTCTTGGATAGCGGATGGATGCTACATGAACACATGGTTATATAGCATGACACCATAACATTTTTCTTAATAACTATTATAAATTTAATGTTCACACAGCCGTATGAAATTAAAATCTTAATGGAGTTGATGGTTGACACACCATTGTAGTTGTATGACTTATATCACTATTTTAGTTTATGGATGCATGTTCATTTTTCTCAAATAATCATAAATATTCATAATATAACATGAAGATCATTTATTATTTTTCCGTATGCTTTTTGCGTTTTTGTCGGTGTCCTAGGTTTTCAACATTTGCCATGTCACCATGTTCAGGTTGTAATATGTCCGTGTCCATACTCCATAAGTTCTCAATCAGGTTATGTTTGATGTATAGGATGTGGATGCTTCATTTTGAACACTATGTCGAGACTTTGATTATAGCTGTTAGAATAAGAGAGAGAAATAATAGTTAATATGTTGGACTGCCATTTAGGTTGAGTTGGAGGATCCAGTCGAAAACATCGGTGCAAAGCTTGTAAGACAGGCTGCTGCAAAAACAAATGACCTGGCCGGTGATGGAACCACAACCTCTGTTGTGTTAGCACAGGGTCTGATTGCTGAGGGAGTGAAGGTACATCAGGTCCCAAGTTTGAGTGCCTTTTTGGTTGTGGATTAAATTCTCCTGGTCTCAATCTGGTTAATATCCCCTTCAGGTGGTTGCTGCGGGCGCAAATCCTGTTCAGATCACCAGAGGTATTGAGAAAACGGCCAAAGCTCTTGTTGCCGAGCTCAAGTTGATGTCAAAAGAGGTGAAATTCTAATCCGTTGAAGCTTTATATGTTTCTTACATTGTTATAACCTGATGCTCCAAGTTATATATATAATTCACGCATAAAAGTGGACTTCTTAAAATTCTAATTTCTGTTTACATCATTTTTCATTAAAAATACATGCATTCTTCAATAATTCACGTATTAAATGATTATGTATGTATTAAATGAATGATGTGTATTTGGAAATGATGCTAGTGTGAGTTATTGATGATTTTGTCTAGATTGAAGTTTTTTTTAATGTTATATAACATAATAAAAGGAGATCATAGATTTGATTTAATATTAGTGATTTTGCATGTCATGATTATTTTTTTGTTATTGTCTTGTGATTTTTCATGAATTTTACTGAGCTTAATCTGAATAATATCGGATTGCGAATTTTTGCCCTCGCCGAATTATTTTAAATTCTGAATTGATGACAAGGTCTGATAGTCAATTAAAGGATTTGTTATAATCAGTTTGAAATGTTTTCATTAGATTGGCGGGTGCATGTTATTTTATTGACGTTCGTTGCGATTGTAGGTTGAAGACTCTGAGTTGGCTGATGTGGCTGCTGTTAGTGCTGGAAACAATTCCGAGATAGGGAACATGATTGCAGAAGCCATGAGCAAAGTGGGAAGGAAAGGTGTGGTGACACTTGAAGAAGGGAAGAGTGCCGAGAACAGTCTTTACGTTGTTGAGGGCATGCAATTCGACCGTGGTTACATATCTCCCTATTTTGTGACAGACAGTGAGAAAATGTCTGTTGAATATGAGAACTGCAAGGTTTGATATCATGCTCTCTTGTTATCTAATCTCTCTATTTTTTTATTTTTTATTTGTGTTCCGGTCTTATGTTTGACATCTGTGTATCCAGTTGCTTCTGGTTGACAAGAAGATCACGAATGCGAGAGATCTGATCAGTGTATTGGAGGATGCCATCAGAGGTGGATACCCAATACTGATAATCGCTGAGGACATTGAACAGGAAGCACTTGCAACTTTAGTCGTGAACAAACTCAGAGGAGCATTGAAGATTGCTGCACTGAAAGCTCCTGGATTCGGGGAACGCAAGAGTCAATACCTTGATGATATAGCAATTCTGACTGGAGGTTGGTCTATGTTTCTGTTCTTTGGCCCACATTGGGAGCCAATTTTCGAAACAACTTATTCTACAAATTGGTTAAAATAATCGATTTTAGAAATACTAGTTTCAATTAGCTTTTTCATAAAAGATGTTTTATTTGACTTCTAACAAGCAAAAACTAAATCCGAAACCTAAAGCTGAATAAAAAATACCCATTTGGAACTGCAAAACTGAGTTCATAAAAACTGAATCAGTTTCACAGTTGCTTCCTCAGTTGGGGTTTAACTTGGCATTATTTGTGGTGATAAACCTGATCTTTGGTTCGTGCTTTGATAAGCCATTGTTTGTTTTCTCATATGCGCAGCAACTGTAATTAGAGACGAAGTTGGGCTTTCATTAGATAAGGCTGAGAAGGAGGTCTTAGGTACCGCTGCCAAGGTGGTGCTCACAAAGGATTCAACAACCATTGTTGGTGATGGAAGTACACAGGAAGAAGTTGTGAAGAGAGTTGCACAGATTCGGAACTTGATTGAGGTGTGAATTTGTCCTTATATAAGTACTTTTGTTTGTTTTGATCCATTATATTGGGATATTGATGGTGAGGGTGCCCATCATGTTTTGCAGGTTGCCGAACAAGAATATGAAAAGGAAAAGCTCAACGAGAGGATTGCGAAATTGTCTGGTGGTGTGGCTGTTATCCAGGTATGTGATGAAGTAGTTTTGTTTTCCGAATTTCATTCTTTGATTTTTTGGAATGTGTATATTCATGTAACAAAACATTTATCTTCCAAAAAAAAGTTGAAGATTTATTCCAATGGATCGTATATATCCATCCACTTAGGCAAAAAAAGGAACAACAAAATTCATGCTTCATCTAACAATGAATATATATCTCATTAGTGGAATGAGACAGCAATCGTACTAATTGGTACATATTTGTGCGATTTCATACCAATTTGTTCCAATTGTACTAATTAGTATAAATTGATATCAATTTGTACAATTTCCTAAGAACTCACATAAATTGGTGCCAGTTTTTATGATTTGGTATCAATTTGCACCAATTCCTATGATTTTATACCAATTGGTACCAATTCCTACGATTCCATACCAAATTGTACCAATTGGTATCAATTCGTACCGGGTCATACCAATTGATTCTTACAATTTTGCACCAATTGGTTCAAAGGGCTTGCATATAACGACTGTGTGTAACAGTGCCTTCTTGAATTGATGTATCCTTGGTGATGTACCTCATTATATATTGATTTTCTAACATTTGTTTGCTAACTTGTGAAGGTTGGAGCACAAACCGAGACAGAGTTGAAGGAGAAGAAACTTAGAGTTGAAGATGCCCTTAATGCAACAAAGGTACTTTCAGTTGGATGTTTGAAACATTTTTTTCAATCACTGCGTGTGAGATGTGTATTGATTGTTCCATGATCACTCTATTTTCTCAGGCTGCTGTTGAGGAGGGCATCGTTGTTGGTGGCGGCTGTGCCTTGTTGAGACTTGCATCAAAGGTCGATGCGATAAAGGAAACACTGGAAAACGACGAGCAGAAGGTAAGAAAAGAGTATTCCATGAATGTGGTTTTTGCATTAGAAAATCCCCTCCCAATCGAGTGGTCCTATTTGATTGGGAAATATCATTGATATATCAGAAAACTATTGATACATTAATGATATATCAATGGTAAACCCGACCTGACTTGTTTACACTTTAAATTTACTAGATGTTTCTCTATAGATACATTAAAATTACAATTTAGCCATTTACACTTTAAATCTACACAAAAAATCATCAACAAATTTCTCTTTATTTTTTAGTTAAAAAAAAAATTCTCTTTATTTCTCCACTTTTCTATATTGTTTACATTTCTTTATATTTTCTTTTTATTATTTTATATTTTTTTTTCAAGAATTTTGAAATTTTTTCCAAGTTTAAAATCGCTGATTTTGATTGATATATCCATTTGGGACCCCATCGATGTTTCAAAACTTGAAAGAATCAATATATTTAATCATTAACTTCTGTGGACTAAAAAACATGAACCTTGTCATATTGGGTAGGTTGGGGCAGACATTGTGAAGAGGGCGCTCGGCTACCCGGTGAAGCTGATTGCGAAAAATGCGGGTGTCAATGGAAGTGTGGTGATTGAGAAAGTCCTTTCAAGTGATAACCCAAAATATGGCTACAATGCTGCGACTGGAAAATATGAGGATTTGATGGCAGCTGGCATTATTGATCCTACAAAGGTGAATTTCTCCTTACCTTTCTGTGAATGAACCTTTGTTTTGATATTTATGAATATGAAACTAATCTGAAGCTGCTGTCAAGTCAAAACTCTAAATATCAAATAAATAAATAAATCAGCTGAATTAGGTACCTTTTCATGTCAAAATTGATGTATATCCCAAAAAAAAAAGGAAAAAGAAAAAGAAAAAAGAAAAGAAGTGTTGGCTAGTTTAGTAATTTTGATTCAGAAGGAGAATTCTTATTTCTAGGAATTTAGTTATGGTAGACTGTGAAAGGAGAAGTTTAGCCTGGATGTCCAAAAATGAATATAGGAATGGAGCATCACAAATGCAATTTTCCTTGGTGCTCTAGTGGGAGAATGAAAATGAACACCAAACTGGCTTATTGTTCATACAGTCATTTTCTTAAAGAAAAATGTATGTGAGTTGAATGCATGCATATTGATATAATGGAGCATATATAAAATATTGTGTTAAGGTGATTTCATATTTAAAATATTGTTAGACGATTTTGTTAGGCGATGTAGGCGATGTGACGTCTTTTCTGTTTTTTGTTTTCAAACTCAGGTGGTGAGGTGCTGCTTGGAGCACGCCGCCTCCGTTGCCAAGACTTTTCTCACCTCCGACGTGGTGGTGGTTGACATCAAGGAGCCGGAGCCCGCGCCCGTTGGAAACCCGATGGACAATTCCGGCTACGGCTACTGATTGGACGGCCAGTGGTGATAGATGATCCTCTACTATTAGAGGGATTTAGTCTTTTTTGGTGTAAATCAATAACCATTGTTGGGAGGAGTTTGTGTTGCGGGGAGATGACTCAAATCCAGCACATTTGCGGCTGTAGTTTAGGACATGTTTTTTTTATTCATTTATAACAGGTTGAAGAGATGATTATGTTGCATGAATGAAATCTCATATATGTTTTGGTTTGTGTGTTGAAAATTTGTGCTGGATTTCTTGGTTTTGTAATTGTTCATGGATAAAAGTTGATCAAATTTGTTCTTTGATTTTTTTTTCGATACAAGAATGGCATTGGCATTGATTTTATTCAAAGAAAGGGGGTGTCTAATACCGGAAATATATGCTAAGCTTGTCAATCTGATGCATACCGATACGGATCATATATGTTTATATTCATATCTGAATTAGATATTCAAATATATATATATATCCGATATCCGACGGATTTTGAAAGTAAGTATCCGTGTTCGATCCGAAAATCTGGATTCGGATACAGATAATTATCTGAAATATCTGAAAATTTAAAATGAATATGAAATTATTAAAATATTTAAAAATAAAAATCATATATTTAATATTTGAAATATATACAATAATTAACTAGTATATAATATAAAATTGTAAGTATATACATCAAGCATTACATGCTTGAGTAAAAATAAAAATAAAAACTCATATTAATCTTAAAAATATAAATATATAATTAAATAAATAATAATATAATAATATTTTTGATACATATATTTTTCTGATCGGATACAGGCATATCCGTATCCGATCCGAAAATTTTCGGATACGGATAATTTTTTTGGATACAAATTTTTCAGATATTGGATATTTTCTGAATTTTCAGATACTAATTTAGATCGGATATGAATATTTTTTCAGATAATTGACATGCTTAATATATGCATATAAAACCCTATTAAGAAGGAAAAAGTACAAGACCTAGACCCCATTATTAAGAAGAAAAAAGTAAAAGAAGTATCCACTCCTCTCTCTAATCAAGTATCCTTCTTAGGGTGCGTTTGGTTGCGCGATTGCAAAACTGATTCTGCAGGAATCTGCGATTGCAAACCTGATTCCGCAGGAAGCTCACTTTCTTAGCTTTTTGAAATCGCAGCTTTTGAACACTATTTGCCTTCAATCGCTGGGATTAAAACTGCGATTATAAAACTGTTTGGTTGCGCGATTGCAAACGCAGCTTCCTGTAATCGCAATCGCAGCGCAATCGCGTAACCAAACGCACCCTTAAACAAAATAGCTTACTCATGTCTGAGATTTATTTTAGACAGAAGTTGGTATAGCTATGTAATACATTAATATTAGTACTTTAGGTTTTCTTTGAATTTTATTTCTCTGTTGAATTAAATTTCATTGATATAATATAAATGCACGTTTAATGCTTTGTCATCATCTCTTATAAATAAAAAAACACACATTTTTTATTATTTTTTTATCTTTTATATCACATTTTATACATAATTTATTTATGGTGAATTAAACAACAGAACTAAACACAATCAAACTAAATATAAATTTTCTTTTTTTTTTCTTTTATATAGTCGTATCTTAGAATAGTTAATGTTGTTAAAAAGAATCTAACTGTGTTACCAATTAAAAGTAAAGTTGTTGTTTGAAAAGGATACACACCTAATTGTTATTGAAGAGTAAATTTTAAATATTTAGATAATTATATTTTTGGTATTTTAGATAATTATATCTTTTGGGTCAAGACGTCCAGTCCAGTCATATCTTATCTTATTATTAAAAATAATATTTTGTTATTTATACCCCCCACGTCCCAACTAAATCCACCACCCTAACCAATAAAACTTCATAATCCCACAACCCCCTTATATATACAAACACAATCCATTCTTCATTTTTCTCCAAAAGCCTTCGGTTGATCTCGTTCGTCCATTCCTCCGACCCCTTCTTCCTCCCGACCACCTTCAACCACCATCCACAGCTTCATCGCCCGGAAATCCTTGTATTCGACGATAATACCCAATTCAAAGGGAGACCCCCTTGAAAAGGAGGTCTTTTTTTTTGGGGGGAATACGAGGAACCCATTCTCTCCTGAAACCCTCCCTTTCGTTTTCATTGAAGTTTCCATCGTTGGATTCAAATGGGTCCATTCAAATTTGTGTTTTGAAGCCCAGATTGTGTGAAAAATCGCTTCCTTGAGAGACGGGTGTGGTTTTCGACATGGATGAGTGGCGCTTTGTCTGGTCTGTGGAGTTTTGGAGGATGGGTTTGTATTGGACTCTCTCTCTCCTCTACTCCTACTTGGTTCTCCTGATCAAGAATTTTGAATGGCCTTCTTCGTCTTCATCATCTTCTGCTTACGTTCGACGGTCGCTAGAGTCCATGCCGACCAAACCCGTCTGCGTAATCACTGGTGTAAGAGCCCCTCTCTCTCTCTCTCTCTCTCTCCCCGTGTGTTGTGATAGTTCAATGGAGATAGCATGGATGGCCCCAAAACAACACTTCTTTAGAAGCTAGCCTGTCAATCATCTGAAAATATCTAATATTCAATAATGTGGAGTGCATATACGGGATATCTATGGATCCACTTTGAACATTTTTGGAGTCAGTCTTATATTATAAAATTATATTTGTTTCTATTATATGCTGTTTAAAATTTAATTATCATAATCTTGAAAATTTAAATAACCAATGAATTCTCTTTGTATGATCTTAACGAGTGGTCCCCAAATCTTGATTTTAGTTCTTTTATCTCTTTAATATGTTAGCTAATAACTATCACTGAAACTAGTGTTTATATTTAGACAAGTCTATTGCCTGAGAATTGAAATGTTAAATGAGGAATACCTGTATTCATCCTGAATTTAAAAGATTTGAATTAAATATTAATATTTGTATCTAAATAATGTATGATAGAATATGTATATTAAGGGTGTATTTGTGCCATAGGGAAAGTGAGAGAAAGTGATGAAAAATGAAGATTTTCCTTTTCATCGTGCTAAAATCTAGTGTTTGTGCCAAACAAGGAAAAGAAAAAAAAATTCATCACTTTCCCTCCCCTATTTTGTCTTATTAGTAAGTAAAAAAATTTCATTTCCCATAGAAGAGAATTTGAGGAAAAGTGATGGAAATTAATTTTTGATTTCCACCACATGCACAAACACCATGAAAGTTGGTCAAAGAAAAAAATTTTACTTTCCACCACTTTCCTTTTGACCTAAATTCCATCACTTGCTTTCATTTTCCTTCAAATTTGTACACAAGCACATCCTAAGGTATCCGATCCATTGTTTGACTTAAGGACATGATGGACAGTAATAAAATACTTCGAATTTTATGAGCATTCAGAAAAGTTTGGGAATTGGATACCTTCAGCATATACTTTTTTTCACTGAATTATGCGTTAATATCTTCAGAATTGGTGTATCCATTTAGTTTGAATGGTTTACCACATTTTTATAGTTTAAAAAATTAACTATATTTGTCGTCGCCCATTTCACATCCAACGTACTAGTTATTGCATGCATTTTTATACTGATGATCAAAACATATTAATTAACTCCGTACTTCTGACCATATTTGTCCTATTTGGGATGATTTACGAATGTACTCGTACTATATTGAATGAAACACTTGCCAAATACTTTCCATATACAAACTCTATTACTATGATATTGGGTTGTCGTAGGTATGCTTTGTTGTCCTTCACATTGTGTTACATTGAAAATTAGAGAATGCCATCACTGGATCTTCGTTTCTTTCATTGGTTCACAGTGAGGTTCCAATTAATAAAAACTGGCTGGAATTTGAAGAACATGCATGAAATTTTGGGGAGAAGTTGTGTTTGTTAAAAGTTTGATCAGATGACCAAAAATGGTATATTTTGGCGCCTATGTTGTTTTTGCTAATGTTTTTTTTTTTAATTATTATAATTTGGGTATAGGCCTCTTCTGGTTTGGGTGCGGAAACGGCGAGTGCTCTTGCTAGGGAAGGTTACTATGTCATTCTCGGTGAGCATTGATTTTACTGAAAGAAGGATTCATTTACGCTGAACTTGAAATGTTGCTATTCAGCTAAGGTTTTTGTGAACCTTATTGAAATAATGTCTTGCACCAATTGGTTGTGAGTTCTCTTTTAGGTTCTATACTCCAAACTTGGAGGTGGATTGACTGTTTTTTTTTTAACAATTAATCAGAAGTGTTTTTTAAATAGGAAAGAAAGACCATGAATAATGATATAGACACAGACATGTTTTTAGATTTCTGAATTTTCTAGCATGATCCTTGTGTTTTGATGTATTTTTGCAAACCCTATCACTTGTATTTTTAATATCTGTGATCTTGTTGTTTGTCTTCTCTTCATCCCACTTTAAGGCATTTGGTATAGAAGATGCACCTATTGTCAATTGGGGTTTATTGAGGCCCCTGTGCATTATAGCTTGAGATGTATGCTTAATTGAGTTGTATCAATTGTTATTTGGAAGTCATTGGATATAGAAGATGTGTCATGTTGTATTTTGACTCTTATCATTGGTCACGTAGGATAGTGGGGAAACTTTGCTTTTTTATAAATGCTGAAGCAAATTAGTATTTTTTTATTGAAAACCTTAAATTTTGCAATTGAAAAACTCCTCTCGGGGTGGGTGTGTCGGTATTTTCATTCGCCCATGCCATATACTTCTCTTCTACTTGATTTTTGCTTAATGATAACTTAATATAATCTATTGTTACAATTATTTGAATTCAAATAAATGATTTTTTTTTTGTTAATTTTCAATTTTTCATCTTGCAGCTGGTCGTTCCCTTGATTCATTGTTGAAGGTGAACCTCCACTTCACTTTGGAAAGGGGACTCTTTTTTCTGCCACTAGCATTCCTTCTGTGTTATTTATATCTCCTTTTTGTGTGAAATAGACTATTCAGGAGATCAAGAAGAAAAATGAAGATGCTCAGCTTACGGCATTTCAGGTTGATATGTCATCCATTCTATCAATAATGAAGTTTGCTAACTCCCTTCAAAAGTGGTTCATGGATTCCACTCTGCACCCTTCGATCCAACTACTTGTAAATAACGCTGGGATACTAGCAACGTCGCATAGAAGTACTGTTGACGGTTATGATGAGTAAATTTTCTACTTTTTCACCATACTCGGCATTCTTGATGGTGGTAACTTTATGTGGATTTACTGCATTTCCTCATATTTTCCCACGTTCGTATTTATTTTTGTTTCGGACAGATAATAAACCAGATTGATATAGTAATGCAACAAAGTAATTGCTGGCTTTCTTGGTGAAGATGCGAGTTGTAATGCTTAACTTGGTTAAAATTTTAAGTTTCGGTTCTGCCGAGTGGAATATTTAGATATGGGTATATATTGCTCTATGTATATACAATGTACTCATTTGTCGAAATATCTTTTCTTATTGTATTTTTAACGAACATCCCCAAAAACAGGAAGCCATTGCATGATGATGTTTATACATGTGTTTTTATCTTTCCTGATTGTAATTTTCATGAATCACAGTTTATGTGTGTTTCACCTGAATAAAGGAAATAATCGTCTCATTAACTTTCCTTATTGTAGCTTCAATACAACTCTGAGCCATGTGATATTTTTCTGAAAGCAATATGTCTGGGTCAAAATTATATATATGTATTGTTGATATGTTCTTTAATTTGGGGTCACCATGTCTTCGAATTGTGGTTCATGTGAAAATTTTATGTTTCAGCTTGTTCTTATCTATAAATTGCGTGGTTAAAGTTTTGTGTGACTATTTTGGTTAATAAATAATAGGGGAATTAATTTGAAGTATTATTTAGCAATTACAATTTTTCTAGGTCCTTCCATCCAAATACTATCAACACGGGCATTTTTTCTCCCCAAAATGTCCTTTTTTCTTTCTTTTTGATAAAAATGTCATTTTGTGATGCAAACTTGTACATTGTTATGCACTAACAAACTGCCTCGGGGAATGCCCGTACCCTGTTATTCATCCTTGTACATTGCCTCTACATAATTATGCTGTTTGTGACATTAAATAAACTGAAGAACATTTTGCCTTCAGGGATTGTACACTGTTAATCCTTGTATGTTGTTATGCAGCGTACACATTAACTAGGGGGCATTTGGGGGAGAAAAAATGCACATACTGATGGTATTTGGACGGAAGGATCTCAAAAAATGTAACTACTAACTTGGGGGTGTTTTCATATGTTAAAAGAAGTCCAAGGACTTAAAAAAAAAGGGATTTAAAATTACTTGGAATTAACTTCCCCTGAATAATATCATATTGGCAAAACTGTGAAACTCAAGATTCCTAAATCCATTGGCTAATGCTATGCTTTTGTTGTAGGATGATGGGGACAAATTACATTGGTCCATTTGCTCTGACCAATCATCTTTTGCCATTACTCAAGAATAGCACTGCTCCTTCCCGGATAGTTAACGTAACTTCCTTTACCCATCGATGTGGTAGGTTTATTCTTCTTAATGTGACACATGAAAATCTTTCACACAGATTTTCGGTCTGAATTTCCAACCCCAAGGATGTTTTTCTATATAAATCCTTGCTGTGGTGTTAATGGAAACATACATTCTTTTCCATGCAGTGTTTGATGCAGGGATCAACGATGAAGCGATGTGTGTGAAAAACTTGAAGCATTTTCCACAGTCGAACCAGTATCCTTTTGCTTACATATATGAACTCTCGAAGTGTAAGTTGATGCATTTCCTTAAAATGACTATTTCAAATTCTTCTCATCTTTTGGGTAGATACATTTTGGCATGAATTTCATGAATCTCTCAAATGGTTTTACTTTATTTTTGGCAGTCTACTTGCTACTATTTGCTTATGAGCTTCATCGACGATATTACTTAATGGACCCTTCTTGTAAAATCTCTATCACGTGAGTATTTGCTGGTTTTTCTTTCAGACATTACACACAATTCTCTGCTCGTTCCATATCAATCGCCTTAACAATATAAGCCTAAATGCAATGAAAAAAATAGGACCATTTTGATTTTTTTATAAAAAAATGTTATGTGACTGCATGGTGAGCATGAGTTTTGGAGATTTTATCTTTCCCATTAAAAATATTAAAATAAATAAAATAAAAATAACAAACCTGATATATATTTATGTGCGGCCACATTATTTTGCCAATTTTTCTACTTGAATGGGTTGCTTTATTGAATGATGTGTTTTTTTACTTGAGTTTTATTTGTACACAAAGCCTGCAGTCCTCAAACCGAAATTGGAAATTTTAAACTGAAGGCTTGATGATTTGAACTCTTTTAAACGTGATAATGATAGCTTTTATGGTGACTGGGAACTATTCATATAACCTTCAATATATGTTTTTTTCCTCTACTTGTTATGTTCTGTTCCATCTCATTTTTTAGATTAAAAAAAATAAAATGTCAGGGCTGCAGATCCTGGAGTGGTAGAAACCAACATCATGCGAGAAGTTCCGCCACGTCTTTGTAGATTGGCTCTCACTGTTTTGAGGTTTCTGTGCCTTCTGAAGTCTCCCAAAGATGGGGTGGAGTCAATCATTGATGCAGCTCTAGCGCCTCCAGTAAGCCTCATCTTAATGTTCTTGTTACATCAACATCATATTAAGAGCTCTGCAAAATTGTTATATTTGGTCATTCTTGCAGTCTCTTAAGTCACTTTTGCACACCGAATATGTTTTGATTTTTTTTGAAGTACATGATTTCACAAAAGTGAAGTTCATCCTCGGAATGAATTGAATGCATACATTATTACGCTTTTCATAACAAAATATATACTGATATAGTAGAGTATATACTACATCAGGTGCTTTCATAAACTGCATTAGGTGACGTGGTGTCCATAGGAATGATTGCAAAAGTGTCCGAGGGTGACAACGCTTTAAGAACTTACTTCATAATGCTATGTAATTGATTTCAGTCGTCAGACATGATCAGTAGTTTGATCTAATGTTTTAGGAGGCATCGGGGGAGTATTTTTTTGGTGGCAAGGGAAGGACGATCAAGTCCTCGTCGCTCTCCTTTGATGTTGGACTGGCAGAGGCACTATGGGTTGGTTCAACGAAGCTGTTTCGAGAAACACAGCTCAAACTACAGGTATCCATGGATGCATAGGTCGCAAAAGGAAAAGCAGCAGCAGCAACAACAGTTCTCTCAGGCTATTCAGAGTTCAATTATCTGATACTGGGTAAGTGATGATGATGATGATGATGATGAAACATGATGATTTATTGTTTTATAGACTGAAATTTGAGTTATACAAGAACATGAGATGATGTAATTTATTTATCTAGTCATTCAAAATGTGCATATTGAGTGTATCTGTAGAACTAATGTTTTTCTACCATTTCCATCTTCTCATTGTCTAGCATGGCTGGCTTCAGATTTGGCAATTGCAATATGCCCCTTGTACAAACAAAATTTACTGTTGGTCCTTAGAATTTTTACACATCCAATACAAATAACACATTAGAACTTACCTAATTCTTTAATTCTTCCGAGTCTCTTATATAATACACAGCAGCTACGACCATATTAACTCATGAACCATATTAAAAAAAAGGGTTATTTAGTTTCCACCCCTCTTAAAACATGCAAATTATTTAAAAAACCCCTCCAAAACACAATATTATTATAAACCTCCTTAAAATGTTACCAAACTTTGTAAAAAATCTTACAGTCAACAAATTAATTATATTATAAGAATATTCCATCTCAACATATGTATATTGTCTATTTTACCCTCTCCATTGAATAAAAAATATTTTTTCTACACTCTTAAATCTCTTAATGGGAAGGTAAAATCATTCAATTTGAGATGAAATATTCTTTAATATATAATTTGTGTGATTAGGGTTTTTTACAAAGTGAACATTCAGGTCTGTGTTTTGGAGGGAGTTTTTAATAATTTTCATGTTTTAGGAGGGGTGGAAACTAAATAACCCAAAAAAATAAGTCCCCAGAAACACAACTTGTTTTTTTTTTTATTTAAAAAAAAGGATAAAAATGTTATCGATTTTATTATTATTAAAAGAATGATTATAATTCTGAATCGGTGATGAATGAATTGAGGAAATCAAAGGACAACCTTACAAAAACACAACCTTTATCTTTTCCTCATCACCCTTCTAAAACTCTTCCACAAAGTTCAATTTCTTCTTCAAGAGATACACCACCTTGAGCACCACCCTCTCACCCTCCATGCCCCGCACGTACTCGACGGTCCCGATCGACTCCATCGCCATCGGTCGGGGCTTCCTCAACTCCTCATATGCCCCCCGCCGCCTCCCGCCACTGCCCATTATCGTAGAAGAAGAAGAAGAAGAAAAAACATACAAGTCTTCGCCGTTGAAGTGCATGGCGGCACCGGTCTCGTCTCCGAGGATCTCCGTGCACATTCGAAGGCTCGTGTCGCTCATATGGAAGCCGTTTGGGTCATATGAAGAAGCCATTGAAGAGAACACACAATGAAGGGATTGGGAAGGACTTATATTTAAATATATAGGGGGGAAGGGGAAGGATTTGGTTTGAGAGAAATTAGTAATAGAAAATCTTCTGTCAGATTTAATTCACAGTGATTAATGGGACTCTATATATGAATCATATAAGTGATTGTTTCCTTTGGTGGCCCAAAAATTGACTAAATTTTAGTTGAAATCTTTCGCATACAGAGGAACTTTTAATTGGTGAGGATCTTTGACTGATTTTTTCAAAGACTGTCTGTTTTCGCGCCTTGCATGTATTTAAACGGGTCGGGTAGTTTTTTTGTTTGTGTGTTTTTTTTTAAAAAAATATTAGACTCAATTAATTTTATAGTTCAAAAATCAGACAACACATATTTTCAAATTTTTTAAAAATAGCAAACATCATCTGAGAATATTTTCAAAAGCCTCCCTACATGGTTCATTCCCTAACATAGGGATCTGAAAAATTTTAAAAAAAGATCTAAAAGACTCTTTGAAAGACTCCTTCCATATTTTTTCCCTACAAGGCTGCATACATGTATGGAGCTTCGTAGGAAAAACTACAATGTAAACGGAAGTGAAAAGACCACATTTCCCTTTTCAACAAAATCCCTTTTTTTCCAGTCGATCTCTCCCCATTTTTTTCCAACTGATTGAAGTGAAACTCTCTCCTCCAAATAGATCTCATCTTCCTCTCTCTCCCCTACAAACCCTAGAAACCTCTTTGAGCCTTCACATCGGCCTCCATCACCGCATCTGACCCCCCTCCATCCTCCACCTTCTCTGTCTTTGGCTCCCTTCCCTTCATAATCGTGCGAGCGGTAGCGATGGTGGCGACCACACGATCGATGACCTGAAACCTGTGCATCTGGTCCCGCTCCTCTCTCGGCACCTTGAGAATCTATTGGAACCTCTCCGTCTTCTCCTCCTCCACCACCGGATCTTGGCCGTTAATCCTGCCTGGACCCTCCCCAGACTAGTCGGATTGGTTCGATCCATTTTGTGATTCTTCTTCGATGAGAATCTCTACTTCATTTTGGTTGTTCTTTATATATAGATTTGACTTTGATGAAAGATTGATGTAACCTCTGGATATGGCATGCCTTTTTTAGGTTATTAGGATCTCACAATGACATCAATGTGCTCGACCGATCACCTGTCTTTGTCGACCTCGTCGAAGGAGGTGCTGCTCCATGTAACTTCTCAATCAACAACAATAACTACACAATGGGATACTATCTCGTCGATGGAATAATCCACCATGGTCAACACTGGTGAAAACAATATTGTGACGGCCCGTGTCCTAAACCATCGACATGTGCACACCACCTAAGCTCTAATACCAGCCGTGACAGCCCGTGCCCCAAATCACCGGCACGAGCACGTCACCTGCACCTATAACTTTTTATTGTCAACCTCGAAATATCACCTTATATAATCTCATATGATAACAAACATGTGATATCATATAATTAACAAGATATATAATAGAAGAAAGTTTAAGCAGTCAACAAAGCCTTTAACACACCTTATATACAATCATCCATATATATATAGCATTTTAACATAGGCATGGTTCGTTAGACCAGCCTCTCCCAAAATAATCATGTACAAATCTAAAACATCAAAATATACACATTTATATATATACCTATCTCCAGCTGGACGTGGCACCAAAAGAAGACAAAGTCAATGCCAGAAACCCTCCCTCTACTCTGCAAAAATATGAAAATAGAATGTTATGAGCGAAAGATGTTCAGTAAGCAACTTAGACATTCCACGTATAAGAAAATCATGGATGATAAAGTCAAGCTTTGTAAACACCAGGTCAAAGCATAATAACAAATGAAAGCACTGTATGATAATCAGCGGAGAACATAACATCGCTGATATATAAAAATAGGAATGAATAGCTTAATCTAACACATCACAACCGATAAGGCCAATAAATGTCATTAAGATGCATCACAACTGGACTGAAAGCACATACTCTGAAATCACTCATCAATCGAAAGAATGTTAATTATATCATTGATGGCCCTTGAAATGTCACAATGCTACAAGAACGATAAGGAAATTGCAATTCTAGCCCCTATGTCCGAGATGTCCACAATATATATATCTCTCACGTGTGGCCCCCGGAACGTCCACTGCGGATTCACTACCTGGCCCTCGGAACGTCCAAGCATGGTAGAATATTCTCAAGTCCCCCTCGCTGGACTGTACATACTCATGCGCGTTGGGGAGGTAATTCTCAACCTTCACTGTAAGGTCTATGGTCATCCAACTCCAAGTACACAAGAGGTAATATAAAAGCAGCGATACCAAACACACTACAAGGCTTCATGGTCGGACAGCGCAACCATGTTGATCGTAGGAAGATATCGAATAACTAGGATGTATATAATAATATCAAGAAAACTCACAATACTAACAAATCAATTATAGACTCGGGAGATATAAACAAGGAAACTAACATATTTATATTTCAGCCCCAAATCACAAATCTTGGATTCCATGTTAGTTTCCTTATATATATCTAACTAACATATATATATCTATTACTCACTTATTAAAATGATTCTGATCCAGTATTTTCATTTTCCTTTTTATCCTTTAAATAGTTTGTTAATTACTAATACATCTATTTATTTAAATTTTAAAATATATAATGGATAAAAACATGATAGATATATTTATCTATTACTTACTTATTAAAAGAATTATGTGACCCAGTATTTTCATTTCCCTTTTTATCCCTTAATCAATTATTTAATTACTAATAGTAATAGATTTATTTAAATTTTCAAGGATACAATCTTATCTAAGATTATGTTTACTTACTTATTAAAAGAATTATGTGATCAGTATTTTCATTTC
The DNA here is from genome assembly GCA_030737845.1 of Acorus calamus. Taxonomy (NCBI): domain Eukaryota; kingdom Viridiplantae; phylum Streptophyta; class Magnoliopsida; order Acorales; family Acoraceae; genus Acorus; species Acorus calamus. The sequence continues at coordinate 15,040,264 of CM060864.1, read as the reverse complement.
CCCTTTTATCCCTTAATCAATTTGTTTAATTACTAATAGTAATAGATTTATTTAAATTTTAAAATTATTCAAGGATACAATCTTATCTAATAAGATTATGATTTGTTTATTTACTAATCTATTATTATCAAATTTAGATAAATCATAAATATTTTAAGATATCAAAATCAGATTTAATTAAATAATATCAATACATTTTTATTTTAAATCATATCTATATATCTATTATTTACTTATTAAAAGAACTATGTGACCCAGTATTTTCATTTTCATTTTTATCCCTTAATTAATTTTTTAATTACTAATAGTAATAGATTTATTTAAATTTTAAAATTATTCAAGAATACAATCTTATCTAATAAGAGTATGATTTATTTATTTACTAATCTATTATTATCAAATTTAGATAAATCATAAATATTTTAAGAGATCAAAATCAGATTTAATTAAATCTAAATCATATCAATACATTTTTATTTTAAATCATATCTATATGTATTCTAATTTTTAAATTTCCAAATTAAATATATTCTCCATGTATATCCATTCAATTATATTTCCATAAATATGTTTTTTGTAATAGAATGAAAAAATCCCTAATGTACTACAATAAATAATATAAGATGTACATATGAATGTGAATATAATATACCTTAAAAATCTATATAATTCATATTAAATATTGTGCATAATTTAATATATTTTGTTGAGTTTATTATGAAAAAAATACACAAAGATGTAGTACTATTATATTTTTTTGTCTTCAGATTTTTAAGGATTTGATTTATTCAAATATTGAATCTCCTAATACTAAGTTGTTTGAACTCCTCTCTATCTCATCTTTTTTATCATTAAATCTATATGTAGTCCTATATAAAGCAATTCATCCCTGCGGCCTAAATTTTTTTTTCAAGCATATTATTTATTTACTTATTTATTTATATGTATATATGTTGTGTTATTTAATTATGTAAATTTATATTGTGTTATTCTTGTTATGTATGTTTGATTTTAATTGAATGGTGGCTTTGGAATGTAGGAAACTTTTAAGATGAATGGGAAGTCAATTATTTCTGAATGCATGAGAGATGTGGAGAGGAAGATTGTGAGGAACTATTTCTTTGGCTTGATTTTTAACTGTTTTATTTTTTATATTTTTAATGATATATTTTAGATATTAGAATGTTTTTTATTTTTTGTTTTATCGTGTTTATATCACATGAAATGATTAGTGCATGCATCAAGAGATATAGACAGTTTTTCTTCAATGTAAAATCGAGGTAAGGTTTTATTTTTAATTTTTTTAAATATATTCGCTTGGGTTGCATAAAGATGAAAATATTCTATTCCTTTTCTTGGATATTAAAATTCTATATTGGTTTATTTTGATTAGAGTGTTGTTTGCTCTTGTTTTGATGTGATGTAATATAAGTTTAGTATGACAAAAAAAAATTTCAGTGAATTTGTTGATCAAAATAACGATCTTCTTTTTTTGACTGGGTATGTATTTTTAGAGTTTGGGTGATCTTAGACTTTCATCTTTAATTGCACTTAAGAAAAAAAAATTGCAATGTGGCTTACAAATAAGTTGTAGTGTGGATTAGTTAGGTTAGTTGAACACATGGGACAATAATTATTCATTTTTTGTCAATTGTTTTTTTATAACATTTGTTTGTTATATTTTATACATTCTTGATGTGTTATTATAATATAAAATATCTTTGAATGCATAATTTACACATATTTCATATGTTTAACATGATTAATGACTTCTTTATCAAAGCCCCATTAATTAAAAAATATATTAATCATTTTTATTTTTATTTATAGTTTTCATCGGTTTTAAATATTATTTTACACAAATCATTTTTCATTTTATTAAGTTTCTCAATTATATTTCATATAGTCACAATTTTAATTAATTTATTTATTTTTCTTTTTGTTTCAAGTTTTAAGTGTTCTTTTCAATTGGTTTTTGAATTGTATTACGTTTTTGAATTGGTTTATGTGATTGCATTTCAATAAGAATTTGATAAACTTTTAAATGTACTCTTTTTTTCACATTTAAGTCACCAAGGTGGTCCTCCATTAAGAGTTTAAATATATTTAAAAGATTTATATATGGGAATTAATTAAAGAGTCAATTTTGATGAAATATGATATTAGTTTCATATTGTGATTGTTAGTTGGAGGTGAGTATAGACATAGAATAATGCAATTATCAATTTATATTTGTCAAGTATTTTCTATTAATATGATACAAATATATATAATTTTGACTACATTCTCTCCACATAAATTTTTTTTGTCAAATATGTTTTATTAAATACAAAATTATAAATAAAATAAATGTATTAATTTTATTACAAATAATCAAATGTTAATTTACTCATTATTTTTTTTATTTCTATTTATAAAATATATCTTCATGTATGATGTTTCTCGTGCTTTAGCACGTGCAATTAACTAGTTACTTATTAAAATAATTCTGACCCAGTATTTTTATTTTCCTTTTTATTCTTTAAACAGTTGATTAATTACTAATATATCTACTTATTTAAATTTTAAAATATATAATGGGTAAATACATGATAAATATATCTTTTTCTTACTTATTAAAAGGATTCTAACCCAGTATTTTCATTTTTTTATCCTTTACATAATTGATTAATTGCTAATATATCTATTTTTTCAATTTTAAAATTTTAAAATATATAATTAATAAATATATGATAGATATACATGGATTATAAGTATTTTTATTTCCCTTTTTATCCTTTAAATAGTTGATTAATTACTAAAATATCTATTTCTTACTTATTAAAATGATTCTGTGATCTTATATTTTTATCTCCCTTTTTATCCTTTATTCATCATTTAATTATAAATAGTAATAGATTTACTAAAATTTAAAAATTATTTAATGATACAATTTGATCTACTAAGATTCTATTATTTATCTATTACTTATTAAAATGATTTTGATGCAATATTTTCATTTTCTTTTTTATCTTTTAAAAAATTGAGGATATTAATTTGATCTAGTAAGATTCATATCTCATTTTCTTTTTTATTCTTTAAATAATTTATTAATTACTTATATTATTTATTTAAAATTTAAACCATGTGGCCTATTTTGACTTAAAGAATTACTTTTGAAATGAAGATATGCATGGATGGTAGTTGTGGATCACAAGATTTGAGGAAATTTAATCACATCGAAGGACCAAATAAATCTGAAGTTCAATTTAAGATATGTATGTTTTTTAAAAGATTTTTTTTGTCTTCTATTTGCTCCTCAGTTACATCCCAAAGAGTGTGTAAGGGTTGAAAAGGAGGGATTCATTTTTTTTAATTTAAAAAAAAGATAGTTTGAGAGATAGTTGAAGTCTATTAAATTTCAAAAGGTATTTAATTATATTCGATAGTTATTGAATTTTTACTGCTCCATTCACTTTAATTAATATTTTTATTTTGTAATATTTTTTCTTAACGGTTGTTATTTGTTTAATTGTTTAGTTAGGTGTTTAGTTTTTAATAGTTTTCAATGAATATTTTTTGTCAGGTGAAATCATGAGTTCATTCAGTTTCTCTCATCTATAATATAGAGGCAAAATGTATACAAAATAAATATTTTTTTTTATGAATTGCATATAGATAAATTTGTTTTAATACTTTGCTTGATATTTTGAATCTCAAAACAAATGATTCCACATATAATCTTCATCATTTATCATCTAATAATAGTTAGATCTTATTAATAAATAAATATATTAAGGGAGGCAAATCTCATGTTTTGTTTTCTTTTTATTTTTTGAATTAACAGGGTTTGACATGGGTGATTTAAGTGGACGGCCTATTCTTAATCATCATACTTATTTGAATACAAATACAAAGAGTGATTTTTTTTTTTTTGCATTTATTTTGTTTGATCAACTTTCTATATGTTAAGTTTTACTTTACCATGTTTAAAACCTTTGATTTTTTTTCTTTTTTTGATTGGTATTCCATATAGAAAAACAAATATTATCATTCATTCATAAAATGACTCTTCTACTGTTAATCCCCTCACCTATTCTTGCTTGCCAACCCATTCCTCATCTTCCAGGTTTCTTTATTTATTCATTGTTTGTGATTTGTATTAATTTTAAATTCTATTTTACTCTTAATGTTTGATGTTGTAGACTTATACATTATGAAGTTGAAGAAATTTTGAAGAATTAAATTTCCAGCTATAACTAATCAAAACGTACGAAAATTTGCTTCAATTTATTTAGTGTTTATTCTTTTCTCTATAATAGAAGTGATTGATAATTTTATATTTATAATGGTAAGTTTTTGTCATAATCTTTTGGGTTATAGGAGTTAAACAAGGTTGACTGAATTAATGGCACAAGATTACATATTTTGTTTAGTGAACAAGAATTCATGGGTTAGAGTAAACCTATACTACTAAATTGCATATAATTTTTGAAATGTATTTTTAATGTGATTTTAATTGGAGATCTCCAGAGAAATATTAGGATTGACATACATGAGGAATATAATTCAATATCACATTATCATTTCTCACTAAAAGAAAGATCATTAGAATAAAAGAATGGTGAGTTTGTTTTCTTTTTATTTTCCTATGAATTGTGTGATTAATTGATTTTTTCCCCAATTAATATTGAATTTTTTATAGTAAAATTTTCCATACAATGATTTTATTGCCTTGTTTTGTTCTCATATTTCATTTAATATATTTTTGTTGCAGAGATTGTGGAGAGTTTTCCCAAATTTTATTTTATTATTAATTATTACTATTATTATTTTAATGTGCTATTCTTTTTCTTTTCTGCTTATTTGTTTGGATTATTTGAATGGTTTATTCGTAAGAGTAGAAAATGTGAACAATCTCTTTACCAGTAATTTTTTCAAAAAATTCTTAGCACAGATTTTTTTGATGATTTTTCATTTATTATATTAATAATTGAACCAATAATAATATGTGTTGAATGTTTTTTTTTTATTTTTCTTCATGGGAAACTTGTGATTGATATTATAGATATGTGCTTTTTTTTTTAAAGTGGTAGACAGCCTTAAGATATAGACATTTTTTTGTATAATTGTAGCACCTTTCTTTAGCATTGTGTTTATAAACAAATTTTGTATTTTTTATTCAATGATTACTTAATTCTTGGATAAATATAATGTGTAATAATCAGATTTTAATTTCTTCTAATGTGGTGATCTTCATATATTGGACAAGGAAGAAACCACATCTCATTGATGAAGCCTATGCTTTAAAATGGGTTAAACAGTTCTACATTTTACAACATCCAATGAAGATATCTCATCTATTCTATCCGAGCCTGTTATGTTTTTTGTTTTTCTTTTGTCTTAAGATTGGATGTTGTAACCTCTTTCAGCAATGATATCGGGGTAGCAATTGTTTACCATTTCATCAAAAAAAAAACATCCAATGAAGATATCAATCCTACAATGCAAAAGGTAATGTAGATAGGTAGGAATTCGATTTGTCCATTTATTTTAACATCAGGTTATCAAAAATTGAATTTTTTCAATTTATTCATAAATTTATTCAGCGTTACAGAAGTTGAACTTTGTTTGGTCTAGCTCATTCAGAATTTTTTCAGCATCATTGAAGTTGAATTTTATGATAAATTCTCTTCACATCAAATTATTATGACCTCGCCCCTTGACAACATTTGTTCTTGGATGCTATTATTTTTTTCTTCTAAAGAAATAATGTAAATATTGGTGCAGTCATCATGGCATCTTGTGACAAACATTTTTATCCAGTCTATAAGTTTATGATAAATTAACATCAAAGGTGTCCTAAAACTGTAATGCTGTTTCGCCAGCCACTGGGATTGAACGATGCCCACCATATTTTATGAATAAAGTCAAGATTTAAGTTTTAGGACATAAGCTTTCTTCCTAAATTCTAACATAAAAGGTGCAAACTACAAAGCAAACATGTGGAACCTTTGTTATGATAATGCTGCATTAATTAGTTTATTAAAATAATGAAGGAACATTAGTTGAAATAAATGATTTTGTATTTGATTAAAAATTGAAAGTTCCATTGTTTGATACAATTTTATTATTTTATATGTAATTATAAATATCAAGCTTATAATATATAAGACAATTGACAAAAATGAAACAATTTGTCAGTAAGATTTGTTAAGGACGTTTTGCTTTCCATTGGTCAAATATAAAAGTATAAATAATTTAATTTAGTTTGAGACATTTAATTTGTTAAGGACATGCATCAATATCTCCAATATAATGAATTTTCTCCTAATTAGAAAAAAAATGTTAAAGAAATATGCCTCTTACAATGAGATATCTTTTAATTAAATTATTAATAAATTTAAATTAAAATGTGGATAAAATCTTCTATCTACACCAATCAAATTTTAGATACTTAACTCAAACCAACTTGAGCCTAATCCATATGATATAAATCTTATCAGATTGAAATCCAAAAAGATCTTATCCACTATACCCTTTCTACTTTGTATAAGAGTGCCCCTCTCTCATATCCCAATCACTCCCAGAGTTTCACATTTTATGGGCTTAAGATTTGGTATATTCTCTTTGATTGTTTTTCACTATCTGGGTGAGAAAGAGGTAATAGCTCCCTCATGATCCACATCTTATTTGTTTGATTGGGTCAGAATTTTTTAAAAAGATATCATCAAAACATATTTGGTATTGTAAATCTAGTATATATATAAAGAGATTAAATTGACCCTTATCTTTGGTTAAACTACTCTACCTAATATAATTAAACCCCTTTCCATTCTAACGGCCTTACATGACTTATCTATCGTATATTATCATCCTCATCAGCATTCTCATTTTTTGTTATTGTGATAAAAAGAATAAAATAAAAAACATGATTCACCTACTTAGCATGAAAAAGAAAAACTTGAGTGCATGAATTATAATTGAATTTAATTAATGTACCTTAAAAAATTAATGAACTTTATAACAACTTATTATCCACCTTATCATTCCTGTACACTCAATCATTCCCAAATCATGTCTGAAAATAAGAAATTTAATCTTTTCAATCAATTCAATTGGGAAGATATCTCAAAAAAATAAGATAACCAAAACAGACATGAAGAGTCATTATAAAAACAGACATTATGATAATAAAGAAGAATGCAGAGTGTTCAAAAACAAAAGAAGTCTTCGCGTGCACAAGGGTGTGGAACACGACAAAAAGAAGAAAAACTAAAGGTAAATTTAAAGTTTATATTTTAAATTTTTTTTTGTACCAGTTTGATGAGTTTCGCTAAAGGTGAAGGAGTTGCAGGAGATAGAAGTTGCTGTTTTCTTTTTTAGGAGTTGTTGTTTTCACTATTATCTATAGTAAAACGAATTAAAACTATGTTAACTAAGGTACCGTTTGGCAACTGCTCAGAAGTACTTTTGAACGACTTCTCCTTCTGCAGAAGGAGAAATGATCGCGTTTGGGAACCTGATAACTACCACTTCTCCTTATGCAGAAGGAGAAAAACTCCTCTTTCCAGAAGGAGAAAATAACTCCTTCTGTGGAAGGAGTTTTTTTCACTTCTGTAGAAGTTAAAAAAAAATTTCATATTTTGACAAAAATACCCTTATAAATTTTATAACTTCTCAAAAAACTATTTTTAGTTATTATTAATAACAAATTTTCTATCATCTCTTTCATTATAAATTGTTAAAAAAAAATTATTATGTGAATTTTATTGAATAACTATATATATAAAAAATTTATATAAAAAAACCTATATATAAAAAATATCACTCACGTTTAATATTGTAACAAACCAATTATATCATAACAAACTCAAACACATAATCACATAACTCACCGACGTGTGCATGGGCGTATATCTATATATGGTCTGTTATGTCATATGTAGTTTATAAATTCGTGAGAAAGATAATTCACCGATACAGTGTTGGAATTGATCTGACGAGCTCTAGAGGAATTTTAAGAGATATATAGAGCAACATATAAACAAGGTGCAATTTTTATCTCAATCTTTTTTTAAGATTTTTATTATTGGTTTTTATTTTATAATTAAAAATTGATAATGTTATATTATATCTCTTTTTAAATTGATTATGCTATATTGATTTTAATCTATGTTTCTTTAAAATTAGGTACATGAAGATAATATTATCTTTGATATTTTTTTTATGGAGAATGAACACTTGCAAAGTTTTAATTGTTTAAAATAATATATTCTTGTTTGTTTGGGTAGGAGGTGAAGTGATAATTTGATAAATTGAGGTTGTTTTTGTGATAATGATGCCTATTTGAATATTTTGATTCTTATGCCATAAATAAAAAATTATTTTAAGATACTCGAATTTTTACGAATTTTTTTTCAAATCTTTTCCTGGAATATTTAGAAATTTTTTTTGCTTTATATGCAGATCTTTTAACATGAATAAAGGAAAAGAAAAAATTTATTCAAAACAAAAGGTCACGTGGGATTCACAAACCAATGAAAAATTCATAAGGTTGTGTGTCACCCAAGTGGATCTCAACGAGAAACAGGGTCATTCTTTGTCAAGGGCTGGATGGGCTAGTGTGTTATTAGACATGAACAAAAATTCAGATCAAGTCTTCAAAAAAAATCAATAAAAAATCACTGGGATAAACTAAAAGCACAATATAAAGCATGGATGGCATTAGAGAATAATACTACTGGATTAGGATGGGATCAAATGAGGAACACGGTCGATGCAACTGAGGAGTGGTGGAAGGATTATATTGAGGTAATATATTATAAATTTTGTAAGGTAATTTTTATATTAAAATAATAATTAATTAGGTAAATTTATTATGCAGAGACATCCACTAGCTGCAGCTTTTAAGAAGAAAGGACTTGAGCATGAAGACCTATTACATAAACTTTTTGTAGGAACGATTGGAACGGGTGATAGTGTTGTCAATCCTTCTTCCCAATTTTTCCAAGATACAATTAATTTAACTCAACCATCGCCACCTTTGGTACACCTTGAAAGTGAAGAGAGAATTGGAATTGAAGATCATTCAACTCCAACTCTTAATCATACTTCTTTTATGCAAAATGTGATGGATAAACAGAATGATGAACCATTAGATGTAGATGATGATGGTGAAGTCCCTCGTAAAAATCATATGCTAGGCCCTTCTGAACCATTACGTAATAAAAAAAAGCGAACTATTCAAGCACGACTATCATCTCAGTTTGATACTCTCTTAGAACATGTGCAAACTAGGGCAAAGACAAGGAGCAAGAGAAGCGAGGATGCGACAAGAAGTGAAACTGAATCTTCAAGCCAAAGCAAGAACATACCTTCCATTCATGATATTTGTCAAATGTTGAAGGAAATTCCAGGCTTAGAATTGGGTGGTCGATTGCATGCATGGTCTCTTTCAAGATTAGTGAATCCAACACTTCGTGAGTTGTTTGGAGAAATTGATCCAGAGATGAGGTTGATATGGTTGCAAACAGAATATGAAGAGAATCGTAGAGAAATTCCATAGATAGTAGTTTTAGAACTGTGTTTTATTTCTAGCATTGCTTATTTATTTATGTATTTATGTGGATTCAATATTAAGTTTTATCAAGTTTTATATTTGACTTTGTTGAATATAATTGATTAAGTAATTTAGTTACTAATTCATATTTGTGCTTAAAATGATGGTATTTATATTATCATATTAAATGGCATTGTCTGACATTCTTATTTTAAATTTTATCAAATCATATTTATGTGACTATTTTATGTGATATTATGTGAACTATTTAAATTTAATAGGATGGATTCAAGTGATTCTGACGAAGAATTTGATGAACTTGTAACTATCACGGCTGGTCATATAGTATATCAAAGTCTTTATCTTTGTAAGGAACCAATGCACACCTCTCCACATAGAGGGTTTCATAGGGTACAAGAACTACTGGGAGGCCATTGGGAGCGTTCACATGTCATGTTACATATGGAGCCGCCCGTATTTGCACATTTTTGTGAAGAATTTAGGAGAAAGAATCTTTTGAAGGATACTCGATATGTGGTCGTTGAGGAAGCAATGGTATTGTTCCTCATTACCCTTGGCCAAAATGAACGAGTAAGACCAATGCGGGAGTGGTTTCAACGGAAAGTGAAACTTGCAGTCGACATTTTAATATCGTATTGAATGCTATGCAGGAATATGCAAAAGAAAGTATTGTACCCCCGTCCTTTGATGAAACCCCTGAATATATTCGAACCAAGGCAAAATTTATGCCGTACTTCAAAGATTGTATTGATGCATTAGATGGAATACATATTGAGGCAGTTGTTCCATCGGCACAACAAATGGTGTATTTAAGTGGAAGAAAGAATAAACCAACTCAAAACGTTCTAGCAGTATGTGATTTTAATATGCGATTTACATTCGTTTCAGCAGGACACGAGGGAACAGTGAATGACTCTAATATTCTCATGGGTTGTATTTCTAATCCTACTTGCCTCAAAATGGTTAGTTTTTATATGAGTATTTTTTCTGCATATAATTTATAATTCACTTTTATAATAATATTATTTATTTTATTGTGCAGACAAATATTATTTAACAGATGCTGGTTTTGTCAATATGCCAGGTTTTTTTTATCGCCGTACCGAGGTCATCGTTACCATCTACAAGATCGTCGAGGTCGTTCTGCTCAAAATAAAGAAGAAGCATACAATTTTCTTCATTCATCGTTGAGAAATATTATTGAGCGTTGTTTTGGCGTGTTGAAAAAAAGATGGCCAATATTGAACAATATGCCTTCTTACTCCGTAATTAAACAAGCAAATATTGTAGTTGCTACAATGGCGATTCACAACTTCATTAGAAGAGTTGACTTGGGTGATGTGCTATGGGGTGAATTTATTAATGAAGATATCGATTTTTCACAGATACCATAATCAAACGGTCGGATTCCATGTGAGCAAGATAGAGCGACAATGAATGCTTTTCGAGATAGAATAGCTAATGATATTTATTTGAGAGTTATTTGAGCCATTGTGTTATTTTTTAGGAATGAATCTTAAGAATAATGTCTTTATTTAATAAGATTATTAATATTTTAATAATATATTTTTATATAATTTTATGATTAATGTGTTGTAGGCAAATATTATTGCAATTATATGTGTGTTTGGTCATTTGATTAAATAGTTGATTATATTTATTTATTTATATTGATCTATTACGATAATTGTTTAAAATATGGTCAAGGGTATTTTAGACAATTCATATGATTTTTATTATAAAAGTACTTTTTGAAAACATTCATCAATATGTGTTCCCAAACAGCTTCTACTCCAAATACAAGAAGTTCCTTCTTTAAAAGTAACTTCTTCCAGAAGGAACTTCTAGTAGAAGTACTTCTAAACAAGTTGTCAAACTATACCTAAGACCTTTTGTCACTCAATCCTTAATGCTGATAATGGGAATTAAAGAAAAATTGCATGTATCCACCCTGAGATGGATTTTTTTAAAAGTGTACTAAAGGATATGAAGAACATAAAGTTATTTTTATTGATCAGTTGATATTAAAATTTAGATCAGAATAGGACAGGATGTGAACTCAACATGATGTGCATAACTATTGCTAATTCTATCCTCCCTCAACTAATAATTGTGGTTTAGCATGTTCTGTTTCAGTTTTTTAAACATGTATAAGCAACTGAAGTTGCTAAGTGAAGTATTTTTTTATTCTTTTGCTTTTTGTTCATTTTGAATTGATTTTGTTGCAATGGAGATCCCTTGTCCCCTTTAATTTGCATAAGGGGAATTTTGGTGAAAAGCGCACAATGATTAATTTAGCATATTTCAAGTAATTGGAAAAGATAATTAATCTTTAACCATTATTTGAATCACAAATGCATATTGCATGACTAAGTATATTTATATATAAAAAGTGATTAAAATATGAGCTGCAACTAACTCTTCTTTTAATCTAGTGATTATCAAGGTCAACGTGTATATTTCTTATATAAACTATCAATCACAAGTTTTCCATAAAGAAAAATAAACATTACACATTCTTGGTTCAATCACTAATATAATAAATAAAAATCATCAATATTTTTTGTGCTACAAAAGTATAAAAAAAATATATATAAACTGATCAAAATTTGTTCACATTTTCTACTCTCAAAAATAAATGATTTAAAAGAAAATTGTATATACTCTTCATAACAAAATCCAAATAAACAATCAAATAAACAACAACCACAACAACAACAATTACAATATAATAAAGATTGGGAAAACTCCCACAATCTGCACAACAAAAATATATTAATGAAACGTGAGAATAAAACAAATCAATAAAATTAATATATGGATTATTATAAAAAAATCAATGTTGATTGAAAAAATAATAATTATACAATGAAGAGGAAAAAACAATGCACACAATCTTTTTTTTATTCTAATCATCTTTCTTCTGATCGAAAATGATATATGATCTTGAATTCCCTCTCTTGCGGGCGTCATTTGTAATACTTCTCCAAAAATATTCAAATAAATTTTTTTTTATTGAAAATACATTTCAATTGAATGCAATTCTCAAGAGTTGGTTCACTCTAACCCATGCACTCTGGCACTCTTTTTCGCTAAAAAAAATATATAATATTTGTATCATTAATCCAATCAATTTTATGTAGCTCTTATAACCTAAAAGATAACGATGGTAACTTATCCATTATGTATACATATAAAATTGTCAATCCCTTGTGTTATAGAGAAAAGAATACTAAATAAAGTGAAATAAAATTTCATACCTTTAAGTTGTAATTGGAAATTGAATTCTTTAAAACTTCAATTTCATAATATATAGGTCTACAACATCAAAAATTAAGAATCAAATAGATTTTAAAATTAATATAAATCACCTAAATAATTAATGAATAAAGTAACCTAGAAGATGAGGAAGGAGAGATGAGCAAAATAATAATAGAAGAGTCCATTTTATGATTGATAATACCCAGATAATGTTACGCCCGGGGCCGTACCAATCATAAGATATCATGAGTCATACACGAGAGGCCAATAATAACTCCAAATAAAATGAAATCATAAAAGACAAGGATCGAATAAAATAACGCTATAGGGAAGTGATAGCCAATAAAAAGAAATGATGCGGAAGTATAATATACAAATAAATCTGTAAATCTAAAAACATTATTACAGACCTGAATACACAAACACTGTCCAGTGAGAGTCCAAGTCTAGTCCAAATACAACCATATGTGCAACACGCACGATTACTAATACATATACAAGAAAATATGATTACTGACAACCTCGTACTCGTCAACCGAAAGGTGGAACGCTCCACGCACGAACCACGCCAGAGGGATGCTCTAGCTCCACGCCAACCCAGTCCCTGGTGGATAAATAATACACGAGGGGTGAGCTACAAGATCAGTGAGTGACAAGAATCCAATCTCTACAATAATAATATAATATTAGTGTATTTCCCTTTCAAGAAAAAGAGATATGGGAGAAATCCAACAGAGATAAATGTCACGCGAAGACATGACATCACCTAACTTCAAAATGGTATCGAAATACATATTGGGCATCCTACGACGTGGAGGAACAATCCAAGATAGCTCCAACACCGGGTAACTTCAACGCGGATACGAAGTAGGGAGAAGCATTATGCGCTCGCAATACGATCCTCAAATATCAACTATAGTCATCTAACAATTAACAATGATAATGAATTCTCTTGAATTGCCATACAGATGCATCGCTCGGACGCGGAGAAAATAGTTAAGTTCTCACACTTAACAATAAGAAGGCATGACCCTAAAAGCAGGTCATCCACACGCCTATTACAGATAGACCAAGCATACTATCATAGCTATCAGTTAACGAATACCGATACAATAAATGAATTCTTCTGAATTCTCATACGAGAGCATCGCATGGATGCAGGGTAAATAAACTGCTATATTTGCATAGTAAAACAAAGTATGATCCTGACCATGGATCACAAATATGCCTCTTACAGTTATGCCTGACTAATTAAATACACACACAAATTATAATAATAGATTCTATCATAAAAGAGATACATGGACAACATGTCCAAATAACCTATGATCAAGCCATGTATATACACACTTTATACATCCAACACAAGCCCACAAATAAGTTAACAAAAAGGTCATATCATTCGCTAAATATAATACAACCATACTAAGCATTTACTGATATGAAGACAACCCTACAAATGATTACATATGGCATGCCATACTCTATATTTCATAATATATAAGACACTAAAAATAATGCTAGCAAGCATATGATCTTACACGTAATACAATTCACATATAAACTAAATATACAAGTTGTCTAACACAATATGGATTTAGTATAGCAATACATTTTTAGAAATAAAGATTGAATATAGCTATAAAGCCCCAGGGATACACGATGCATGACTACATGGACCGATCGCTTCCCAAAAGGGGTGGATCGAACCATTCACTGGTACTTAGATCGCCGCGCGTCCGGTCTACGAGATCTGCAAGACAACCAATGATGCTCAATTAAATATAAAGCATCTTGACACATATACAAGCCTTCTTCATGAAGACAACAACTCTTGGTATTGCTCAAACCATGCATTATAACTCTAGACACATAATTATGCAAGACTAGTCTATCTACTGCAACTAGCCCTAAACATTGATCTTCATAGCACAACATACACATCCACAAATTCTAAAATAAATCACACATTCTACGATATGTTGGGATCATATTCCGTGGAGACATAATAACTTGATTAAATCTCTAAATACCCGAAATAAAATATTTTCGCAAACAGGTCATTTCTCACGCGAATTTGGACAGTCCTTACAAATGAAGTTATAATTTACAACATAGAAAATCAAATGACACCAAACTTCATATATATCACCTAGACACATGGATGATCATATCATATGAAGACACAATCCTGATAATATACTAGTTCCATAAAGATCTTAAGGAGATAAAAAACTGCCTTAATACAACACAAAACCACCACCATTCATGCATAAACACAAACATCTCATGTGCAATAACAATTACACATAACACCCTCTCAACAGCACCCATATTTAATTGCACACACACACTCACACAAATATAAACACAAATACATACAAGGCATAAAGAAAAGGGGAAAGAGAGTACCTCTTGGAGGAGGAGGAGGAGGATTTCACAAGCAAAAACACACACAACCTTCTCTTCCAACACTACTTCTCTTCTTTGCTGGCTGGACAGATCACAAGAGGGGAGAAAATTAGAAGAGGGCTTGAAAGAGAGAGAGACTAAGCTAAACAAATAGGCTCACAGCCTCACACACATGTACATGCACTTTCACCCTCTCTTCCACTTCTTCTCTTCCTCTCCATTAGATTTTCTCCTCTTCTTTGGCTCTCCCTTTTATTTTTCCCTGAAAATGAGTCTCAGCCGACTCTCTCACTCTCACACAACATATACACCACCGACTTCACCCATTGAATTGAATGGATTTATGAAATCCGGCCAAGTTACCAAAGTACCCTCCTTTTAAAAAACTCTGCGTAGCCTCGACTAGAACAATCATAACTTTCACAATCTATCTCTGAATTATACAATTCAAAAGTCATTGGAAAGCCAAGAATATTATCTACAACTTTCATGCTTACATTAAGATCAAATAACCCCTCCAGTTATTCCAAAATGTGAGCTAAACATCAAACAGGGCTGCTGCCAGGATTTTCTCATCCCCAGGGTATAGTTGAAAGAATGTCCATAACTTTTGCTACATGAATCCAGATGATCTAATTCTACTTTTGTATGAAAGCTAACTCAAAACTGGATATCTCATGAAAAAATCATATTTAAAATACTTCATCTTGGGCATTAACAAAATTAAATCTGAATATCAATCGGAACTACATAATTTCTAAAACGACGTCAAAATGCGACAAAAAATTTACAGGTAGGCCATGCCAGTACCAGGAGAACAATTATGCAATTAGATTTTTATTTAAGCGCTCTAACTTTTTAAAATAAATAAAACGTAATATTTAACCTTTAAAAAATGACACAGTCTTAACACATAATCCGCTCCAAATTAGGGGAGAAAAAAAATTGAAAATGCACTTTAAGAACAAGTTGGACTATGTGTAATATTGAAATTCAGTATTTTGATTATCACTAGTTAATGCACACATGCAATGCACGTGAATTATTATGAATATTATTTGAAATTATTATTTTAATGAAAGATCAAAGTTAATATTATATTGTAATATATATATATATATATATATATACACACACACACACACAAATGTATATCTTATAAGGGAAAAATTATTTGAATAAATGAAAGAATTCAATAGATACATAATATTAATAATCATGACATAAAAATAAAATATTAATGTAAATTTATCTCATGCAATTAAAGTAACAAGAATTTCAAGAAATTTCTATTTTTATACTCATGCCAATATTACTAAATGAATATATGTAAATATAAATATAAATATTATTTGTCACATTAATTTATTCTTATTATTACAATGTGTGTTAAAATCATATCTTGAATAAAAACATAAATATAAATATTATAAGATTCATAACATAAATTTAAATTCATTATATAGTATATTCATTTAATAAAAAATTAATTAAATTTATATGTTTAAATTTGAATTCCAAAATTTCACATATAATTTCAATTTTTTCAAATATAAAATAAAATTAATTATATAATTTTAAGCAAAAATAATTTTGTATTTGAAACTTAGATTAGACATATAAGATACAAATTTTTTTGTACAATTATTTAGATCAATTTCAACGAATGGATGTATGTTTTGAAATATCTACAACTAAGAAAATTTAAATAATATCATTTATTTTTTAACAAAATTAATTTATTTCTCCATAATTTAATAATTTAAAATTAAAATTTTTCAGCTATTTTAATTTATCCATATGAAAATCTAAAAATATTTTATTTATTTTGAATCTTAATTTTCTCTTTAAGTTTAATTTAAACCTATTCAATGCAAACAATATTAAAATTATCTATCTAAATTAAATTATCTTATCTTAACATACTAATCTTATCTATTTTAATTTAGTATATGGATATTATCTTATAATATATTATTTTATATCATCAGTTTTAAATTATTTTTTTGTATTTTTTTTAATTAATCCTCATCTTACTAATCATTGTCTCCATTTCTTAATATTTAAAATTTTATTTATTTGAATGTTATTTCTCCATAACTCATTTATCCATATATAAATATAAAATTTACCTTAATATTATTTTATCAATCCATATCTAAATTTTTTAATTTAAATCAATCTTATAACATAGTATTTATCAATAACTCACCAATTTTAAATATGTAATTATATTAGTTTTAAGTTACATATTTGACAAAATATCTCATAATATCAGTTTTACTTAATTATTTTATTATATGTTATTTATTCAAACTTATCATTTTTTTATATCAAATTTTAGATTTATGTCTTATCGATTTTGAGTTACATTTTTTAACTAACTTTTGAAAATAACTATTTATTCTTTCTGTGTGTTGAATGCTTGTATGCACTAATCAATTCTCCTAATATTTAAAAATATTCAAACAAACAAAGGATTAGAACTTTTTTATTGTTAAGCAATCCTTATTAAAATTATTCATAAATATTAAAAACAAAACATATTCATCATCCATAAAAAAAAATCATCTAAAAGCTAATGAAAAATTAAATTTTTAATTTAATTATTATTTAAATATAACAAAAAATAAACAAAAATTTAAAAAAAATATAAAAACTAAAATCATTTTCTAAAAAGACGAAGACTTAGAAAAAGAAATGAAGTGAATAGGTGTGATTTTTATTTTTTTATAAAAATGATTATAAATTATACGATTAAGGTATTTTTGGGGTGTTTATTAGATTACGATGAAAATGAAAAGATTAATTGAAAGATGACTCTTTCTCTAGAATTTCAAATGTCTTAAGCAAAAAAATTAGGAACAATTTCACTGATGGGTCACCTATTATCAAAACCTTGAAATGGCTTAAGAGAGATCCTTATTAGGAATTCAGTGTTTTCATATTGTATACCTCTTATCAATTGAATCATTACATTGGAACAAGTCTTGACGACATGATATTTGTTTGGATAATGTTTGAATGCCACAAGAGAAATTACTCAATCTAAACCAAATGAATAAAAGATAATAAAAATAAATTTAAAAATTGAAAACAACCACTTACTTTTTATATTTGTCGAACTCGTGTAAGCATTATTCAAGTCTCCTTGGATATAAAAATATTTAATCAAAGAATTAAAAAAAATTATTGTTAAGAAATTCCTAGTAAAAATATTTAAAAATATAAAAAACTAAACACATTCATCATCCCTTAAAACAATCATCTAAAAAAATGTTAAAACTATTTTTTTAATCTAATTATTATTGAAACATAACCAAACATAAACTATAAATTATAAAAAATAAAATTGTTTTCTAAAGAGAGGAAGACCTAAAAAAAAATGAAGTGATTAGGTAGACATGACATTTAAATGGTTCGAATATTTATTCAAAAATCACTTTCAATTTAGCATTTCTTTTTTAACATTTATTTTAAATTAGATAATTAGTCTATTTTGGTGGAATATATTAGGTTAGACTGTTATTTTTTTGGGGAGGATTAGTTAAATTAATATATCTTTTTTTTCTTTCAAATTGATATATTTTAGAGAAAATTTAGGATACTTATGTATATATTATAAAAAATAAATCTCATGTTTTTTTTTTTTTTGAAATTGATGCCTTGTTAGAGAAAATACAGGATAGGTGAATAAAATTAATTGATGAATATAGTTGTATTTTTAATTGATTTTAAATAATAAAATTGAGAAAATATAAGATATGTGAATAAAATTGATTCATTGATATAATTGTACTTTTATTTAATTTTATGGGGTAAAATTAGATAAAATGGTTTCCCTCTAACTTGTACTTTTTATAGTAGTATAGGTGTATTTTGATTATTTAATATTATTTTGATATTTATTAAATAAAATCTAATAATTTTTTTTAAAATTATTTAATTGATTAAATAAAAATACTCATTTTTTATATAAAATCTCGGTTAGGAGATAAAATCTATCATATTACAAATATAGATAAGATTTTTTATGGATATAATTATATTTTTAATTAATTTTTAGGGGTAAAATCTATTAAAATGTTTCTCATTTAACTCATACTTTTTATTGAAGTATAGATATAGATATAGATCATGATGATGATGATGATGATGATGATAATAATAATAATAATAATATTAATAATAATAATAATAATAATAATAATAATAATAATAATAATAATAATAATAATAATGTTTAATCAGTATCTTAAATTTTTAGTTAAACCAATCCATCAAAATTTTAAAAAATCAATAATATATTAAACTTAATTGAATTTTTTTCTGAAAAGTATAACCAAAGTTATGCATCCTATCTTTAACCAAATATGATTTATTTGATGGTTTTGATAAACAAATTCTCAACATTTCGTATATAAATTAAGTTAAACTAATAGAATATTAAAAACATTAACATACATATAGAAAATTTGGCATACAAAAAATAAATAAAAATACAAACTAATATCCATAACTTTTATGTAGTTATGTATATTTTTTTATCAAAATTCTAAAAACAATCTAAAAAACATATTCAATCAAAATTCTAAAAACACATCACAATTAAGTTAAACTGATAGAATATTGAAAAACAATAAAACATATGAAATTGAGCAAATAATAATAAAAATAAATAAATAAATTGATTATTTTTGGTATTGGCAACTAATCACTTATGCCACATAGAAAGGTAACTAACAAAGAACAATTGCAGCCTTAACATATATGCATTTTCATTATGCGTAAATGAAATTGAACTTGTTAAGAAAATGGAGAAAGATTATCAAATTAGGTGAAGTACCAAGCTCAAGCAACATATTTCCATCACATGAAATGGCTTACTTAAAATATCATTTTATTAAGGTATGCTTCGAGAAATTTGCATATTGATTGAACCTAAATTGTTGTGTATGGTTTTCACATTAAATAAATTAGAAAAAAATTTGCTAAATTTATTGTATTTTCAATTTCTTTTTTCCCCAGTTCAAACTTTGAAATGTTTTTTATTAATATAAAAGGAAACTCAGTCTACCATTTACACTACAAAAACATACATTAAAATTGAACTTATTGCATATCAAAGATGTTCAATAAAACTTAAATGTCAAGTGTAAAGTTATGCCAAGAGACAACCAAAATAACCCCTGGAGCCCTGTTTGATCAAGATTGTAGGTCATTTGAAATTCAACATTATAATAAATAATAAATCATGAACATGAAACTTAAAATTAAAAATTAAAGCGAATTTCATGTAGTTCTAAAAGTACATATCCAAAGAAGAAAATAGAAATATTAATACTAATTAATGAAAACAATAACAATACATATAAAAAGATTGAAACAAAAAATTATAAACATGAAATTAAAAATAATATTTGTTAGATGTAATTTTAAAGTTTAATATTAAATAAAAATTAATTAAATGTTATTTAAAGATTCTTTAAGAATATTATTTTTGTTGAAGTTTATTTTCTAAATAATTATTTTTAATTAATTATTTAAATAAAAACTCTAACAACAATAACTCTACTATTGACTGAAACAATTAATTAGATAATAAAAATAAAATAAAAATATTTAAAAAAACAACTTACCCTTTTTTGTGTTGAAGTCTTTGTATGCACTAACAAATTTACCTGAAATATAAACATTTAACCAAGCAAAGGATTAGAACTACTTTATCATTAATCAATCCCCAACAAAAATATTAAACAAATTCAAAATAAAACATATTCATCATCCCTATAATTTCCAACTAAAAACAAAAACAAAAAATAGCCAAACATAAATAATAAAACATAATAAAAAAATTTAAATTTTTTCTAAAGAGTTAAAACCTAAAAAAAAAAGGAATGAAATGAATAAAATAGTTGAGGGGTATTTATAGTTTTTTTTGGTGGATTTTACCCAAAATCGGTAGAGTGGGATAGAGTAGTTATCCTAAAATTAAAAAAATTGATATATTTAAAGTTAAATTTAAAACATTAAAAATGATTTGTTTTTTTTATTTTGTTTTCAAATTTAAATTTGAAAATTAAAAACTCATTTTCTATCCATCATTTAATTATTTTTATATTATCTATATTAGGTTTTTAAATTTCAATGATTAACATGATTCATTTGTTTCTAAATCCCCTTAATATAGGGATGAAAGAAAACCATAATAGAAAGATTATATGAATTTTTAAAATAATAAATAGTTATTAAATAATAATCCCAAAAAATTAGGGAGTGGAAAGTAGAAAATTAAATATGATAAGCATAAATGGAAATAAATAATAAAACCAAAAATATATAAAAATTACGTGGGACTAAATATAACAAAAAAACAAAAAAAATCGATGCTTTTAAAAAATAAAAAATAATCCAAAAAATCCCCAAAAAATGACAATAATTGAATATCTCATGATAAAAAATAGAATCAAACGTTCAAATATTAATTCTAAATTATCTGTCTATTACTTGAAATAAATTCTAAATAAGATAAAACTATTTTAAAATTAATAATCAAATGAATCTAAATTTAATCTGATTTTTACTATATTTTTTAAATAAAATTTGATAAGATTTGTAAATGAATTATATAGATAATAAAAAAAAATTCAATTTTTAAAAATCATATTTTTGAGATAAAATCTAATTTGTGATAAAATTTAAGATAAGTGAGTAAGATTTGTGGATGGATATAGTTGTCTTTTAAATTAATTTTTAGGGGTAAAATTGGCTAAAATGTTTCCCCTCTAACTCGTACTTTTTATAGTAGTATAGATATAAATAGAGATATAGATTATCTAATCTTACATATATCATAAACAAATTTTTTTTTTGTTCTTATCTGATTTGAAAGCACAAAAGGAGGGATCATTCATAATCTTTAAATATACTAGTTAATGCACACGAGCGATGCACGTGAATTATTATGAAAATTATTTAAAATTATTATTATTTAATTAAATATCAAAGTTAATATTATCTTGTATATAATATATATATATATGTATAATATATAAATATACAAATGTATATCTTATAAAGGAAAAATTACTTGAATAAAAAAAAATTCAATAGACACATAATATTAATAATCGTGATATAAAAATAAAATATTAATGTAAATTTGTTTGTGACATTAATTTGTTAATAAATGAATATATGTAAACATAAATATAAATATTATTTGTGACATTAATTTGTTTTGATTATTAGAATAAGTGTTTAAATCATATCTTGAATAAAAATATAAATATAACTATTATAATATTAATAACATAAATAAAAATTAAGTATGAGCAATTCAAAAAGAGATCTTGGATCAATTTATAAATTTAAATTTATTATGTCACATATTCAATTTTTGATTAAATTTGAATTCCTAAATTTTACATATAATTTCAATTTTTTTCAAATATAAAATAAAATTAAAATATAATTTTAAACATAAATAATTTTGTATTTGTAACTTAGATTAGAGTTATAAGATACAGAGATTTTTTGTACAATTATTTAAATCAATTTCACTGAATGGATGTATATTTTGAAATATCTACGTCTAAGAAAATTTAAATAATATCAATTATAATTTAAATAAATTTATTTATTTCTCCATAATTTAATAGTTTAAAATTTAAAATTTTCACCTATTTTAATTTATTCATACGAAATTCTAAAAATTTATTATTTATTTTGAATCATAATTTTCTATTTAAGTTTAATTTAAACTTATTCAATACAAATAATATTAAAATTATCAATCTTAATTTAATATATGGATATTATCTTATAATATATTATTTTATATTTTCAGTTTTAAATTCATTTTTTTTATTTTTGTCAATTAATCCATACCTAACTAATCATATATTGTCTCCATTTGTTAATATTAAATTTTTTATTTATTTAAATATTATTTATCCATATCTCATTTATCCACATGTTAATATTAAATTTATCTTAATATTATTTTATTCATCCATATCTAAATTTTTTAATTTAAATCAATCTTATAACATACTATTCATCCATAACTTTTCAATTTTAAAGATGTAGTCATATCAGTTTTAAGTTAACATATTTGATAAAATATCTTATAATATCAGTTTTACTTAATTATCTTATAATATGTAATTGATCCAAACTTACCATTTTTTATATCAAATTTTAAATCCATGTCTTATTGATTTTGAGTTATATTTTTTAAATAATAACTTTTGAACGCACTATTTACTCTTCTAGTGTGTTGAATTCATGTATGCACTAATTAATTCTCCTAATATTTAAAAATATTCAATCAAACAAATAATTAAAACTTTTTTTTATTGTTAAATAATCCCTACTAAATATATTTAAAAATATTAAAAACAAAAAACACTCATCATCCATGAAAACAATCACCTAAAAGCAAATGGAAAAAAAAATTATGGAAACATAATCAAACATATACAAAAGATTATAAAAAAATATAAAAATCAAAGTCATTTTCTACAAAGATATATAGACTTAGAAAATAAAAAAATAACAAAAATCATATTCACAGACATAAATAATAATGATAATTAAATAAAGTAATTGATGTATATTCCTATGTGCTTTTAACAAGTATGTAGAATGTTATATATAATTTTTTTATAAATACAATATTACAAAGAATAAACACATGAGAAAATCAATGCTTAGATATTAAAATTAAAATATAATAAAAATATTTAAAAAGAACATCTTAATCTTTCGATCAAACTCTAGAAGAGAACTCTTATATGCATTGTTCAATTCTCCTAAAAAAACATTCATTAAATCAATTATTAGAATATCCAAATAACATGTTCAAAAATATAAAATATGAAAAAATTCATCATCCTTACAAATAATTACTAGAAAACAAACAAAAACTCCAAATTTTTTGAATTTAAAAATTATTGAAACATAATCAAACATAAAAAAAATATAAATATAAGTATAAAATCATCTTCCAAATACATAAAGCCCAAAGAAACTAAAAGAAATGAATTGAATATGAGAGGTTGGGCATTTATATGTTTTTTTTTTAAAATGGTTCATCTGATTTATATATATAGCCTGATTTTTTTTATTTCTTAGGATTCATTTCTATTTATATTTTGTATTAAAATACAAAAAACCAAATTACACTCAATCAGATAATTTTGAATTGAGAAAATTAATTATTTTTAAATTAAAAATAATTAAAACTAATTTTTTTGTTTTCGAATATCTACTTTTATCAATATGTATTTTGAATTTCTAAAAATAAAAAATTGGTTATTATATCTATTATATATATACATTTGAAAATAATTAACACTAATTTTTTTGTTTTAAAGATCTGGTTTTATCTATATGTATTTTGAATTTCTAAAAAACAAAATTTGTTTAAAAAATCGTATTTTATGAGATAAAATCTATCAAATTAAAATATAGATAAGAATATTTTATAGATATAGTTATATTTTTAATTAATTTAAAGTTATAAAATCGGCTAAATGTTTCCCATTTAACTCGTACTTCTAATCGTGGAGGTATAGATATAGATTTTTTTATCAAAATTTTGAAATAAATAAATTATATTAAGTCATAATAAATTATGTTTAGATAATAAATTTGATCAAAATTAAATTATTTCTAAAATTCTTTAATTTTTAAAATTATAATTTTTCTAGCATAACTCTTATTGGGATGATCCATAGCTCATTGGAAAGATGTTTTCATTTATACTCTTGTGTGAAATAGATTTTTAGTTTCAAATCATTGCAAAATTGTTTATAAAATTATAAACTTTTAAGCATAACTCTGATTGGATGATGAATGCATCACTAAAAAGATATATTCGATATATATTTATGCATGTCTAATAAAGTTTTCTAAAAAATGATTATTTAATAATGAAAATTGATATTAAATATGAAAAATTATATTTGATGAAAAATTATTTATTTATCAGTTAAAATAAACTATAAATTTATTATTAATAATGCATAATAAATTTAACAGATTTATGATATTTTATTAAATAGAATGTTCAAATATATTAAAAATGAAGCATATTCATAGTTCTTAAAAACAATTATAAACAAAAAAAAATTTTTTTAATCTAAATATTATATAAAAAATCACAAAACATATAAAATAATCTTCTAAAGATATAAACAATAATAAATATTAGATAAACTAAAAGATATATATTCCTATGTAAGTCTTTTTAAATATATGTATATTAGTTATGTACTCCTTTTAAATACAACATTACAAAGACGGAATACATCAGAAAATCGTGAATAAATATTAAAAATAATATAAAAATATTATAAAAAATACCATCTTACTCTTTTGATGAGCATGTAGAAGAGAACTCTTGTATGTATGATTCAATTCCTCTGAAATAACAAAATATTCAATAATGCAAATGATTAGAATATCCAAATAACATTTTCATAAATATTTAAAATTTAAGAAAAAACACATTCGTCATCCTTGAAAACAATTATTAAAAAATAAACAGAAATTTTAAATATTTGAATTTCAGTATGATTGAAACACAATAAAGCATAAACAAAAAAAATAATAATAAAAAGAAATCATCTTGAAATAAAGACCTAGAAACCAAAAATAAAAAAGAATTTAGAAGAAGAGGACGAGTGTTAGGGCATTTATATATTTTTTGGAACCTTCTTTTCATCCTCAATAAATAGATATAACCTTTTTTTTTGTTTATTTTGATACATTTTTATCTACATTTTGAATTAAATTTTAAAAAATCATATTACTGTCAGTAAATGATTTTTAATTATAAAAAATAATCTAAAAATTCTAATATAATTAAAAATAACTTTTTTATTTTTGAAAATAAAAGACCGATTATTATATCTATTATATATTTTTTTCATAAATTAAATGATTATTATTATATTTTATATAAATAACCTCTTTTTTCTTATAATACATTTCTTAATAATTTAAATTTAAATATAAAAAAATTATTAATATCTTTGTGTATTTTGAATATTTGAAATCGAATCTTTCAAATTTGACTATCATTAAAACCTTTTTTTAGTTTCATAATTAAAATCCATTTTTATCTCTATTTATTTTGATCAATTATGATTTTTAAAAATTGTAAATTTTCATGTATAACTCTGATTGGAGTTATAAGGATCTCGCTGAAAAGATATTTTTTATTTAAACTTATGCATATGAAATGGATTTTTTCAAAAAAATAATTATTTCATGGTGAAAAATAAGATCAGAAGTTCAAATTATTTTTAACCCGAAATTAATTATAAAATTTATTATGAAAATTAATAATCAAAAGAATATTAAATTTAAATTGATTTTATGATATTTTATTAAAAATCTATTTTAATCGGATAAGATCTAAAATAATATGTTATTGAGATGAAATCTAGTTTTTGAGATAAAATCTATCATATTACAAATACAGAAAATATCTATTGATGGATATATGTGTATTCTAATTAATTTCAAGGGGAAAATCAGCTAAAATATTTGGAGAAATTTTTTTTTATTTCATCCAAATCACTATTTAAATCTTTAATAAACATCCACAATACATTGAATCTTAAAATCGATAAGATAGTAAGATTAAATGTAAATCTAAATAAACTAATTAATGTCAATATTTATTAATGGATAATAAGATTGAATATAAATCTAAACATGCTACATAATTTTTAGATTTGTTGATGGATATAAGTGTCTTTTTAATTAATTTTTAAGGGTAAAATCAACTAAAATGTTTTCCCTCCAACTCTTTTTTATAGTAGTATAGATATATTTTGAATTTCTGAAAATAAAAAAAAATTGGTTGTCATCATATCTATTATATCTATCTTTTATTGATCAAATGATTATTTTTTAAATAATTATATCTATCTTTTATTGATTAAAGGTTATTTTGTAAATAATTATTTAAATAAAAACTCTAATAACATTAACTCTACTCTTGACTATAACAATTAATTAGATAATAAAAATAAAATCAAAACATTGAAAAGAACAACTTACCCTTTTTGTGTGTTGAACTCTTTGTTTGCACTAACCAATTCGCCTGAAATATAAACATTTAACCAAGCAAAGGATTAGAAATACTTTATCACTAAGCAATCCCTAACAAAAATATTAAATAAATTCTAAATAAAACATATTCATCATCCCTAAAAATTTCATCTAAAAAAAAATTAGCCAAACATAAATCATAAAACAATAAAAAAAATAAAAAGTAAAATTTTTCTAAAGAGATGGAAACCTAAAAAAATAAGGAATGAAATGAATAAGATAGGTGAGGGGCATTTATAGTTTTTTTTAGGTGGATTTTATCGAAATCAAGAGAGTGGGATAGAGTAGTTATCCTAAAATTAAAAGAATTGATATATTTAAAGTTAAATTTAAAAAACATGTGAATAATTGAATATCTCATGATAAAAAATAAGATCAAATGTTTAAACTCATATTAATTCGAAATTATCTATTTATTACTTAAAATAAATTCTAAATAAGATAAAACTATTTTTAAAATTAAAAATCAAATGAATCTAAATTTAATATGATTTTTACTATAAATTGGATACGATTTGTTAATGATTTATATAAATAATAGAAGATACTCAATTTTGTATTTTTATTTTTCAAAATCATATTTCTGAGATAAAATCTAATTTGTGATATATATAAAATTTAGGATAAGTGAATAAGATTTGTTGATGGATATAGTTATCTTTTTAATTAAATTTTAGGGGTAATATTGATAAAATGTTTCCCCTCCAACTCGTACTTTTTATAGTAGTATATATATAGATATTGGTTATTTTACTATAGTTAATCAAATTTCAAATAATTTTAAAAGAAATCTATCTAATCTAATATTTGTTTCATAATTGTTTGATACTATAATATTTAAATTTAATGGTAAATTGGGAATGCAAAACTAAGTTCCCCAAATTTGAAATTTTTTTTAAAAAAAAGAAGTAATTGTTAAATTATATATGGGAGAGTAAAAATGAAAATAAAAAAGCTGAGTCACTTTCTCTTTAATAAGTAATAATTAATATATAAATGAAATAAAATATGTCAAGCTTCCTACAAAATAATCTTAGTAAAAGAAAAAAAGAATTCTCTTGCATACCAAACATGCAAACAAATAAAAAAAATCTTATCAAATAATTAAAATGAGTGGAATAGTAAGTATTATTAGTGGATATCAATGAACATCTCAAACTATCAATTTTTTTAAAAAATAATCAAAACGAAAGAAAAATAAAAAACAATCTACACAAAATTCAGCTGAGTTTTTTTTTATATTAAAAATAAAACATTTGGATTTGAAGTTACTTTAAAAAAATAAAAATTAGATCAAGCAACACAACAAAACACATCCATATACCTAAAAACGACCACATAAAAAAAATTTGATAGTCGTATGAATAATATTGAAATATAACCAAACAGAAACAATAACCTAGATTATTGAATAAAAAACCTTAGAAATTCATGTAAAAAGAAAGAGAAATTGTATAAAAAAAGATTTCAAACTCTTTTTCAAAAAAGAAACACCTGAAGAAAATGGATAAGGGAATAATAGAGATTGTTTTGAGAATATTTTTTAAGATTATTTAAATCATGTTAGAATGTTTTTTTATTGAGGAATTACATGAAAATAATTTCGGTTGAATTTTTTGACATGCAGTTCTTATTTATTTTTTAATTTTATGTAGTGGCAAGATTTTGAATAAAATATATGAACAATTTTACTTCTTCCGGAAATTTACCATCATATTCCATTTCCATGACACATTTTTTGTTAGTATCATTGGCAGAGCTTGAACCTCCAATTAAATTTTTTTTTATATAAGTTATCAAAATAAAATAAAGATGGAGATGAAAGGAAATTGAAAAAACAAAACAAAAACATCAGTATATAATTCAACCAAAACAATCACACCTAATTGATTTTCTATAAATACATAAAAAAAAAGACTAAATTTTGCTCATCATCAGATAAAAAAACCAAGCCATTCTAAAAATAAGTGTTTAGTGGATTCAATTGACAAAGTACAAGAAATTTATATTAATACCAATAGACTTGTTGGGAAAATAAATCACATTGGGATATAAATCAATTTTGATGAATCCTCCAAAATTATTGAATGGGTAAATCAAAACTCTGAGATTTTCTTTGGTTAAATCGTGTATATTTGAGGATTTCGAAGAAGAAAGAGTGAAGATCAAGTGTTTAAAAACAATTCCAATTTAAAACTATCTTTAGACAAATTAGATAACTTCGATATCTCATTCAATCCATTACGGGATTGAAGTAAATTTAACTGAATGTTGGTTGGGTTAAATCCATTCAATCCATTACGCTGGTATGATGAATTAAATTCAATTCAAAATTGTCACAATAGTATAATATTGATGAGTTGAATGTACCTTTTTTTCTTTCTAAAAATAAATAAAAAAAATCACATACAACATTTAATAGAGTATAAAACCTTGTTGGGAAAAAACAATGAGACTATATATTTTTTGGAAGATGACGATGATTCGTGGTTCATGGAGATGGACTATTTCTTCGATCAAATGAGATACAAGGAAGGACGTAGATTGACATGGAGACCAATTAGAACTAGACTTCTCTCGGGTCACAGATTTGTTTATGAGTTACTACAAGGCCATGAGACGAGGGCCTATGAAAACTTTCGATGATGTCTTTGATGTTCTTCAAGCTTAGGGATATGTTGATAGCAGTGGCGGAGCCATGATTTTTATGAAGGGGGGGGGGGCCTAATATGACTTATGTAAATATTTTTTAAAGTCATATCATTATGTTTTTTTTTTCAATTTCAATAGCATAGCTTAAAAAATGAATATGTATAAAATAAAATAAAATAAAAATACTCACATAAAACATATCTCTGAACAATTTTAAAAGATATTATCATATTTTAAAATGATTTGTCAAATTTCATATCGATAATTCACAAAAAAAAATTGTTAAAACCTAAATTTAAAAAGCAATACACACCTTTAAATTTGACCTCAACGAGGTTTCATATTCTGAAAATATTGAATGATTTGATTATTTTAGATATTTACACTAATATTTTAAACTTTAAATAAATTAATAACAATGACAATAAAGTAAAAAATTATATACCTTCGAAGTGTTGATGGATGAGAGGAGATGATTATTGATTGCAGATTCCTAATTGTGGAACGGTTAATGGAACAAAAAAGTAAAAATAAGGATTTTTTAGAGATGAGAATTGATATTAGGAACAGTTGAGATACAAAAAAAAATTTTTAATTTTTTTTTTTTCAAGATAGGCGTTTGGGTGGGGATGCCGTGGAATGGGGTCCATGCCTTCATGTCTCTGTGTGGGATATGGATATTGAAGGAGGCTTAGGGGTCAATAAAAAAGTAAAATCAAAATATACTTTTGTTTTATGTGGAGGGGAGGGTTAATTAAAAGAAGGGGTGAGGGTACACTATACACGTGGATGTTCCGGATGGATGTATTGGGTTGTTTATGTTTAGATAATTTCATATGTAGGTGGAGCCCATGATCTATAGTCCTAATTAAAATCATTCTATCAAAAAAAAAAGAGTTTAAATCAAGGGGTCCTGTGCACCCCCCCCCCCCCCCCCCCCCCCCGGACCCTAGGTGGCCCCGCCACTGGTTGATAGGAAAGGGACTCATCAGAGGCACAAAGTATGTGTCATGTATAGGACAATTGGGCTTCTTCCTTCATAGTCTTGGCCATGGGGTGACCGGGTGTTGGCGTAGTGTTTTCACCATTTTGGGAAGACTATAAGTAGGCACTTCAATGTTGTTCTGAAAACAGTATTTTCTCTTAGAAGAGAGTATATAAGTCTACTAGAAGATGAAGTACAAGTCCAACCTCATGCGAGGTGTAATAAGTTGTTTTACTCTTTCTTCATGGTAAAACAAATTTCTTTTTTGTGTTCCCCTCATATGACATTAATCATCCTTATGTTGGTAATTTAGGTTTCTCAACATTGGTTTCATGAATCATAGGATGCGATTGGTGCTATAGATGAGACGAACATCCCCGCGCTTGTTAGAAAATCCAAGGCCACACGTTATTGAAATAGGAAGGGGTGGATATCACAAAATGTGGTGGCTGCTTGTTCACAAAATTTTAAAGGGATTAGAATAGCCTAGAATAGCCAATAATGTCTTCTATAACAAGCACTAAAGACAAATAGTGACAAAAATATTAAAAATGTAACCAAACAGAAATTGCATGGACATCTATCATATAATACCAATAAAATTGTTACATCTTGTGCTATTTGAAAAAATAAAAATATAAGTGTTGTTATATTCAATCTATTTTATAATCTCAGGACCTCGTTAGCCATCTGCACTCACTGTAATAAAATATATATTTTGTTAGAATTTTTTACACATTCTATAAATAAGTTCAAATAATTTATTAGAGTACCTATTTCGCCTATTTATTGAAGTACAAAATTCACTAGAAGAACTATGTTTTTTTTTCAAAAAATGTTGCCGGGAAACTGCATGTTTGACACCTTATGAGGAGGGTTTGGAAGCTGGGCCTAGCCAGCTACTTAACCGACTTTTGACACAAAAGTAGAGTAACATTTTGCCAAATATACATATCAACATCCTTACCAGAGACTGAGAGTGGAGAGAGGCATATATATTATTTCTTACCTTGTTAAAGTTTTAAATAATCATGGTTTCATAAAAAAAAAAAGTGACCTTGAGGGCTAATTTGGCAAGCGGATAAGATTTTGAGGATAAATTGTTCTAATTTTATATGATAAAAATTTCATCAATTATATTCATGTTTACATTTATTAAAATTGAGATAAAAAATAGAGATAAATGTTATCCCAGCCTTTAGGTAAAACAAGATATCCCAATTTTCATTTCAAAATTGGGATAATTGTCCGTAGTTTATCCCAATTATTTTTTATACCAAATGGGGATAAGCTGTCTTTTCACTCACTTATCCCCATAATTACCCCTTATCTCAACACTTATCCCCTTGCCAAACCAGCCCTTATAATATCCATCATTTAATTAAAGCTTTGCATGTGTTATAATGATTTCTTAATTTTGTAGGGAGTGATTGCTATTTGACGAATTATGCAAGGGGTCAAATACAACTTTCCCTTGTGTAATTCTACAACAAGCACGCGTAGGGGCGTATCACACGAGAGCTGCTGCCCAGTTCGTTAGTGACATCAGATCAAAACATCCAACGGTTCATAATTACAGAACACTTTAACACAGCTATTACGCCAAAATAACCGACGTACTTCGAGTCGGCTCTATCAAAACAGACTGAACAGTTCACACAAAGGAGACTCTCACAGGCGGCCATGGATCGCGACTGGGGTGCTAAGCCCGGCGGCGGCGGCGCCGCCTCGGCGCAGAACGAGGCGATCGATCGGCGGGAGAGGCTCCGCCGCCTGGCGTTGGAAACCATCGACCTTGCCAAGGACCCTTACTTCATGCGCAACCACCTCGGCAGGTCCCGAAACCCTAACCCTAACAACCTTAGATTTCGATTTCCCGATCTGGGTTTCTCTAAAGATTTGATTTTTTAAGTGGGTTTTTGGTTGAAACAGTTACGAATGCAAGCTGTGCTTGACATTGCACAACAACGAGGGGAACTATTTGGCTCACACGCAGGGGAAGAGGCACCAGACGAACCTCGCGAAGAGGGCTGCGAGGGAGGCCAAGGACGCGCCCGCGCAGCCCCAGCCGCACAAGCGAAAGGTCACGCTGCGAAAAACCGGTAGGTTTTTGTGTTATTTTATTCGGGGGAATAGTGATTGTTTTTTGGGACCCATGAAGCTAAGATGGTTTAGAATTGTGTTTTTGAAGTGGATTTTTAGTGTGTTGTGTTGGATGGATGGGTTTGGTTTGATTTGATGTCTATTGGGAAGTTGTGGATGTTAGCTTGGTAGTTGTTGATGGTTCATTAGAGCTTTGTTGATGTTTTATGTTGGTTGCGTAGTGGGTTCTGGGCGTAGTGACAAAGTAGTCTGAATTTTTCTGAATGTGCGGAAAAATACTCCGATTACAGACCTCGTGTACCTATCTATCAACCGATTCATAATTTAAAAAGCTAATCCAAATTATCATTCCACCTTCATACTAACGTAGAAGCTTTTGCATATATCTCTCGAACTAATGATAGTGTGCATCTAGAAAATAGCTTAATTATCTCCATACTTTCACCATATTTATCAAGCATGTTTTAGGAATGCACAGTTTCTGTACTGAATGAAACCTTTGCTAAATATTTGTCGTACATGAAGTTTTTGACTTTGACCCAGGGAAGCTAGAATGATGTTTTTGAGTGGCGGTTTCTGTTGCTTGGAAAGGTTTGAATTGGTTTGACGTTTGTTGGGTTTTTGTATTCTTGGTGGAATGTTCATGGGTTGTATTGATTGTTTATAGGGAAGTTGTGGATGTAAGATTGGTAGTTGTTGAAGGTTCATGAGAGGTTTGTTGGATGTTTTAAGATGGTTGTTCAGAGGGTCTTCTGTTGGAACTTTTGAGGGCATTTCATTTATTGAGAATAGCTGATATTTATGTTTGTTTCTCTCTTTTGAGATATTAAATTGAATCGTGTTTGGCAA
Source organism: Acorus calamus (assembly GCA_030737845.1). Lineage (NCBI taxonomy): Eukaryota > Viridiplantae > Streptophyta > Magnoliopsida > Acorales > Acoraceae > Acorus > Acorus calamus. Next base: position 15,006,311 of record CM060864.1, on the reverse strand, counting down.
TTGATGTTTCCTGAAATTGTGCATGCATGATGAGGCCTAATTTAGTAAACTGGATTGTCTTGTGTGTATATGGTAGTGGTTCTGTTTTTTCATTTGTCAGGAAAAATGTGTATTGCTTTGATTTAAACTCCTTTTCTTTATGGTTTTAAATCTGTGAGTGATGGATGTGTTTAGCATTCATGAGGATATAATTGAGATGGATATTGTGTCCCTATGGTTTTGGACCTGCTAATGCTTTGCAGTGAAGATTGGGAGGCCGGGATACAGGGTGACTAAGCAATTTGATCCAGAAACTAAGCAACGGTCTCTTCTTTTCCAGGTGCTTATACATTCTATTATTTAATATGCCTTGTTGGTTTATTTTCATGCTTCTATTGCTTTAACATTATTTTGTTGTTGCACTTTGATGCAGTATTGGTATGAATTAGGATGTAGTGATCAGAAACTACAACCCATCTCTAGCAAAAATGAATCAGTCGCTTAGGATTTTGTTCCATGACTTTTCAATGTAGAATATCTTTTGCTGGAAGATGCTTTTGGTCAACCGAATCGACCAGTATCCACTTGGGAGAATGAGTTTTGTGAATTTCCAATATTCGCTTTGATCTCCCTTTTTTTTTGACACATTTGTGAGGTATTAACAAAGAATATCTTTTTATCTCATGGCTTTCTAAGTCTACTCTAATTCTCTTTGCTACACTCACAGTGGGGAAAACATGTTGTTTAGGATACTCTTCTTCAAAGTTATACAAGTGGCATTCCATATTTCATCCTGTCCCACTTGTTCCTAATGTTAGGGCGTTTGTTTGATTGAAGACGAATACGGTGTTCTTCCAACTCACCATATGCTTTCCTTGATTGTCTCCAATCAAGATGACACTCTCAAATACATCTGTGTCTTCTGTATTATTGGCCTCATTTGTTGTTAAAATATTTGGTTAGCTTAATCTTTGATCTGCTAATTGTGCTGAACCGATTGTCATGTGTGAATTTACCAGTAAAATAAAATTTCTTTCTGGAGAAAACCATATGTGACTGGAAAAAAACTACATAATGGTGCTGCATTCTCGTGTTGTTCAGTTTTGCACTTCTATGAGCCTTTTGTATCAAGTGAAGCCCAAACTTGATAAATTGGCTGCCAAGAAATGGACATAGTAGTGGTGATGATTGTGTTCATTTATTTAATTATTTATTTGTGGGGTGCTGGGGGGGAGGGGGGGAAGGGGGGGGGGGATTGTGGGATGTCCATCAAATTCCATGAACTTGTAATGCATCCAAAAAACCAAAAAGGGGGGACTTGATGTCCACCAAATGAAAATAGAATAAAAAACCAAGACCCCCATGCCATGTTAAATTTCTGTTTCTACTGTTGTGTAGGTGTCTGTGATAGTAGCATCGAAGATGCATTTTGTCCCTGCCTTCATGTTTTCAATAATTCTGCCTCAAGTATTTTCAACATAAACTGCTCCCTTTTGAATATTTTTTCATTTATGATGACCATATAATCTAGCATTCCAGCAGAATTTATTCAACAACCTATACCAGGGAAACGGAAAATATTCTATGCGGTGTGCTTGACCATTTGGCTGTCCAGTACTGAGATTTTTTCCGAAGTACAAGTGTGCCATTGAGAAATGTTTTGGGGAGTATTTGGGTTTCTTTTTGGTCTGGGGTAGGTCATTCATATACAAGCAATGTATTACAGGGCCTCCTATTGAAGGTTTTTTTTTCTCGGTAGTATTAACAAACATGATTAGACTCAAAGTTGAATTTTTAGAGTTAGTTTATGCTTCCAATAGCTAAAACAATAACTAGAAAAGTCAGTAATTGCAGTATAAAATTTAGAATCTCAAAATAGAACGAATGCTTTTGTTTTGATATTTCCTGGCAGCCAAAAGTAAGACATCATACCAGTTTCCATTTTATTGTATCCATAGTTAGTGAATCATAGTGGATGTATATGGGATTATAATAATATCTTGTCTTTCTATCTTATGCAGATTGAATACCCTGAAATTGAGGACCTTTGTAAGCCAAGACACAGGTTTATGTCATCCTTTGAGCAGGTAAGTCATATTTTGTGATTTTCCATTACATCAATATCTTGAAAATTTCCTGGAAACTGGAATCATAATTGTTTCTTTTCCCTTTTTTTTAACAGAAAATTCAACCATTTGATAAAAGATACCAATATCTTTTGTTTGCCGCTGAACCTTATGAGATCATTGCATTCAAGGTAGAGGCGCACAACCTTGTAACAACAATGTTCTCCTTTTCCATCTTCAATTCTACTTTCCACAGTTTTCTTTAAGGAAAATGCTATACTTTCTTTTTGAGTGAAGGGAAAATGTTTTACTTGGTCATTCATCAAGTCACTTTTGCATACTGCACGTGATTTGAATTTTTTTTTTTTTGGAAGTAATACCCACTAATGGAGTTCATACTCCTAGAAAGGATGTACATACATACTCCAGTGAATCAAATGTGTGCATTTTTACGTTTTTCATAATAGAGTATATACTGACATAATATAGCATATAAAGTAATTTCATATGCTGCATTAGGTGATGTAGCGTCCTTTTAGTTAATAACAAATTATGCTTTCCAGGTTCCTAGCACAGAGATTGACAAATCGACAAGCAAGTTCTTCTCACACTGGGATCCAGATTTGAAAATGTTCACGGTTCGTCCATAATTCATCATGTCACTCTTTTAATAAGCTAGTCCATTTGCCTATTTACTGGGTTAGTTGCATAAATATCCCCAAAAAGTCCTATTTTGTCAAATACATCCTCGTTGAAATCCTATTCCCAACAATACTACACAAAAGGGGCTAAGTTTTACATGAACGAAGGAGTATTCATTTGCAACTGAAATTACATATTTCTTATGATGGAAGGACATTCATGGTTTTGTTGGTTTCAATGGGGTATTGTAACAAAATAGGGCTCTTTAGGAGTATTTGTGCCAAAAAAAACCATATTTATTTCGCAGTTTCTGACAAGTGGATTGGCGCTTTTTATCAGCTGCAATTATATTTCAAACCCAAACCACCTGAAATCAAACCTCCGACTGGTACGCTGCCTCCACCACCTCAAGCGCCACCACCGCCGCCTCCACCCCCACCCGCTGCAGGGCCCGGCGGTGCCCCTCCGCCAATGATGGCTCCACCGCCGCCCCCGCCGATGGCGAATGGACCTCCCCGCCCAATGCTGCCCCCTGGAGGCGGCCATCCACTCCCCATACCACCTCCAATGGTCCGGCCACCACCGCCACCAATGCAGGGTTTCCCTGCCCCACCACCCCCTAACATGTAACAGGGAAAGACCATGTGTGGCTTGGCTTCCATATGAGATGAGCTGGTAGATTGCTACTTGTGCTCGTGGAGATAAAAAAAATGTTCTGTCAAGATCTACTGATATGGACTCTTGGAGTCATTTTTTCTTTATGTAGCCTGATTGTTATGTATTTGGTGTGGTTGATTAGATCAGGTGAACACATACCAAATGCCATTTGTAATCGTTGGAAATCTTTTTTGAAGCTCTCTTATCCATATATGAAGTTTTAGATAGTTTATTAGAATTTTTGATATGAATACAGGTCAGGTATCATTTGTTACATCTGAATGGACTGAATATCAGAATTATCCCTTAAAAAGTATCCGTAACTGAAGAATATTATATAATATATATTTATTATAAATAATACTATTTATACTCTTTAAAATATATTTATGAATATGTTTTAAATAAAATATATACTATAATAATTTTGGACCATTATTTGAATTTAAATAAAATCCCATGTTTTGATTTTATTGAAATATATAATCAAGTATATTATTCCAAGCCATATGAAGTGTGCTTGTATGAATTGAATGCATCTATTATGTAATAAAGTATATACTGTATTAATCAATTTTATACTCTGTCAATAATGTGATGATTACAAAATAAATTGAATATATCAGCACCTCCATACTCTGATTCCTGAATCAATGTAGTGAAATTACATGTACAGGAAATAACATGGATGGAGCAGCAATAGAAATGAAGATTCTGAAAAAATGCATCACTTACAATGCATTTATTGTATCCATTTATTGCATATAAGTTCACAGTAAAAGTTCTCCACAAGTCATAATGAAAACCAAAATTTTGGACTCCAGACATGTAATGACTGAACAACTATCCAAGAAATCTGGAGTTACAAAAAAAATATAAGAATGCCTCTGGAGTCCTCTCTTGACTTTTACCTGTATAGTAAAAGAAGAATAACATGCTCAGGTCATGTTGATCCACCACTTCTCCACTATTTTTCTACTTCTGATCCGAATAAACCGCATCGACATCATCAAGTTCGAGTAATTTGGACATGAGTTCCTTGTTCAAGTCCATGGCTTCATCATCCACCTGTGAAAATTCAAATATGTCTGAAGTTCACAATGCGGAAGTGGATTAAGTCCAAGCTTATATAATTTGTCTGCTCTCAAGTGTCAACTAAATTAACCTATGCATGAAACACTAGGAGAGCGAAAAATTGTGTTTAGCAGAAAGATTTAAACATGTTTTTAAACTAGATTTAAAGGCAGATATGGATATTGATATGCAAATTTGATCCTTTCGGAGTTGAAGCAGATACAAATATTTCTCGGGATAATTGACACAGGTAAATATCAACACCAGTTAGAGTAATCAGGTGACGTATCAGGGATGTAAGATGGTGCAATCAGGATGTCAAACTTCAGGGCTTCCTGCGTTTTTCAGATATCGTAGAAAAGGATGAAAGAGCTATTTAAATTTAAAGATTGTGATTAATCATACAAGATATTTAAACAATTCATAATATAGATATATATTTTCAGGGTGGATACTTTGATATCTGCTTCTAAATCATTTTGGATATTTAGAATATTGGATAATTTCAGATTTTTCAGATTCAGATTCAAAGCAGATATGGATTTTTTTAAATAATAGACAAGCTTACGAAGATTATTGTTAATTTTCAGAACTCCAAGTATTGTTGTTCAATTAATTTAGGTTGATATGACTTGTGACATAATAAGATGACCATCAGCAATGGATAAAAAAGCAGTGACAACTGCTTGATGTTATGTTAAAGATTCTCCTAATTAGAATATAAAAAACGCTGTAAATAACAGTAGAATTCATCTACTAGCAGCGACACCTTCTGACCAAAGTCTTAGAAAATAAATAGATTTTGGTTTACAAACAATCTCCAACAGGAACGTAGAGGAAGAGCTCAAGTTCTAGTCAGCATACCTCAATAGGATTCAGTGGTAGTAGCTCAGACCCATTATCCGGCTCAAAATTTATTCCTTCATCCCGTAGTTTTGATAGTATCAATGAATAATTTTCCGTAGAACTCACAATCTTATAATATCTGCAAATCAGGAGCATAGCAACGCAAGCAGTTGATCAAATGTCAATAACATTAAAAAATTCTATTACAGTTCCTCGACGAGAGAATAGGATTTGAGCATGATACGGAAAAGTTAAAAAATAAGGCAACTTATAGTAACAGGTTTGGACAGCTTTTGGAGATTCCGCTTTTGTAGGAATTATACATAATCCAAACTCGTTTCCGAACTCCCCAACTGTCTCAGCATCTCAAGAAAGCAAAAACCGGCTTTTAGTTATAAAAAAGAGCTTTTTCCAAACTTGTTTTCAAACACTACCTAAACACACTGCAGGATTAATCATAAGAAACTTGCTCAGAATAGTGTACCTTTCCGATCGATCTTCGGATTCATCCTCATCAAATGAAGGCTCAATAACATCTTCTGCACCCGCATCTAATGCAACAATAAGGAGTTGGTCTTTATCGACATCTGTAACCTTTACATTTACGACCCGTGCACGCCTAAATTTAAACAAAACTGACCCCGGGTCAGCCATGCGTGCACTATAGTCCTTCACCACCTCTCTTATTGTTGCTACTGATCTTGTTATTTTATCTGTTAATACCTCAACTACTATTGCAACTCCACCAAAACCATATACCTGATGCACAATAAAACTTCAAAGTATGTGATAATGATTAAAGTATATGAAAAAGGCACATTTGAAGGGAAGGAACTTGCGATAAAATTGGCAACATCACACCCACCTCGTAGACCTTCTCTATATATGCTTCTTGATCCTTTTCTGAAGCTCTTTTGATGTTACGCTCCAATATGTCTTTTGGCACATCAAGCTCTTTTGCTTTCTCGAGGACTGCAGCTAGAACCATGTTTGATATTGGATTTGGACCACCCTTTTTTACACTGAAATACACAAGAATGATACAATATGAGTGCAATTCTTTTACATCACTTAAATCATGCAAATTTAAGTGTGTGGCCCAAACAAAAAGATTACAACAAAAAAACAAAAAAACACAGTCGAGAAACAACAAACACAATGATGTAATTTATGAGAAGAAAGAAAAAAATCCTTGTAAAAAGCAGTAGATATACAAATTATTTTAATGACTCTGTTTCTCTTGCTAAAGGTTCACACAGTCAGGCATGAGTGAGGTTTTAATCTGAGCCATCATAATAAAGCCTTCTAGTGAAACTGGATCTGCAATGAGCCCCCAAATATCCAAAATTAAGGGGGGAAATTTCACTCTGCCAATGCAAGGCAGAGTTTATGCTACATGAATTAAAATGCCACTTAGTGCATAACGTTCATCTGAGATCAGCAAGGTTTGTCTTAGTGCATAATGTTCTTCTGAGATCAGCAAGGTTTATACTGAATTGCCTTCCTACTCAGTAGAGAGCATAGTCACAAAGTACTCCAAACCTTTATGTTAAGAAAAGTTCGGGGATTGGATATCTCATGTACCTATCAGCTGAAGATACTTCTGTTCACCGAATTATATTTTTAGTATCTTCAAAATCTAGTTATCCATCTGGTTTGGATGGTTTATCATATTTTTCATAATTGAATAGACAAGGTTTAATTTTCATCATCACTTTCACACCTGACACAGATTTTTGCACATATTTTTTTTTATACTAATGATCAAATTATATCTAGATAAAAGTTTAATTAGTTTCATACTTATACTGTGCTTATGATGTATGATTTATGAATGCAAACAAACAGTACAGAATGGAAATCTTACCGTATATTTACCATTTGTTTCTATGGTAGAGAGATGAGAAAACATCGTCAAAGATGAGTTTAGCATGATAGGGTATTATCTACTATCTAGCTGATACATATATTTTCAAGCAGATTTAAGGGATTGCACTACTGAATGGGCTATTTGGTTAAATTTTTTTTAGAGAAGATTGGAGCATCATATTAATGAAAAGTTGCCCAAACAAAAACAATTACCATGCATGTGATCCGATCCCATCTCGAACAGGTCAGGTCAGGCCAGGCCAGACGCGCTTGTGTGTGGGCTTTTGGGGCAAACCCATCACATGGTAAGTCCTCCCTCCTCCACAAAATAGGTGTGCCCCTTGGGGCCCAAATATAAAGACTAATATTCTAAAAAAGCATTTGTGGTGGGTTTGGCCCAAAATCCCACACATTCTCGCGGCTTTTGGGCTATTTGGTTAATTGAGATAATGAGATTATAAGGATATTTTGGCATGAAATTGCTAGCACCACATCACTTGGATATCTTCACTTGTGAATAGTCATAGCAAAAAAAGAACACCTAACAAGTAACCGAGATTTTGTCTCAGCAGCAGAAGAGACGGTCACAGGTTCTTCTGGCTCATGTACCAGCAGAAGACCCTCACTAAGAATTTCATAGCATGTTGGGACCCGGGTTTGGACAAATCCTACGTATTATGGGGTTGGCGGAGGAGACGATCGCGCATTTATTCATTTCATGCCCGATGGCCAGGATGGTTTGGGGGTGGATGAGCTCGGTGTCAGGATTACGTGATTCCTTCTCCTCTCTGGAGTAGGTATGGGAGGCAGGTAGGAGGCTTCGCGGGGCTGGGGATTGCATCATTAAGGCCAAGGTCTTGCAACTTTTTATCCCTTTTGTGGTTTGATCTATTTGGCTTATGAGGAACCACACGGTGTTTAGGGGAAGTACTCCCTACACTGAGAATATATGGGAGTCGGCATTCAGTTTGTCCTGGATTGGGGCAGAGTGTGTGCAGGGGTGAGGTCCTTGAGTTTTTGAGTGAACCCCTTTGTTATTTCTTGATTGGCGGAGTGTGTTTTGGGACATCATCGTCAGAGATCTCCTCTATAAGAAGATGTAATAGCGTGCAGTGGCACGTGGAGATTGTTCTTGTTTCCCTGCTTTGGGTTTTCATTCTCCTATTAATAATACGGTATGAAAGCCTACCATTTCCTCAAAAAAAAAAAAAAAACACACCAGGAACTGAGATTTTGTCAAATCAGACACCTAATTATACTTGTGCTTATAACTAATAGTTGAAGTCAAAATCCATTTTGTGTTTCAAAGTTTAACATTAGTGATCAGGTTTTAAGTAAACATAGGCAGGAGAATAAAATATTACATGGGGTGACATATCCTTCCTGATGACAGCTCTGATATTTGAATTGCACACATCTCCCAGATTTGAATTGCACTATGTCAAAGTGAAATTTAACCACTCCACAAAACCAAACTATTTTCTGAGCATAGTAAAAATGAAAAAGAGATGTTTGAGTGGAGTTATCTGTGTAGAGCCTATCCATTGTGCAAATAAAGGATTGAAAGTACGAATCTCGGTAATTTCTCTCCCTTCAATTGAAACATACATATATGATGATTTTATAGAACATGGAGGAAAATTTTAATCCATCACCTTGGTATAAACAAGTGTCTCGAGAAACAACTTACGCAGAAACAATCTCCTTCCCTATTCTTCCATATCGTTTAGCCTTCTTTGCATCTTGAGCATTCTGTATTCATAGCACCAAAGAGAATTCAAATAAAGAAGAATGCCAAATAAAATCCCTTTAATTTCCAAGTAAACAGAAATCTTGCTTCATAGTCAAGCATCCAAGACATCTAAAGGGGAGCTGGTGAAACCACTCCACTTTAATAAACAAGAACATGATGATCCAAGCTATTAAATAGGAATATATTTTAGAACATAGGTTTGAATGTCAAAACATTGTGAACTTCAGACATATTTGAATTTTCACGGCAAGGAAAGAAATTTGCAATTCAGTATATTTCAGGTTAAGTTCAGGAAATTGAAGAAAATTTCCAATAAAATAAAAATAAAATAAAATAAATTACTGACAACATACAAAATCATCACTATTAAATCAAATCTATTATCTCCCTATGATGTTATAACATGAAAACTTTACAAAGACTTTTGATTTATAGTATTTAAATTTACATAAGATCATCAAAAGTAGGCACTAAAATTTGGCAGAGCAAAAGCCTAGTCAAGCATTTTTTTGTCCGTTCTCGTTTTATTCTATTGTACAAATAAAATATATATCATGCATTTAATACATATTTAATTCATTTAAAACATGAATTATAAATAAGACGTAGCTAATGACATGATTTAAACATGAATTAAACTCTCAATGAAAAGTGTGCATTCAGTACACAAATTAATCAATATTTTAGAATATTAACATCGTCAAAAAGCTTGTTTGCGCCAAATATTTGGGAAGACTTCCGTTCAAACAATAAGTGTTATATATAAATGATTCGGGATCTGATATTTAGTATGAGAAATACACCAAAATCATTTACATTGGATATCAAAGCTAAAATAACAAATAAATGTGATAAATCATCCGAACTAAAGTTTCTCACAAATAGGCAAACAGATATTTGTTCGGCTGATGAGTATGGGATGCACTCAATCGCCAAACTTTGCGAACATTCATAAAAGTTCAGAGCACTTTGAAACTATGAACTAACAAGGAACACAATTGAATTCTTACCCACAACAAAGACATAACAATCCAAAAACTAAACAATCCCACATTTTGATTCACAAGAAAGAAAACCACATGATAAAACAATGAAACTAAGAATTTTTTTTAAAAAAAATCCAACCTTTCTTGTAGCAATCTTGCTAGAACGCCTGCCCATACAAACTGTGTGAGTGGTCCAAATCCTCCTCACCCTTTCAGCAGAACCCATCATCCCCATTGAATTGGGGGAAGAGAAACCCCTCTCAAAGAACCCAATCCCTGAAAATTCAAACCATTCAAAACACAACACATAGCAACAACAAAAAAAAAAAACTAAAGTGAGAAGAGCTCACTATGGAGAACAAGAGAGGCGTTTGAGGGCTTGAGAGGGGAAGACAAGTGAAACCCATGTGAGGCTCTGTGTATTACGGCTCCGATCACTCTAATGGAGGATGTTGAAGCAGCCATCACTGACTCATCTGCAGATCTCTCTCTCCCTCTCTCTCTCAATCTCTGTGGAAGGGTTTATGCAAATTTTACAAAAAGATCCCCCAGTCCAATAAATTGAAATTGTCAATCCAGTCCAATAGTCGACAACCACTAAACGGGTCGGAATCCTCAATACGGCCCATTAAACGCGTACGCCCCACTTTTATTACAAATTTAGGGTTTTTAGGGTTTAAGCTTTTCAAAACCCTAAAAAAAAATCCGCCATGAATTACCGCTTCCAGAACCTCCTCGGCGCCCCCTACAGGGGCGGCAACGTCGTCATCACCGACGACACCCAACTCATCTCCCCCGTCGGCAACCGCATCTCCGTCACCGACCTCTCTAAGTCCCAGACCCTCACCCTCCCCTTCGAGAGCCCCAACAACGTCTCCCGCATCGCTGCCTCCCCCTCCGGCGACCTCCTCCTCTCCGTCGATGAAACCGGCCGCGCCCTCCTTGCTAACCTCCGCCGCCGTGCCGTCCTCCACCGGATCACTTTCAAGGAGCCCGTCTCCGCCGTCCGGTTCAGTCCGGACGGGGCCCTCATCGCCGTCGGTGTCGGGAGGCTCCTCCAGGTGTGGCGGTGCCCCGGGTTCAAGAGGGAGCTTTTCCCGTTCGAGCTCTTGAAGACCTACGCCGGCTGCGGCGGGGCGGTCATGGCGATCGATTGGAGCCCCGACTCGGGTTACGTGCTCGCGGGGTCCAAGGATTTGACGGCCAGGATATTCCGTGTCAGGCGATTGGACAGGTCCGGAGAAAAAGGTGAAGCCTTTCCTCTTCTTGGGGCACCGGGAGACCCTCGTCGGTGCCTTCTTCTGTACAGAGAAGAAGTCTAATAGGGTTGTTAGGGTTTATACAATCTCTCGTGATGGGGCGATATTTACTTGGAATTACAGCATTGGCGATGTCAGTGAAATCGATGACCCGCCTTCACCAGGTACGCCGGAGAGCAAAGAAGGAGGCCTCATAATCAGTGGTGGCAAGAAGAGGAAGGAACTTGATGGGTCCGAAAGGGGTGGTGAAGAGGAGTTATTGCATTTGGGAAAGTGGGAGCTTTTAAAGAAGGATTTTTTCATGCAGCCGTCCGCGAAACTGACTGCATGTGATTACCATCGTGGGCTCGATATGGTCGTGGTTGGGTTTTCAAATGGGGTCTTTGGGCTTTATCAGATGCCCGATTTTGTTTGCATTCACTTGCTTTCGATATCGAAGGAGAAGATCACAACGGCAGTCTTTAATGGGCTTGGGAACTGGTTGACTTTCGGATGCGCGAAGCTCGGGCAGCTGCTCGTGTGGGAGTGGCGGTCGGAGAGTTATGTTTTGAAGCAGCAGGGACATTACTTTGATGTGAATAGCATTGCATACTCACCTGACTCGCAGATGTTGGCCACAGGAGCTGATGATAACAAGATCAAGGTGTGATTTTTATATTTTTTTGTAGCTTGATTGCTTAGAGTTTATGTTTAGCAAATTTTAGGATTGGTGAATTGTTGGGGATTTAATGGAATCGGCAAACAAACAGGGAATTTATGGAATTTCTTTTTGGATTCCATGTGAGGGACTGAGGGTTTTTGCATAGATTTTGGGAGTCCATTTGGAAACACTGTGGGAACATTCAAGAAAACCCTAACCCCCTGTTTGTGTAACGGAATAAGCGAGTATAAGGGTGGTATAAGGGTGGTATAAGAATGGATAGGAAAAATAGTTGTTTGTTTGCATGGAGGAATTGGTGAGCATTGCTTATTGCCGGTCTTCTAGTTCCAATCCAGAATAACTCAATTTCGCTATCCAAACGGGGGATAAGTGCATTTTAAGTTGCATGGAGGAATTGGTGAGCATTGCTTATTGCCGGTCTTCTAGTTCCAATCCACGCATTATATCCAAACAACTTCTTCTAAGCTTTCTTACAATTCCCATCATTGTTTACCTTGCCTTTTAATTTGTAAGATCTCATGTTTACACTATTGACCTTTAATACTTTCATTTAAACTACTATACGTGAGAGAAATTGGGCTAGACAAAAACATGTAATGAGATGAAGGAGAATGTTTTATTAAAGAACCTGATTGGAGGGGTGAGGACCTAATCGGTCCATCATACAAGATTTTAGTTGCCTATTTGGATTATGTATATATCTTGAGTTTCTTGACCACATCTATATGTAGCCAATTTTGCAAGTTAGGCTATTTCAATAATACATACTGGTTTTGTTTCCTAGTCATGTTACTTGACCTTATTTCATTTATCTGGCTTGTGCAACAATTCAATATGTATTTCTGGCAGGTGTGGACTGTTTCGTCTGGATCTTGTTTTGTAACATTTTCTGAGCACACTAATGCTGTTACCGCAGTCCATTTTATGGCTGGTAATCATTCTTTATTGAGCGCCTCTCTAGATGGGACTGTCCGTGCTTGGGATTTGTTTCGTTATCGGAACTTTAGGACATTTACAACCCCTTCTTCTAGGCAGTTTGTTTCCTTGGCATCAGACCAGAGTGGTGAAGTAATCTGTGCTGGTACCCTTGATTCATTTGAGGTATACATCACTCTAAAACATTAGAGATACTTTCTCTGTGTCTTGGTCATTTTCATGCTAATATCTTAATATATGGTTTCAGATATTTGTTTGGTCCATGAAGACTGGTCGTTTGTTGGATGTTCTTAGTGGTCATGAGGGGCCTGTTCACGGATTGATGTTTTCACCTACTAATGTAAGTTGCATCATATTAATTTGTTACTTTTGACCAGTGGATTTGTTGGGAACTATTTATGACAGTATAATGTATGGTTACAATTTTACTGAGAAACCTGCGTTGGCTTTTTTAAATAGCAAAATAATTCTTTTTATTCAAATTTCCTATTTTTTGCTGTTGATGACATGAGTAGGAAAAATGTATGAATTTAAAAGTAAGGAGAATGCTGGCACATAGTTAAAATTAAGGTTACTTAATGATGTTGGGAGCAACCATTTAGTCAACATTTGACTTGTTGGGAAAGCTCAATTTGTTTTCTTGATCTGTAGGCTATTTTGGCTTCATCATCGTGGGACAAAACTATCAAGTTGTGGGACGTTTTTGAAGGGAAAGGCGCAGTTGAAACTTTTCCACACTCCCATGATGTTCTTACTGTTGTTTATCGTCCGGATGGAAAGCAATTAGCCTGCAGCACATTAGATGGTCAGATTCACTTTTGGGATCCTCTAGATGGTGTTTTGATGTATACGATTGAGGGTCGTAGGGACATTGCTGGTGGACGTCTCATGACAGATCGAAGAACTGCTGGCTAATAAAAGTTCAGGAAAGTGTTTCACAACGCTGTGCTACTCTGCAGATGGAAGTTACATATTAGCAGGAGGGAGTAGCAAGTACATTTGCATGTACGATGTTGCAGATCAGGTCAGTTGAGATGCTTTATGATGCCGCATATTAACCCCTAATTTCAATACATTCCATCTTGATCTCAGATTTTTCTGGCCTTTCTTTTTGCGGTCAATTTTATTTTTAAAAAAAAACTGCATCATATATTTCTAAATATAGGAACACATGAAGAATCACTTGCATTTTCACCTAGTACATTTTCTCATCAGTATTAATATATTTATTGCCATGGAATTTACATGTATCAAAATTATTATCATGCTGAACAGTTGATCTATATAGTGGACTTATTTCTTCTTATCTTACCAGGTACTGTTGCGTAGGTTTCAAATAACCCACAATCTTTCTTTGGATGGGGTTCTTGATTTCCTGAATTCTAAGAAAATGACTGATGCTGGCCCTATTGATTTAATTAATGATGAGGATAGTGATATAGAAGAAGGTGTCGATGGACAGAGAAGGGGGGACTTGGGGTATGATTTACCAGGAGCAATGCCTAACCGAGGGCGACCTGTTATTCGCACGAAATGCTTGAGAATTGCACCCACTGGAAGATGTTGGGCAGCTGCAACAACTGAGGGTGTGTTGATATATTCGATTGATGATTCCTTTATCTTTGATCCTACGGATCTTGACATAGATGTTACACCTGAGGTAATTCTTGTCGAATTTTTGTTATTATGCATGTTCACTGTGCATCTTTTCAAGTATGACTAAACATATGTAGCTTTTTTAATTATCTCTATTTTTTTGGATTTTCTCGATTCTCGTCCATTATAGTCATGGTGTGTATATGTGCTCTGTTATCAGATGAGAGCCACTTTACATGTCAACCTGCCTTTTCATCATACTAAATAACCGTGCAAACATGAGAGATTACTAAAGTTTATTTTCTTCTGAAATTGTTTTTGTGTGAAAGATTTGATTTTCTAGTGAGTGCCAAGTGTTTTTTAAAAGTTACCCTTGTATTGAAACGACTTTTAAGAACCACATCTTTGTTCACAGAATGGCTTATGTTTTGTTCATTTAATAAAATTTTAGGGGCACATATTATCTCTGGGTTCTTATATTTGATATGTTATAGGCAATGTAAATATTGTATAATTTCTTTTCATCATGTTTGCTTTTTCATTTTTCTTATCATTGATGTTCTGAAGGCTGTTTGGTTTGGAACTGCACTGTGGAAAGTAATGGTCCTGGAGTTTCATAGACTAAAAATCAGGGATTTTAGTGTTCATCTATGTCGCAGGTGGTGTAGAATTTTCCAATAAATAAATAGAAAAGATGAGAGATCTTGTATTTTATGATGTGTGCATCCTAAATTCCTTTTTGCTATTTTGCATTATTGCTTAATTGTGTGCATATTTTATATTACCCTTTGTTGTTCCTGTGTGCTCCTTGTCACCTGCATTTGAACTTTTATGTTTAGATTAAGCCTTTAAAAAAATTCCTACCTATGCAGCAATTAATATAGTGATGGTGTTCCATGTAATGCAATGTCACTCCTAAACATTCATTAAAAACTGCTGTTGTTCAGGCCGTCGATGAAGCTCTCAAAAATGCCCAGCTTCAGCGAGCATTGCTACTAAGCCTTCGACTTAATGAAGAATCTCTTATTAAGAAATGCATTCTTTCAGTTAAGCTGTTAGATATACCTGCTGTGGCAGCATCTATACCTGTAAGATATTTACAGAGATTAATTGAGGTATTTTCTGATCTTTTGGAAAACTGTCCGCATCTGGAGTTCCTCCTTCAGTGGTGTCAGGTGGGTGCAACAAGTCTTAACCTTTCTCAAAATTTAAGATCTTCATCTACTGGTGATAACCACATCCGTGTGATGTCCAATTAAATGTTGCTCATTGGTTATATATTTGTTGCAGGAGCTCTGCAAAGCTCATGGTAATTTTATCAAGCAGAACTCAAGAGGTCTGCTTCCATCTCTCAGGTCCTTGCAGAAGGCTATTACCAGGTTGCATCAGGATCTGGCAGAGACATGTTCGTCCAATGAGTATCTACTTAAATATTTATGCTCCACTGGCACCAAAATTTGATGTGCTTGTCATCTTGTTCATTCACAGGTATGCCTTTTGATGAACAAAAGCTACTTCAGGCTGGGCATGTTTTTGTCAATTACAAATTGCATGTTATAGACCACTCAATATAGAACATGTGGCAATTGTAGTTGTACAGGGTGTGATAAAAGTTTTAAATGAAGGTCCATCAGGAAATTTGTATTATGCATTGCTGATGCTTTCATTCTAAAACTGCATCATATTGAAAGTCAAAAGAGCTAATGAAATAAATGTCATGCCCAACATGAAATTATATTTCTTTCCATAAAAAAATAAACATGAAATTATAATTCCCATTTGGGACACATTTAATCATACAAAGTGCATCTTCTGTCCATTCAGAAATTTAACTCAAATTTGTTGTGATTAACAGCCCGGAGGCTTCTACACGCATCACCCCACAACTTCATTGAATGGCAATCAAGTTATTCTGTCATGGTTTTTGGTACCAAGGAATCCACATGCTTAATGCTCCATTCAACGTTTTCAGGCATATTATATACATGTTCAGAAAATACAGGGAAAATCAAATGAAATCAGAGCCCGTCCCTGGGAAATTCATCTCTTAGTTTTTTTCGATATGGCCGTGCATGTAAGGTGCTACATAAAGGTACCTTCCCTTTTTAATGATTTCATTTTCTGAGCAATGAGAGCATGATTTATGAAGGTCATAATCATACTTCACTTCAGATGAAACCAATATCACAAGACAATTTTGAACTCAGAACAAATCGTATTTTGTGTTTCACTTTTGATGCCTTTTTCATTGTTTTATATTAGTTGAGATCCATTATCTGTGGTCGTTGCTGTTGTCTTAAACTGGTGGAAGAGTAACCTGCATTGATAATATGTAGATGTATCCAAATATCTGTTCTGAAATCTATCCATTTTGTTTCACATGGTCACCTTCAGCTGTAAGCGTTTTTTCTTCTTTTCAAGACATGTTATTTAACATGTAAAATTTAGTGTCTTGGCCTGGTGTTCAATGATACATATCTTTTGGTTTCTTGATGTTAATGGAGGGGAAGTTGTTTTCAGTTATTATTATTATTGTTATGGTTTTTGTTATTGTCATTGTTATGCTGCTGTTGCAGCAACAAACAAAAAAATATCATATTATTGTTATCTATCCTTGTATAACGAATAGCACTATAACAATTATAGTGTACTAATATTACAAGGACGTTGTTACACAGTTTTGTTTATAACCCCACTTTGATTGTTTTGTTGTAAATTTTTCATATTTTCTATAAATGGTTTCTATAATTCTTTGGAGTATATATTTTTTAATTTATAAAAGTATGTGTCCTTTTAGATTGGTTGTATTATTTAAAAAAAAAAACGTGTGAACTATTGCAAACTGGGTTCTGTTTGTTACTAACATTATTATTTTCTTTATTGCAAAGTACCAATCTTTTGAATTATTGATGTGCATATTGTTGCAATTATATTATTTTATCAATGACCAGAAACTTGTTATAATTATATTATTTTACCTTAGGGCCTCATTTGGTTAGTGTCATTCTGAGATGAATTTTGAATCCATGCGAGATTATCAGTGAAGTATGTAAAATTCAGTGTTTGGTTAGTGGTAATTAATTGTGGACCCTACTGGATTTAGAATCAAGTCACGGGAGAAAATGAGATGAAATTAAATTTCACCCTTTTTACGGTAATTTTGATTTCTATCGGGATTCTTAAATTAGATGATTATTCTTTCATTTACAAATTAATTAAATTACTATCGATAGCCCTTTTAAAATAAATAACCTCTTTTTTTTTTTACCCACCATTTATATAATCATTTTGATTTTATAATTAAAAAATTCTGTTATAATTGATTTAAGTTTTTTAATTCATTTTTATTTTTATAGATGAGTTTAGATATTATTATAATAATTGATATAATTTTATTGATGGGTTTTATTTATTTGCATTTGTTAAATATTTATTAAAAATTACTCTTTTTTAATAATTATATTATAATATAGGTAAAGAAATAAATTTTGTAATTATATGTATAATAGTAAAAATATTTTAGACATTTAAATTAAATTTATTATTATTTTTATGTGTAAATCAAACACTAAAAAATGATTTTTTGAAAAAATCATTAACGAATTAAATAGATTGTTGGATCTTGATTTTTTGATAAAATAATTCTTAGTAAAGTAAATCTATTATAAAATATGACATCCGGGCCAGGAAGTATTTGTTTTGAACATTGGGATCTGCATACGAGATTCTGAACTGAAAATATTTTTATATATATTTTGAAGTGTCCCCCACCTTGTCCTGCGAGAACAGTCTGATTGGATGATCGTACAATCTGGACCCTCCAATGAATGGACCTTTTCCTAAAACCTATATGGCCTGTTAGGAGGTCAGGGTCAATCTTCACCAATAATAGGGGGTCCTTTGATTGGACGGCCAGATAGGATTTTTATTTCTTGTGGTGGGTCCACCGGATTGGATGGCGATTTTGGTCCCTTTCTCTTTTAACAGCTATCTGATGTATGATTGATCTCATGCTTCTTCAGTACCCTCTACCCCACTTTTGGGGGAGTGTTTGAACATGGATACTATTAAAAAATATGTTATATATTATCACGGATAATATATTTATTTTTATATTATTAGAATTTTTTTTAATGAAAAAATATGCCTCCTGTTTTCTTTTTTAACAAAAAATATACTTAACTATAGTTAGTTTGTAACTAGGAAATAAAAATAACAAAAATAACATTAATATGTTATTTGTTATAATATGAATAATTAAACATAATAACCTAATTAATCTATTATTCTTTCCAAATCAATCATGAGCTATTCAACCTTACCCTTTTTTTCCTTTTTTTCAGTCAAGATCTAGTTTTTTTTTTTTAAATATTTCATTTTGCAATATAATATATATGATTAGTTTTTCACAAAATAATTTATTTTATTTCTACCATGTAAGTATTAATAATTATTATGTCACTATTAATAAATATTTTTTGTGTTTAATTTTTATGTTTGTAGATTTTAGATGAAATTTATCATTTTTATGTCAAAATTAATATTATTTTTAAATATTGTATTTGGTAAGGTAAAATATACAAAATAAAAAATAAGAGTACTTTTGTCATTTTTCTAAGACTATAAAGGTTTAATAAAATTTGGATGGAAATTAACAAGGATGATAAATATGAATAATTTTTATATATTCTAATAGTATAAAAATAAATATGTTATTTGGATTAGTATAAAAATAAATTGGGTGTTTTTGGATGGTATACATGCAAAAATCCTAATATTTTTTAAATAATTAAGCGTCATATTGTTTACTTACCTAAAAAGTACTTATCGTCAATAAGTATTTATAATAAGCACTTAAAACAAACATTCAAATAATAATTAAATGTTTATTTTAAATAATAAACTAAATAAGTGTTTATTTTTCATTGAACCCAAACACTTGTTCAATGAATCTAAACTCAGTTAACAAGACAATTGGAGTATATCAAGTTGGGGTTTGAGCGATCAAGTTTAGTATGAATCTAAACTTGAAGTTGAACATACTTGAACTCAGTTTGGGTTGGTTGGGTTTGGATTGAGAGATCAGGCTACTCATAACCAATGGAATAAATGGTAAATTTAAATGTTTAAGATCAATTAAAATTGAGGGCACTGTTACACCCAGATCCATTTCCAGCTCCATTTCTATTCCTATATACGTCGATGGATTTCTATCGACGCATATGCTCATGTTAACAAGACATATGCTTTGAAACAATTTTTTTACATTTTCTATAAATGCATCCACGCAATTCATTGGAGTATATGCTTCATTTTTTATAAAAGCATGTAACTCATTAGATAAGGTATATTATTTTTTAAAAATTTGAAACACATGTAGATTGAAATTGAGACTGGAAATGAGACTGGATGTAACATTATCCTAAAATTGAACTTTCTAATTTCTTTTTATCATTAAAATCTATCATGTTTAAATAGTTTTATTTTTGTTAGCAATACAATATACAAAACTATGTCCTTAAAATTTTGTTCGCCCCACACTGGTGCTCATGGGTCCGGCGACAGTCTCTCAAGATACAACAGTCGGAAAATCATTTGGTAACAGCACTTCAAACCAGAGAACCAACGAACTTTTGTGTAATTCAAACTCTCTCTAACTTGAATGCAATGGAGACTCGAATACAGACTCTCAAAGACTGGAATGCCTATGCAGTGTATTATTGGATGATCTAACAATGCAGAGAATGAATGGTAATTATAGAAGAGAATGTTAGTTGAAGAGTTCCTTAGAGGAGTCATTTCCTCTATTTCAGTTTTCACTGAAACAGAGTCTAAGGCACCCCCTCTTCAAACATCCAACTATCTAATCGTAACCGTTGATCCGATGGCCCATATTGCATCTGATGATTCATCCAATCGACGGTCCATATTTCATCTGATCAAAATAATCTCCACCGTTCGATCTGACAAAAAGTCCAAAAAAAAAGGCTCTAGCTTTTAGCACGAGAATGCGAAGTGCGCCTCTGAAATGTCCAATACACCCACGCCCACCGCTTGTGGCGGTCAACCCCACATGGAAAGGTTCACCTTGGGGTGTCCATCAAAATCAATTCACTAGAGTTCAAAGTGTTTATCTTATAAATCCTCAATTTTATTTCCCAACAACCAATATGGGACTAACTTTTTCTCCATCAACTACCAATCACTTTCATCATGTTATTGAAAGAACTTTAGATCTAATTTTTTCATTAACCCAAAATTGATTTTGAGAATATAAATATATCATATTCATCTCTTCGACGAGAGGAACGCAATCCAATGAATTTTTACTAAAAAATAATTAGTGGAATCCCAATTCATTTTAACCAAGAAATAGTCAAATATCAAGTTTTTCAAACAATTTTTCTAGTTCTTTTTCTATTTCTTATTTTATATCTATTATCTACTCTCAGGGAAATAATTGTACCTGGGGTCTGCACACGAGAATGTCTGAGACATTTTTTAAAAATAAAAAGAAACAAAAAAAAGTTGTGCCCATTTGGAAGAATGAGCTTCAACTTTCAAGAAAGTTTTTTTGCATTAAGAAGTGCCCTCAAATGATTGTAACATTAGTGTGAAAATTGGCTCACCTTGCCTTCTATTGGACTGGACAAGACACTGGCAAGGACTTTTTTCTTTTTTTCTTTTATTTGAAAAAAAATGAAAGTGATAGACGTGCTAGTTCTTTATAAATAAAAGGAATTACACGCCTAAAAGAAAAAGGTCATTGGCTAAGAAGTCCACAGGTCAAGACTTTATTATTTGTTTGCTCAATGTAGATGAGATTGCAAACGAAATTGGATAAACAATTTTTAATTCTGGATCTTGATCTATTCAGTACATTTTGTAGTTCTGTTAATAGTCGTCATGCTAATAATATAGTATAAGAGATCATTTGAATAGTATTTACTTTATTATGTTAGATTCTTAATATATATACTCTATCATGAAAAATATAAAACATACGCATTTAACTAATTAGATTATGTGTTATATTTTTAATAAAAGAATATACCCGTTACTCTGTTAGTTAATTATCTACTTTGAAAAAATTAAAAAATTTGTGGGATGTAAATTGGAATACATACAATTCTAGACATATGATTTTCTTTTTTTACTATAAAATGTGACCTTTATTGACTACCAACTCACAGAAATCGATTGGGTCAACATAGTAGAACTTGTGTAAACATACTCTAATGCATCAAACAAGGATTTATACTTTTCTAATTAATATTAATATAATTCAATCTGTTGAATTTGAATATGTAGTAAAACCTTACCTATAACAATTCATATCATAGGTTTCTATACCTAGCTAGAGACTTTGAGACTTTGGGCATGTACTACAAATTTACTCATGAAAACAATCAAATTATTTAATTCGATTTTAGTTATTGAAAAAATTATTATTTATTCTATTTCAGAATTCTAGGACTAATTAAAAAAAATCATGATTTGGAATGCACCGAAATACTTTTTTTTTTTTTTTTTACTGTAGTACAACCTAGTAAGACCAACCAATGGGTTAGGTTTCACTAGAATCCAAGTTTTTTTTATTACGAGTATCGGTATAAATAATATTTTCCTCACATTCGGCTATAGTTGAAACCCCTTAGTAGAATGACAGAAGGGAATAAAAAGAAAAGATATGATCAAAATAAATAGGTAGAATGACCCAAATTTCAAATGAACACATTCATACTCAAAAATGATTTTTCGGATTCTCGAAGAATGAGGGGGCAAATGGATTCATTGTAAAAAAATCTCTTGCTACTATTATAAGATTATAAGATCATGATTTGATCCACGTATATTTGGTAAAAATAATAATCTTCTCATTTGATCATAATCCAAATCGAAAGTGTTCAATTGGAACATTATGGTGGATAACTGCATTTTTTTGTGGATAATGTTAGGAACAATTTTGCATGTAGTTTGATTTTATAGAAAGTATATATTTCATGCTTTTTTAACGTGCAACGTAGCCTTATTCGTACCAGATAGAAATTGTGACATAGATCCCTATCAAGGTGGTTTTTGTTCGTTTGTGTTCTATCATCATTAGGCGTACTAGAATTATTTATCAAAGGCTAGAATATGTCAAGGGATAAAAATGTTATTTTGTGTTATTTTTTTAAAACAATTTCACTTAATACTTTCACGCCCATCTCTCCTGCATGGTCCCCAACACAAAATACTTTTGCACGGCTAGAATTGTTAATAAAAAAATCATAAACTCTTATTCATATCTTATCCATCAATTTTACATTTTTTAATTAGAATAATAAGATAATTAATAAAAAAATTATTTATTCTCCATGGATAATTATCTATTATTAAAAAAAATTGAATTTTTTATTCCATACATTATGATTCGTAGTAATATACAACGTTATCATAGTGATACATTATGATTCGTAGTAATATACAACGTTATCATAGTGATACATTATGATTCATAGTAATATACAACGTTATCATAGTGTGTACAACTGAAAAATAATTGATAGTTTTAAATATAAATTTTGTTATATATATATAATGTAAGATGAGTTCAAATTTCATTTTTATTCTTAAAACATCAAAGTACTCAATTTTAATAATATATATATATATATAGTCGAGTGATAGCGTGCGGTCGTGCGGATTCGACGTACATCGTCCGATCGCGGGTCCATCGCATCCAACGGTCGATGTGAATCCGCACCGACCGCACGACCGCACGCAATCACGAGTCTATATATATATATATATATATATATATATAGGGATATTATTGCGTGCGGCGAACGGCGGGTGCGGCAGCGATCACGGGCCGTCGATCACGGGTCCATCGCATCGGACGGTCGGGTGCGATTCACGTCGACCGTTGGATGCGATGGACCCGCGATCGAACGGTCCACATCGCTTCCCGCATTCCTGCCGCATTCGTCGCACGAATCACTCGATAATTTTATATATATATATATATATATATATATATATATATATATATATATATATATATATATATATATATATATAGGGACGTGATTGCGTGCGGCGAACGGCAGGTGCGGCAGCGATCACGGGCCGTCGATCACGGGTCCATCGCATCGGATGGTCGGGGGCGATTCATCTCGACCGTTGGATGCGATGAACCCGCGATCGAACGGTCCACGTCGCGGCCGCACCTGCCGTTCGCCGCACGCAATCGCCCCCATATATATATATATATATATATATATATATATATATATATATATATATATATTCACTAAATATGCCTTTTGAATATCACATTATTTGACATATAAAATAATTACATTAAATAATGGAACAAAAAACTTCTACATCAATATTTAATATAGTTCACCCCAAAATATTGTCCTGTCTTGACTATCAAAATGAATAACTTTATTCCTCACCTCAAACAATGGATATCTATATTGATTATAACCTATGATAGTATAGCTGTGAGCGACAAGTTAACACCACGAACACAAAGTCAAAATTCACCCATATACATGGTCAACAATGCAAATGTAAAGTTTCATTAAAAAATAAAATACATGCAGAGGTAAAACAGTCACCTCAATAGGCATCTACAATGAAATCATTCATGGAAAACTATATAGTAGCCCTTTCTACAAGGTGCCAAATTTATTATCATATCAATCATAAAATCTAACTACCTTGATAGGGATGTCTTGCATGCATCTCCTCCTTGTACGACCAACTTGTTCATAAAAATCACAAGGCCTTGTCATACTTTACTTCCAAATTGGGTCACTTCTTCATACTATTTTTCAAATCATGAAGCATGTGATTCATTTTCATTGTATAAAATAACATATATTTTTATATATCTAGAACTAGGAATTGTTCATGAAACAAAACCATTAAAATGTGGGGACGGATTGGCTTCCTTGTGTTGATCAAGTTGTTTGATTAAGTGTCCACATGTTCACATGCCACTGTGAAATAGTTACATTTTTCTGGAGGTCTACAACTTGAGTTAGCCTAATATAGTAATTATTGTGTGCTTGATATAATAATTAATGTTTTAAAAATTGAATCATTAAAGGTCACTAGTTCAATGGTTGGGTTAACCTGATTTTAAACATGATAAATATATTTGTTTAATAATTAGTACTCAATGAAATATTTAATATAAATAAAATTAAATAAATAACCACATATAAAATTAAACACAAAATGAGAATATGTATATAATATTTCTAAATGAGTTGAATCATTATCGATTATTGAAATATGAAATATCAAAATTGATGAGATAATAAAAAAGTTTATCGAATGAGTTGTTTGGTTAATTAGGAATATAAGATATAATTATTGAAGGTATAATCAACATTGACAAAACTCCACTAATATTACTTCTCAAACTCCCACCAATTTTATGGGATTTCGATTCCACCCAATTTTCTCACTACGATGGATTCTGATTAGAGTGGGGCTCAGACTTCATGAGGTGGACTGAATTAATGGATATTAACTGAAAAGGATTTTAGGTGTGCAAAGGTTCATTATTGATGTTAGAGAAAGATAGGGTGATGAGAATGTGTTGCTTTCAGACTGTTAGAGATTCTTGTTCTGGTGGAGGAGCAGGAGTATGTGTGATTCAGTAATATATTCAATATCCATTATTGGATTTTGTTTTCCTATTATCATTATTTATTTGCCACTTTAAGGAGGATTTTGAGTGTCATTATTTCTATCTGTCACTTAGCCTCAAAACCTAAAGGATAATTTTAATGACAAGCCAAGGCGAACTACAAAACATGTTTTGAATTATTTTTTTTTTACAAAAAATATAATACACACACTTTGGTGTAAAATTTTGTATGTATCTCACGTGTGTCATCTAATGAAACATATATTTCATTAACGAAATTACTAAGACCTTATTCTAATTTTTAATTAAGAATTAGGAAGGCTAGGGTTGTTTAATTAGGTTTTTCTTTGTTACATTTCTATGCTTGACAAGTGAAATGTGGGAAGACTTATTCCCTATTTCCACTTGGATTAATATAATTTTTTTTGAAAAAAAGGTCAATTGAGTCTATGCAAGGGATGGATGAAAAATTGGAGGCCTGTATATCAATGCCATTCATTCTAAAAACATTCAATATATGAAACATTAAATCATTACCTGTTTGAAAATTTATAGATTTTGAATATGATAATAAATCATATTGAATGTCCATGGATTTTTAAATTATTTGAAAATTAATTTGAATCGTTGTCTTGTTTAATTTTTATTTGTGTTTGGTGGATAGGGCCCCTAGCTTCATCATGTTGAATAGAATATGGAAAATCATAAAACAATAATAACAAATAATGTTCCCATGTTATGATAACAAGACACAAAAGTACAAAACTATATACAAATTGATAATCCAGAAACACAAAAGCATATATGCATTGGTTATAAAGCATAACAGAGCAATATATCTAACTTGAATAACAATATCTTCCCATGTTACTCTATTTTATGACCAACACTAAGAGGACCCACAGAGATAATTTAGTGCATGTATTAGTTGGAACTCTTTAATGCATATAATTAAATAAATAAAAATCATAAATCATGATCCTTGGAATTGGGAACCCCTAACCCTAGCTAGTTACATATATTGCTTATGTATAATAATGATTTAATATGTCATCTTTTTGGTAAGTGTGGATGTCAAAAGCTCAACCACACCCAACAAGGCCTGTGGGCTCCTTGTATCAATTCATTGATAATCTGGGGAGGATAATATATTATATAATCTTGGATCCTTGTATTCTCAACTAATCAATATTATTCAAAAAAATTAAAGAATCTTGATCTTCATGTATTGAAAAAATCATTATTCATTGGAAAATTAAAATAAATCATAAACTCTGTTAAATATGGTCTAATTAGCATTTGTAAAACTGAGTCATGCACGTGAAAACGTGTCATATACAATTCAAATGCCATTGGAAAGCTAAGAAGATTATCTACAGCTTTCATGTTTACACCCAGATCAAATAACCTCTCCAGCTATTCCGAAATAGGCTAAACATCATACAGGGCTGCTCCTGGATTTCTCATCTTCGGGGTAACTCGGAAAAACACCCATAACTTTTGATACACGAATCCAGTTAATATAATTCCACTTCTATATGGAAGCTATCTCAAAACTGAACATCTCGTGATAATATCGGATTTTTACCTCTTCATCTTGGGTATTAACAAAATTAAATCCAAACATCAATCCAAACTGCATAATTTCTAAAAAGACCTCGAAATGCTACAAAAATTTCCATGTAAACCCAAGTGAACACCAGAACCACAAATATGCAGTTAGATTTTGAAACTGAATGCCCAAACTATTAAAATAAATAAAACGCGATATTTGACATTTAAAAAGTGACACAATCTTAACACTAACAATGTACTAGAAAATATAATTAGTTGAATTCACTTGATTACAGGGGCGGACCTACAAGGGGGCAAGCTGGGGCTCAGCCCCCCACAGCGCCTAATAACAAGGTACATGCTGATGTCAACAAGTGGGACCCATTGAAAAAAAAACTAATAACACTACCCTCACAAGTCACATCTGATGTCCCCAATCCCATGTGTACAGCTGAAAAAAATAAAAATTTGTGTGTCGTCGCAGACCCCATCTTCCTGCGGTCCTTCTTGTTATATGTTTAGTATTTTTTTGAATGAAACATATTTTAATTATTGGGTTTTGATTTATTTTATTATTTATATTTGATCTATGCTTATTTTTTGTTAGTGAATTTGATTTATTTTTGTTGATTGGATTATGAGATTTGTAATTTCTTATTTATTTTTGTGACGATTATCAAAATTATCTATGAGATTTTCATCAATGCATTGACTTATAATGAATGACTTGAATTTTGATATTTTTTGTTTTAAATTATTATTTTTATATTTATATTTTAGTATATATTTTTTTCAAGTATATTGTCTGGTCTCCAGCCCTCCCTTGTTCTAAATCTGGGTCTGCCCCTGCTTGATTAGTAATTAATAGCTAGAGATAATGACTTATTTAAACCATTCAGAACTCTTATGGGGTCAATAATAAATTTTATATTAAATACCTGAATTATTGACCTAATATATTTTCATAACAATGAGAAGACAAGGAAAACCAAAGTTTTCAGAAACCAAAACATACTAGTATTTCAATTATTATTATTTTATAAATATAATACTTGTTTATATATACCAGACCCAATAATACAATGGTTTAGAAGAAAAAAATTTCTTAATAATTAAATGGTTTTTTGCATGTATACCATAAAAAATATATTATTTATTTTTATACCATCACAAATAACATATTTATTTTTATGCAATTAGAAATTTTTTAATGGAAAAATGTACCCTGCTTTTATCCTTTTTTTAACCAAAATGAAACTTAAACATACATAGTTAGTTCTTAATTAAGAAGTAAAAATGACAAAAATCATATCAACATAATATTTGTCATAATGTAAATAATTAAACAAAATAATCTAATTAATCTCTTGTTCTTTCCAAATCAACCGTGAATCATTCAACCTCCCTTCTTTCCTTTTCTTTCAATCAAGATTAGGTTTTTTTTTTAATTTCTCATTTTGTAAATGTATGATTAATTAAGTATTACTAAATAATATATCTTACCTAATAAATGGTTTGTATTTTTAATTTTTATATTTTGGATCTTAAATAAAATTTATCATTTTCATGTTAAAATTAATATTTTTATTTTTATAAATATTTTATTTGGTAATTTTAGTGGTTTTAATAGAAATTTGGATGGAAGTTAACTAAGATGATAAATATGCATAATTTCTACGTATTCTAATTATATAAAAATAAATAGGTTATTTGGAGTGGTATAAAAATAAATAGTATGTTTTTGGATGGTATATACAAAAAAACCTATAATTAAATTATTAAAATGGATATCAAATAATGAACAATAATGTTTTTTAAGTATCAAATTCTAAGTCCTATTAGAAGCCCCATCAGCTGACATACATTCATTGCCTGTTGTACTCTTGGTTTTTTGCTTTTTTCGGTTGTTGATCCCACATATTGAGGCAGTTACGTTTGTTTTTGTTTTTTCATTTGTGTTATAACCATGTGGCATCGTTTTGATCTCTACACAATGTGATAATGATTTATGATTTCTTTTTTTATTTTAATGAGTAATCTGTTGCTAGCATCATCAGTTTCGCCTTTATTTTTTGTTGCTTCGTGATTGGATTCAAGTAATCTGAGGATGAGTTTATGATGTGTGATCAAGCGAATTGTTTAGTCTCTCAGTGATTGTTTTTTTTTGTTTTTGGATTTTGTTTATAACCATTGTTCTTCCACATTTAATTGATCAATATATGTTGTTAAAAACACCAAAGAGCAGATAAAAAAAAATTGAAAGATTTTCAACCACTGTTTTATGGTCGAGCGATTTGATTATTGTTTCATCAATGTTTGTTGATTCAGGTTTGGACTCTGTTATTTTTATGTTAATTCACTGGTGTAATCATTAATCCTTTTGGGTCTTGCAACAAATATAAATTAAATGGTTATGCAATGGAAATCATTTAACTTGTCATGTATTAAGTTGCATTGTTCAGATAAATTGCAATCTATTTATAAAATAAAAAAAATCTGATACATTGTTCCAATTTCATTTTTTTTATTTTATGAAATTCAAATAAATGTGTATTTGGAAACTCAGTTATTTCGATTGTTTACACAGTCAGATACATATTAAATCTTATGATATATATACATAATGAAATTCAATTACAATGACCCAGCATTTAGATACATCTTTCTATTGTCAGTTACATTTGTCAAAAAGTCAGATATATTCATCTAAATTCATATACATTCATCTATTGTCAGTTACATTTGTCAAAAAGTTAAATATATTCATCTAAATTCAGATACATTCATCTTTTGTTAGCCATATTTTTCAAAAAGTCAGATACATTTATCAAAATTCAGATATATTCTACCATTGTTGACTCATTTGTCAAAAAAGTCATATATGTTCATCAAAATTCAGATACATTTTTCAATTGTCATATAAATTAAACAAACAATGAATAAATTTAGATACATTATAACACACACACATTGTTCAGTGTAATAAAATTTAGATACAATGTCACACATTTTTCATAAACTGTAATTCATATACATTATTACATATTCACATACATTTCACATTTTTCACAAACAGTATTTGTTTCTCCTTCAAAGTCGGTTACATTTTAAATGTATCTGAATTTCATAAAAAAGTGAAGGTGGAGCTCAAAAGGTAGCCAAACAACCTCTCATGTGATAGAGGATGACGAGAGGAATCCAGAGGCGGTGATGCTGGTCATTGGAGATGATAAAGCCAGCCGAAATGAATTTTGAAGTGGCAGATGGCTTAGGAGGGTAAACAGAAAATTTTCTGAAAGAGATGGGGAAGAGGTTACGAAAAAGGTGAGGAATGAGTTTCGAAGTGAATTTAAAATAAAAGGTAGTATTGTATTTTGCTATTTTACCGTTTTGTAAAAGTTAACAAGACAACCAATGAAAAAATGACACCTAATGGTCCTGTCAGTGGGGTTTAAAATCTGATGCATGTGTAGCAGGACTGAATAAAGAAAGCACCCACATCAATAATGTGGGAAATGGGTCATCAACTATATTCCCTACCACATTTGTTAGGGATTTAGGTAGGGGGTGGATATACCCACACCATGCAGTAAGAAAACCACCCCATATTAAATAAAAACTGTGTTTTTATTCTTTTAGAACGAAGGAAACCCACCCTTACTGTTCGACACCAATTTGTTGTGAGGGAAAGCCCATGTTGATGACTCATTAGGCTATCGAAGGAGCTCTGCTCGACCATTGTTTTTCGTCAAGGTCGATGACGCTCGACAGGTAATTTGGCGAACGAAATCCAAAATGGAGTCCAGACCTTTCTGGATTCCATTCGATAGGATATTGTCGGATATGTATGCGCGACTACGGGCATGTCGAACGGTTGTTGCAAGACAGGTGATCATGATTCTATAGATCTTCTGACCCAGAAATCGTAGAGACCATCAATCTCCGCCTTCACGCGGTGGAGCATCCCCTTCATCTCCGACCACTGCTCTGTCTCTGCCTTAACGTGCTCTGCTATCCTCCTTGCCATCTCCTTGCACCGTCCTGTGCATCTCTCTCCCTCCTTCTAATGCACAAAAAACAAACATTAAAAAAACAGTGACAATATCAATAGAATCCCTAATTGCTCCACCCTCTCTAGCATCCCCTTTGAGAGGCCCTCCATTTTCTTTCCTGATCCATCCATCCATTGCGGTCGTCGAGATCCAATTCATCCAAACCCCAAAACACCCTTTAGAACCCTTAAAAAAAAAGCCTTCTCCCGCCAGTACCCATGGCTGCATATTTCAAATTCATCCAAACCCCAAACCACCTTGTCCACTTCATGGTGAGGCAGGCGGGTGTTGATGCTCCCTCACGCATTAGGGGAGAAGAAAGAGAGAAAGTCGGTTTAAAATGATTGGGGTGGATTTCACTTACATATTTCAAATTTATATTGAGGGGTGGGTTTAGCTATTAACAAAAAAGAATTGGATGAGTTAGACAATGGTGTGAGATTCTCGATATATGGTATGGGTGTAACCATCCCCATTTAGGTATCCTAACAACTCCTAATGAGATTAGAAAAACTTAAAATATATAATAATAATAATAATAATTAAAAATTAGTGCTTTTTAGCCTAGGTATTATTTATTTAGTTTTTTTTTTTTGCTCGGTTTTTATTTTCAATTTTGGGTATAGAGGAACTGTGAGTTTAATTGTCAATGATTGGTCATTGATGATTGACCTTTCCCTAATGAATTATTTAAATATATAAAAAGAATGTGTTTTAATATGACTAACATATAGAGTAATTTGAATAATGTATAGATCATAGAATCTATATAAACATATCACACCATACAAAAAGACCAAATCAATCAACACAACACCAACTTAACTATAAAGGAATATGCGTGTGAATTATGAACTTTAGGTATGAAGTACAGAGAATGAGGGCCATTAGGTGATGAAATGGAATGTCTGATTCTATATTTTGAACTTTCTAGTGAAAATGGGGCCTATATTGTTTGTTAAGTGCAAGATTTAGGCTATAATAGAGTTCTATGGTGAGAGAGTCAAATGAGGATGTATTGGGTGTAGGCCTCTCAATTATCGTAAAAATATTCATATCTGCTTTGATTGCATACCCAAAAATTAGAAATTATGTGATAATCAAATATATGGAACAATTTAAAATCTCTTTAAAAAACATCCAATTCTGATATATAACATAAAATTTTGTGTTATATATGTTGGAAAAAATAAATCCCGACTGTCAAGATCCATCGATCGAGGTATAGATTGGATAACAAAAAAATTTATTAAATCTTTTTCATGCAAACCCTATAAGGTGGAATTAGGGTTTACCTTCAAAACTCATAGCAGAGTTCTGTCGAAGAGGAAGATCGGATCTGATAGACGACGATGGATCGCTCGATTGGAACTTTCAGATCTTCTACCGTATGTTCTTCCTATACTGTAGATTCGCCGTGGAGTGTGGCCTCCTTCTTGCTTCGAACGGCAGCCGCGAATCCTTTCTCTCTCTCTCTCTGTCTCTCTCCTTTCCTCACATTTTTATGGATCGAGAGATCCTAAATGATTTCTAGGGTTAGGGTTTTGATTTCTGCAGAAATCCGTTCTTGAGAGAGAGAGAGAGAGAGAGAGAGAGAGAGAGGAAACCACATATATATAGGCTAGGGCAGGGACCTAAATGAGAAATCAGTAATTGGCTCCTATGGGTTTGGGTATCATAACTCAACCTAGATTAAAAACCAAATGCTCATAAGTCATAATTCAATCCACTAAAGAATTATGATTGCACTCCAAATACACTAATCTTAAAATAATATTTTAAGCTTTTTATATTATATGCTTAATATCTCCCAACGCTAAGATTTCAATACTCGTTATGAAATAATTATTACTGACAATATTATTTCACAACATCTTATTTTTCTTGAGATATTTCGCTTAACTTATTTGACATGTTGGATAGTTAAATCCACCGGTCGGGTTAGATATGACCAAAACTTATAAGCATCCTCAAGAGAGTATCATCAATCTCCTATAGGAGACGTGGATTCCATCAATAGTAAATATTAATCATACAAGTATTATCGTCACTCAACTCACCGAGTCTATTGATCCATAGGAGAATCTCACTCTTTAATGAATCAAAATGACAAATAACAAATGCACATGTCTAAGAACCATTTTAGTATTAAGAGCATAAGCAATCATAATAAACATGGGGTGTAAATTATTTATCTAATCTGTAAAAAAATAATTACCCCAATTTGATCCGTTCAATACACACAAGGTTTACTAGCACAATCACCCAAAAACCTATGAACCGATCTTTTATAGCCAAGATAGGTTACGTTAGATGAATTGCACTACAACCTTCATCCAATGGATTATTCAAATCCATCTAAAGTTGTGAACCTCAACTTATAATTCACAGGGACTCAATAATCTGATCTTCCATGTGTAAGCCGAACTCTACATAACAGACTATCTACAGTGTAAATTAAAGGACTATATTAAAACAAGCACAATATTTCAAACAATATAATGCAAGCATTTACCAATAATAATTCTCATCAAAATGCTAAGTCGATCTTAATAATAGAGTTTATTACATAAGTCATGGCTTTTAGAACACTACTCTAACAATATATATGTTGTTTAAATAAGATTATCTTGTATGCAGTTGAAAGTCTTATGTACGGTCAGACTTATACTCAACTCGATATTAGTTTTGTTGTTGGAGTACTTGGACGATATCAGAGTAATCCAGGGCAGAGTTTATCAGTTACTATGAGGCCACCAACCATGCATTTTGGTTAAAGCATTTTATCTTGTGACTTGAAATTATGAACATCATTTGGAAGCAACTGAGAATCTATTGTCACAATTCCACTGTCGTCTTCTTATCTAAAAACAATAAAAGTTCAAGTAATTCAAAGCATATAAATATTAAATATCTGATTATTCGAAAGAAGATAAAAGATCAACTTGTCTCTATATAGCATATTAGCATGAAACATATGCTTGTGAATCCCATGACTAAAGGATTGGCGCCTAAAGCTTATTGTAATCATGTTCATGGCATAAGGCTTATTTTGTAGGATTATTAAATAATGTGATTTATTGTGTTAAGATAATTATGTATGTCTTATGTTTCATTAAAGTATGTGCACATTATTTTTGAAACGTAAGTTAGACCATGTTTTTTAAAATTCTCTTCAATTAAAGTATTATAAGATGGGTTATTTGTGTTGTAATACATAGAAGGAAGTATATTGTTTTTAATATATAACCGTTATGGTTCACATAAATAATTCCATGGAAGTTTCATTTATGTTGTCCACAATGTATACATAAAATGAATGGTCATTAAGAACAAAATAACAATTATTACAAGGTTATGCATGGTTTGTTTGGGCCAAGTGGAAGAATGTAAAGTTTGTTCCTATATTAGTGACCTAAACAAACACAATTTGAAAGGGTTTCACTTATGAAAAGATGTAACCTTTCATCATAACCGTCGGATAAATGATGGATAAGTTATAAAAGAGAGAGATGAGTCCTCAATCTCATGGAAGATTTCTGAGGGTCCTCATTAAACATTAGAATTAAAGTGAAAGAGAGAGTTTGGAAGATCCATTTAAAGAATTTCAATGAAGGATCTGAAGATAAGAAGATTTAAATGGATTTAGGTATGTTCTGAAAATCTATAATTAAATTTAACATATGATACTTATTTACATGAGTGTTGTAGTCAGTTTTTAAGTGATCAACAGGGGATTCTAATTAACCACATAAATAAGAGGAAAAAAAGAAGAAAAAGATGCATTGACAGTGAGACAAACAGAAAGAGTGAAAAAAAGAAGAAAATAAATAAATTACATAAAGAATGAGAGAGGATTTAATTTGATCACACAAACCAAGAGAGATTTTCATATGATTTTTCTAATCAGTCATTCATTTCTCACTAAAAACTATACAAGTCAAGGGAAATTTTTTGATATTAACCTTAATTTAATAATTATTTCTAAATATGACACTCTCTTATAGTTATTTACAAAAATTATCCTTGATATTATTTTGACTGGTTTGATAATGATTCCTCAGCAACACCGCGTGGCATCAAAAGAAGCAAGATATTACATGCCATTAAGTGTGTTTTTTTGGTTTTTTTTGTTTTGTTTTCTTACATTTTTGTACATCTTTAAACAATGTAACTTTTATTACATAAATCCTTTTAAAATATATTGTTGAAATATAATGTTGCAACGTTTAAAATGAGATTAGAATATATTTAATTTTATATTTAAAAATGATAAATTTAAGATAATTAATTAATATTTATATATTTTTCCATTAATATCAATTTGATTCAATTAATATATAATTTACATTTGATTCAATTTAGTGAAAAAAATAGGTAGTTTTTGGTAGATAACATTTTTTAAAATAAAATAGAGATGAAGATTGAGTGTTGGGTTGGTTTAGTATATGGGCGTGGCTATAGCCACCCCACAAGTTATTATTTCATATCTAACCCACCCCACAAGTTCGACATAGACGATGTCTTCTGTGTTTAAGATTGTTTGACATAGACGATGTTACCCAAGACTCCATTTTTAAGTTTGAATACGGTCCGTTACCATCAACTCTCAATTTAACACGAAGTATTTAAAACATAATCATGCCAATGAAAACATAACCAGGATCTAAATATAATTCATCCTAAACACGGATGATTACATACGAAATAAATTTTCTAACACATCAGCCAACTGCTTTTGTGAAAGGGACTAAGGAACTACATGCCAAAGAAAGGCTTATTTAATCACCTAAATGCATATCAGAAATTTTTTATCTTTGTTCGACATTATCCATGTCGAACCAACTTAAACACAGAAGACATCGTCTATGTCGAACTCGTGGGGTGGGTTAAATATGAAATAAATCAATTTTTTTATGGGATGGGTAGGATAACTTGTGGGGTGGCTATAGCTACACCCTTAGTATATTACATGGTCCTCCAATGTTATAGTTTTCCAAAATTTAATATCTCCTTCGATATATTTTGAATAATCATCTTTTGACCAACATATTTTTAGTACACCTATTTAAGAGCAAGTCATTTTTACTACATATTTTTTGAACCTGTTAAATATTAACATTTGATAACAAATATACAACACATCAATTGTGCATTTGTTATATATGTGTCACTTTTTAGCCTATGGATAATATTTGGGTCATTTCTGGCCATTTTTTAATTTTTCATTTTTCGATCGGAGCCGCTAAAATTTTGAATTTTAGCTATCTGCGTGCATATTATGGGTCCTGGTACTATTATGTACTACCCATAAAAATTTCATTGAATTCCGGTAACGTTTAGAAAATTATGCAGTTCCGAACCGTATCCGGGTTTCGGTCGTTACTGGTTTTATGGGAGGAATAGTGTTGGGATATTTTGGTGACCTTTGGTAAGCTCACCCTCCCCTTTCTTAGCTACTAAGTAATCACTTGGTTATTTTGGCTATTAGAGGGTGAGATTAAGCCTTAGTTTACCTCCCCTTTTCATCTCTCTTTTCACCCCCCCCCCCCAAGTGAGTTTTGGAGGGGGCTCTCTCTCTCACTCTCACTCTCTCGTAATCTCTCTTTCTCTCCCTCTCCAGCCCACTGTGTGTGTGTGAATGTGTGTGTGTGTGTGTTTTGTTGGGGAAGAAGAAGAAGAAGCACAAGGAAGAAGAGGTAGGGTTTGGTTGAGGTTCCATTGTTGTTGCTCTCTCTCCCTCTCAAGCTCCCTCTCATGACCCCCCCCCCACATTGTCCCCTGTTTTTCAAACCAAGAAGGGGCTGTGGAGAGGCTGAGGAGATGGTGGTAGTGGTGGTGGCGGTTGTGGTGGTTACGGGTGCACGGAGGGCACCAGATCTCCCCCTTTCACTCCCCCTCTCTTGGTAAGCTCTCCCCCTCTTTATTTTTCTGGTTTTCTGGGCTTGGGTAGGTGTTAGGGGACCTTGCACACCATGTGCATGTGTTTGGGTGTGTGTGGGGTGAGGGAGGGTGGTGTTGGAGCCTTGGGTGCGCGCAGTCGGGGGCGCAAAGGGGCGCAGATGGCAGGCAGGTAGGGATGCTGGCTAGCGTGCGCGCAGACGGCAGGTAGGGATGCTGGCTAGCGTGTGCGCAGGTGTGCGCGTACGCACGGACGCGGGCGAGCAGGCGTGCGCGTGCGGGCGAGCAGGGGCGAGCGAGCGTGCACGTACGCACGGGCGGGCGCGTGCGGGCACGCGGGACGTGCGCACGCGGGCGGCTGGGTGTCTGAGCGTCTGGGGGCGGGAGCGCGTGCACGCGTGCGTGCATGTGCGCGTGTGTGCGGGGGTCACGCGTGTGGCTGCCCGGGGGCTCGGGTAGGTGTCGGGGCGCTCAGATATGCGTGCATACGCACGTACTCGCATGCGTGCGAGCCCGTATGTGTGCATATTTAAGCCTTTGAAATTTTTAGGTAATTTTAAGTGTTTTTATGTAATTATACTCACCATTTTTTATGCCCTTGTCGTGCAAATCTTGGCAAACGGTCACGCATTGACCCGGGTTGCGGTGAGTGGATCAATCCAACCCAGTTGGGAGGCGTTCGATGTACGTAGACGAGCATTGCCTCCCCCTGGGGGACCATAACTGCGTCTAACATGCTATATACTGTAGATATATGCATGATATTGCCTGTTTAGCTAGGAATGCACCCATGCTATGATTAGATATGGTATGCTAGGTTTTATACATCCATGTATCATGCATAGGAGCCATGCATGCCTAGATACATGTCATATGTTAGTATAACCCCGACTTATGCATGTCCCCACCTAGTTTAATTTAGATTAAACCTATATGAATATGTATAGGATTAAGCATACCTTAGATAATATGTACCTTGTTATTATATTATTACATGCTTCCATGATTAATTCTTTAATTAATTATACATTGTATATTTAATTTCATTTTCCTACTCGGGATTAAGGGATCTTGCGAAGTCACCATTGAGACCCGGGCTAAGGTGCTCCGTGTTCCTTGTTTGGTTGTCGGGATATCCTATATCGGGACCTCAAGGTGCCCTCCCAAGGGGTTCTTTCCCCAGGCAGGGAACATCTATACCTGTATGAGCCATGAATCTTGTCTAAATGAGTTTGGACAAGTGTATAACCTTTTAGGGGGTCATACCATGGCATAGTCACTACGAATGATATGTTTTCCCCACATCTGAGTTATGCGTCCTAAAGGGAATTCATGAGAATTCGATACCCCTTTTTTATGTTTATCAATCGACGACGTTGGATCCATGAGGATCGTATTTGCGAGTGTCGAGTGTTCTTTCCTTCGTTGGTTCCGAGTAGAGACTGCCCGGCGTAGTAAAGTCTGGTGGGAGTGCTCCCAGACGCTATTAATGACGCAGTGGGGCGCCCATGAGGTAGAGATAGCAGTCTTGGGAGGCTAACCGGTAGAGGCCAGAATTTGTGAGATGCTCATAGGTACTATCAATGACGTTTGCTGGTCTGTCCACGTATCAGAGATAGTGGACGTGGGAGGCTACCAGGTAGTAGAGGCCACACTGGGAGAGACTACCGGATGACGAATGATGTAGGAACAGTCAACATTATCCCTAAAGTCCTATGTCACCCTGTGGGGGTGAGGGTGCAGGAGTGGTGGGCTCAGGTTGATACTCAACCCACCAGCTTGAGCAATTGTTTTCCATCATTTGGAACCTAATCACTTATTATGATTAATATGAGTTGTGTTGCATGGATTGTTCTATTCACTGAGCGTGTGGCTCACCCCTCGCATATGTCTTCCTCCAGTTGATGCTGAGTCGGGTCCGAGAGAGGAGCTCCCCTTGGCGCGGTACGAGTAGGGGACCCGCGTTCGCGTTAGATGTCTTATGAGTGAGAGGTCATCAGCATTCCCTTTTCCTTGTATGTATTTCACTTGTGCTTGTGCACGGTATGTGGATTGTTGATGTCTTTTGTTGTGTATATTGGCTCTCACAGGACAGTTGATTGTGTACTCTAGTCTGTAAATATGTCTTTGAATTACAGACTTAGTCGTTTGAGCTTCCGCTATTTGTATATATTTGATGTCAGTTACTTGGTTATTGTTTTATTGCCGCTGATGTTGTAGAGTCCTTATGCGATCTCGTGTATGAATTGCTGATATCATTTATATATTTGCCATGTCTCAGGGACGGCCGCCCTGAGGCGTGACAGCATTCATACAGATTCAACTAATTTAATTTCTTATGCTCAAACAAACTGAAACATACACATTCCAAACAATAAATTTACATTATTCATTACACCAGTTCACTATTAATTTTAATCATTCGTAACATATTTACATAAAAAAAAACATCATATTTGATTAATTATGTGGACATCATAAAGAAAATTCATTAAATAAATATAATTAAATTTAATTTAATTAAATTTCATTAATATTAACCAAAAATGAATAAATGTTAATCAATTATCCTAAATTATACGTAAATTAAATATATTAATAGTTGTCTCATTTTAAATATCTTAAGGATTTATTAATTCTGCCCCCGTTTGGATGGAAGAATAAGTTATATTATGGGTTTATACCTATTTCAGGAACAGATAATTTTATCAATGAAAAACCCCCCGTTTGGGGTGGAGAATAAACCCTAGATAGGGAGAATACAGTAGAATAGCCCCCAAACAGCTGTTTGTTTGACAATAAACCTTGATAGTTATGTCTGGATAAGCTAGGATAAGGCCTGATAATTATTCTCGGAAAAGGCTATAATTGTTTATCAGGATTTATCTATACCAATGGATAAAAATACTCTTATCTGTCATTTTAAAAAATTTATCTTACCTAACACTCTCTGCACACATTCCAAAAACTATCACATCTATCATATCACACACACATCTCTCATACTTATTCCCAAATACAAATAATTTATGCAGGGGTATAATTGTCATTTAAAAAGTCATAAATTCTTATTCATCTTTTATCTACCACTTATCCTTACTTTATTCAAGGTGAATCAAACAACAAAAAGATCAATTTTACGTTTCCCAATGAGAATAACAGAAAATACAACCAAACAAAAATTTATCTATTCAACATGGATTGTTATCTATCCCAGTGATTTTCTGTTTGGTTGTATTTTTTATTCTCATTGAAAAATGTAAGAATAAAGGTTGAGTTGTTTAGTTGATAAAAAATAAAATGTGAATAAGATGTAAAAAGTTGATTTGACATGTGGGCTCTATTGATGTGTATAAGAGGTGTTGATAGGTGATTTGATGTGATGAGATGTGATTTTTTTTAATGTGAGGTGGGCCCCACTTATTAATGAGAACAAAGAAACTGAGTATAACTTATCACAAGGGTTATTTAGAATTGTTATACTCCCTTATACTCATTTATACTGGCATAGTAATATCAAGTTATACTCTGCAAACAAACAACCATTTTCCTTATCTATTCTTATACCATCTTTATACCCCCTTATTCCACCTTAACCCCCCATCCAAACGGTGGGTAATTGTATACTAATTTTATAACAAATGATTTATGTAATACAATTTACATTGTTTGTATAAAGAAATAAAGAAAAGATAAACACGACCTTAATGACATGGCCTAGGAATAATGTTTGTCTATGCCCACACATGCCTTAAATGGTATATGCTATAATGGCGTTGTCAAAACTATGTTCAAGGTCATTTCTATAAATTATTATTGCAGATGATCACTTTAAAAATAATCATTAAGTTAAAGGTAATTGCAAAATTTTCCAGTAAATGAACATTCGTATCAAAATAAATAAAAAATAAAAAAGAGGGGAGGAAAAAAAACAGAAAATACTAAAAAAAAATGTTGACACCTGGTTCCACACGTTAATTTTTATGTTATATTTAATCATAAGCACTTTCAATGAATTTAAAAGATATTTATATACATTTATCTAAAGGGTACATGCATTTAGATTTAGGTAGCGTTTCAAAGCGGGGTTGCAAAATTGATATTTTGCAAATGCTGGATTTAAAACTGATTATGCAAGAAACTGTCTCCTCCTAGCTTTCTCCAATCGCAGTTTTTAGACACTATTTGTCTGAAATCAGTTTGCAGGAATCTGCGATTGCAAAATTGTTTAGTTACACGCTTGCAGAATCAGCTTTCTACAAATGGAAAAGCTATTCAATCACAGAACCAAACACGACCTTAAAGAATGAGAAAACAAACTAAAAAAATAAAATTAAAAAATTAAAAAAAATTACTTTAACCCTCCTCCTAATTAAAATTAAAGAAGACACTAACAAACAAAATTCAAAATTTGAAAAAATTAAACAAAACAACACACACTCATCTAATAAGGGAGCCTTTATTTCCACCCCAGTACTTATCTAACCCATCCCGTTATCATATCCACCCCTTTATTTTTTTAAAAACAACGAACCCACCCCAGACCCACCCGTTAAAAATCCCTCCTCTTCTTCCTCTCTTCTTCTACAATAGTCCTCCCGTCGCAGGCCACCAGCGGTGGTCCCGTCGTTGACGTCATTTGTTTCCTTCTTGTCGCAACCCGTGTCAATCCCGTCGACGCCGAGATATTCGTCAAGGACGCGGAGGTCATCACTTCTCTCTCTTCTTCTCCAATAGCGAAGCTTCTCCTGTCGCCGCGTCATTCGCTCCCTACCCGTCATGACCTGCGTCGGTCCCATCGTAGGCGAGATGCTCGTCAAGGACGTGGGGATCACCGTCTGACCCAGTACGATGGAGCTTCGTCGGAGGCTCTGATTCAAGTGACTGCTACTCGTCTGATGTGCGTCATCTCTGGTTGTTGCTCGTTTCTCTATGCACGTGCTATCTCGACGTAAACAGCGATGAGATGCTGGGTTCTTCCATCCAAAAAAATTTAATTTTGATTTTTTAAAGGGTGGGTTGAATAACTCAAGGGGTTGAAATAAACGCTCCCATCTAATAATCCCAAAGCAATGCCTCGAGACATTCCGCCGCCGCCGCCGGGGGCGGAGACAATCCAAACTCCGTCCCGATGATAGATGGCGCCGACGACCACTCATCAGAGAACAACCCATCCACGTAGTCCGCCATCCACGGCCCGCCCCTGGCCGATGACACTGACTCGACCAGCTTCGGAAGCTCGAAAATATCATCCTCCGGCGGCGCCGCCAGAATTGGCGGTGGCGGTGGCGGCGGTGGAGGATTGGGTTCCATGGCAGCTGCCCTGGCGGCGGCCTTGCGCACGTCGCCGGGGGTGGAGGAGGCGGCGCGGGGGAGGGAGGCGGCGAGGTGGGGAAAGTTGAGGACGGCGGCGCCGCCTTTGACGGTGATGGCGGCGGCGTCGTGTGCGCGCGCCGCCATTTCGGGGTTGGGGAAGGTCCCGAGCCAGATCCTGGACTTCTTTCGCGGCTCCCTTATCTCCGACACCCACTTCCCCCAGCTTCGCATGCGGACTCCCCTGTATATCGGCGGTCGCCGCCCTCCGCCGCATCCGTTGTTGTCGGGTGGAAATATGGGGGTTGTGGTGGTCGATTCGTTGGAGCTGGCGTCGGATTGGGTGTCGGCCATTGATTTTTTTTTTTTTTTTTTTGACTGTTGGGGGTCTCTCAAGTCTCAATTGCTCCTCTCTTTCTTGAAAAATTGGAGCTTGAGAGAGAGAGAGAGATTTTAGAGAAGAGAGAGAGAGAGGGTTTGAAAGAGTTTTTTTAATTTCTTATTTCAAAGCGACAGTTGAACAGACTTGGACATGATCATGTTCCAATGACATGTATTTAGGTATCATATATAGTGTGTTGGAAAATGATACGTCCAACCATGTTGCAATATCTATATTAATTGTAGTTTATATTAGTTTTTTTTTAATCATACACTATCCAAATAAAGTACATGTTTTTATATGAAATGATGTATATACTGAAATACATTAATATATTTTTTTAAAGTTTAAAAATGATAAAAAAATTTATGTCATATGCTATATAACCCCATATACTATAATAACGCAGTATATACTACATTAACATAACGTAACGAGCTATAAAATATACTGAGTGTATCAACACTCAGTATGTTTTACATATAGAGAGAGAGTAGATGGGTAATCATTATCCTAATGAGTGGATAGCATGTGTCATGTAGCGCGTGTTTAATATGTGAGGTTTTATTTGTGTTTATTTTGTATAGGAGTTACTCGAATTGGGAATTGATAGATGTTGAGAGGATCCTGCATTGATTGAATCCCAGAGAGAGAGCGTTTGGGGGCCAGTCGAGAAAAATGAGGTTGATCGAGCATCAAGCGGTCTTTTCTTTTGACATCATATGTGTAGACAAAGCTATTTTATTTTTCCTGGTTCTGTGCAATCTATATATTATTTTTCATAAAGGAAATGATTAGTTACGTTATGCATTTAAAAAATCAAAACATATGAGTACGGTAGGTTGGTGAGGTAGAGCCAGGGGGGCGGGCTGGGGCCCGGGCCTCCCCAAGACAGAAACCATGGGTGGGAAGTATTAAAAGAAATACGATATTTAGCCGCGAAATATTTTCTTGGTAAAAGTTATGGTTTCGTTGGTAAATGTTATTCCCAAGGAAATCGTTTTATTGGTAAATGCAAGGTTCATGAGCTTCATGTAGTATTTTCCTCCGCAAACGAATCCCCTACGAAAATGAATTCCTTGGTAAAACATTTCTAGCTAAAAGTTTTGTATTAACTGTGCAATGTTAATATATATACCCAGGATAAATTTTCCTTGGCAAAGACTATTTTGAAATTTGATTTTTTTTTTTTTTTTTTTTGCATGGGGTGGGATGGGGATAATGAAATGAGTTTAAATGTGTTAGGTGAGCATTGGAGTTGAAAGTTGTTATATTCAATCCAATTCACATTCCCGTTTACATCACACACAACTTTTCTTTAATTAAGTACATTCTCTGATAAAAACTAAATTTATACTCATATATATTAAATGTATATATTTTATTATATTTTTTATATAAAAGGTATACTGAGATGATATAATATATATTGTGTTATGTGATTTCATATAATGCATTAGTGACATTACTACAAATGGGTTGCATTTTTTTAAAATTGTTAAAAAAAACCCTGGTATCAAGGGATGGAGGTTGAAAACCACAAATTTTTATTTGCTAATGATTTATTTATTTATTTATTTATTTTACTATCTCTAATTTGAATATCTCATGCTTTTTTAGAAGATAATTTTTAAAATCAATGCTTTAAGGGTATCCTTGTGTTATGATAAATTATTTTTTAATATTTATTTTCTGTTTTTTCAAGCTTTTTTTTATTTTTTTTAAGGTAAATAAAAAGATTTCAAGTTTTTTTTAAAAATAAATTCAAATTAAATTTTTCGATTTTGTAAATGTGAAAAAAGTTGTTAAAAACAACTTTCTATTTAAATTGTCTATTACTTTAATGACTCTCTCATTATTCGTTAACTTTAATTATCTTGAATTACTATATAATTATATAATTTGATAAGTACATTTTTTTTTATTCTAAGTCTATTGGTCTCTCGGCCCCCCTTGTTCTAATTCTTTACTCCGCCCCTGGGTAGAGCAGACCGTAATTAACTTTCTTGAGACTCGTGACAATCACCTTCCTAGACACCCACAATTGGTGAGGCAACAACAATAATCTCACGCGGGGGCTCGGGGTCAGGGTATTACTGTTTAATTCTATTAATAACTAACAAAAATTAACTAATCCAGCATTGACAAAATCCCTGAGAGATTGTTTGGGGGGGTAGTGGTGAAAAAATGAGTCTTTTCTTTCAATGTAATGGAGTGTATGTTCTTTTCCCTTAACGGACATAATTAGTTACATGAAATATACACCTTAAAAAAATGAAAATAATACACTCAGTCATATTCA
Organism: Acorus calamus; assembly: GCA_030737845.1. Classification (NCBI taxonomy): domain Eukaryota; kingdom Viridiplantae; phylum Streptophyta; class Magnoliopsida; order Acorales; family Acoraceae; genus Acorus; species Acorus calamus. Next base: position 14,961,826 of record CM060864.1, on the reverse strand, counting down.
CCAACCAAAACTTAGACCTCAAGTGTTTTCATTTTATTAAAAATAGTAAACATCATCTAATAAGGTATATGCTTTGATGAAAAGTGCAGATAGCTCTATTTCAAATTAAATGAACTTATTTTTAGCAAGTGTAAGAAAAACTTCAATGAGATACATACATCATCTAACGAGGTATATACTTAATTAAATCTATAATAAGATATATAGGGTCTGTGTTTTGATTGGTGAACGTGACTGAGTGTAACAACACTCTTAAAAAAAACCACAAAATTTGAGAGCCATAGGTGAGTGATGTAGGGCAGACCTTCTGGACTCAAAAGACAAACATGTTTAATTTGTAGAAGCCCACAAATGGTGGGTGCGACAACAACAATACATACCAAGGCTCAGGGGTCGGGGAATTATTGCCCAATTCGGTTGATTTCAACAATAAAGACAATGCACACTAGTTCCATTTGTAGTTTACATATTATTTTATTAAAATATATATTGTTATATAAAATGAAGTATATTTTTTAAAAAATAATGAAGAAAAAAATTTACTCCATATAATATGGTAGAATCTTATACACTATATATGATAACGCGGTATATTCTATGCTATCATAGTGTATGTGATTGCAGATGAAGCTATAACAGATTGAGTGTATTAGCGCTCTTATATGAAGTGAGTGGGTTGTAATTGGGCCATCGAAACAACATAGATTTAGCCCAATTAGAGAGGTAACGGGCCGGGCATGGACGATTTTTTAGAGGCTCATTTGGCCTTATCAATCGAGTCCACGTTAGGACTGACCAAAACTACATGGAAAACAATAGTGTTTGAGAACTAAACTGAGTTTGGATAGTTTTTGAAGATTTTGATATTGCGGAAATCATATTGAATTTAAATTCTTATCCAAACACATCTAATGGTCCCAGTGTTTTTGACAGAAATTTTGAAAATAAATTTTAATTTTATAAAACGATTTATGAGGAATCTAAAAGTGAGCTTCTTTGTTTTCAAAAGCTATTTTTAATGTGTGGGGGGTGGTTTTCGCGTAATCCCCTCCTGGGTCGGATCCACTTCAATCTGGGCTTTTGAGGTGAATCCGAGTGGATGTGTGGGCTTGGACTCTTTTTCGTGTCGATCTGACTAAACCTTCTATTCCTCGTCGCCTTCGTCGGGATCCTCTACTCCTTGTCAGTTCTGACCTCCATGTACCTGCCATTCACACCAGTGTGGTGCCGGCTAATGCCCCTCCGACGCTCAAGTCAGTTCCACTCCTTGTGAGGAAGGAAGAAGAATTTGGAACACTTGAGATTTCAAGGAGAGAGAGAATCAGGAGTTTTTCGCATACCTTGAGAGGGAGATGGAGCCTCCCTTTTATACTAGATCGGGGCGTGCCGGTTTAGACCCTGCGAAGTAGCCATAGCATGAAATGGAATCTCCACGTGGCCTCTGAATTCTAGGACACGTAGCGCCTAAGGATCATCATTATCTTATAACGGTTTCCCTGTCGTACCGTCCCCTTAGGTGTTAGGGAATATTCCCTTAGTTAGCCGTTTTGCGTCGAGGAATGGATTATGGCCGGCCTACTTTTTAGCTCGGGCTTCACTATATTCCATGGTATATGTCGGTCAACATAAGCTCTTCGTTCGCAGGTTCTCAATGGCCGGTTAGCCGACTTTAGTTAGGCACAATTTTGTCTATTATATCTTGGTCGGGCACCTGTCCTGACTAAGTTGGGTTTGACTAATTGTCCGTCTTGAGTGCAAAGGGGTCTTCCCGTGGTCATCGTGTGGCCCTCGGTCCATGGGCTTTTCTTACCTTAGGCCCATGCCATCTTTATCTGAGCAGGCTATTCTTTGCTCAGTCCACGCATCTATTCTTCCTTATTCCCTATTCGTTCTCTTAGCCGAATTGGCCTCCTACATAATGAAAAACTCATTTTCCAATTCATTTCCAAATGCACCCAACAACTCAGATGAAGTGAAACGCCGATGAAAATATTAGACAATCTCATTCGTAACTCCATCTATAGTTTGCACATATTTTGATTTTTGTTAATCGTAAATATCATCTAATGAAATATATATACTTTTACAAAAATAAAATATACACACACAACACAAAAAAATATGAATTCTTTTTTAATAATGTACATATCTCATTTGAGGTATACATGAGTCTATAGGTGGGGATTAAGGTACATGAAATTACAAGCCGTGCTATAATCTGAACTAAAAGTTAAAATATTAAAATATTCATTTGAAACTTATTATCTAAAAAAAAATGGTTTTTCAAAAACAAATTATGGTTGACAATTGGTTCTAAAACAGGACCAAAGCAGGTAATTTGTTGTTCTTTTTCTTATGTGGGAATATAGATATGTTTTTTTTCATGAAGCATGCACTTAAGAAAAATAATGCTACTCATGAGGCAACGGGACCGGATCCGGTCAGTGCTCGACTTCGGTCAGTTCGATCAGTACCAAACTGCACTACGTGCAAATCGAATTGCACTACTTATAAATCAAACTGCACAATCAATTGTTGAGTATATTTTTTACTCTCTTATTAGATTCAATCAACTATTGGAAAAAATGTGAATTCCTAAGTATCATCAGTATCAAATAAGAGAGTGAAAAATATACCTAACAATTTGTTGTGCAATTCAATTTATAAGTGATGCAGTTCGGTACTGATCGAACTAACTGAACTTGACACTGACCGGATCCGGTCTATGAGGCAACACACAGGGCTCTATTATTCCATCTCAGAAACCAAGGGCATTGTTATACCTAGGGCTCTATTATTCCATCTCAGAAACCAAGGGCATTGTTACACCTAGACCTTATGCACGTACCATCACAATTCACTAATAAAGTCATATACTTGGGTAAATGAAACATGTAATTTTTTTTCATGTAAAGGATATGTACAATTCATTTTTTTTTATATTGGTATATGTATAATTCATTTTAAACACTAAACCCCCGTTTGAAATGTGAATAAGCCCCCGGATGACTTGGTATTAACTGGAATAGGGGTTTTAACCCGTTTGTTTGCCTAGTATAACATGAGATATCTTATGCAGAATAAACAGGTATAAAGTGGTATATAGATTCCAACAAACCTCTATAATTAAAGTTATCATTGGTTATTCCACCCAAAGAATATGTGGGTCCACTGTCAAATCAACTATCATTATTTTTTCACCTTTTATAAATTTTTATCCATACTTTATTCACATTTTACCTAAACAATAAAACATTTATTCTTATGTTTACTAACGAGAATAATTCAAAATACAACCAAACACAAAATCACTTTATCCTTATTTATACACATTTATGCCGGAATAAATACATACCCAAGAATAAATCATATTCATGTTCCAAATGGGAGCTAAGTTCATGCAAAGGAATTTAAAGTGTGCACACAATTTTTTTAATTAACATAAAAATGAATAAATGATAGTATGTTCATGACATTGTTTTTTGTTGCTTATTGGGTAGGCTCTCATTGGATCACACAGATATCGTATGTGTTGGCCACACAGAGGATCCCAACTCTCATTCCTTCATTTTTATTAGTTTACATGTTCCATTGCATGAAATATAATGAAAGCATGTAATGTAAGGATTGTTGATGAGAAGGGCTGCCAATAGATTGACCTTTTCAAATTTGATACTTTGGTAGTTCAAAATGAGTTATATGTCCTTGCTTCATTAAAAGAGATTCAATTTTGGTCTATATCTTATTGCAGAAGTATTTAAATGACTTTAACACAACAATGTTTATTGTTTGTGAATACAAAGAATGCCTAAATCAATGCCTAATACATGACTCTTCAGGCAGTTATCATAAGCTAAATGAGTAAAAGCATGCGAAATACTTCCTTCTCCATCCACCAGTGATGCTTTGTCTACGCTTTAGACCTCTTGGGTTTGATCATGAAATCTTCGTCATCGTCATTGTCACTATATGTTATTCTCTTCTTCAGCTTAAGATCACCATTCTTTGATGATGAGGCATGTTGTGGTTTCTGTGAACTCTGTGTTCTCTCTTGCTTAGGTGATCTGAGGCTCTCTTGCTTGGTTGGTTTGGTGGGTTTGATTGGGGTGCCCAATCTTAGCTGCTGCTGCCGCCTCTGCTTCTTCTCGTACACTTTTTTAGATCTTTCAGGTGACAAAAGGCCATGTTCCATCATCCTGCAAAGCAATGCAAATGTGAAAATGAAGAAATAAATCACATCTACAAAACTCAGAATGAGGAATTTTGAGGATTTGAGCAAAAATGTTGCATGAATGACAAGGTGAATTATCGAAGTGGGAGACCAAGGTTCAATAAATAGTATGCGATATAATGTCAAGGGTGTACACGCCCCGTGAATTTCGATGACCAAATTGAAAATTTTCAATAAAATATGCATATAACTCTCCGAAGAATTAATATTAAAACAAAGAGAGAAAGTAGTCTACTTATGATAATATAATGTGGTGCAGCAGGTCGTGGACAGATTCACAAACAATCAACTAAAGAGAGAAGAAAACAAAGGCAGCACTTTGAGTTCTGTAATATAACTCAATGAACTTCTGCATCAATGCAATTTTTTTTTTTTTACCAATTACTCTAAGTAGTTCCATCAAATATCTCAAAGGGAAGCCACTTACATTGCATTGCTTAATAATAAGGGTGCTGTTACACTCAATCCTTATATGCAATCCCACGTGAAGTCCCATTTAGCTAACAAGGTATATGCTTCGTAGGGCAAAGCATGTAATTTTTTATTTTCTACATAGTGGGGTATATGTAATGTATTGGAGTATACTTCGTTTAATGTGGGTACATGCTTTGCTATAACTTATAAGTATACACCTTTAATATACTCTACCGTTCAAGGAAGGAAAACATGATATATGAATCTCAATCTATATAAAGAACCCATATTTGAACACACACACTTGTTTCTACACAAACCATGAAGAGATTAACTCTTTGGGTGAACTCAAATTTCGGAAGAATTTGTTGAGGCTATATACATTTCACAAAATGAGAAGGGAGATTAAGATATAGCAATTGTTGATTGCTTTAATAAAAAGAAGAGATAACTACAAGGTCTGGTCTCCAACAGATAGTAAACCGGGCAATATGATTATGTAACATTATAATTTTTTTCCCTCACTTTTATCAAATTCCAAAGATGTGAAAGTGAAGCTTTGTTATTTTAGGAAGAACAATGTGGAAACTGGAATGACTCTATACAATTCAAAATCCAAACACAATCACTTCTCTACAGATGAAGCATCCTGATCAGTGCAATAACTTCCTAAAAGAACTCATCAACTGTATCAATGCAATATGACTAGACCACAAAGTCAAAATAAAAAATAAAAATAAAACATTTTATTCATTGAAAAAACAAAGATGCAATATACATAAATCATACCAAAACTCCGCCATTTCACTTGAAGGGATCTGATGTGACAAAGACGCATAAAATATCCTCAATGGTTCTCTCTGTCAATCATTAAATAGAAGAGGGGCATAAGAGTTTTATCAATTCAATCGTTCATTAGCAACCAGACATGACAAAAACAGATGAAGAACTACTTAAACCTCTTCAGGGACGTCGTATTTCTGGCCGGCCAATGTATAGACCTTCTTCACTGCTCTTGCTCTAACAGTTGTTTTTTTGGTTACTGTTTTTGAAGAACTTGATGTCGTTTTTCCTTTAACCTTTTTCCCCCATTAATTACATTTACAGCACAAAGTCAGCTCAGGCAAACAGAAGCATAAGAGTTTCAATTACAAATGGATATTCAACACCAAAACAAAACAACATAAAAAAACTAAAATCTTAAATGGGTGGCTCTAAAACCAGTTCAAAACATTAAACTCATCAATATAAAACACCAAAAGCACATCAAAATACTTTTTTTTTTCAAAGTTCCAACCAAACCCACATAAAAAAAAGAAACAAAATTTTGAAGTCTGGCACTCAAATCAAACCAATCAAAACACAAAAAAACTCATCTTTTCTACATACAAATGCAAAACCCACCTTAAAAAAATTCAAAAGGGTATCCCCAAACCAAGTTCAACACATCAAAACCCAAAACCTCACTCAAAAGGATACCTCAGAAACCAGTTCAAAACATCAAAACCCACCCCCAAAAAAAAATGCATCTTTTCGACAATCAGACCAAGACCCACCCCCCAAAAGGCACCAAAATCTAAATGGGCACCTCCGATTTCGAGACCACGACGACGGATTTCTGCTTGGTGGACTCCATCTCCACCTTCTTCTACACCATGGATGCAGTAGGCTTCGGCTTGGACCCGCCACCGCCCTTGGTCGCGGTGGACTTTGTTTCAGAAGTCCACCAATCAGACGTCTGCGATTATCTTCTCTCTTTGATTCGTCTGAAGTCTGAGCCTGCAACGGACAGACGGCAAGGGTGGATTTACAACACACACACACACACACACACACATAAGCAATTATCCGACCGCACCGATCCCCGTATCCCCCCCCCCCCCCCCCCCCGGATATACCCCTATCCGATCCGATTCACTCTTTTTTTTTCACCATTGGATTTTGATCAAGTTTTCCTTCTAATAAAACACAATCTTATATACCACCTTGATAATTATCCGAAATACGGATACGGATCGGATACCAGTGAACGGATACGGATATACTTTACCATATCCGCTCCGTAGACAGGCTTATTTCACTCTTTTTTTTTTCAGTTTAAAACACAATCTTATATACCACCTTGTATATATCGATATTGTATATATCGCATTAAATATTTCTTATGTTTATTACAAATGGATTTATTCAACTCGAAATATAGCGATATACATTTTTTATCAAAATATTAGATGTTGTTTACTGATTTCAAAAAATAAAAAACATATGAGGTCTGAGTTTTGATTGGTGAATGTGACTGAGTCTACCATTTTCTAAAACATAAGGGTGAATTTAAGTCTATCAACATATCATATCTGATACGAGTAGGATAAGTCAATATATGTATCAAAATCATTCATATATACTAATTTTTGGATTTGAGTCTCTTTGGATTGTATATGGATATTTTTTGGATAATTGACATGTTTAAATATTAATATTAATTTGAATAATCTATGAAAATTAAAATTAAAATTGAGATTTTAATGTTTATTTTCTATTTCACATAGCATGTATTAAAAATTTAATACTAATATATATATTATTATTGTGATTAATCATATAAGATAACAAATATAAATAATATATAATATAAATATATAAAAACATTTATAACATATGTTGGATACGAATACTACATCAGATCAGATTCACTGAAATCCATATCCGCACTCCAGATATTTAAATATAATATATTTATGATTTTTCATATATGGATTCAGATCGGATTCAGATTTTTTCAAATAGTTGAGAAGCTTATGTGAATTGCTCAAATGCCCCTTGACCAACAATCCTAGTTTTTTTGTTGGGATTATGTGTCGATCTGATGTATCACATTGAATGACCATGATGAAACCATATTAAGTTGGGCACCTAATTGGTAAAATATTAATTAAGATTTTATCTTAATTAATATTTAAAGTGAATCTTCTAAAATAGGAAACAATATTTATTTGTTAATTAGGAGATTACTTGTAGAGGAAGTTATTTATCTCTATAAATATCCTCTAGGGTTTCATGGCAAGACTTGACAAGGCATGATACAATATAGAGATCCTAAGTGAAGATTGAGAGGGTTCTAAGAGAGGGTAACTCCTTGAGAGAGTTTGTGAGTCTTATAATGCATTTCAACTATCAAAGTGAATTTTCTGTTTTTTGCCCCATGGATGTAGGCCTAAGCCGAACCACATATATCTTGTGTTCTACGTGTGATGTGATGTTTCGTTCTTGTGTTCGATCTCGGGTTTATTATTAGCTTCCGTGAATTACCTTCCTAATAGTGGTATTAGAGTTCCAGGTTCCGATCTAAGAGGACAAGATTTAAAGAACGATGATCAATATCGACGAACGTATTGTTGGAAATTCCAACAACGGTGTGTCGTACGGGTTTCCTGTGAAGAAGAAGATGAAAAAAGAGTCATGCAAAGCTCTCGGTGGTGGAAGCGGCACATCTATTCAGGTGTGAAATTGATGATACTAATTTGTTGCAGGTCCAAGATCCACCGAGAAGTGGACAGACACAGATGTGCATAGTGTCGATGTGGATTTTTGACGATCTAAAAAAATAAGGTCGTCGTTAATCCGGGTTCTTTCGAACTTGGATCCGGTCCGTACGCGACGCACCGGATCTCCATTCAAAAGATCGTCCAAGGTCGCTCGACCGCTCCCAAGGACGCTGTTGTGATCGCCACTTGCTTTTCCTCAAAAGCAAGAAAAGAAGGTTTCTTCCGTTACTCGCCTTTGCCGGGAAATGGTGGATTCTCTTCACGTTGACGCAGCCGGCCACGCAACGCGGTGAAGCTCAGGTACCTCGCACAAAATGATTAAGATCCAGTCAGAAAAAGAGTGTAGTAAATTATTCTAAAAAAAAAGAAATTAAATATGAACACTAAAACGTACCGCGTTGGTTTGTTTGGGGAGGGGACTAGTAATGATTTTACTAACCCCTCCGCAAAAGATTTACCCCTTTAAAATGCAATAAAAAAAAATAGGTTGGGATTGATGCACTAACTAGATAATGTAAATGATGTAAATAAGATTAACTAATAAATAACAAAACAAATAAACAACAAAGAGAAAGCCCTGTTTTGAGCCCGATCGAAACAGCTCGGACCCCCTTCTCTTCTTGTTCTTCCTCTCTCTCTCACTGTCTCTCTCTCTGTCTCACACAAACCCACACCCACGCACACACACAAGAAAATCCTTCCTCCCCCTGTTTTCTTTTCTTTTCTTGCCTTCCCCCTCCTTACTGTCTCTCTCTCTCTTTGTCTCACACAAACACACACACCTTTGATGATCCCATCCTTTTTTTTTATCACCCCCCCCCCCTCTCACACTCTCTCCTCTCTTACACTTAACCAAAAGAAACCAACTTCACTCCCTTCTTCCTCCCTGTTTTTTTTTTCTTCTTTTCTTGCTTCCTCCTCCCTAAACAGCCCCGGACACCTCCTTTTATAGCCTCTTGAAAACAACCCATGCCCGTTGTTTCCATCCCTTCTATCTCCATCAAAAATCATCCGAATGAACCCCTCACAGTTCTCTTGTACCTCCCCCTTTGAACCAGCCAATAGAAAGAGCCCATCTCATCTTCCTTAGCCCCTAAGAAAACCTTTTTTTAAACACTCTCCCATACCCTTTCAAATCCAACATTCACTTCATGCATGGCCTTTCTTTTTTGGTCACCCACTCCCCTCCACGTGTATGTTATGCATGATAAAGTGGTGGAGTGTGTGAAAAGTGATGGCATGCATGGTTAATTTGATAGTGCATGCATGTATTAGCTATGTTGTACACATTGGGGACGTGCATGGTTGTGTGAGTGTGCATGAGAGGTGATGAGATGGGTTGTAAGAGTGATGTGTGGGATAAAGTGAATAAGATAGTTAATGCATGACATATTTAGATGTAGTATGTAGTGTTTAATTGTTCTACAAAAAAATATATATTTGGGATAAGTATTGAACTGATTCAGATATCGCTAAGAATAAGTAAATTGAATCCTAAACTGGTCAAAATGGGGTATCTACACATAGATGCTTGGGTTGCAAATTTCGCAGTGACGTGCGGAGGCACGTGGGGGAATCACGTGAAGCACGGGTGCGGAGTTTGTACATAAGAAAATGGAACAGCGCAACACGATCTATGACGTTCTGAACTAGGTATGGGAGGAACAAGGTCCCACGTGGTTCGGTTAAAAGTGTGAATCTAGCCATCTCGCAGGCGCGTGTGTGGCATGTTAAAGGTGGAGATAAGATCCAAATCTTCTTCGGAGATCCATGAGGAGCGGGGAATAGATGCATGTGAAATCAAATCATGGCATTGACTTGGGGATGTATGATTACTGAGACCGACTTAGGGGTTGATCCATAATAAGGCGAGCGCAGGCTTATGGATCTAACAAAATTGGGCAGTGCAGACCTTCGAAGGAAGAAATTCCTAAAATTCATTCATGGTGGAGTTCTGCGGAGCGGTTCTAGCGCACAAGGAGATTCGTGATAGCGACTTTAAGGCTGGTGAAGCTCAAAAAAGTCGAAGGCCACTTGACTGCAAGTGGAGAGCACAGTTGCTTCTGCAGTCTTTCTTCAAGGACGACATGGAGCAAGATGGAGACATCAACAAAAATCTTCTAAGAGGTTTGAGGAAGTCCAAGTTTACCGGATACGAGCCAAGGTTGAGATTATTGGGATTATGTCTCAATTCGGTATATCACATCGAATGACCATGATAAAACCATATTATGGTGGACATCTAATTGATAAAATATTAATAGAATTTTGATCTTAATTAATATTTAAAGTGAATCTTCTAAAATAGAAAATAATATTTGTTTGCTATTTAGGAGAGTAAATATCTCCTAAAATATGGTAACAATATTTGTTTGTTAATTGAGAGATTATTTGAAGAGGAAGTTATTTCTCTCTATAAATATCATCTAGGATTTCATGACAAAACTTAGCAAGACATGATACAATGTAGAGATCTTAAGGGAAGGTTAAGAGGGTTCTAAGAGAAGGTAACTCCTTGAGAGAGTTTGTGAGCATCTTAATGTATTTCAACTACCAAAGGGAATTATCTGTTTTTTGCCCCGTAGATGTAAGCCTAAGGTGAATCACGTATATCTTGTGTTCTTCGTATAATGTGATATTTCGTTCTTGTGTTCGATCTTAAGTTTATTGTTGGCTTATGCGAATTACCTTCCCAACATGGTTATGGATGCATTCCGAGTGTCATAATAAATTCATGAACTACAAGTCTTATAATTATCATCTGTAAGTACATTCAACGTACACAAAATGATTATAGATATATTCCCAAAATGTCACTCACTCACAATACTATGCGGTCATGTGGATTGCACCATTCTGTGTGGTTTCATTGCTGGGTCATCCGATTGAGTTTCCACCGATTGAACGGTCCATTTTAAAAAAATAAAATAAAAGGGGAAACAAAACCCTCTCGTTTTGAGGGGTCTCTTTGCCCTAACCAAACCCTCTCATTTTTCCTTCTCCTCCTCCTCGTCCTCCCGCAGCTCCTCCCTCCACCATCTCTTCTATTCCCCCCCCTCCGGCGCCTCTTCGATCGAACGCGGCATCTCATCCCTGCACCGGCACCGTCACCGTCACCATCCCCACAAAATATTCAATGTAAGTATTTTCTTTAACTTGTCTTTGTATCCAATTATTTAGGTATAGGATTTTGATTTGTTCTGTTATTTGATTATTTAGGGTTTTCTTTATATTTTTTTATTCGATAAAGTCACATCCTTGTTATTTTAAAATTTCTAAACAAAGATAAATCCAATAGAACTAGGGTTATGATACACTCAGTTCTTTTTTCATTCCGGCAACCATAATCGTATGGAAATCGTCTACTATAGTATATACTCTATTATCTCATTATATATTTCAAAAATTAAAAAAAGGGCATACATAAAAATGGGGTTGTGTAAAAGATTGAAGGTATCATTTTTTTATACATGTATTTTTGAATAATTGACATGCTTACATAATGGTGCCTACACAAATATTGCCCGGCCAATTTGTATAACATATTCCGAGCAAAAGAAAATGATATATCCACCCTATGTGCAATCTCATATGTAGTCTTCACCACTCACCCACACATATATATTGTTATAAAAAATGAAATACTGAGATACAATAATATTTATTTCTTAAAAATTATTTTTTTAAAATTTTTATGTGATAAAGGATAATGTTACAACAACCCCTTTTCAAACCCTAATTCAAGTCTATACGTGTTTTAAATTTTTTTTAAATAGTATACATTATCTAATGGGATATTTGCTTCCTTAAAAAATGAAGCATATGTTCTAATGAATTGCATAGATGCATTTATAGAAAATGTAAAATTTTTTCTGTTAATACACATATCTCGTTAATGGTAATATTTTTAGTGATTTTCTATCGACGCATATGAAACTGTTATTCAGACTAGAAAAAAATGTGTAACAACACTCAAATTAAAAACAAAATGTTAGACTCTGTCATTTTTACTAAAAAACTCAAACCACATTTGTATTTGTTACGAAGAGAGAATGAAATAATGGGAATTCTTGGATTCCACTTAGGGTTAAATCCCTTTATATAGACAAATAAATAGGAGTTACACGTGTAATGCACTACACACATAATGAGATAACACATATAATCTAACAGCCCCCCTCAAACTCACGGTGGATCATACAAAGTGAGTTTGCGAAGGAGAAACTGAAATCGAGGAACTGGATGTGACTTCGTAAAGAAATCAGCAAGCTGCTCGGCAGAGGAGATGTGCGGAAGCGATAATATCTCTGCAAGAAAGTGCTGACGAACGAAGTGACAATCGATCTCAATGTGTTTGGTCCTCTCGTGAAAAACCGGATTACTGGCAATCTGAATAGCAGAGCGGTTATCACAATGAAGAGGAGTAGGACCAGTCATAGTAACTCCTAGGTGTAGAAACCCCAATTTTGACCGTCCAGAGAGACAGAAAATACTTCAAGTAACACACGGAAATTACCCACAATTGGACATCCAATTGAGAACCAAAGGTTCGGTAAACTGGAAACCCTAACCCTAGCCTAGACCTAAACCTAAACCGGAAACCCTAACCCTAGCCTTGACATAAACCTAAACCGGAAACCCTAACCCTAGCCTTGACCTAAACCTAAACCGGAAACCCTAACCTTGACTTAGCCCTAAACCCTAACCCTAGCCTTGACCCTAAACCATAAACCTAAACCAAAACCTAAACCCTAACCCTAAGCCAAAACCTAAAACCCTAGCCCAAACCCTAACCCTAAACCAAACCCTAGCCCGGACCTAAACCTAAACCTACCCTAAAACCCAAAACCCTAAAAACCTAAGTCCCTGGAAAGGGGCGGCTAGCCCTAACTAACCGCCCCTCACTGGGTGGCTAGTTTACACTAGCCGCCCCCCTAACCGCCCCCTGACCGACTTTGGACCAGTCCCCTGGATGGGACATAAAGCAGCATTAAATGCTGATCATTGCGGTGGGTCATGACCATTAGCCGCCCCCTCTCGGCCGGATCATTCCAAGTAACTGACCCAAGCCACCGCTTGTCAGAGATGGGACGTTTGGCAGGTCATGATAGGGGCGGCTACCAGGAAGTAGCCGCCCCATCCCGGGCGGCTAGTTAGCACTAGCCGCCCTTCACCTGGTCTCTGACAGAAGAACCAGAGAATTAATGAGAGGTCCAATCGAAGCCACCCACTCCATTACCCTCGGGATATTTCCCTGCCCCTCTTTTACTATAAATAGAGGGGTCCCAAGCCCAAACAACATCATCAACAAATCCACAAACAACCATTCCACACCAACATCCCACAATTCACATTCCCTTTCCACACTAGAAATCCCAAGAGAGAGAGAGAGAGAGAGCCTTTTTTGTGAGAGGAAGAAACCATTCCCTACACAAAAACACCCTCTCATTCCACCCTCCAAAAGCCCGGGCTAAACCTAGCTTAGCCTCTGCCCAAAACCAAACCCATTTCCTACCAAACCTCTGCCCAAATCAAACCAGACCTGGGACGGCTAAACCCTAGTAGCCGCCCCTCACCAGACGGCTAGATCCAACTAGCCGCCCTCCTTTAGTCAAGCCCTAGAAGCAGAATAGGATACCTGTTTTTCACCTCTGTGTACGGTATATCCGTATCTCAGAGAGGAGGTAGGAGACCCCACAAACTCCCCACGTAGGCGACCAAAACCAAACCCAACCTTTTCCTGCTTTTTAGAAAAAAAGCAGGTGGCGATCACACAAACCCCTGAATCCTCTTGAGACGCTATCGGGCGCCTCAACCAGGAACGACACACCCTCACCCCTTCCGAGAAGACGATCCGACCGAGCCCGCCAGGGCACGCGTCCGATCCGAGTCCCCGAAGAACCCCCACACACGCACACGCGCGCTCACCGCGCACCCCGCCGGGACATCCGCAACCGGCATCTGGAGGCCTCCCCGACGGTACTGACAAAATCTGGCGATCACGGTGGGACCTCCCTCGTGAAAAACAACAAAAGGTAATCCTCTTCTGGCCCCTTTTACAAGCTTGACTAGAATGTCATCAACCCTCTAGGAAGGTTAGAGTTTCCCACCCTTCGAATTAGATCCTCCTCTACTTCGCATCACTGCATCATTTACTGCTTTGTAAGCCGCACACAGCTGCGCAATCCTTTATTGCTTTGTAAGCCGCACACAGCTGCGTAATCCTTTATTTGCTTTGTAAGCCGCACACCGTTGCGCAATCCTTACCGCTTTATTTACTGCTTTATATCTGCATTCGATCCCTTAAAACATTTCACACGCATCATGGAATCCCACCTAGAGGAGGAGATACTAGAGGAAAGAACCCACCAAGAGGGTCAGGCCACACAATTCCTGACCCATCTAGAGGAAAAGATGGCCAGTCTAGGATACCAATCCGTAGAGGACATGTTTCATGACCTCGCCGACTACCGCCAGGTCAAAACCCTAAGACAGGAGACTCCTGTCGAAGCCCCTAAGGCCATTCCCAAAACCCCATTCACACCCAGTCACTCGGTCAATCCGAGAGTCTTTTCATTCACCCCCCTTTCCCCCGCGAATCCAATATTCCCAACCGTTTCCACCCCAGGCCCTTACCAGGCCACCCCAAACCCGGGACCGCTAGGCAGCCCTCCCCGGGGAGAAACGCTGGACGATACCATCCGGAGAATTCTCTCCGAAACTGGTCCCTCGGCCCCCAAACACATGTCTCTACATAACCTGAGACAAATCCCGTCAGTCCACCTACCGGAGGGATTCAAAATCCCCAAATTTCGCCGGTATAATGGTCGTGGAGACCCAGACATTCATTTAACTGCCTTTTATCTAGACACAAGCCCGTTTCTAGATAATCAACCTCTATTAGTCTTCCTCTTTCAAAAATCATTGGAAGGAGAAGCACTACAATGGTTCTCCACCCTCCCTGTAGATCACTTGTCGAATTTCTCGGCTGTAAGCGAGAAGTTCTTGGGCCGCTACGGTTACCAGAGGATTAGGACCCCCTCTATTTCGGATTTAACCGTAGAGAGAATGAGGCCTAGGGAGGAATTCAAATAATACGTGTCTCGGTGGCGCACGCTTGTCCACCGGACCGGCCTGCAACTCACGGAATGTCAAGAAATTGATATGATGTTACAGAGCCTGAGTCCAGAACTTCGTACGAGCCTTTCGTACGGAGACTGTACTACGTATCAGCTTCTGATTGACCGCCACAACAGGATTTCCCGTTGTGCAGCCCCAGTAGTACAAACCCAGTCCCCACCTATCAGCCATAGGGTTGGACAACCGCCTCGCAAGGCACAAACCCCCACGGTAGAGGGGATTATTACACAAGTATCGGCACTCTACCCGAACGGAGCACGAGTTCCTAATCAAGGAATGGCTCCGAGACAGTACACGTCCGGTTCATCCGGGTATGCACCGCCTCGACCAATCAACCAAAACTTCGCTACTCGATCAGTACCCGTCCCCGTGCCGACACAACAAAACCCGATAATCCAAAGTTCCCCGGTCCAAAACCCTGTAATCTCAAGACAATGCCAGCCTAGGACCCCTTTCTATTCCAGCTTCTTAAGAAGTCAGAACCTAAGTCCTAGGCAGCCCTCCCAAAATACTTACAACGAGGTCTCCCCTCCGACATCTTATGATCAAAGACGAATGGGAAAGAGAGACTCTTACCCTCCCCTCCCAGAAACACTAACTAGAATTTTTAGGGTACTAATGGACACAAATAGTATCTCCCTCCCAGCTGCTAAACCTCCACTCCCCGGGGCCAGCAGACTGCGTTACTGTCAATACCACCAACAACATGGTCACACCGTAGAACAATGCATTGTTTTTCAGGATTTTATTTATGATTTGAATGATGACAGGCGCCTTGATTGGGCCATGATCAAAAGCCACTTAAACCAGGGCAATTCTCGAGCCTCCAAGCCACTTGGCATTTTTTCTGACCCATTGCCAGGTCACAACCAAGCATCCACATCTGGAGCCCACATGGTAAACATGGTCAGAAGAGGGAGACAACCATCACCACAACCAAGCAGTTCGGAAGAGGTCACTGACGACAGTCTGTCCGAAGAATCCGAGGAGGAAGAGCAGAACGAGCCCTTCCAGCTGAACCTCGACGATCATGACCTCGCCATACTCTATGGCGAAGAAGAAGATGCAATTCTCGCCCTTCCCGCAGTCATCAACATCGAGTCCGACGAAAGCAGACTAGAAAACCTGGGAGGAGACGAAGAAGAAGAGCCATTTGAGGAGATCCCCGAAGGAGCTAGAGAAGGACCCGAAGGAGGGGAATGTACGTCAGATGATCTGCATCCGGACGACAACGGGTCCTCCAAGAGTATCGACACTGTCGATGGCCCCCGCCACCCAATGACCATTTCATTCACTGACCAAGACCTTCCGGATCCTAGACTGCGAGTCTACCCCCTACACATCCGTGGACGACATCAAATGTTGTGGCTAAACAACATCTTTGTAGACCCAGGGTCAGGCATGAACATAATGACGTGCTCCACCTACCAAAAGATACCCGGATTAGGCCGTCCTCCCGTCCACCCGGCCCACCATACTATTCAAGCTTTCAACCATACCGGGAAGACTCTCTGCGGCCTCGGAACATTCGAGTTATCTGTCGGCCCTCTTATCTGTGAGGTAGCCTGCTTCGTGGTCGACATCGACACAAGGTACCCATTGATGTTGGGGCGACCATGGTTAGACAGCATCCAAGCTATCTGTTCCCCCCGGCACCAATGCCTTCGACTGCCCTTCTTAAGTCATATCCTGACAATCTGGGGAGAGGCGCGCCTCCAGTATGAGAACGAGAACAATTGGACGATACATAATATGTTCACACTAGCCCTACGACCGGGGAACGAGGACGAAGGTGATAGCCCACCTGGGTCCCCTTACAACTATCCCTCAGAAGAAACGGCCAGGACCCCGCATCCACCAAGCAATCTTGCGGAGCCCAACTCGATCACCTTCCTCCCCCATGAAGTCGCCAAAGCCGGAGCGCGTTCCGCACCCCTCGCTATCACTGCCATACTCGGAGGAAGGGAATTCCGGCACATTCTCATCGACACGGGAGCGGAAACTTACGTTCTTACATATTCCGCCTACCAGAAGCTAGAAGGCAGGGTTCCAAGGTTGGAGCCCTCGAACGAATACATCTACGCCTTCGACAGCACGCGCAAGAACGCCTGCGGACTGGTCACGCTCCCGCTAAAGATCGGCCCGGTCTCCACCATCGTTAACTGCATGGTGATGAACATACAATCACCCCACCCTTTGATTGTTGGGAGGACATGGCTTAACAGCATCGAAGCTGTCTCATCCACCCGACATCAATGTCTTCACTTCCCGTACCGCGGGAAAGTAATATCCATATGGGGAGAAGCACGCTTTAACGAGACGCGGGCCCGGCATTGGAGCGTCTGTGCCATGCGCATCCGGCTAGAGGTGCTCGCATGCTGGCAGCCAGGCTCCACCGACGAAGAACTGCTCCATCAAGGGAGGCCTTTGAAAAGGCTCAGGGAAGAAGAGTTCGGGAATAGGGGACCCCCACCGGACATCAACCGGCCAACCAAGCAAAGCCGACTCGAGGAAACAACACGAATCCAAGAACCAGGTACCGATCCCCCGGGTAAGCTTTCGACACCCTATACATATTTGTTTACAGCTTTTTTCTAAAAATCAAAAGATCAAAATATTTGTTTACCAGCTTTCGCTTTCGACACCCTGTACATATTTGTTTACAGCTTTTTTCCAAAAATCAAAAGATCAAAATATTTGTTTACCAGCTTTCGCTTTCGACACCCTGTACATATTTGTTTACAGCTTTTTTCTAAAAATCAAAAGATCAAAATATTTGTTTACCAGCTTTCGCTTTCGACACCCTGTACATATTTGTTTACAGCTTTTTTCTAAAAATCAAAAGATCAAAATATTTGTTTACCAGCTTTCGCTTTCGACACCCTGTACACATTTGTTTATAGTTTTTTTCCAAAAATTAAAAGATCAACATATTTGTTTACCAGCTTTGGCTTTCGACACCCTGTACATATTTGTTTACAGCTTTTTTCAAAAAATCAAAAGATCAAAATATTTGTTTACCAGCTTTCGCTTTCGACACCCTGTACATATTTGTTTACCTGATTTCCTAAAAGAAACCAAAATAAAAAAAAAATACATGCTGATCAGCTTTCATTCCCCAACTCTGAACATACTTGTTTCCAGCTTTATTTCCACTCTTGTTTAAAAACAAAAAAAATGTTTTTACAAAAAAATGTTTTCCACACTCTCCTTCAAAACAAAAGTTTTTTTTTTTTTACAAAACCGTATTTCCGGGCTTCCAAAGAAATTCTCCAAACTTTCTTTACTTATTTACCAAACAACAAAAATGTTTACAAGCCGCATTTCCAACGAAAATGTTTTCCAAAGCTGTACTTCCACATTCATCTTCAAAACAAAATGTTTTAACAAAACTGTACTTCCATGGTTTCCCGCCAAAAAAACATTTTTTTACAAACTACCTTTCCACACGCCCCTTCTAAAAACAAAACCATTTTTCAAAACTTTATCCCCACTTTCTTTCCAAAAAAAAAAAAAAAAGTATCTATTCGCCAACACAGTCCCTTTTTTTTCAAAACCATAAGTATGCATCTGTTTCCACACTTTCAAAACAAATATAAAACGCCTCGAACTACTGACGAGAAAAGACTAAGAGCGGCAGACCATGCCCAGGCCTGCCAAAGAAGGGTGGCAAGGGCATTTGAAAAGAAGGTAATTAAAAGAAAATTTAAAATCGGGGAATTAGTACTCAAGCAAATCATGCCATCAAGACAGCCTCACCCAAGAGGAAAGTTACAACCCACATGGGAGGGACCCTATGTGATCACCCATGCCTATTACGGGAATGCCTACCGCCTGGTAGATGCCGAAGGAGTCAAGGTTCCAGGTCCGTGGAATGCACTTTATCTAAAGAAATTCCATGCATGAATAGCTTTCAATACTTAAGAACTATTATTCTTCCTTCCTGCGATTTTCAGCGTTTAGTACTTGATGATAGAATTATAAGACTCTCGAAGATAAACTCGTATCTATTTGAACACATCTCCACCAAATCATGCCGTTTCATTCACACACGTATAACTGGACGATCGATTTACCTGATAGAAGAGAAATTGCCTACCCCGTAGACTGGGACAATTTAAAACCCCCAAAGCAAAAATATCCCTTATTCCGCCCTACTCGTATTAACCTTAGGTCAAAATGAGGAGTTACCTAGACCTGGCATATGTCCCAAAACTGGCTCTGGCACTATATAAACACTTCTAGAGGGGAAGCATGAAAAGAATCGGGGTGAAAAACAGAAAAGCCCCCCCCCCCTCAAATCAAACAAAACAAAAAGAAAAAAAAAGAGAAATCGGGCAAGGAGAGGCCAAACACCCAGGTGAACGGGTTAAACTCTCTATTTAGCAGGCTTTCACGCCTTTACGCACGGTATACGCTAGACAACGGCTATACAGTACAGATCCAAACAACGGGCTGTACTTTCCATCATAAAGAAGTGGTAAAAAGAAGAAAGCTAGAGGGACCTAGAAAGTAAGACATGTGCTAGACTAGGACAATTCTAATTATTGCCCAAAAGGAAGATATTACTCTTACCCCATTCTCCCCCTCCCCTTTTATTTTCGCAATGGGATTCTGAATTGAACTACGTCTGCCGGGAAAGGCAAAATTTCGACCAAAGATAAATCGTGTCCAGGTTTACAAACTACACACACTCACATGAGTTCACTTAGAAACTTGTTTATCCAAGAGAAGCTTATTTGACTCAACTCTTGGTACACTCATGGATTTTTCAGCATGTTTAGAATAATACGATTAAGCATTTGAAACCCATGAACCTAGAAAAATTGACACCTAAGGCCTATACCATTCAAAATACAATCCTGGTCCGGACATGGGTGACCACAAGGGTTCCTCCACGGGGACTTGATGGCATCCTTTACTTCAGAAATTCGAGAACATTGCCCTCTCACATGAAAAGCCATTGAAGAACTAAAATACCCCCTTATGCCACATATACTTACGCATAAGCGTGCATTTTCCTTTTCCAAAACACCTTGGCATCCGATTTTCTTTAAAATTGTCCCCACATATTAAAATTGTCCCCACTCATATTAAAATTGTCCCCACACATTAAAATTGTCCCCACAAATATTAAAATTGTCCCCACTCATTTCATACCCTTGCCGCACATACCTGAGAAGAAATTGTCCCACCTTTTTACACATACTTAAGAATTTTCTTCACTCACGCACTTGGAATCCCTTCCTTGCGCACTAAGGCATGGTCTCCCGCACGTTATTTTCTCGCATTACCCTTCCATTTTACCTTAAGATGGATTGTAGCCCTTGACAATTTAAGAAAGAAGGGCTCGAAAGTCAGTGCAGGGGCGCAATCTGGACAGATTTAACACTTGGTCCATGGAAATAATGTTTTTATACGTACTGAAGGTTGGAACTGTCACAAAGACTTTCAGCGGCAGCAGCAGACAGAAGCAGCAGGACCAAACTGCCCCAGGCAGGGGGCGGCTAAGCTCGACTAGCCGCCCCTCACTGGACGGCTAGTTTACACTAGCCGCCCCTGCCCTTTGTCTCAGGTGAGTTTGCCCCATGCAGGGGGCGGCTAAACCTAACTAGCCGCCCCTCACTGGGGCAGTTATGTCAGTCCATATCCAATCAACTCTTCAACACTTCTTTACCTATTAAAATCAAATTCTTTCCAAAACCTGCACGTACACATTTCATACACATATTCATACGCAAAACCTGTATAGACGAATTATATATCAAAACCTACACCCATCCATGAATCAAACCTATAAAAATCCAGATTCATCTACACATACATACATATCCATGAACATCCATACTAACTATTCCAAGACATGCATACAAAGGGGAATGATTAAATTGTCCCACCCAAAACCACAAGCATAGACTATTTTTCTAAACCTAAGAGAGGGCATAAAAAAGGGAATCTCTTCCTTCGAGACGCTCCAAACTCCGAAAGTCTTGAGCTATACCTCACCGAAATATCACCTAAAACCAAAAAAAAAAGCTTGAATTCATCGCATATATACTATTCTTCTACTTAAAACCAAGACACAAAGAAGCTATACCTCGACGTATCGTCGTCCGCTGGAGGCTGAGTAGGAGGAACGTCCTGACTTGGCTGAGAAGGGAGCGGCGGATGAGGAGAAGACTGAACCTCTGGCACACATGCATATACACCAAAATAAAAGGCTAAGACTAAAAGATCAGGAACATACCACGGCCCGTGTGGACCCAGGAGCGTCCACCTCGGCCTCGTCGGGATCGTCCATCCCGTCGTCATCCTCCTCCTCCTCATCCTCCTCGAACACGGCCTCCTCGGCCTCAACCCCAACACCCACACCAGCCTCGGCGGCCCCAGTGTCCATACCCTCGGCCTCCCCGGACCCGTCCCTAGCCTCTCCTATCCCCTCCAGCCTCCCCACGCCGGAGATAAACTCCGCAAAGGCCCCCATAGCCCTACTCTCCTCCTCCTCAGCCCTGGCCTCTGTGGCCTCCCTATCCAACATCCCAACGAGGGCATCCAACGACGCCCTCACCTCCTCGCTAACTCCCTCGACCCCTACCCCCTCGGTTGCACCCTCAATCGATCCTCCAACCCCCGGAACCACCTCCTCGGCCACCATCGGTCGATCCCCACGCCTCCTCTTGCGTGTATAGCCTATCACACTCCCCCTACCTCCGGGACAGCCCCCGAAAGCAAATCCCCAACCTCACCCACGCCAATATCCACCGGCGGCACCTCCGTCGTACCCATACCCTCCCCCACGGCCTCGACCTCTGGCCTATCACTCTCCGATGATGAAGAGCTCGGGCTACGCTCTCCACGAGCCACCCGTGGTCATTTCCCCCTCGAAGCAATCGCTTTCGACCTCGTCATCTCCTCGATTTGATAAAGAAAAAAGAGAACCCAAACTAGGGTTTCGAAATCAAGAGAAAGAGAAAGATTGAGGTCGAAATGGAGGAAGGAAAGGCAAAGAAATCAGGGTTTTTGAGTTTGAAACCGAAGGGAAGAAGAGAGGAGGGAAGAGAAACCGTTTTTGAAACGTATGGAGAGAGAGAGGGTCTTTTCGGTTATAAGGGACCCAGTCCAGGGGCGGCTACCCGCGAGTAGCCGCCCCCTCTCGGGCGGCTAGTTACAACTAGCCACCCCTTTCCAAACTCTTCTCAGCCCTAAATTCCAAGGTTCTTCATACCAAACAGCCATGTATTGGTTTATTTCCAGACATTACTTGATCAAACACGACTTTTCTGAAGTTTCGCCACACTTTCAGTACCATTCAAATTCGAATTTCTTCAGTTCTGGTTCTTTTCCAGAGTCCTTATCCTTCGGATGATCCAAATCACCCAAATCAACTTTTACTTGCTTTCTGTCGGCGATATCCCCTCCTTGCTGAGTTTTTCCAAGCACGGGAACGGTAGGCACGAGGAAACTGACGCTGGGCTGCTCCGCGCACGATAGCTAAGAACCCCGACCGCGGGTTGGATCACTCACCATTTACTTTTCCCCGCCTTCCACCTGGATCATCCTTTAGGCTAAAAATTCTAAGTCAAGACCTAGCCTCTGACAGTCTAAATCAACTCCCCGAATAGTACTGTTCGTGTTGGCATAACTTCTTGAAGGTTAGGCCGGCCAAAATAGGGGTCTCTTTCCTTATCATCGGTCGAAGTCTTTCTCGCTTCGCGCAAAGACTCCGTCCGATGAGGGACAATTGTAGATACCCCAATTTTGACCGTTCAGAGAGACAGAAAATACTTCAAGTAACACACGGAAATGACCCACAATTGGACATCCAATAGAGAACCAAAGGTTCGGTAAACCGGAAACCCTAACCATAGCCTAGACCTAAACCTAAACCGGAAACCCTAACCCTAGCCTTGACATAAACCTAAACCGGAAACCCTAACACTAGCCTTGACCTAAACCTAAACCGGAAACCCTAACCCTGACCTAGCCCTAAACCCTAACCCTAGCCTTGACCCTGAACCATAAACCTAAACCTAAACCCTAACCCTAAGCCAAAACCTAAAACCCTACCCCAAACCCTAACCCTAAACCAAATCCTAGCCCGGACCTAAACCTAAACCTACCCTAAAACCCAAAACCCTAAAAATCTAAGTCCCTGGAAAGGGGCGGCTAGCCCTAACTAACCGCCCCTCACTGGGCGGCTAGTTTACACTAGCCGCCCCCCTAACCGCCCCCTGGCCGACTTTGGACCAGTCCCCTGGATGGGACATAAAGCAACATTAAATGCTGATCATTGCGGCGGGTCATGACCATTAGCTGCCCCCTCTCGGCCGGATCAATCCAAGTAACTGACCCAAGCCACCGCTTGTCAGAGATGGGACGTTTGGCAGGTCATGATAGGGGCGGCTACCAGGAAGTAGCCGCCCCATCCCGGGCGGCTAGTTAGCACTAGCCGCCCTTCACCTGGTCTCTGACAGAAGAACCAGAGAATTAATGAGAGGTCCAATCGAAGCCACCCACTCCATTACCCTCGGGATATTTCCCTGCCCCTCTTTTACTATAAATAGAGGGGTCCCAAGCCCAAACAACATCATCAACAAATCCACAAACAACCATTCCACACCAACATCCCACAATTCACATTCCCTTTCCACACTAGAAATCCCAAGAGAGAGAGAGAGAGAGAGCCTTTTTTGTGAGAGGAAGAAACCATTCCCTACACAAAAACACCCTCTCATTCCACCCTCCAAAAGCCCGGGCTAAACCTAGCTTAGCCTCTGCCCAAAACCAAACCCATTTCCTACCAAACCTCTGCCCAAATCAAACCAGACCTGGGACGGCTAAACCCTAGTAGCCGCCCCTCACCAGACGGCTAGATCCAACTAGCCGCCCCCCTATACACACCCCATACTCACACCCCTTTGTCCCATAACTCCTTTAGTCATGCCCTAGAAGCAGAATAGGATACCTGTTTTTCACCTCTGTGTACGGTATATCCGTATCTCAGAGAGGAGACCCCACAAACTCCCCACGTAGGCGACCAAAACCAAACCCAACCTTTTCCTGCTTTTTAGAAAAAAAGCAGGTGGCGATCACACAAACCCCTGAATCCTCTTGAGACGCTATTGGGCGCCTCAACCAGGAACGACACACCCTCACCCCTTCCGAGAAGACGATCCGACCGAGCCCGCCAGGGCACGCGTCCGATCCGAGTCCCCGAAGAACCCCCACACACGCACACGCGCGCTCACCGCGCACCCCGCCGGGACATCCGCAACCGACATCCGGAGGCCTCCCCGACGGTACCGACACTAGGTCCACCAAGAGACATCTAAGATGAACAATCTCTTTGGTGGTGATGGCCATGGCTCGATACTCAGCCTCAGTGCTGGATAGTGAAACAACCTCCTATTTCTTGCTGCGCTAAGAAATGATGGAATCTCCAAGAAATATGCAGAACCTTGTGGTGGAGCGTCTAGTGGTCGGATCTCCAGCCCAATCAGCATCAGTGTAGGCCCTGAGAACCAGAGATGAAGAGGATGACAGATAGATCGATCTGGTGATAGTACCGCGTAAATATCTGCGAATACGCATAAGTGCACCATAATGCACTGATCGATGAGCTGAGACAAACTGACTAACAATACTGACGGCATGAGCTATGTCAGATCTAGTGATGCAAAGATACACAAGTTGACCAACAATCTGTCTGTACCGAGTTGGGTCTGGAAGGAGCTCACCATCTGTAGGATGAAGCTTCACGTGATGCTCAAGAGGAGTATCTGCACTACGAGTATCTGAGAGGGCAGCTCGCTCGAGAATGTCAGCCGTATACTTCTGTTGAGAGAGCAGAATCCCACGATCACTCTGTGCAATTTCGAGACCAAGGAAGTAGCGAAGGGTGCTGAGATCTTTCATCTGAAACTGTCGACTGAGGTGATTCTTGACCAGAGTAATACCGGCGGAGTCATCGCCAGTGATAATCATGTCGTCAACATATAGAAGAAGGATAACCCGGCCCTCCGATGAGGATCGCACAAACATAGAGTGGTCCTGAAAGCTCTCAACAAAACCAGCTGCCAGAATAACGCTGCGAAAACGCTCAAACCAGGCACGAGGAGCCTGTTTGAGACCATATATAGCCCGCCGAAGACGACAGACATGCTGAGGAGGAGTGCTGAGACCTGGAGGTGGCTGCATATAAACAACCTCAGATAAAATCACCATGAAGAAAGGCATTCTTCACGTCCATCTGAAAGAGAGGCCAGCGACGAACAGCAGCAACTGCAAGAAGGGTGCGAACAGTAGTCATCTGAGCATCGGGAGCGAAGGTCTCCTCATAGTCAATGCCATACTCCTGTGTGAAACCTCTAGCAACAAGACGAGCCTTATGTCGTTCAATGGATCCATCAGGTCGATGCTTGATCTTGAAGATCCATTTGCAACTGATAGGTGTAACGCCATCCGGAAGTGGAACAACATCCCAGGTTTGTGTCTGCTCAAAAGCCTGAAACTCCTCATTCACGGCCTGCTGCCATTCAGGGTACTCAACTGCCTCTCGATAGGATCTGGGCTCACGATGGACATGGATAGCGGTGAGATAAGCCTGGAACTGTGGAGAATAGGTACTCACTGAAGCAAAGCCAAATCGGTCAGGTGGTCCAGAGTCAAAACTGAAGCGAGTAGGTGGATGACGCTCACGCTGAGGGTAGCGAGTCGAGGGACGAGGATCCACATTAGAGGGAGGTGCGTCAGTCGTGGAAGGCGGAGTACCAGCGGAGTCATCTGTGGGAGAAGCAAGAGGAGACACAATAGAAGGAGAACTAGGAGGATCAGGGGAGTTGGCTGCAGGAGTGCTGAGATGAGGCTCAGAAAGAGTAGAACTAGGAGTGGATTCAAGCACAACAGATGGCCTGAGAAGAGGTAGAGACTCAATAGGGGAGGTATGAACAGGAGAAGGCATAGGAGGAGAGGCCTGAACATGAAAAGGCAAAGGAGGAGAGACCTGAACAGGAGAAGGCACAGAAGGGGAGGAGGCAGTGGGTGTAGAAGAAAAATAGGGAACATCCTCGACAAATGACACATGATGAGCAAGCCAAAAACGATCTCCAACAGGATCGTAACAGCGATATCCCTTGAGTTCGAAACTAATCCCCAAGAATACACACTTGACTGACCGAGCGGCCAACTTGGTGCGCTGATGAGGAGGGAGAAGCACGAAACAAGTACATCCAAAAGTGCGAACTCTACTATAATCAGGTTTGGAGGAGTAAAGGCGCACATGAGGAGTCATACCAGAGAGGACAGAAGAGGGAGTGATATTGATAAGATGAACAGAATAGAAGAGCAGCCTCAGCCCAGAATGTACTGGGGACTGAAGAAGAAAGTAAGAGGGAACGAGCGGTCTCAAGAATATGGCGATGTTTTCTTTCAGTGACACCATTCTGCTCATGAATATAAGGACAAGATTGCTGAAAAAGAGTGCCATGAGATTGAAGAAGAGAACGCATCATGGAAGAAATATATTCTCGAGCACAATCAGACCTGAAGATTTTGATGCGAGTCTGAAACTGGGTGTGAATCATAGTGGTAAAAACCTCATATATTTTTGGGACCTCAGATCGATGACGCAATAAATAAATCCAAGTAAACCGAGAATAGTCATCAATAAAACTGATATAATACGAAAAACCACTCTTTGATGTGATATGAGAAGGACCCCAGATATCAGAATGAACAAGTTCAAATGGACTAGAGGATTGATGATTACTAGAATGGAATGGAGTAGCAACAGGTTTGGCCAATTTACAACCCTCACAAACAGAAAGAGGAGAAAAGGAAATACGACCTAAATCACCAGATTGAATAAGGGTTTTAAGTCGAGACTCAGAAACATGACTTAACCTCTTATGCCACAAATCAGCATCAGAGATGACAACTCCAGAGAAAGCTGAGGGATCGGGTACAGGAAGATGAAGATACTCCACATAATATAGTCCGCCAATCCTATGACCAACACCAATCCTCTGCCCTGAATGTGGATCCTGCACAGAACACCCAGAAGAGGTAAAGGTAACAGTGAATCCAGAATCACACAGCCGACTAATAGACACAAGATTCAAGCAAAGGTCAGGAGCATGCAAAACAAATGGCAATGAAAGTCGGTCAGTAGGGTCAGAGGTGGTGGTAATCGATCCACACTGCGTGATGACCAAAGGAGAGCCATTAGCAGTATGAATCGATGGTAGGTGAGAGGGTGCAGGTGAGCATGCAGTGAGGACAGAACTATCAGGTGTCATGTGATGTGAGGCACCTGAATCAAAGATCCAATAAACAGGAGTACCCATAATAGAAGACAATGCAAAGGGAGTAGAAGAACCAGGAATAGGCTGCTGCATAATCAGGTGGTCGAGGCACTGACTGATCTGATCAGGTTGATCCAATTGTGACTGAATGGAGGCAAGCGGAGTAGCAGTCGCAACGTCAATAGGAGGAAGACGATGTCCATGTCTTCTCGGTCTATGACGCTTCTTAGTAGGTCTTCATATATGGAGATCCACAACAGGAGCGGCCCCCAAGATTCCCTCATAGATGAAGGACGAAGATGACTGAGGAGACGCCATAGAATAGTTGCCTTTTTTTTTGCTAAAGACGAGATGATGATGTCGAAGATGAAAAATTGTTCAAAATGGACTCCTCGAACACCTTAATCGGACTGGCAGAGAGGAAGTTATGACCGGTTTAGTGATTCGAAGTCTCAAGGCCAGGAGGCGGAAAAAGGGCGGCCGGAGGGCGGCAGAGGGCGGCCGGGGAAGCCGCAGGGCGATCGGAGATGACCAGAGGTGAAATCCGGATCGGGCCGGATCCGGTGACCGGGCCGGGTTGGCCGGGCCGATTTCCGGGTCGGGTCCCGAAACTGGGTCCGGAGCTGGTACCGGGTCGGGTCTCGGGTTTCCGGGTCGGGTCCCGGAACTGGGTCCGGAGCTGATACCGGGTCGAGTCTCGGGTTTCCGGAGCTGGTTCCGGGTCGGGTCTCGGGACGAATTCCCGGGGGATCCCGGACAAATTCCCGGGGGATGCTGTCCGGGACAGATTCCCGGGGGATTCGGGATGCTGTCTGGGACAGATTTCTGGGAGATCCGGGATGCTGTCCGGGATAGATTCCCGGGAGATCCGGGATGTGTCCGGGACAGATTTCTGGGAGACCCGGGAAGTTGTCCGGGACAGATTTCTGAGAGCCAGCCCAGATCTTACACGCGCGGGCAGGTTGCGGACGGGGCACCGGCAAGGCGCGGGTGGGCTGGGCGGGGCGTGGACGGGGCGCGGGCAGGCTTGGCGGCGCGTGGATGGGGCGCGGCAGGGCAGGCGCAATGGCAGGTTCCCGGGCGCGCGCGGCAGAACCCGGCGCAGCAGGGGCGCGACAACGGCAGGGCGGCGCGTGGCGGCGGCGCGGCGCGGCAGAGGCGGCACGACGACGACGGCAATGAAGGATTCCAAAAAAAAAAAAAAAATTAGGGTTTGTGAGGTGGTGGCTCTGATACCATGTTACGAAGAGAGAATGGAATAATGAGAATCCTTGGATTCCAGTTAGAGTTAAATCTCTTTATATAGACAAATGAATAGGAGTTACACGTGTAATGCACTACACACATAATCAGATAACACATATAATCTAACAGTATTCATTTTAAAAAATTGAAAACATCATCTAATGAAGAATATGCTTGAATAAAAAGAGCATATCGATCCATTTTAAGTTGAATGAACCTATTTTTAATAAGTGTAAAAAAATATGTAGTGAAATATATACATCGTCTAAGTATATGCTTCACTAAATTTCTAATAAGACATATAGTATTGTATTGTGAACTATAAAAAAATTGACTTTAACAAAGCCCAATTAAAGTTAAAAGAAAAATGTTAGACTCAGTCACATTTATTAACCAAAACTCAAACCTCACTTTTATTTTTTTTTAAATAGTAAACATCATCTAATGAGGTAAATACTTTGATAAAACATATATATCACTTCATTTTGAATTGAATGGACATATTTTTAATAAGTGTAAGAAAATATTTAATGAGATATATATTTCACTGAATTTCAAACATGATATATAAGAGTGTTTTTTACTTAAAAAAAACTGAGTGGAACAACACTCCAATTAGGAAAATGTTATACTCAGTTCGGTTCTCAGTCATATTCTCAGACTCCACGTAGGATCCGATGTGGCGAGACTTGGTGACATGTCATTTCTTTCTTTCTTTATTCGTTTATTTAGGCGGGCTCGGATGAGTGGTTTGAATTTTGAAATTCAAATAAAACTCAAATCGACCCAACAAATAAAAAGCCCAAATCAAAACCCCCCAAAAAATCAATACAGACCATATGATGATAATGAAGAATCACCACTTCATCTTCTTCGTCTCCTTCACCGCCATCGCTGTCGCCCTCACCTCCGACGACTTGAGCCTCCTTGATCGCCTTCAAATTTGCAGTCTCCGACCCCCTCTCCGACTGGGACTCCTCCTCCGGCGACCCCTGCCACTGGACCAACGTCTCCTGCTCCAACCTCTCCGCCTCCCTCTGCGTCGTCTCCCTCTCCCTCTCCTCCAAGAACCTCTCTGGCTACCTCCCCTTCGAGATCGCAGGCCTCTCCTTCCTCCGCCGCCTCAATGAGGGGCCGTTGTCGGAGGTGGTGGACCCGGGGTTGCTTGGGGAGGTGAGGGTGAGGAAGGAGGTGGCGGCGGCATTCCACGTGGCGATGGCGTGCGTGGAGGTGAACCCGGAGGCAAGGTCGCGGATGAAGGCGGTTTGTGATGGCCTTGAAACATAACCTGTGATTTTTTTTTGGGGGGTCTTATTGTTGTTATTATTATTTTGGATCACTTCACTGGAACAATTTATGAAGGCACTCAAAAGAGTCCTTCTGCACATGCATGTGCTAATTAATATTATTCTGCCATCCTCTTCTTCCCCAACTAAAAAGTGGAAGAGAGAAAATAGAGGGTCATAATGTAGATTAAAAGAATGTATTATTTTATAATATGGTATATACTCCTGTCAAACATTCATGTACTTTTATGACACTCGTATATACTTTTACAGGGAATATAATTGGATTGTGCGGTGAAACTTGGAAAAAGGAGTAACAACCCAAATCAAGGATTCAAAGCGTCAAAATGGGCTGAGACAACTAAAGCATCAAAAGGGACTGTAGCGACCAAAGCACCCGAAAGTAAAACTTGTGGCCCCATATTCCTGATGTCCCTGCCCCGCATTGGATTGCTTGCAGAATGCTTAATATTCGTTTTCGTTTTTGCTGGATTTGTGGATGATGAATCGTTGTTTTATTTATAAATCGTTGTCTTTTATTCAATAACTTGGTGTTTCAATTGTTTTTAATCTTAATTTGTATCTTTGAAAATAAATATTGTTGATTCAAAAATTCATCCAAATATGCTATGTTGAAAATTAACATTTGTGCTATATAAACATATACCATTTTTTTACTGCTATATACTTATATTAGGCTAGTATATACCACTTTACGGATTATTCATCTAATATTATTTTCATAAATCAAATAGCGCATAAATGAGAAGTACCATTTGATTAATTCAAAGAACGGGACAATAAATGTCGAGATGCAGTGGAACACAGTATAATGAAGGCAGTGTAGTACATTACATTTCTCAAACCTGAAGTTCAATCTTAAACAATCAAAATCTCACAATGTTTGTAACTTTTCAATTGAGCCTGAATATGAAGAAGAAGAAGAAGCTTGTGTCACTGTGAGACTTGCTAAGCAACCATTGATGGCTTGTTATTAACAGGTAACTGAATCATGGAATATGTATACTGTAATCAATAAGGTTGATGTCTACATGCCCAAGCGATTCCTGTGAGAAGAAGACAAGATTATATAAGCAATATGAAAGAGAACAGAAATTCTAGTAGTAGAAAGAAATGTGTCAAGTTCTCCAAACCTTAGAACGCAGAAGGAAGCCCTTCCCCTTGCTCATCACTTCAATATGAATCTTCTCACTGACTGGAGCCTCCTCAAGCACAAAATATGAAATAAATTCCTTCCATGTTTTATATTTTTTAGCATATGGTTTCATAATTCACATATTTTAATATTAAATCAACTCGATCAGATCGATATAGCGTGCGGTGAAACTTGAAGAAAAAATGAACAATCCAACCCAAATATATGCTATGATTACCACTCGGTATAGCGTGCGGTGAAACTTGGTTGTGATCCCAATCACTTCAAATGTTTATAAACTTATCGAAAATATATGCTCAATTAAACATTGTATGTGCCATTAAAAACTTGTTAAATACTTATCCACGTTTAATACAAATAATCAAGTTCAGAACGTAAAACATCACCTTACAGAACTTGAAGAAATGTCCACTCCAGATTGAAAATAATAAGTCAACTTCTTTTTATAGTACCAAGTCTCAAGTGTCATCCAATGAGTTATATATCTCCTTATATAAGTATATACTTACTTAGATCAGGTATATACTTATTAATGTTTATTACCCTCTAATAACAAAAAAGATCCAATGGAATGACAGAACTCACGTATCACACACAAATTCAAATAATAAGAACATCAACACATAAAAAAAAACACTGATCAAAATCACAGATAAAATTTTTTTAACTTCACTTGTCATAAAAATAGCAACACATCTACAAAAGCCCATTCATAATCTCAATCAATCTGAATCATCGTCTTCACCACCATTAGCATGAGCAGCGGTGAGGTCTCTCAGAGACCCCAAGACGGGGAGCTCCAATAGAGACCGGGTCACCCTCTCCTCCTTCTCCACCACCAACGTCTCCGCCATGTCCAACAGGTTCTTCATCTCCCCAATCAGCTCCGTATGCGCATCCACCTACAATAAACAAATGCATCATAAACACCGACAATTTCACTCATGCATTTCATCAAACAGGTTGTGACCAACCTTTGCAACAAGAGCTCATCGATGGATAGTAGTCTGATGACGCTCAACGCCGTTGGATCGGACTGCGGATTTGAGGGGATATGAGATTTCATGACGGCGAGCATCGAAACGGACGGCGGTGGGGACGGCAAGGTCGAGCTACTTGTGGTACCTCTCTATCATCCCCTTCAATGACTGGTTTGTGATGGTTGATGCAGAGTTTGAAAGAGAGAGAGAGAGAGAAACAGTAAATGAAATGCTTTTAATGGATCTAAAAAGAAGGGATGACAGAGTAATGGATCTAAAAAAAATGGGCGGGAACTTATAGGCGGGAACTTTTGAGGGAAAATTTTCGATTGCTTTTTTTTGGGGTTGATGTGGTATTTTAAAAAAAATTTCCACGTGGGCAGTGTGACGTGGAGTCTGAGAAAGGGTCTGAGATGTAAACTGAGTGTAACAACACTCCTCCAATTAAAACCACAGGACATTTTATGGGCCGTCTACACGTGATCCGGGCCCGTTTGGGTTCTGTGGGGAGTGAAAAGACCAAATACCCAACCAGGGGCAGTTCCGTAAACTACACCATAAAATTAGGGTTTTAATTTCACCTCCCCTTCAAAGCGAAAAAGAAACCCTAACAAATCTCTCTCTTCCTCTATCTCTCTTTCTCGCGGCGGCGGCAGCAGCAGAAGTGACCACCGTCGGTCTTGGTGAGTTCTCTCAAGAGCCCTAAAAACTAATCGAATCGGTTGCTTAGGACGTGCGAGTCTATGTATCGAGTGGCATCGACATTTTTAGGTTTTATTTTGGGTGGAATTAAAGCTGACCCGGTTGGGATGTTGAGCTTCATTTGCTTTTCGTGATTTAAAAATGTGATCTTTTTGAGGTTTTGATTGGTTTTGGATGTAGTGGTATTGAAAAGGTGGGTTTTTTTTTGACGGGTTTGGGGACTGAAAATCATTTGATTTTTGTAGAGGAAAAAATGGGATTTTGAGGGAATGTTTAGTTAGTGAAAGAAAGCAAGAGAAGAGCATTTGAGCTTTTCGATTCCTTTTTAACTTTCGTTTATCTATAGAG
Source organism: Acorus calamus (assembly GCA_030737845.1). Taxonomy (NCBI): domain Eukaryota; kingdom Viridiplantae; phylum Streptophyta; class Magnoliopsida; order Acorales; family Acoraceae; genus Acorus; species Acorus calamus. The sequence goes on along the minus strand of CM060864.1, from coordinate 14,928,456 downwards.
AAGAAGGTGAGATGGGTTTTTGTTTTAGAACCCTAAACAGAGGTCAGAAAGGAAGAGGTGGACACAATTCAGATGCGCATCATGTGTGGCCAAAACCCTAAAGAAACCTTTCTTAATGACACTATTTAGAATTGGTGTGAGATTGGATGTTTGTTTATCAATGGATTCTATTAATCATTTATTAATATTCAGTGTTTTTATTGGATCTTGTTGTGTTTGTGTGTTTTACTATATGAAATTTTGTTGTTTTAGTGTTTTGTTGGTTTTTTGGGGGGAGTTCAAAATATTTGTATATATGGAAAAAGTTTTATGAATTTTTTGGGCCTCTGCGTTGATTTAATCATGTCTTGTAATGATTTGATAATAGGTTGCCTCAAATCTACATGTATCGTTTGTACATTTTATAAACCATGTGAGGATGTTGGGTTTTTGTGGGATCTAATCATGTGTACATTTTTTGGTTGTCAATGTCAATGTACCTTTCAAAACTAGATAGAGAAGTGTCATTTGTTGTGGATCTGGGTAGCTGATTATTGCCTATATATGATGTGAAGAGTTCACTTTTTTTATGAGCAGTAGTAGTACTGTCAAGACATTTAGGAACTCAAATTTATTCTAACAAATAAGTCTTGACTGTTTTGTTCAAGCAAAAGTTTCTCTGATAAAAGAAGCCCCTTTTTAATAATGGAGTAGAATAGTTGTGCAAAATGGTATTAAGTTCACTTTTTTGTTGACCTGGCTTTTGTTTTATTAATATTTAGAATCTATTTCCCTTTAAAGAGAAAGCTTGAACATTTGCAATTGAACAATAGGTCTAGTCTTGTGGTCCCTTGGGCATGAACATAGATTGTGATTGAATAAACCTGTGTTATTAAGCATTTTAGCCTTTTTAATTGATCGTTCTGCACTCATGTCATTTTAATGATTGGAATTTACAACATAGATTGTGGTCGACAACTGAGCAGCATCTATATGTCGCTATTGTGAAACTTTTCCTATGTAGATCATGCTTGATGGTATTCATGAAGTTGTATGCATTTATTCATGTAAAAATGCTTTTTTGAATGCTAGAATGTGAAAAGTATCACTGGAAGTTTCTCATGAAGGATGGATATGATTTTTGGAGATCTTAAATACTCATCTGTGCTCCCTAGATAATGTTGATCTGAGTGCTTAGGTTATTTTAAGCGCGCACACATTGCATTTAAGCTTATGGAAATTGATATTTCTTGTTAATTTTGTCATTTTTTTGGTAATTATTTTTTACTGTTGTCTATTTAGTTCTTTATTGAGTTATTTCATTTTCATTACTTTAATTGTCTTATCCATTTGTTTCCTATTGGAGAATTTCACATTTCAAAGTTGAGGCTGTTTTTGTCACTAGTTATCTGTATTTGTACACCCCTGACATGTATCTGTGGAGATGTCAACTTCCCTATTGATGAAACTGTTTTTTCAGAAATTTATGGCAGTGATTAAGTTTAATATTCTTTAATCGAATGCCGGCCTCAACCTCTTAGATGCAGAGCTTTATGACCACCCCTTCCATTGTCCTTGATTGATTGCAGTGAGAGTTGATATCAGAGACAATGGCTGCTTTGGGCATGATGAAACCGATGAAGCCTGGGTTGGAGGAATCCCAGGAGCAGGTACACCGAATTCGGATTACCTTGTCTTCCAAGAATGTAAAGAATCTTGAAAAAGGTAGACTGTTTTTCTTGATTCTGTTTTGGAGTTTCTCATTCTTCCATTTTGTTGGATCCTATGGATAATTATGTACTCTCCTCTCTTTCCATTGTAGTGTGCTCCGACCTTGTCCGCGGTGCAAAGGACAAGAGGTTGACCGTCAAGGGGCCTGTGCGCATGCCCACCAAGGTCCTTCACATTACCACCAGGAAATCCCCATGTGGTGAAGGTGTGCATTTTATTTTTTCCTTTGTACCTATTGGCTATTTGAGGTAACTTGCAATATAAAATTGTCCTCTAGATGCTTAGATACTTTGTTTTGTTTGTGAAATGATCATCCAGATATGTTATTCTTATGAAATGGAAAGACAATGTGATATCTTTTTGACTTAGCAAGTACACATAAACAAGCCATTCACGAAAGTCATTATTTTATAGCATGCCACAAGATAAGTGACATCTATGATATTATTTTTTTAAATATCTTATGGGATAGTGTTGTTCCATCTTTTTTATTATTTGATTATTTCAGTTACCTCAAATGACAAGATGACGTAGCTTCGACATAGCCCTTTTCTTGTCTTTTTTCTGTGTGCGCTTTTTTGTTTTTTGGTGGGGGGATGAATTCTATGCTTTTAGGCTACTATGTCCATTTTATCTCAGAATTAAAAGCCTGTTTACCTGGATTAAATTAAACTACTTTACTCACAAAACAGATGACAAATTTATAGACTTTGGAAGATCTATGTTTTGCATTTAGAACTATAGAATCCAAAACACCGCCTTGCAGAGAGAAAATAATCTAGTATTTATGGTGGACTGGTTTAGAACTTGGGTAATCTATTTTTCTGCGTTCCAGATTGGTCTTCATGTGCAGTCTTTTAATTGGTAGTTGTATTCTGACAAATATGAGTCATGGATCTTGTAAATATTTTTTGATGTGTTCTTCATCTTCTGATTGAATTTTCAGGCACTAACACATGGGATCGTTTTGAACTCCGTGTCCACAAGAGGGTCATCGATCTAGTGAGCTCTTCCGAAGTTGTCAAGCAGATCACTTCGATCACCATCGAACCTGGCGTTGAAGTTGAAGTTACAATCGCTGATCCCTAGAGAGAGAAGCCCCTTTTTTGAGAGCATGAGTGTTTGGTTTCCAATTTATATGGCAAGCTTTAGTTAGTGATTGTAGGAGAGCTTTCCAGGAACTCCTTTTGCAGATTGTTTTCTCCTTTTTTTATCTGAATCATGTGATGGAATGCTGAGGTTTTTAAGTTTGTGATATACAGTTCTATGAGTTGCACTCATTATTGCATTCAATTGGCAATCTAGTTTATATTTCTCCATTGGCAATCTATTTTAATATTTCTTTGTTTTTTTTTGGAGGGTATCTATTTTAATATTTCTTTGTTTTTTTTTGGAGGGTTCTTCTTACTAATGAAACCTGACATTCTGAACATTTAACATATTTCATTCTTAACCAATCATATGTAGATGCTGAAGATGACCAGGTTCCAATATTGAGTTCCATCAGATACCAGTTAATTTCTGATATTGTAGTTTAGGTCCTTTGTTTGCTGCTATTGTTATTTATGTTTTGTTAACCATGTTGAGTTTTTTGTTGCTTCATTTTGTATGTGATGTGCCGTTGATGGAGAATGTTATAATTGGTCACTCCTGCAAACACTTTTGCAGATCGTATACTGTTTGAAATTTTGAAGTATATGCTCAGATAAATTGAATGCACACAGTTTTTTATGAGTTATATTTTGACACAGTAGGGTATGTACTAAATTTATACACATTAGAAAAGATGGTTATATCAAAAATTTCAATCTAACAACAAATTTATACACTTTGTGATCTGTTTGGCGGCCTTTGTTTCATCATATGAGTTTGGTCTGATCTTCTAATGTTCTTGTAACAGATCTTTGGTGAAATACCTGAGAAGTAATGTTACACTTCCTGTTAGTGCTGTGAAATCCAAAATACAGTGAGAAGAAAATGAACTACTCATGATAAAGCAGTGTATTCCAGTACATCATTTTGTATGTAATCTGTTCAGTTCACTTTCTGGACACATGGGGCTGCATATGATAATGTAATCTGTTCAGTTCACTTTCTGGACACATGGGGCTGCATATGATAATGTACGTATACAACTTCAATTTTGGTTGAAGATATATTAAAATCTAGACTCCAGTACTTTTTCTCTCTTTAGATGTTAAAGTGAGGATAATTGAATTTGAACAGTTCAACATCTTATTCCATTTAATATATACAACTTCAAATTTGGTTGAATATATTTTTCTCATACAACCGTCAAATGCAAGCAAAAAAATAAAAATAAAATAAAATTTAAAAAAATGATACAATCCAACATAGAGCTATGAATGAATGAAATTAAAATAAACACTACCCAACTTTTGAATCATCTTCTGATCTGATTCAATCTATTGAACCAAACCGAGTGAAGTATCATATGAAACAGATCATACTTGACAGGCTTGTTATGCCATATGAAGTGCTGCTGCACTTTCTTCACCCCATTCTGCAACTCTAAGTACCTCTTTTCGATATTGAAGAAAGTATCACCTTCAGCCTTGGAATGTCCTTCTCTTCCACCGTCACCGAAAATGCGTCCCAATTCAGTACTTCAAAAAATGGTGGCACATAATTATCTGACATGAGCAACGGTACACACTCGAAAAAGATTGCCTCCTCACTTTGTAGCCCCTCGGGCAGAGGCAGTACTTGCTGGACTTCATGTAATCCAGCTTGCCTTTATCGCCCGTAGGACCCATCGGGCCGAAGATCTTCATTTCAGGGTCCTTGTTTGACCAATGCTCGACCAATATCGGGCGCGTTGGACCGTGCATTTGCCCCGCGAAGAAGGCGAGGATGGGCCTTGCATTCGCGGGTCTTCCTCCGAGGTCTTTGAGTGGGTTGCGCGGGATGTGGATGTAGGTTTCTGGGAGGGAGACGTCCTTGCCTATTTTAAATCCGTCGGTGATGTCCGCGTTGCAGAGCGCACGTATGGTGTTTCGCAAGGCACGCCTTGTTTCGTATGGAGCCTGCGAAATATGTGATCAACAAATGAGTTGTGTGGAATGTGTGTAGTCTCAGGTCCCCACACACACATATTTTCTGCATCTTCAATGAACTCATGGTTTTAAAATGCAACTCGGTGTGAGAGATGTGTTCAAGTATAAGCTGATGTATGACTAAACCATGGGTAGAATTCTTATGTCACCCATCATCTCATATAAGATTATAAGAATTTTGGCTAAATCAACCTACAATCTCTCAATAGACCATGTGTGACAACAATCCCCCACAGTGGCCACATCTCCCAGTGGGATCATATCTAAGCCACTGCATAGTGGGTTGACTCTAATATCTAATTATAACATACCAATCTTACACACAAAAATATTGACTGCCTCGTTCCTCAATAGACTCATGGCTTCAAAATACATTTTACTGGGGTATTACTCTCAACTCATCATCCTCTCGATGGACCATAAGGTGAGACCATTGAGGAACGAAGTAGACAGTATCTTTGTTTGTCACCCACTTTTTGAAACAAAGAACAACAATTGTTATGTCTACAACAATGCAACTCTGAAAGTCTTAAAGAAACCATATGTTATGTGTTTGGTAAGGCATAAGAGGCATACCCAATCATGGGAGGCAACAAGAAAATGGTCTGTCCCACCGGTTCTGTTCCAGAAGGGATACTTCGCTGTGATCCTGTCTACATAGCTCTCCAAATGGTCTACCAGATTTTGTTTACTATGCAAATTTGAATTGTATAATGACAGCTCTAGATTGCGCGAGCTGAGAGGCAAGTAGAAGAGATTGACCTTCTTGGGGTCCTTCACCGCGTACTGACAGTTTCCCTCCATCAGCTTCATGAACCAGCCCTCGGATGCATAAATTCCCTTGAGTGGTCCCTGGTGAAAGATAGGCTTGCTTCCGTCTTTGTATACGTAGATCTTGAGCGTTCGTTCCATCAAATCATAGCTCCTACATGTCCGAATACATGTATATTAGATTTTTTTTTGACAGTTTAATGATCGATCATTTTGTGCTTACCACATGAACTTGTACTCATCTTACATAATTTCATCTTCAGCTGAGAAATTTTTACTATCAATAACCATGCATTAACATTTTCATGGAAGTAAAGATGAGATATCCTGTATTGAAGACCATGAGGATGCGTCACATAGATGACATAAAACGGTTTAAAGTGACAACGCGTGGTTTTTCATGTAAATCACATTAAAAATGTTTTTTCTATCACATATATGATTCTAGGCTTCTAGCTCCTTCATTGACTCGCATAGGAATTCAAACTCCATGAAAGTTCACTAGTCAAAAGTTAACTTTTCTGTAAAAACACTACTAACCTTTTAACTTTTAAGCTTGAAAAAAAAGGAGAAGGTATGCGACACGTTTGTGAAGGCCGTAACTTACAAGAATGAAGAAAATATCAGTGTGAAAACATGGAAAGAGAAGTTAAATAAATGTGTAATAACTAATAAGTCATCAAAGTATCTATAAAACTAGGAAGCCCAAATGGATGATTTTACACTGTACACTAATTCAATAAGTACATAAGAAAATTCAACTACATTGTTATATACCTCTTAGTGAACACAAATTAGCTTACCTTTTGAACATGGAAATGTTCCTAAAAGCAGGCACATGGAGTTCGCCATCAGCTCTCACAATCGGAGCATTCTTAATCATCGCCTTTATATCCAGAAGTTTCTCGTCATGCACTGAGGACAATCGCGGCTTCTACATCAAGAACAAAAGATCAAACTGCAACTCAATACTTCTTTCCCAATATATCATCATAGTACAATAAAATCATATACCATTGCAAGCAAGGAAGCACAATTTTGAAGCAACATATTGTTCATCTCTGACATCGTCACCGGTGGATTTGCCAGATTTCTCCTCTTCTTCTTTTTCTTCAACATAATGTCACAGCTATTCTTTAATGTCCCCAAATCATCACCCTTGGATATCATACCTTTTTCTTGGTCACCTAATGAAGTAGTGTCGCGCACATCAGGTGTAGAAGTACCATTTGCATTGACATCCACTAATGAAGCCATTGCAGGGGGAGGAGACAGAGAACCATTGCCTTTGGTTTCAGTGTTCGTGGTGGTGTTTGATTCTGTGATCTTTTCTTCTATGGAACCATTATTTGAAGCACCAACATCTTCAAACACGATACTTGTATTGGATTGTGAAATTGTATTGCTCTCCAACATTCTTTAATGAATTTGATTCATTTTTCACAATTTCTACCGGAAACTTGACATCTGGATCTTCATCTCCATCCAATTCAATCATGGTGATGTTTGATTCTATGATATTTTCTTCCATGGAACCATTATTTGAAGTACCAACATCGTCAAACACGATACTTGTATTGGATTTTGTGAAATTGTTTTGCTCTCCAACATTCTTTAATGAATTTGATTCATTTTTTGCAATTTCTACCGGAAACTCGACATCTGGATCTCTATCTCCATCCAATTCAATCGTGGTGGTGTTTGATTCTGTGATCTTTTCTTCCATTGAACCATTATTTGAAGTGCCAACATCTTCAAACACGATACTTGTATTAGACTTTGTGAAATTGTTTTGCTCTCCACCATTCTTTAATGAATTTGATTCATTGTTGGCAAGTTCTACAGGAAACTTGGCGTCAGGATCTCCATCTCTATCCAATTTTAAATCATCTTCTGAATCAATGTTGTCCATTCCAATCCCTCCTTTGCCAACATTCATGTCTTCCACCACCTCAGGAGCTACTGCTAAATTTGTTGAATTCATTGAGTTGCTCGAAAGGGAAGATTCACGAAGAGGAAACAAAGACGACGTAACAATTTGGGTGTTCAGTGAGAGTAACCAAAACACCAAAACAATGGAGGCGAACACCCCCATCGCCAAAACCAGTCCTCTTGTTCTGGTTTGACATAACTTCATACATCTAATATTCAAAACTTCCATTCAATTCCTGTCTAGTACAACATCCCCCCTTTAAAACATCAAGCTTTTTTTAGGCCTCGTGTCCTGTAGAGATTTACAAAGTATAGAAGGAAATCAAGAACTTTTTCCCATATGGGTAGGAGCAAATAATCATAAATTTCAATAATGAACTACTTTCTTCAACAATGCAAATCCCAAAAAAAAAAAAATTAAAATTCACAAATTGAGAGGCAGAGAACTGCATAAATGCTAAAAACAGAACTTTTGCATTTTGAGAAAACATTTCAAACGCATGGCTAAGTAATTCTTTCAAATTAGTGAACCCTTAATATATTCAAACTAGAACCAACAACAACCAAAATCAAAATAAAATAAAAATCAAGAACATCTTCTCATCGGGTAAGAATAAACAAATCTTTAATCACACACAACTTTCTTGACCAATGCAAATCCAGATAAATAAATATATAAAATAAAAAAAAGTACATCTTGAAATTCACAAATTGGGAGGCTGAGAAATGTTGATATGCTAAAAAGAGAACCTCTGTACTCTGATAAAGCTTTCCAAATATTTGGCTTATTAATTATTTCAAATTTAGTGATTCCTTAAAATATTCAAACCAAGACCCAACAACAATAAAAAATCAAGAGCACATTCTCATCTGGGTTATCACAATTTCAATCATACACTACTCCCCCCCCCCCCCCCCCCCCCCCCCCCCCACACACACACACAGTGACACAGAGACAGACAAAAAGGCAGAGAATTGCAAATATGCTATAAGGAGAACTTCTCTGATAAACCATTGCAATTGTTGAGCTTTCACTAATTTTTTCAAATTTAGTGAACCCACAATTCAAACCAAAACCAACAATCGAAGAATCCATTATAGCAAAAACCATACATTTCAAAACCACTAAAAAGTGAACAAACAAACAAAAACCCAACAAAAAAAAAACACACCTTTGAAGAATTTTACCATTGTTGGTGAGTGAGAGAGAGAGAGTTTCAGCTTTCAATGCTTGCAGTGGCTGCTGAGAGGCTTTGAAAATGGACGGTTGAGATCGGATCTTAAAGAGGGTAGTTTAGTAATTAAACAACGCCGCCTCGCTGACAGGATTCCGAATTTATCGGCCGCAAAAGGACGTAAATAAGATAATGTGATGTTGGTTGACCGGTTACACCCGGTCATTCACAAATATCGTGTCGGTGATCGGTTAAGATTATTTCGGTAGGATTTATAATATACGCAGGGACAGTATTTTAAAAAATCAAAGGTATCATTACCCAAATCAGTCAATTTTTAAAATTATGTTAATTTTTTTTTATTTTACAAAATTAAAAAGATAAGTATATTTTTATGTAATTTTTAAACTTTTTCTCGTTATATTTAAAACTTTTCATAGCCATTATTTAATTAAAAAATATATTAATATAAGAAATTATTTTTGTTTAAAAGTGATTTTATATGATATTATATTTTTAATTATGATCTCAAAAATGTTAAAATTATCCAGATTTTCATTCATAAATTTATAAGATTTGTTTTTCATTTTTTTTCAATTTTTTTGTTGTTTATATTTTATAATTGTCTTTCATAAGGAATTTTTGTATAATATTAAACATATTATACAATATTTAGAATATCTAAAAAATATTTTACAACAATTTTTTTTTGATTTTTTACGATTTAAATCTTAACGGTGTATTTTGATATATAAAAAATAATAATAAACTTCACGTACAAATTTAAAAATTATTTTATTATTTATTAATATTTTTTAATTATGGTGATAAATAATTAAATATATGTGATGATATTTAAATAGTAGATAATATAGGATAATCAAGTCATTGTACTTTTTAAATTTGTGAAAAAATATTTTTTTAGATATGATTTTTTTAAATGGTTAATTTGAGTATTTTCAATAATTAGAAGATTTTTTTTAGCATTTTTCTAAATATTTAACCTATGGAAAAAATATATGATTATGCATTATATCATATATCATTTAGGGAAAAATTCATACCCGAAATCCATCTAAACCCCCTGAGATTTTTTGAAGGCCATATAAACCTTAAAAATATCTATATCAATCCAAATAGTCTTTTAAATTAAATTTTCGATGATAGTGGATGAATATTCTATGAATATTCTATTTGATTTAATCCTAGCTAAAAATACAATAAACAAAAAAACTACAATGTGTTAAAAAATATAAGAAAATCCTTTATAATGATGATTTTACCGCTCCATATAGAGTTTTATAATATATTCAGACGAGTAGAATAATGATTTACAAAGATTTTTTTTTCCATATTTTAAACACATTTTAGAGGTTTTTTGTGTACTGCATTTTTATTACCTGAATAGAAGTTTAATTGAGGGAATTATTTAGATTTACATTGATATTTTTAAGAAACTAGTTGAAGCACATGTGTATTGCACATGTATTAATTTCATGAAGGATGTGTTTGTTAAGACTGTGTCACTTTTAAAGGTCAAATATCGCGTTTTATTTATTTTAATAGTTCGGGCATTCCGTTTCAAAATTTAACTGCATATTTGTGGTTCTAGTGTTCACTTGAGCTTAAATGGAAATTTTCATAGCATTTCGAGGTCTTTTTAGAAATTATGTAGTTTCGATTGGTATTTGGATTTAATTTTGTTAATGCCCTGGATGAAGTAGTAAAAATCCAATTTTATCATGAGATGTTCAGTTTTGAGTTAGCTTTCATACAAAAGTAGAATTGGATCAACTGGATTCATGTATCAAAAGTTATGGGTATTTTTCCAATTATACCCTGGGGATATGAAATCCTGGCAGCAGCCCTATTCGATGTTTAGCCTAGATTTTGGAATAGCTGGAGAGGTTATTTGATCTAGTTATAAATATAAAAATTGTAGATGATCTTCTTAGCTTTCCATTGGCATTGGAATTGTGTAATTCGGAGCTGTATTGTGGAAGTTATGGCCGTTCTAGTAAGGGCTGTCCAGAGTTTTTAGTCCGATGATAGCTTGGTCATTTCATACCTCCTTTGCCTATTTAATTCCCCCAAAATCCCACGACCCGGAGCTCTCTATTCTCCTCTCTTGTTCTGGTCCAGCCCCTTTTGTGTGTGTATTGGGTGGAGATAGTGGAGGTGATGGAGAAGAAGCTCAAGAGAGAGTGTAAGAATGTGTGTATAGTGAGTTGTGTATGTTGTGTTGATGTTTCTCCTCCTTCTCCTCCTTTCCCCTAGCTGATCCAATGTTTTCCCCTCCCCTTTAGATAAGCACCCCCCATGTGTTTGTGGAAATGCCACAATGAGTGGGAGAAGGAGAAGATGGTGGAGCAAGGAGAAGAAGAAGATCATGGTGTATGTGAGTGCATATGTTGTTGTTGTTGATGTTTATCCTCCCTCTCCTCCTCCTCTAGCTGATCCCCTGTTTTGCCCTCCCCTTTTGGTCCAGCCAAGTAGAAGGTGTGCTGTGAAGGAGATGGTGGTGATGGTGGGTGTGTGTGTGGTGTCATTGTGAGCCCCAACACCTTCCCTTCTCCTCCCCCTCTCTTGGTAATTCTCTACCCCTACTTTTATGCTTGCTAGGATGTTGTAGAGGGCATGCATGAGAGTGTTGTTATAAGTAATTGGTGCTGCACATGGGATGGTTGTATTAATGTACGAATGGGATGACTTTGTGTTGTAAGGCAGATTTTCTGTCTCCTCAAGATCCTTGTGTTTGGGGTATTTAGAGGCATATTTTGAGACTTATGTCCACATTTCATATGATCATCTATGTGTCTATATGTTACATATGAAATTTGGTGTCATTATCATATTTGTGCTGTAAGTTATAGCCTGATGTTCATGATCTGTCCAGATTCGCGCAGAAATTGACCAGTTTCGGAAAATAATTTATTTTGGGCATTTAGAGATTTAATCAAGTTAATGTCTTCATGGAATATGATCCCAACGTGTCATAGAATGTGTGTGATTTATTTCAGAATTTTTGGATGTGTATTTTATGCCGTGGAGACCAATGTTTGGGGCTGATTGCAGTGGATGAATTAGTCTTGTATAAGTATGTGTCAAAGAGTTATTATGCATGGTGTGGGTAATATCAGGAGTTCTTGTCTTCATGAAGAAGGCTTGTATATGTGTCAAGATGCTTTATATTTAATTGAGCATCATTGGTTGTTCTTGTAGATCTCGTAGGCCGGACGCGCGGCGATCCAAGTATCTGTGAGTGGTTTGATTCACCCCTTTCGGGAAGTGCTCGATGCACATAATCGTGCATCGTGTAACCGTGGGGCACCCTAGTTATATTCAATCATGACTGGTAGATTGTATTGATATATTAGATCCATACTTGTTAGCATTAGATGGTATCTTATATATATCATGAAGTATAGAGTATGGCATGCCATAGGTAGTCTTTTGTAGTGTTGCCTTCATATTAATAAATGCTTAATATGATTGTGTCATAGTTAGCCTTGGTATGACATTTATGATAGTTTTAATAGGCCTAGGTTGAATTGTATAAAGTGTGTATATACATGGTTTATTCATAAGTTATTTGGATATGTGGTCCATATACCTCTCTTGTGATAATTGTGCGTGTATTTACTTGTTTGACTATCACACTTATGTAGTAATATGCATGTTATTTACTCTTGACCTCCATATATTATAAAAGTGTGTTAACATGTACATATTAGCTAATATTATGGTGTAAACTTTTAATGTGATATTAATTGTTCACTTGTTGAAAAGTCTTATGTCCAATGACTTTTCTATTGCTTGAACACATATAGTTTTGGAGTGCAATTGGATTTATATTAGTTGAGCCATTTTAGGGAGTTGGGCATTTGAAGTGTTTTTATTTTATTCAATGTCTTCTACTACATGCATGGCTATATGAGCTAATTTTGTCATCTCTAGGACTTGATATATTCCAATTGAAAGATGATTTTATACTCGAAAATGAATTAATATGAAGAGATTTGTAATGAAATTCTTCTTCGTTGAGATCATTTATTGGGGTGCACATGTGTTATCTTATGTTACTTGTTATGTTTTTATATGATTTATATACCTCTTATGAGATAGAATTCCTCATGTTACATTTGATTTATGTAATATTATTGAGTACGATGGTTATGTAGCAGTTTATCTACCCTGCATCCATGCGATGCTCTCATATGAGAATTCAGAAGAATTCATTTATTGTATCGGTGTTCATTAACCGATAGCTATGATAGTATGCTTGGTCTATCTGTAATAGGCGTGTGAATGACCCATCTTTAGGGTCATGCCTTCGTATTGTTAAGTGCGAGAACTTAACTGTTTTTCCTCACGTTCGAGTGATGCATCCGTATAGCAATTCAAGAGAATTCATTAGCATTGTTATTTGCTATATGATTATAGTTGATCCTTGAGGATCATATTGTGAGCGTGGAATGCTTCTCCCTTACCTCGTATCCGCGTTGGAGCTATCCTGGATTCTGCCGTTACATTATAGGAGGTCCAATGTGTATTTCAATACCATTGTGGCTTCGTACCTATCTTGGAAGGCCGTCAGGAAGAGGGCTACCCAGGAGAGGGCTACCGGAAGGTTAAAGGAGCTAGCGAGTTGATTTCCTTTCTAATAGCCCATGTCACCTAGGGGGTGAAGGTGGGGATGAGGTTGGAGTGCTTCCTCCCGTATCGTGGTGCGTCGAAGTTTTCGAGCGTTGAATGTTTCTCCCCTACCTCGTATCCGCGTTGAAGCTACCCGGTGTTGAAGTTATCCTGGACTATGCCTCCACATTGTAGGATGCCCAAGGTATATTTTAATATTTTTTTGGCATCAGACCTACCATGGATGGTTGCTAGGAAGAGGGCTACCCGGGAGAGGGCTACCGGAAGGTTAAGGGAGTTAGCGGGTTGGTTTCTGTTTTCAATAGTCACATTTCACCCCCTAGGGGTGAGGGTTAGGGTAAGTTAAGATCACGTTGTTACGTGACATTTATATTGGGAATGCCTAAAGTATAATACATTTGCTGAATGATGTGAGGCATTGCGATTAGATTAAAACACTGTGTTATCCAGTAATAATATGCATTATGGTTAACCGTTTGGTTCCTCTCCAAGAGTTTCCAAGAGATCCTCCCTACGGGTCGAGGGTTAGGGTGAGGTGAGGTCACGTCTTCATGTGATATTTATATATGTTGGGTTTCATTCCATATTTTTTTTTCTTGGAAAGAAAAATGAACTAATATTGTATGATTATTATAGAGCCTGGATTCTTGCCACTCACTGAGCTTGTAGCTCACCCCCTTGTGTTTTGTTATCCACCAGGGACTGGGTTGACGTGGAGCTAGAGCATCTCTCTGACGTGGTTCATGCGTGGAGCATTCCACCTTTCGGTTGGCGAGTACGAGGTTGTCAGCAAACCTATTTTTCTTGTATATGTATTAGTAATCGTGCGTGTTGCACGTATACCTGTATTTGGACTAGACTTGGACTCTCACATGACAGTGTTTGTGTATTCAGGTCTGTAATAATGTTTTTGATTTACAGACTTATTTATATTGTATACTTCCGCATTTTTAATTGGCTACCGCTTTCCTGTAGCCTTGTTATTCTATTTGATCCTTATTGGTTATTGTAGGATTGGTAACGCTCTGGGGATGACCGCCTCGGGGCGTAACAGTGTTGGTGGAAGAGCACATGAAATACACTGTAGATAATGCAGAATGTAATATGATATCAATATTCATTATTGAAACATTTAGAGTTGTTGTACTTAAGAAGAGACCGGTGATGATGTTTCTAATAATATCAAGCCAAGAATAAAAGTGTTTTAAGGTTTAGAGAAATGAAACTAAAAGAATTAGGAGATGAAGATTTTATATTTAAACATGTAATTATGATACGTGATCATGCATTTATTCATACTTTACTATTGAAAAAAAAATGGAACAAAAATGCTGTAATACATAAATCCTGAAAAATTGCAGTCTTTTTTAACAATAATAGAAAAGGAACATATCATTGATGAATCAAATGTCCCATTGCTCTGTCGTTTTCTGTAATTTTATTTGCCTCTTTTCTTGCACTCATTGATGAATGTTTATTAGATATAGATATAGGAAAGGTTCTTGGGGAGCTGAGAAAAGACTCAGTGGCTTGGGAATCCAAAGAGGAAAACAGAATTTTGATGCTACATGACGAGATATTGAAAATGAAAGCATATGCATCAGATACGGATAAGTCAGGTCTTCAAGATGAAATTCGGGTTTTAAAATATGAGGCTGAAAATTAGAATAAACGGGTTATTGATGCAAGAGGTGAGATAAGATTAGTATTTTTCAATTATAATGTTGTGGAACTAAAGATAAAGGAGCTAGACAAAGAATGTAAGTTGAAGAATGATTAGATCGCCATGCTAACAAGTAAATTGAACAATGCGAATAATAAGATTCAGCGAATAACAGAGGAGAAAAAAAAAAAGAAAAAAAATACACATGCAAAATGTCAATCGAATCAACATTTTGCTGTGGACCCCGTAACACAATATCATGAGTTCAGGACTAACATTGGATGCACATTTACAGTAACTCATGAATCTAGTAGTTGGTGTTTGGTTTTGAGAGGGAGAGGTGAGAAAAGGGCTTTAGATAGAACTCAACAAACTGCATTCATTTAACATAACAAAAAAATTTGCATCGATAATTTGTAACAGAGAATACCTAATATGAAATTAATACAGTTTATTATGACCCACATTGAACAGAACTTAACTAACTGCATATATATAACAAACGAATATGAAATAACAGAGGTAAATCTACCTAATTAAACAAATAGATATGAAATTAAAGAGATAAATCTACTTAATGCCCCGACATTAAAACTACACCAATCCTTAATGACCCGTTTGGATAGCGGAATAAACGAGTATAATGGTAGTATAATGTATAAAAATGGATAAGGAAAATGATTGTTTGGTTGCTGGGTATAACTTGGTATTACTAAGCCAGTTTAAACAAGTATAAGAGAGTATAACAATTCTAAGTAACCCCTAGGATAAGCTATACTCACTTTATCTATTTTCCATGGGCCCACATATCAAATCAACTTTTTACACCTTATCACATCAAATTGCCTATCAATACATCTTATACATCAAAGGGTCCACATGTCAAATCAACTTTTTTACACTTTATTTATATTTTATTCTTTATCAACCAAACAACTTAACATTTATTCTTACGTTTTCCAATAAGAATAAAAAAAAACACAACCAAACATAAAATCTCTTATTCTTGTAGATTTATTATATATACTGGCATAGTTATCTATCCAGAATAATTCAATTCTGTTATCCAAACGGGGGGTAAAAGTTTTTTTAAAACTGTAAACAAAAGAACATTAACAACACTAATGTTATCATATTCATAGTAAAGACATCAAAATCCAGTTAGGTCGTACTTACGCTAATCATTTAAATCATTATACCCACACCAAAAGAAAACAATAGAGCAACTGAAACCCACACCCACCTCATTTTAGAACCGAAACAATCACGAGCTACATAAGAACATCTCCATCTCTATTATAATCACACCAAAATCTCTACTTTACTGAAAATGGAAACAATAACACACCTGACTTCAACTCCAACCAAGCAGTCTATTCTTGAGAAAACTAAACCTCCACCTCTATTATAATCACACCAAACCCAATGAATAGAAAATATTGTATGTAATAGAACTCATTAAACAGAACTCAACTAACTGCATTCATTAAACATAACTAATAATTTTGCATCGATAATTTACAACTGAATTCATTGGCTTATAACATAACAAACAGATGCAGTGATTAACAAATTTAAGATATGATATGCCTAAAACTATTTGAGACGCCACCCATTCAATGAGGAAGAATGCTTTCAGGGTAAATTGGATAGTCAATCCACAAAATGACATGAGATGACTTGAAAATATTCATCTAGTCAAAACACTGAATACATAAAATCATAATTGAAATACATAATTTTGTATCGATAATTTGTCTCAGAAATCATTGTCAAAATGAAATATCTTTTCTTCCACCAACTTGTTGACTGCCGAATTTTCAACTTCTGGAGACACCAAAGAACAACACTGTAAGCTTTAGAATTGCAGAAAAAATGCATGTTCTATACAAAAAATAAAATTGGTAGCACCAAAAATTATTTGAGAGAGAGAGAGAATGAGAGAGGCAATGTTCTGTTTCAGATGAAAATAATAGTAACAGGAGCATAAACCAATAAAAATAAGAAAACCATATGAGTAAGCTAAAAAAACCCAACCAAAAAAACCCAACCAAAGCACATCCACAACACACTTTAGAAAAAAAATAGACAAATGGAAATTGTATAATGTGTGATTTTGTTGGGGTGGACCAAAATAAATAATAACATATTTAAAATAATATGAACAAATATAAAACTTAAGAAAAAAAATAAACCCTACTGACTAACATCTTAAAGTGAACCCCCAAAAAATTATATGATAAAAAGGGAATTGAGAATCCAAAATTATGAAAATTTATAAGACAAGGAAACAAATTCCACATCTAAAACACACGAGAAGATGGATACAATACCAAATTAAAATTGAAGTGGAAACAATTGAAGGCAACAATTCATAAATTAAACAAAATAAATCATAATCCATAACCCAAAACAGAAACTAAAATACCTTCGAAGATTTGAGCAGCAAAGGAAAAGGGACGAAAATAAATAAAGAAGAGTGGTCGGAGCAACTGGTCGGCATTTTGGCGAAGACGAGGGGAGTTAGTTCAGAGAGGGGCACGAAGAGTCGCAACGTTCCGTTGATGTTCTGTGTTGGTTGAAAATATGAGATGACAATATGAGAATATGAGAAGGCGAGCCAATATGAAATATTTTAATATTAGTATAAGTGGAGACAACTCGTAATGTAATGTTATTTTATTATTTATCATTTGAGTTATATATTAATATATTCATATGTTATATCTAAAATAAGCATCATTTAGGTATCTAAAATAAGCATCATTTGAAGTATTTATTTATATATTCATTTTTAATATCTAAAATATCATTGTTACATCTAAAATATAGTTTGTTATATAAAATAAGCATCATTTGGGGTATCTAAAATAAGCATGAGGTAGAGTCTTTATTTATTTTTTCATATGTCATATTTCAAATAAGCATCATTTGGGGCATCAGTTAGAATTTTTATTTATTTGTTCATATGTTATATCTAAAATCAGCATCATTTGGGGTATCTAAAATCAGCATCATTTGGGGTATTTATTTATACATTCAATTTTTATATATAAAATATCGTTTGTTATATCTAAAATAAGCATAATTTTGGGTATCTAAAATAAACATCATTTGAGATATTTATGGAAATTGCAAATTTGATAAGGGCATCTAAAATAAGCATCATTTGGGGTATGGATGGAATTTGCAGATTTGATAAAGGTATCTAAAATAAGCATCATTTGGGGCATGGATGGAATTTGAAGATTTGATAAGGATATTTATGTCAACTGAATGTTTTTTCAAGATTGGTGCTTTTATATATAGCTAGTTGATGCACATGTGCGTTGCACATGAATTATTTTATTTAATGAAAATCAAGAATATTTAAAATTAATAAAAATAAGAAAAGATTACTTATTAATGTGGATAGCATGGCCAATTACTTACGATAAACATATAATCAAAGATTGATCATTTATTGTACAATAATTGTAGACATGTCTTCTACATAACGTGTTATATATAATTTTAATAGATGAAGAAATATATTGTAAATCTTTGTTAAATATTTCATGGACTTTTTACGTATGTTCTTACAAGTATGCAATATATAATCCGAACAGTTTGAGAAACAAGACAACCTAGCCTAGACCAGAGAACAAAATGGACCTGAAAGAAACCACCAGGTAATAACAGAAAGATCAACGAGCTATATAAGTTCACAAGTAAACAAGACAAAAAAAGGTCATTCAAACATAGACAATCTTTATGCATAATTAAACAAATACATGGGATATCTCTTCAGATAAGCAGTGCCATTCAAGTAATATCCGATATGAGTAACATATACACAAATATTTGAGGGGACTTGAGAAAAACATGGCAAAAGAATAGTATGTGCACACTGAAAAACGTTAAACATAAAAAGTGTTGGAAAATGTCTTTATCTCTTGAATACAATAAAATCTTCATCATAGATTAATTCTAATGTGCAACCTCACAGTGACAATAATAAGCATTTGCAACATCTGAAAAAGATTTTTCAATTCGTTTCTGCAAAACTAACAGAAGATTTGAAAACAAGGATAAAAGTTATATATAACATCCAAGGAAGAATCTAAAATAACAGAAAAATTGGAGGTTGCAATAATTTAAAATAACATTTGCATGAAAAAAAATTTTAATAGCCACCATCACAATTCATATATGCCCAAATTGTTAAACCCACAAATTACAATTGAAGAACAAGAAAAAAACCTCTTCAACTTATAGATATATGTTTTGCTTAGAGACAACAGGAAAATTTAGAGTAACCAGGATGGTTTCTTGTTGCCCATTGTTGTTCCTATCCAAAAAACCAAAAGGAAATACACAAAACTTTAACAATTGTTTATCTAACATCTAGCATCATAGAAATAGAAACAATTGAGATGAATGAAACTTATTAGACAATCAAAAGTTTAGTAAACCTTATTTTTTTAAACTGGTAGGAATTAAGTTTGCCACTTTAAATCAAATGAATCACACCAAACAGTTCCATGCAAAACAAAATCAAATCAATAACCAATGGTGATCTTTGACATATGCAGAAATATAGTGATAAAGAAACATGAAAAGAAATAACAGAAACATAATTATATATGATATAGGAACGCTAAAACATCACAGAATATTGGACTCATACACACCTGAAAAGCGAACTAAGTGTGTTCCAACAACCAATAAAAATAAAAGCAAATTTAAAATTCAATCAAACCCAAATTTTTTTTATCACAATAGAATATAGTCCAAAAACCCAAAAAGGTCATGCTTATACTAAATGTTACATGAGACAGTCAGACGCTTATTAATAAGTCTGCTAAAAATCCAACTTATTAGATTTTGCATTTATTACATACCATATGTGGATTTCATAAAATATCAGCATGAATAGTTCAATTCACTTCACTCCAAGCACATTGACTGTTAGGTGGTGCTATGCTTTGGTATTCTATAGTTGTAAATTGACTCATTGGTATTCAAGGCTAGACTCAAGCACTTACTTAATTACAAGCACATTAAATGCCAGATGGTATTACATTTTAGTATTATGATAATCCTAAAATTGACTCAAAGATTTTCTGAAGGCTAGCTAAATTAAATGTCAGATGGAATTTGCACCAGGTGTGTTAAAATCAAAACTTTAACCACCCTGCGATTGATTGCCTTTCAGATGCAATGGACCTCCTCTAAAACAACAACGATTGATCGAGTAATCTATTCCTCAACCATATGACAACAATTTGAGATTGATTCAGTTAGAATATGTCAATAGCCAGAATGTTATTCTAGGAGGTTTGAAGGTCAAATCTAAGCAACCTAGTGCTAAATATCCACTCTTCATATTTTGAATGAATGATTGAAACTCCTTTTCTTTTATTGAAAAGGTATACTAACTACCCCAATTTGATTAAATAATCAAAGTACAAAGTCCAAAACCCGATGAGGGAAGGGATAGAGAGGAAAAACAGGGAGAGAGAAAAAAAAATAAGACAAGAAAAAAACTGCAAAGATAATGGTGTTGCATGCCCGATCCGTAGAAGGATAAGAACTCTTAGGTTTCACAATTGTCAAAAGATAAAGTTTCACATGTATACCTTGAAGATGAAGCTCTATGAATTTCAAGTATCCTCCTGGTTGTAAATTTTCCCCGGTAATTCTGTCGAGCTTAGTTAGATCTCTGTCAATTACATGCACCCTTCACCCATCCTTTGATTAGTATGACAATTAAAAACTCATTCAGGAAAAAAATCAAAGGACTCGATCCTGAACAAAACCATCATTGTATAAAAAATAATTCATAGCCATGAATTATAGGAAAGATCAAGATGAACAACATATTACATACTGTTTCATTGGAGTTGGAACAACCCTTCTACGTATGAGTGAATGATTTGCAATGGGGAGACTTTGATTAAAAAATATTTATTGTCCTAGTGATCATGGAAGTTAGCATGGGCCATGGGATATCTGTTTAGAACTTGCAAATGTTCAAGTCATAAAGGTATTAACCAAAAGAGTACTAAAAGTGGCATGTAAGAAAAGTTGTACAGAAGCCATGTATGATTCAATGGAGTATACACTACAAATGGATCGAAAGGCATGGTTGAGTTGCAAGAAACAAAGTTTAAAAGCTCAAGCCACTTCACTGCATGAAAGCGTGTAAGAAGAAAAGCTCAGAAAATTAGAACATTGAAAAATGAATTGATCTAAAAAAACACACCTTACCAAGCGCGTAAGCAACTGTAAGAAATAACATCAGTTAATGTATCGTCTCACTCAAAATATCCCCTTGGCCATCTCTTTGTTCTTCTCTTTCTCTTGATTCTCTTTTTTAGTTTATCTGTTTTCCTGTTGATGTATAATCAAAATCGCATTTTATTATGCAGTCGTAAACCTGTAATACTATCCATTTTGTGCTGATAGTTGAAGACTTCACTTCACAGGAAAGGCATGATCAGTATACAATGCATGACTCATCTAAAGACTCAACCCCGATAATAATGTATTGTAGAATAACATTTTTTTTTTGTTTGGTTTATTCTTTTATCCTCGTTGGAAAATGTAAAATTACAATTTGTTGTAGTTGTTTTGGTTCGCATTGGATTAATTTAATTGAAGATAAATGATGGATGTGAACTTATGACTTTTTAAATGACAATTCTAATTGTTTGATGTCTGTGAGGGTAATTTTTTAGAATGATATTTTAATCCATGGGAATATATAATTTCTTCTAGCTCTCTCCTTGGAATCATTCACACTGTTTATCTAACTTATTCAGGCATAGCTATTGGATATATTTTGACAAAGCAAATAATATTTTTAGACCATCAAAGTTTACTAAATCTTATTTGGTTACCAGGGGAAGCAAATAATAATAGTAAACTAAGGGAACAAATAATAATAATGTGGCTATTGTTGATGGTCCAAACATAACCTGAACATTTGGATCAGAAGAAATACCAAGCAAGTGCTGTAGTTGAAACCCTATAATTTATCAAATATAATTGCTCAGTAAGAATTACAGACGAGGAGAAAACAAGTGGAAGTTCTAAATGATAGTACAAAGTGAAAATAATTTTCAAAATAAATGTCCTCCCACAATGGATGATCATACATGTTGCTTATACAGATGTACTATATCAATTGTTTTGTTTAGTACCTTTATTGAGGGGAAAAAATGACCACAAATAATCATTAGACTCTCCACCTCCTTTAAATGTTAGACCATCTTCTTGATGACCTTCATGATATGATTTCAGGGAGGGTGGCGGATCCATGGGGGCTGAAAGGAGATTATGAAACGGAAGAAGCTGAAATGAGAAATTGTATAAGAGGGGAAGATGAAAGAAATAATTTTTTTTAAAATGTCATATCAATAAAAACATTAAAACATAATTCCAGATCCCATCTCTAAGTTTTAGTCAAAGGCATACAAAGAAACAACAGGGACATCCTTTTTAAATTGCCATCTACTGTCAAGCGTTCAAATGTCCTCTATTTTGTAAAGGAACCATGTCATATCATTTTTATTTCGGAAGCTAAGAAAGGTAAATCCCATAACATATCAATCTTAAACATCAAGATCTTACCTACTTACAGATTCAAATCTTTTCCATAGTTATTTTTTTTCATTCCCATAAATTGAACTCTCTCTTTATGATCATTGTTTCACGAACAAAGGAAAAAGTGGATTTCATAAAATTCTGTATCAAACCAGTTCAGTATCTATATAAATTTTGTAGTGCAAGCAACCTTTTTAATCCAACATTATAAAGGGAAACGAACATCATCGCATCTGAAATCACAATGTAAAAAGTTTGTAAAGTTGAAATGTTTTCTACCAAGGAAAAAAAAAGAAGTTGTAGTACATATTTGTTGCATCCTAAATAAAATTATGTTGACAAATAAGTCTTTGGGTCAGATATTACTGCATAATGTATTTAAATAATGTGTAATTTTGTCATGGGTTCAGTACGCGGATAAAGTCTCCATATCGCATTACACATTTGAAATTTTGACCAATAAGAAAGCGAAAGCCCTTTACCTAATAATATTTTGGTTCCTAAAGAATGTTTAAGAATGAATGAACTCTATAATTGCAATAAAGTAATTGTGTGTTTATCCTAACAAATGTAAATAACAATTTAAACAAATCAGATCCAAACCAAATTTGAAATACTATCATGCTGAAAAGTACTAACAAGCATTACATTGATACATGCAAGAACTAAAAATTTGAAAAGTTAAATACCTGAAAGGTGACTCTAGCAAGTGTGTTTTGAAGTGCTACACGTCCAAACCCCAAGGAACTGAAAATTAATGTAAACAAAGCAAAAGTCAAAAGGAAGCACATCATGAACATATAAAATTGCAAATTGCATCATCAACTCTCCCATAATTAGTATGAAGAATATGTCAGGTGAAATAGGTAAATTCATACATGATATATATAAAGCACCTAGCTAAATTCACATAAGAATAAAAAAAAATTAATGGCAACCTATTTATGCCTTTTATCATCGTTTTGTTGTTTTAACTATTGGTCTATCATTTTTTCAATCCATACCTAAAGCAAAATTGAAAATTGAAAAAACAGATTAAATGAATACCCATAAATTGGGTATTCATGCAATAAATTGGAAAGCCTTGTTTTCAACAAACTTGTTGACTGTTTGATCTGCAACTTATGGGAGCACAGAATAACAAAAGTGGAATCAGTACATTTCTAAAATAAATAAATATGTTCATTCTAATGAACAACTATTAGAATCCATTTCATTCATAAACACACACAAAATGAAACAGTCAAAAGCCACATCAAACAACCACAAACTAACCCAACTCAAGAAAAATCTAAGTGGCACAAAACAATCTATACAAATGAGAGGGAGATCCTGCCAGGGAGTGTTCTTGTTGGGTCAATGAAAAAAAAATCATAGGAACATAAACAACAAAATATAACAAAATCCATAACTAAAAGCACAAGATCCAATTCATTCATAAATACATAAGAAATAATTTTTTCAATACCCATGTTACAACCTTCACGAATTCACCCAACTTTTATAAATTAGAACTAGCATATTAAAAAAGATATATAACAGAGTCGGAGAGCCTTGCAAGAATTTTTCTTGTTGGGTTATAAAAATTAAAAATAATAGGAAAATAAACAACCAAAATTTTAAAATCCTTAAAAAAAATCCAATTCTTTCATAAATACACACAAATTAAAATTGTCAAAACCAACAATTCAACATGAGAACAACCACAAATTAACTCTATCCAAAAAATTTATAAGTGTCATAAGAAATAATATATATAACTGAGAGTGAGAAGGGGTCAGGGAGCGATCTTGTTGGGGAGGGAAAAACAAAATGATGGAATCATAAAGAAGCCAAAAACAAACAAAGTCCATTATATAAAAAAAAAAAACCCACCTTCAAAGACAGAAGCAACAATCGTGCGGAGAGAGAACCAAGCAAATAAAAGTGGGAAGAGGGTGGATCAAAATCGTTGAACATTTTGCTTGACAGGAGTCATTTGTGAGAGTGGAAGGGGAAGGGTTGCACCATTTGAATAAGGGAGACGTTTAGGAAGATGAGGGAGGTAGTTGTTATATGTTGAATAATTAGGATATGTGAAATAATTAGGGAGACGATTTAGGAAAGAAAATGAAGATGAGGGAGGCAACATGTATGTGAAATAAGTATCATTCGAGACAGGGATGAAATTTCAAGAGTTGAAAAAGGGTAAAAGTGAAAACTAAGGGGCCGTTTGGTTCAGCGAAAAGATGATTTTAAGTCCTGATTCATAAGTGCAGATTATATAAGTTCTGATAAATTTTAATCAGTTCAGAAGAAAAATTGTTTTGTTCAACGAAAATTATAAGCACTTATGAAAATAAGTGTGTTTGGTTCACCACTGAATAATAGAGCTTATTAGAAGGGTATTTAGTTTATTTAATAAGTGCTGAATGTTATTTGATGTTTGGTTAAAAACTTGAGATTTGCTTTTTTTTCTATTTATATAAAAAAAATATTTTGGTATGGTAATTAAAATATATGTATTACACCACTGCACTTTGATTAATTAGGAGAACCACATGGAAGCCTATACAGATTAACTAATAATTTGGATTGAAATATCTAGATCTAGAGTGAGTGTGTATAGTACATAAACTGAATCATATACACACTTTTCCCCTCCTCCTATCCGGGCTTGGGACCGGCAATGGAAAATCCAAAGGCAGAGTTAAAAAAGTTTTTTAACTGGTGTATACATACAGAGCATGTAAATCCTCCCTTAATGTCATACATTTTAAAGTTTGCAACACATAATAACTATCATCAACCAGGTTTATAAAAAGAACAAATCTCATCAAACCATAACACACTGAGCCTAAACAAATATTCATGGAAACATATGCATCCGCCTTTCGAATAGAACAACTGCAATGACTGCAAGTGAATAACTCTTAACAAATCTCATACTTTCAAAGCATCTAATACATCACACTATGAAGACTATTCAAACAAATATCAAACATATATTTATCCAACAAATTCATATTAGTTAAGGGATAAAAATATTAATAGAACAATATAAAATGTAAACTCTATTCAGCCATATAGAATAAAAATAGATTCAACCCACAAGAAAAACCACAAACTGATGAGGTATAGGAATTGCATACTTGACTCATCTATTTTATTACTGGTGATCATCATAGATAGATACTTTTCTTTCTACCTGTGATTAATTATGTTTATGGTTAATAGTTTAGACAACAACAATGCATTGGAGGCAATATCCCAAAAAAATGCTTCAAATAATACAAGGCTGCACTCAATATCTACAGACAATCCCACTTTAAAAAATCACCAGTAAAAAATCAGGTTTTGCACTAAAAAACCAATCAATCACCTACTTCCATCTCACTGGGATGTTGAGAACTCACTTATCATTGAGGCTCAATGCACACCAAGTATTATTGATGTATAAGTCAACAAGACATTATTCATGTATATGCTATATGCCAACAAGAAGATTGAACAAGCTATCCTAGAAAATGATAAATTTCATTGATCAAATCTACCTACAATACTAGATGCCTTTTTGGCTTAAAAACAATGACAGCAGATATGTCTAACAGAACATCTCTTGTCTTAAGTTCCTTATTATTGTGAAACAAACCTTAATTTTCTTAGGCTCCTCTCCTTCCCAAGACCCTTGACCCCCAGCTCAGCCTATCTTTACCAGTGTGGTTATCAATATTTTCAATATACTTTATCAAACCACATCAATCATCAGTTTATGATATAGTAAAGCTAATTCTGAAACTAGATTCATTTCACCTAGAAAAACCATGGTTTCTAAATCTACTCCACTATATGTCTCTACCCCACCTCTTCAACTTTCCAACTCACACTAGTCTCAATCACATGCTTGTCTTGCTAAAAATATGCATTTACAACCCAACCTCTATTGTATACTTCTCATTCAAATAGAAAAACATGGGGCAACACACACGTATCAAATAATTCAAGGCTGCCTTCATTTCTAATTCTGGGGACAGCTAGCACATAGTTAAAAAAAAGTCATTCAAACCCTCTCTAATGGCTTCCTTAAATTCTCTGGACATCATCATTGTTTCACCACTCAACAGAGTACTCTATCCACCTATTCTCAGCTTTCCATAAAGGGCCTAGTCCGCCTCTAAATTTTCTTGTAAGTTCTATTCAATCTAAGGATCACTTTTCACTATAGGTCTCTCATTTCCCATCTAATTTTTAGTTCTGTTCTATACAAGAGAGCAGCCACTTTATATATAATTACAACAACAGTGCATTAGAGGCAATATCCAAACAAAATGATTCAAATAATTCAAGGCTGCCTTCATTTCTAATTCTGAGGACAACTAGCACATAGTTATAAAAAAACAGGTTTGATTGGATAAATGAATTTCTACCATGGATTGACAGGTTTGTGAGGGAAATCAAGGACACAAAATTTAAAAAAAGTGTTTGGCATTGAATAAAATGCTAACTTGAAAGAGAAAAAAAACAAAAGCAGTTACATCTTCATTACTACAATCATCATGGGTGAGGCTTTGAATTCCTTATTTAGGCCATGTTGGATGTTCTCCGGACCAAGGCCTAAAAAGCAGTTCATCATGTTTGGTTTGAATTTTCAATTGGAAAAAATGTTTTTTCATATCCTTCAAAAAAAGGGCCTGCTTGAGAAACCACAATCCCTGTAGGTTTCTTTCTGCACTCCAAGCACAGATAGTTTTAAATCGATGATTCTCTATTTATGAAGGTTATTGAATGTCTGATCTTCTAAGATCTGAATATGAAACATCTATTAGCATCATAAAAGTAGATTAAAAAAAATTATTTCAGCTGATCCAACAACCTACATTCATCTACATTCATCAAAAGAAACCCTAAACAGTTTTTCATCTACAGATCTGAGGAAATATCACAAATGGAGGAGATGTGGTGGGTTTTTTACCTAGATCGTTGGTTGGGCCGTAGATCCAAGGAGGAGGAAGCAGATCGGAGAGACTCTTACCGGATATGTGGAGATGGTGAGAGGGAGATCACACTGTAAGCTCGCGAATCGTGAGGATGATCAGTTGAAGAATCGGAGATCGGTGAAGAACCTTGATAGAGATTGGCACAAGAGGTGATAGTAGGTCGCAGTTCATCTTCTAGGGTTCCTTGAAGGGTTATATGTTCAGCAGACAAAAGTGCAAGGAGAGAGACGGTGGAATAGTTGAAAGAGGGTTTAAATACCCCCAGTAAATTCTTGATTATGACAGGGGCATTATGGACTCACAATGCTTTTAAATGACTGAACACTTTAGCCGGAAAAAAAAAATTTTGGGTTGAAAAAAAGTTGCCCAAAATGTCTGAATGAGGCAAATAAAAAGGGCTTATTTCACATCCAACCAAACACTATTAAAGCTTATTTTTAGTTTTAAGCCTAATAAATACTGATAATAAGCTGAACCAAACAGCTCTTAAATGTTTTTTCAAGATTGGTGCTTTTATAAGTAAAATATTATGTGCACTTTTTCTTAACGTGAATTTCGCACAGTGTACAATGGCTCAATCAGTTATTTGGATTTTTCTCTATCAGATTCATATAAGGGCACGTCTATCCCCACACACCGTTCCCTATTATCACCAACCAAGACACCAAAAAAAATTATTTAAATTAAATTTGTTTATCACTATTCTTATCAACCATTCGACGGTCGATTTATCAACCTTCCTTTACAACCTTCGACAGTCTCTCTGTCAACATTCCTTTACAAACTTCGACAATAGCTCTGTCAACTTTCATTTACAACATTCAACAGTTGGTCTGTCGACCTGGGAGGGTGTGCTCGATCGTAGTAGTGTCAAACTGAATATTTTTTCAAATGAAGACTTTAGACACATTCGATCACATTTAACATTCAACGTACATCAAAATGTTAACACATTCGCGTTACATTCAATACTCACATTACAATCACCACATTCCAAGAAAAACACTTGAACTAGAAGCAATAGTTAATTCTTTTAATCTCATTGCATTTGCATACAAAGCTATTGAAGAAAATCAAAACCAATTAATTTAATTTGTATGCTCTAATCTAAAACCAAAATCTCACATTAAATAAACATTTTTTAAAAACTATATTTATCTCAAAATCCTCACATTTTTTAAACCATTCGACACTGCTAAGGTCGAAGGTCATAAATGAAGGTTGACAAAGATTCAGTCGAATGTCGTAAAGGAAAGTTGACAGAGATTCTGTCGAATGTCGTAAAGAAATGTTGACAGAGAGACTGTTGAAAATTGTAAAGGAAGGTTGACAGATTGACCGTCGATGGTTGGTGAGAATAGTGATGTTCAAATTTAATTTAAATATAATTTTTTTTATGTTTTGGTTGGTGTGAATAAGTAAATGGTTGGTGGGTGTAGACGTGCCCTTCATATATTGTTACAAAAGACTGACTGTAGTCTTCACTAACTTCACTGATGAAAAGCAAGATTAAGAACCAAATCATCTTCGGGCGATTGACGGTCAGGATTCACCAAAAAAAAATCGGATACCAAAAAAAAAAAATTCACCCTAAAAAACTCTTCCGGAGAATCTCCACCCGAAACCCCAAAAAATGGCGCTAAGAGCCGCCTCTCCGTTCACCTTCTTCCCGCCGACCCCCCATCCTCCGCCGTCCCTCCGGTGTCGGCGCCGCCGATGGGGACCCACCGAGATCCGCATGTCCCGTTGGGGAAACGCCAACGCCGAGCCCTTCGTCCGCCGCCAGCGCGAACAGAAGGCCATCGAAGACGAAATCCGCCTCCACCGCCGTCACTCCGCCGCCTCCCGCATCGTCGAAGACGCATCAGCTGCCACGGCCGCCGCCGCTACCCCCCTCGATTTCCGCTCAGTGGGCACCCCCTCCTCTCCCTCCTCGCCTTCCATCCCCGGCAAGAAGTCCAAGTACTCCAAAAACCCTACAAACCCAAATAACCGAAACGCGCCCCCCGACCACCACCCGGCCTTCCGTCCGATCCGCCGGGGACTCAAATCGGGCGAATCGGACGGTCAGGAGAGCGGGATCTCGGTCAGCGACATGGGGGTTTCGTACAAGATCCCGGACGCGCCGTTTGAATTCCAATACAGTTACACGGAGACGCCAAAGGTGAGGCCTTTGGCTTTGAGGGAGCCGCCGTTCTTGCCGTTCGGGCCCGATACGATGCCGAGGCCTTGGACAGGGCGGCGGCCGCTTCCGGGGAGCAAAAAGAAGCTCGCGGAGTTCGACTCGTTCAAGCTGCCTCCGCCTTTTAAGAAGGGGGTGAAGCCCGTGCAGGCGCCCGGGCCGTACTTGGAAGGGTCAGGCGGGCCGAGGCACGCGGTCTCGAGGGAGGAGGTGTTGGGGGAGCCGCTCACGGAGGAGGAGGTGAAGGAGCTCATCAAAGGGTGCTTGAAAACGACGCGGCAGCTCAATATGGGTGAGTTAATTTTTTGAAATGTATCATAAAAATCTGACTTTTTTTTTTGTTTGAAAGAATAGATGTATGTTATATGTTGATGTGAGCTGGCTATGAGAATTGAAGTATTTCAATGTTGTGAATGAATTAATTCGCTTTTAATGCTGATGGATTCATCTTTACTATCATGTTTTCTTAAAGGTAGGGATGTTTTGATGCATAATATTTTGATTCATTTTTACTATCATGTTTTTGTTTGGTTTGAAATGTAACTAAAAAATCTGACTTTTTTTTTTGTTACTGTGCTTGAAAGAATAGATGGCCAACTAGATCAGTAGTGTATGTTATTTGTTGATGGTGAGCTATATAAGCTGAAGTATTTCAAAGTTGTGAACAATTCACTTTCTAATGCTGATGGATTTAATTTTACCATATAGGTAGAGATGGTTTGACGCATAATATGTTGGATAATATACATGCTCATTGGAAGAGGCGTCGAGTATGCAAGATTAAGTGCAAGGGGGTGTGCACGGTCGACATGGACAATGTTAGGCAACAGTTAGAGGTTGGAGTCTCTGAGTGTAATTACGTATTTCTCCGCTTCTCTTTTGAATGCAGCTAAAAATGGACTATCTGTTTTGATTATGGGGATGGATATCGTGGTGGGAGGTTGAAAATAATTGTTTTATTGATGTTGACTAGTGTCTTAGATGAAACAAATATTGATCGAAGATACAGAAGTTGTTAAATTATTTTAGTTTTGTCATATTAAAAGTGAGATAGGGGGGAAGGAGCAGAGGTGGAACACATTTTCAGAATGGTAAAAAAAATACTTTTGATTTGTGAGGTGTGCCAGTTTTGCAGGCTCATATGAATTCATTGTTATCCTAATGTTTTAAAAGGCTTGGTTAGTCTTTGTAGAACTTTGTCCAAACATGTTTTATATGCAAGGTTGAAGATGATATGTTCCTATTGGCACTTTGGGAGTGTGGGGTAGACACTCAACATTTACAAACATTTATTTCCAACCACCAAGTGTAGAGACATCAATTTAATTCAAATCATTTAGTTGGCATAGAATTTTGTCTCTTTATAGTCTTGGAGCGGAGAAGAAAATTCTACTAATAAGGGGGGATCTCACGCCATCTAATCAATTTTTGCTTCATGAAGCATAGGAAAGTCCTTGGGATCCCTCAGAAGTCTGGTTGGACATCATCACCGGAAGAGTACCAAAAGTTGTTTCTTTTGTATGAAATTTTGAATCACATATTCTATTGTGTTCATCTTTGTATTGTCAGTCTGAGAGAGGCTCTCATATTGGGACTTCATGTTTGGCAGGAGAAAACTGGTGGGAAGATCGTATACAGTAGAGGAGGTGTCATATTCCTGTTCCGTGGTCGAAATTATAACTACAGGACTCGCCCTAGATTTCCTCTTATGCTCTGGAAACCTGTAGCACCGGTTTATCCTAGACTGGTCCAAAGAGTTCCAGAGGGATTAACCCTGGAAGAAGCCACTGAACTGCGCAAGAGAGGACGCCTAGTCCCCCCAATATGCAAACTTGGTAAGCATTCTCTTTTTCTTTCTGTTTTTTTGAAAGGGTCATTTGCACAAATACCCCTAAGAACCTTATTTTGTCAAAATACCCCTGTTGAATCCATAATCCCATCAATATCCTTAAAAAGGTTTTAAGTTGTGTATGAATGCCCTTTTATTGTATCAAATATATATTTAAAGTTGTGCATGAATACCCCTCAAAGGCACAACTTAACCCCTTATGAGAGGTATTGCTGGGACTATGAGTTCAATGGGTGTATTTTTGGACAAAATATGACTTTTTACGGGTATTTTCATGACATGCATTTGTTGTATTCAACTCTGGATTCTCGGCATATAAATTTTTTCTGGTTTTTAGTTAAGTTTTAGTTCTACTTCTGAGACATGACCTTTTATTCTGCATACGTCGAATAGGAAAAAATGGTGTGTATGTTGACCTTGTTAACAATGTCAAAGAGGCATTTGAAGAATGTGAATTGGTCCGAATCAATTGTCAAGGAATGAACAAAAGTGACTGCCGTAAAATTGGTGCTAAACTTAAGGTTAGTAAGTTGTTCCACTAGTATTCATATCTTCCTTTATATGGGTTTTGAATTAAAATTCTCTCTTACTCATGATCTTTCAGGATCTTGTTCCATGTGTTCTTATTTCTTTTGAATACGAGTATATACTCATGTGGAGAGGGAGAGATTGGGTGTCTTCTCTTCCAAAACTTGAAGCGGACAATAAAGAACCTGTTGAGTTAGTAATAGATGTTGCTGCAACCGACACACTTAGTACCGTTGATTTGTCATCTGTCAGGCCCAAGGAGACAGAATACACAAGCATGATAAAGAGCTCGAATGAGATGATATCTTTAGAAAAGGAAATCGAAGATAACACAATCTCAAAAGAAAAAACACTTCATGAAGTTCATGATGATGGGATTCGCAGTGGCTCTGATGATATGATTGACTCTCATGAGTCAGACATTATATCTGATTTAGGTAATACAGGTAGTGAAGGGCCTAATCTAAGCTTGTCTCGTATGGGAGAAAATGCAAGGTCAGGGACGAGCTTATCACCAGCGCCTCATATAAAACAAACCATGTTGGAAGAAAATATGTCAGGGTCAGCCACCATTTCAGAGTTGATTACTGTGAATAACTTGGATGAACTCAAGGTGCCTAGTCCAAGCCCATTGAACTCGAGCATACAAGAAATGGAAGGGTTGTCACACACTGAGATCAATGATTCTTTATTGCCTGCCAGTGACTCAGAACTCAAAGAAACTACTAATAATGGATCTTCCTCCACAGTGGACATCACGGGTAATAAGAATGAGTTTCTATCAGAGAATCCAGCAGGTTCAGCCTCTTGTTCAGCTTCAGCTCTCAACAAGGCTTTGCCAACAGAGAGCATTCTCGCTCAAAATGTCACAACGATTAGTAGACCTTGTACAGATTGGATTATTCAGTTATTGAGACAGGCTATCGACAGTGGAAGTGCAATTAGATTGGATGAGTTACCATTAGATGCGGACATTGTTTTCCAAAGGTCCATTGCGCTTGCCAAGACTGCTCCACCAGGTCCCGTGTTTAGGCAAAGAATCAGAAAATTTGTGGTCAAGAAGAGTGAGAAATATAAGAAAGAGAAACGCGAGGAGAGCGATGTGCAGGTGGGAGAAGTCGCAATTGTTTCAGAAAGGAGAAGCAGCAGTGAGAAGAGAAGTTCAAGAAATCGAAGGAAGGATGATTTAGGAGAAGTTTTTCATGATGTGGTTCCACATGGGAATTTGAGAGTGGATGAACTTGCAAAGCTTTTGGCCTAACACGTGGGACAAGTTTTTCTTAAAAAAGGTTCAAAATTTTGTTATCTTTATACATTAGTTCTTGATGCTGAAGCATGTATGATGCTTTGTTTGTGTTGGTAGAGTTTTAAAGCCAGAAATTGTCTCAACAGTTGTTTTGTTCAGATGAGTCATTCATAACTGTGTAAAATTTCGGTTTCTTTTATTTTTTTATTTTGGGCTTTTGCATATTTACCCTTGAAATTTTTTTAATTTGTCAAACACCACTGGTGAATTTATTATTGCCATCAGTGCCCCTCAAAAGGACACAAATGATGCTTTAATGCCCTTTTGAGGGGCATTTTTACAAAACATTCAATATTTAGAATGTGTATAAATAGCCTTCAAAAGGGCATTTATACACAATTTTTACCTTTTTGGGGATATTAATGGTAATAGAGTTTCAAGAAGGATATTTTGACAATATAGGATTTTTGAGGATATATATGCAGAAATTCCTTTTATTTATTTATTGCATTGTTCATGAGGAGTTGCTGTTCCTTTTTTGTTTTTTGGTGGGGGGGGGGGGGGGGGGGGTGGTTGTGGGGGTGGAGGAGTGAAAGGCCTCATCAGACAGCTTTCCATTGATCAAAAAATTATTAAGGTGTACATCCATACCAGGAGCTATCATATAAGCTATACCTCATCCATACAATCCTTAAGACTATCTAAACAGGGACCAAAAGCAATACCAAAAAAAAAAACATTTTCTTGCGAGTAGTTGGCATGTTTAGCCAACACCTCGGCAGCTCGAACTTACGAACGAGAGACTTTGCAAAATTTGATCTCATCTACTGGCGAATCACAAGCTCTGATAATAGACAGTCTGCAGCAAAGAAATGAGGCCGTCCATAATTCCCTGCAACAGTCCTATGATTGCTTGCGCGAATCCCCTAACCGGATAGCTTCTACTACCAACCGAATAGGTGTGCTCCATGGCCAACTAGCCAAACCTGCTACTAATCCCATGTCCCTCTTACTGGCTTCCTTTTAGTCATCAAAAGCAGCACCTGCTTCTCTAGATGTTGAATGCTCACTGCTATCAGTGACTATATACACAACATCACTTTTTAAAAAATATATAGTCTGTCTGGTAAGATGATTCTCTATCATCTCATCAATAGAGTGTTGAATAATAAACAACCCCTCATTTGTTCTCCCCTTGTCAAACTTCCATTGCGCACAAAACTATTGCAAGAGAAATAGTTTTGAGAACTGTCCACTTAACATCTGGATGTTGCTTTTTAAATACCACAGCATTCCTCATCTTCCAAAGCTGCCATGAGAGAACATACATCAGCACCAGGCCTATATGACCCATTAGCCTCCCTGGACCAATGATAACATTAATTCAAAGATCTGGAGCCAGTTTGATTCCATGGCGGACCAAGGATTTTTGGGTTTTTGGGGGCTTGAAAATAATTACACGAAATAATTGCGGGAATGCGAGAAGCGATCACGGGCCGTCGATCACGGGTCCATCGCATCGGACGGTCGGGTGCGATTCACATCGACCGTTAGATGCGATGGACCCGTGATCGAACGACCGACGTCGTTTCCCGCATTCCCGCACTGAATCACTCAACTATATATATATATATATATATATATATATATATATATATATATATATATATAGGGAAGTGATTCGGTGCGGGAATGCGGAAATGCGGGAAGCGATCACGGGCCGTCGATCACGGGTCCATCGTATCGGACGGTCGGGTGCGATTCACATCGACCGTTGGATGCGATGGACCCGCGATCGAACGACCGACGTCGTTTCCCGCATTCCCGCACCTAATCATTCCTCTATATATATATATATATATATATATATATATATATATATATATATATATATATATATATATATATATATAGAGGAATGATTAGGTGCGGTCGTGCGGCGTCGATCACGGACCGTCGATCACGAGTCTATCGCATCAGACTGTCGGGTGCGATTCACGTCGACCGTTGGATGCGATGGACCCGCGATCGGACGACCCACGTCGTAAACCGCACCGACCGCATACCGCACGTAATCGCGACCATATATATATATATATATATATATATATATATATATATATATATATATATATAGGGACGTGATTACGTGCGGCGAACGGCAGGGGCGGCAGCGATCACGGGCCGTCGATCACGGGTCCATCGCATCGGACGGTCGGGGGCGATTCATCTCGACCGTTGGATGCGATGGACCCGCGATCGAACGGCCCACGTCGCGGCCGCACCTGCCGTTCGCCGCACGCAATCGCGATTTTCATATATATATATATATATATATATATATATATATGAAAATGATTGCGTGCGGTGTGCGGTCGGTGCGGTGCGCGATCACGGGCCGTCGATCACGGGTCCATCGCATCGGACGGTCGGGTGCGATTCACGTCGACCGTTGGATGCGATGGACCCGCGATCGGACGACCCACGTCGTAAACCGCACCGACCGCATACCGCACGTAATCGCGACCATATATATATATATATATATATATATATATATATATATATATATGGTCGCGATTACGTGCGGTATGCGGTCGGTGCGGTTTACGACGTGGGTCGTCCGATCGCGGGTCCATCGCATCCAACGGTCGACGTGAATCGCACCCGACCGTCCGATGCGGATCCATGTGAACCACACATATATATATATATATATATATATATATGATAGTGATATGGTGTGGTCCATGTGAACCACATATACATCATTTAAAGAGTTATATACGTTAATCAAGAAAGCATATAGCTCATTAAGGCATATGGTTCAATGAGTTATATGCTTTCTTTACTATCGCATATATTCTTTAAAGGATGTATATACGCGGTCCGCACGTGTGTGTGTGTGTGTGCGGGCGCATAGAAAAATAGATTGTGTGTACTCTTTTTTTTTTTTTTTAAATCACATGTTCTATCAAATGAAACATATATACCGCTAGTTAGCACTACATCATATAATTATAGACTACATGTAACAACATCTTACATTTATACATTTATAGACACACAATTACGGAGAGTGCATTGGTCTTACCAAACTACACAAATTCAAAATTAAATTTGCATTGAAGTGATGATTGTTTGAATTTTTGAGTTTCATTTTGACTATTGAAAAACTTTATTATGCGTATGGATTGGTTCAAACATTTAACGTGCAGTGGCATGCTTGTTTAATGCATTGTTTTGGCTTTATACATCTTGTTTGAGAATTATGCATTTTAAACAAACAATTTATATGCTTTATTTTGTTCCACATAGGTAGATTGTTTCTAAAAAGATTTTGTACATGTGGCTTAGATGTTGACAATGATATTTGCAACCAATCTACTTACCAATATCAGATTTAGTTTAAAAAAATATTAATTAATTAACAACAAGTGTATGTTAGCTTTCTTGAGAAGCCTTTAATTGTCATTTTATCTATTATTGTACGTGCAAGCATTTATCACAGAATCCCTTAAAATGACATGTCCATGCAGTCAAAGATATCTGATATGACCATCTCGAATAACATATTTTTATTTGGGATCTTATAATGTTTTATCCAAGAGAGATTTTGTGGATAATCTTATTTTCTAGAATTGATCTCATTCTTTACAAAATAATAAAACATGAATTGTGACTCCATAGAAGATAATAAAGAAAAATCCAACAGAGATAAAATACATTTAAGTGATTGGTGAAAGAGATTCTTTGTGGATAATTTTATCTTTTAATTTGGTTTCTTTCTCTATAAAAGACCATGACAGGATTTATGAAACTCATATTTCAACAAAAAAAAATCCAATAGAGAAAGAAATCAATAGAGTGACTCATGCAGAGTTGTTTTTCTCTATTATTAGAAAGGTGCAGAAATTTTCTTTTCTCTTTGTTCATACATTCACCCTAGCCTTCTATTTAAAATGTTAAAATTTTCACATTCAAGTAGTTTTCCTTCTATTTAAAGGTATCACAACTTTTTTTGTTTTCTTCATCCTTTTTGTGTTTCATTTTTCATATTATATAATTAATGTTTTAGTCATGGTTGATGACTCGATGTGAATCCCCAAACCCATTATAACAAGTGAACTTTTTTAATTTGATTTTGTTATTTAAAGTCAATATAATGTCATTGATTGCATATAAATTAATCCATTTTTTCTTAATACAGATGAATCAATATATCATACTCCTTATTTTTAACTTGTATAAAATTTATGGTATAATTGTAAGCTTATACTATAAGAATTTTTGCATATATACCCTTGTTAAAATTTAATTTTATCAAAATACTCATGTTAAAAACATGTTTGCATAAAAAAAACATGTTTGCATCAATACTCCTGAAAATATTAAGTTAGTGCATCCATACCCTTGTGGTTATGTTATGTTCCGTCTACTATGGTTCAGTTTCTCTGTTGTGTCATTGTTAGTGGAATGTGAAATCTGTCATCCCCCTCCCCCCCCCCCCCCTTTGCCCGATTAGAAGATTTTGAACCCCTCAAACATCAACAATCTCTCCAAACCACTTTCATTTCTCTTTCATGTAAGTGAATCTCCTCCTTTAACCCACCTAATAGAATATTTTTGAAGAAACAAGGGGTTAGGGATGGATGTTTTGAAGCAAGAAAGACATTGGAAGAAAGGGATTAGGGTTGGATGTTGATGATTGTAGAAGGAAGAAGGAAAGGGAAGGTTAGGGTTTTATTCAACTGTTTCAAGTGAGGACTGTTTGGTATTTTTTCATGTGTGGTTAGGCTTAGTAACCATGATTCATCTAGGGTTTGTAATGACGTGTGTTCTCGGGGTATGGATGCACTGACTTAAATATTTTCAGGGATATTAATGCAAACATGTTTTTAACGAGTGTATTTAACAAGTCCCGCCTGGCCTTGTTCCAGTGGTAGTGAACACCCCTTTCTTCTTGAGAGGGCTAGATTTGAACCTTGCTAAATGCAAGGATTTGGCAAAAAAAGTCCGCATGAGATTATGTTTTATATGGGCTTTGGTCCCATGGTAGTTTGGACCTGTAATGGTAGCTTTTGTACTACTCATCAGTCAATAACATGTTTGCTTTAGTATGTCAGGACTTTGCATAGCCCCTTGGGGGGACTTTGTAAAAAAAAATGTATTTGATAAATTGAAATTTAATAGGGATATATATGCAAAAATCTCTATATTCTACTTGATTTAGATAAATATGACATTATCTAATGCTAGATCTATAGATGTATATGAAAATAATTTCATAAAAGCATTATATAATGCTATTATTTAGTAGTTTTGCGTCAAAATCCATTAAATGTAATCTAAATATAACTACAAATTTATATGAATAACCTAATATTTTTCATGTATCATTTCAGATAAATATGCAATTCAAGTTGTATAGAACAATTACTTTTATGTGCCAAGAAGAAATATAATTGCATGGCAAGAGGTGTACCTGATCGCCATCTTGGTAGACATCCATACATATGGGACACTCACTGCCCCCACCTGAATTGGATACATCATCAGCAGATAGAGCTCGTATATTTCGGGACTCAAGGGATTTCCATGTCTACGTGTTCTAGGCGGCGGCGGTGGCATTATATAACGCAGCGTGAAAACGATAGAAAGATCCAACCAGCGTTGAGATCTCATAAACACCTTGAATCCACAAGGAACCCTTGAATCCACAAGGAAGAAGCCCCAAAACAGAGGGAATTTTGAAATATTATTGATAAAAAACTGAAAACCCTAAATTACAAGTCTGCTATTTATACTAACAGCATAAAATAAAAAAATTACTAAAAATAGTAAAATCCAAAAACTAATTTTCAGATTCTATGAGATCCTAAATGATCATGGGAATTGATAGAAATCAATTCCGATCTGTTATGATTGAGATATCACAAATCTAAAACTTACTAAAAATAGTAAAATCTCTAATTTAAAGCCCTAAATAAATGAATTTTCGAAAAATACGAATTGTTAGTTGTATAACAACTAATCCAGAAGATCTCATCGATATATTTCACCATGTCAAATTTCATGCGATTCCGAGATCGTGACCATTGATTTGAATTTATTTGGTGGACCACTTTTGATAGTCTCATCTGCATAATCTGTCCTACATCAGACTCCTCTTCTTCAAAAGAACTCGTCCTCGAGTTCTTCCGCTCTTCAATTGATGTTTCTTTGTATTTCACCCTTGGCAAGAGAAGAGACGTTTTCTTGACTTCAAATTTATTCTCAATAAAATTGATCATGTAAAAATTTGAATGCACTTCGATTTGTAGCCCAAATTTCTTCACCATAGTAGTAGCCGCAAAGTCTTCATTGCTATCATTGTTGATGATGACATCCAAAATTCTCTTGTTGATGGTGCATATCTCTTGCAACACGAGCTTCTGTAGGGGATCTTCCATCTTGGGGTTCACCGTTAAGGACCGTAGAAACAACTCTTCTTGTTCTCCTCCAATGACATCTTTGGAATCACCAGAGAAAATAACATCCCCTTCTTCTTTATTGCTCATGTCCTCATCGATCTCTGGTTCAACGATGAGGTTGACCCGCTCTCCTTCTTCTTCTGCAAACTCAGCACCATCATATATATCATCGCCGTCAGTTGTGTTGTTACTTTTGTCCTCATCAATATCTGATTCAACCAGATGTTGATCATAGGATTCCATCTTCAGACTCTTCTGAATTTTTGAAGGAGTTTCTTTGGTCGCTTCCATCGATCCATCAACCATAACTTGCACGCTTGATCTCTCTAATCGTGATTCCACCATTGCGGCTTGGCGATAATTTTGATACAATGGGGGCACATATCGTTCATAATTTAATGGTAGAAATTGATCCATGAGGAGTTGTTTCATCTTCCTCCACGTACGAACTAGTGCCCTTCCTCTCCGTTGTCGGGTTCTCTGAAGTTGGTCCCACCAAGCGGCGGCCCCGCTCTTCAATCGAAAAGCCACCAATTTGACCATCTTTTCTTCGGGAACCTCCATCATCTCAAAGAATCCTTCGACCTCTGAGATCCAATCGAGAAAATCCTCGATCTGCATATTACCATTGAAATACGGGATATCCGCTTTCAATCGGTAATCGTTGTACTCCATACGCCGCCCTCTCGGCTGATATACTTGAAACTCTCCTTCATCCTCCGAGTCTTCTTCATCATCGGGTTGATAACGAGTGGGACGTCGAACGGTGTTTTGAGCAATAGGTCGGCCTTGGGCGACTCCCTCGGCGCGTCTCCTATCACCTTTAAGACGTGTGTTATTGGCGTTGAGGTTCAGACCAGCGATCATTGTGCGGATCTCCTGCAGTTGTTCTTGTATCTGATCTCGTTGTTCCCGCATCTGATCACGTTGTTCCCCGACCGCCTTCCACAGATCCTCCAATCCACGACCAGCGTTGTTAGATTGGTCGTCTCCCCCTCCATTATTTGCCATCACAACAAGGCAAATCCCCGCTCTGATACCACCTAACGCAGCGTGAAAACGATAGAAAGATCCAACCAGCGTTGAGATCTCATAAACACCTTGAATCCACAAGGAATCCTTGAATCCACAAGGAAGAAGCCCCAAAACAGAGGGAATTTTGAAATATTATTGATAAAAAACTGAAAACCCTAAATTACAAGTCTGCTATTTATACTAACAGCATAAAATAAAAAAATTACTAAAAATAGTAAAATCCGAAAACTAATTTTCCAGATTCTATGAGATCCTAAATGATCATGGGAATTGATAGAAATCAATTCCGATCTGTTATGATTGAGATATCACAAATCTAAAACTTACTAAAAATAGTAAAATCTCTAATTTAAAGCCCTAAATAAATGAATTTTCGAAAAATACGAATTGTTAGTTGTATAACAACTAATCCAGAAGATCTCCTCGATATATTTCACCATGTCAAATTTCATGCGATTCCGAGATCGTGACCATTGATTTGAATTTATTTGGTGGACCACTTTTGATAGTCTCATCTGCATAATCTGTCCTACATCATTATACATAAGTGACAATATAACACTGATGCACCTAACACGAGACGGATGATCACTACTACTACCGTTGACCACAAAATCAATTTGTTTTATTTTATTTTTATGATA
The DNA here is from genome assembly GCA_030737845.1 of Acorus calamus. Taxonomy (NCBI): domain Eukaryota; kingdom Viridiplantae; phylum Streptophyta; class Magnoliopsida; order Acorales; family Acoraceae; genus Acorus; species Acorus calamus. The sequence goes on along the minus strand of CM060864.1, from coordinate 14,886,949 downwards.
GCGTGCGAGAAGAGACTCAATTTTAGTCTTTACTCAAATCAAGGCTAATTTCAAATAACTAACTAAATTTAATCTGGCGATTGTGGTTGTCTTGCCTCAACAAAGAGAACTTTAGAATTCGTTAGTGTGTAATGAAAAAGAAGATTCAAACTTTGAATTGAATGGAATTGAAAACACTAATCAGAAAAAGTGACAATTTTCAATACACAAGAGATACATACAATCAAAGACATTTACCTTACTGAAGTGTACAGTACAATGACTTCAATTTTTGAGGATCTGTTTAAAACAGAACACATCTAATTTATTTATTCTAACACTAAATGCTATACCAATTGCCTAACATAAGTAATTGGACAATTTTCAAGTGATGACTGATCTTTTTTCTTTCCCCCTTCTTCTTCATTTGTCCATCTTTTATAGAACTTTGAAGTAACTGCCTGTAATGCTTTGCTTCAGAGAATAATTGCTTCATAGAATAACTGTCTGTAACCATGCATCTTTTGCTTCTCCTAAGTGGCTAGTCTTCATATGTATTCCTTTGTAATAGTGACACCTGTACTCCATGTGTCTTTTAACAGTTGGTCTTCACATGCCTCATCACCTGCCACTTGTCATACTGATTGTCTGACACCTGTCTTAAATTTTCAGTGAATTATTTTAGCACAAACATACCCCACATCAACTAAATTTTATTAAATTTAATTGATGGTGATTTGCACCATTGTCTAGAGCCTTTTTCTTTTTTTATTTGAATATCTTAATTTTTCCAGATTGATGGATAATAAAGCTTCAAGAACTTTCCATTTATCTTCCTTGAATTGATATATCCATTTAAAATTTTCAAATGATAAGCTCCTCCTTTTAGGACCCTATGGTCCTTCCCAATTGGGTGACCATTTCCCAAACTTTGGGTCCTTTGATCTAACACGTAAGATGGTTTTTCAAACCAAATCACCTTCATCGAATGCTTTATAATTCACCTTTTTATTATATACTTTAGCCACTTTATATTTCTAGCTTTGAATTTTCTCTAAGGCATGACTCTTATCTCATCAATATCTTCAAGCTCCATCATCATAGCCTATTGATAATCTGTTAGTGTTAAATCATTTTGTTTAACCACTCTCAATGATCGAACATTAATTTCAATAAGAAAAACTGCATCATGACTATAAGTTAAGACAAAAGGTGTTACTTCAGTGCTAGACCTCTTTGAAGTTCTATATGCCCATAAAACTTTGAATAGTAATTCGTGCTAGACCCTTGGATTCTCATTTATTACATTTTATAAAGTATTCTTGATTATTTTGTTAGTAGATTCAGCCTGTCCATTTGCCCTTTTTTATCTTATGGTTCTAGTACCTTAAGAATCTGGGTATGCATTTAGTTTGAATGATTTATCACATCTTTTATAATTTCAAAAGATAATTCTAATTGTCATCAGTGCCTTCACATAATGTATTTAATTATCAATACACATCTTGTATGACTTAAGAATGTATCACCATACCAATGGAACCTGATTATCTATTGTGTATGAATTTTGTGAGTATGGTTTTGGTTGCAACTGACTTTGGATTGGATGATGTTTTGTTACTTGTTAGAGTTTTTTTTTTAATCTTGGTTGAGCTCTCTGAAATTGCAAGGGCTGCAACTTTGGGTCAGTTGTCCAATCCAAACCTGACATGTCAAACCTGGAATTCAGGCGGGTTAGTTTTGGATTGGGGTCTTCGTGTTAAGAGTTGGGTTCAAGTTGAATACTCCCAACCTTGAGCTGGGTTCAAGTTAGATCTTGAGTTTCAGGGTGACTCTCACATTTTCTTCAAAAATATTAGATTCTACGAACCTGCTGTTTGCATTATTTGCAGGACCTCCAGAAGGCACAAAAAAGGTTCAAAAGAATGTAATGTTGTTTTTATTAACTAGTAAACATTGCTATTCAACAGGCAGATTTTCTGCCCACACATTGAATGAAGAATTGACATATCAAGAAATTCTAACACACCAGAAAAAAAAGAGAACCAAATCACCTAAACCTCTCTGACTAGTTTGATCTCATCAGAACTCTCACCCTGCCCACTGCCGCCACCGCTCTCCTCCGATGATCTGACAAAGCTCTTCCAGAACCAATGCCTCTCCCAGAGGAAGTGCATCTCCTCGATTGGGACCTTTTTCGTCTCGGGCAAGAGGAGCGCGATGAATATTGACATTACTACGATCAGCCCAGCGAAAAGTATGAACACGCCGTAGCAGAGGTGGCAGAGGGAGGCGAGGAAGCACTGCGCCATGGCCGCAGTGAAGAAGAGGTTGACGCACACCACCATGCTCTGCCCCGCGGACCTTGTCTCCAACGGGAAGATCTCGCTTGGCACGAGCCACCCGAGTGGGCCCCACGACCACCCATACGCCACCACAAACAGGCAGATGAATACCACGAGCACGGACGCGTCTGCCTTCGGGAGGAGGACTCCCGTCCCGAACTTCAACGCGAGAATTGTCGCGATCACGATCTGTCACGCGCATTCATACAAACACGTCATTGTATGCGCATTCAAGAGCGTGCACACAGCTTTTAATTATAAAAACATAATTTTTCAGAAAATGAAAGACAATGTTTAAAAACAACTTTTAAAAAATTTATTTTTATAGGAATCATACTTAATCCAAACAGTTTTCAAAATGTTCAAAATGCACCCATGAGCCAAGAAAGCAAAAAAAAATTCCTTTACTTGTAAAAACCAAATTTTCAAGAATTTAACACGGTATGCTTTCTGAAAAGATACTTTCAACAGCATACTTAAAAAAATGCATGGTTCCTAAAAATATGTTTCTAAAAGCTGTTTTAAATTAAAAAAAAATTTCTAGGAGGCAAGCAATTAAATAAAGGGAAAAAATTCAAAAAAAACCCTATAAAGCCCTGAAATCCATATAACCCTCTAGCTTTTTCTAAAATCCATATAACCTCATGAAAACACTTATATAAATCCAAATAACTATCTGAGTTAAATTTGTATTAACAGATGAGAAATAATCTGTAAGTATTCTATTTTATTAACACTAATTGAAAACACAATATACTAAAAAAACATCTATAATTTGTTAAAGATACAAAAAATCTTATGTATATGATGATTTTATCTATCTAGATAGATTATAAAATCCTATCTGGAGGGTTAAATCATCGTTTATAAAAGATTTTCACATTTTTAATCCATTATAATGAGTTTTCATTATACTATATTTTCAACCATGGTTACTCAAATAAATTATTCATATTATAATCTTAGTCTGTCAACGCAATGCGCACATACCAAGGAAGTGATCATCTGAAACCCAGCCTCCGAGAACAAGAACCTCCTCCCGAGCCGGTCAACGAGCGCCATCGAGACGAGCGCGCCGACCACCAACATCGAGCCCGTGATGATCAACGAATAGAGCGCGGCACCGGACCCAAACCCGAGGCTCTGGAAGATCACCGGCGCGTAGAACAGTATCGAATTCATCCCCGAAAGCTGCTGGAACATTGGTATCCCCACCGCGCCGATGACCAGCTGGGGCCTGTTCTTCCGCGCGAACAGGTTGCGGAACGGGCGCTTGACCGCGCGCGCGGCCTCGCTCGCCTCGACGAGGTCCGCGAACTCCGCGTCCACGCGCTTCGTGCCGCGCACGCGCTCGAGCACCGCGCGCGCCTCCTCGAGACGCCCTTGCTCGACGAGGCTGTTGGAGGTCTCCGGGAGGAAGAGCCCGCCGACGAACATGAGGATGGCGGGGACCGTGGCGAGGCCGAGGGAGAGGCGCCACCCCCACGGGTGGAGCCGCTCCGTGAAGTAGTTGATGAGGTCCGCGACGAGGATGCCGAGGCAGGTTGTCAGCTGGAAGAGCTGGTTCGTCGCGCCCCGGACGTTGGCGGGCGCCATCTCTGAGAGATATAGCGGCACCGCCTGTTGGTTTTATTAATGTTAATTCTCTAATTATTCAAATATGATAAACTAGTTGAATAATAATATAAAAAGTAACAAATAAATCCATAGTTCCAAAGTTACCTATCAACAAATTAAACTATAATGAATGGACAAAGCAAATAAACAAAAACTATATTGTTATGCTGCTAAGTTAATTGAAGAGTCTTGATATTTATATATGTTAATTCTCTAACTATTCGTGTTGTATATACTGTATACATGGTTATTAGTTGATAATATTTATAAAATGTACCAATTAATAATAATAACAAGAAAAAAATGATGAATATTTTGTCAATTGATTGATCTCAGCTTTTCGTTTGTTTCAGTCTCCACTATTAATAACAGGCCAACGAGGTTGTATATTAGGCCAGTTATTTATATTTTTGTCATTTGATTAAATCTCAGCTATTCATTTGTTTTAGTCTCAACTATTTATAATAAATGAGTCAAGTCCGCTTAATGAACAAGCCAATGTGGCTGCTTACTTATTAGGTCAGTTATTTATATTTTTGTCATTTTAATTAAATATCAATCGCAATTATTCATAATAAATGAGTCAAACTGGCTTCCTCCTGTACACCTTTGGGAAGAAATGAATAGTTGTCAACAATTTTTGTCAACAATTTTAGAATGTTTCTTGAACAATTTTAGAATGTATCCCAATTACACTTTTTTGTGCATACAAACAAAAGATACACATTGATGGATAGCTTAATTTGAATGGGCATAGCAAAAAAATGATTCTTTAGTATTTTAAGATCTGAAAGTGAGAAATGATTTTTAATTATTGGCCCTGCTTTGTCTCTGTGTATCTTTTTTGATATGCCAGATACTCTTATTGGGAGAAAAAAATACTAATCTAATAATTCCAAATGATAAACTTTTCTATGGTTCCAATTCACAATCAAATATTTTCCAAATTTGTGGGAACAGAACAACCAATACAAATGAAAGCATTATCAATCATCAAGAGAGACACCAAATCAAAATATCATAAATTTCAAAATAGACCCATCAAACTTTTCAACAAAATGCCTCCAAAATCACATCTTGCAAATACCCATAAAAGATTTGGCTGAAGACAATAGTAAGAACAGATTAAACACAACAAATCCTTCAAAAAAAAATTACATCTGACACTCCAAGATCATACCCAAAGAGAGAACCACCAAGAGCAGCTACCAAACAAGCCATAACAAAATAAACAGTGACCCTCCCCTCATAAAGCTCTTCTCTTTTTCCCCTCTCACTGCTTCCAAACCCTCCTGCCATTGCTTATAAAAACCTCCCCAAATGAAAAAACAGTCAAAACAACTCCCTTTTGTGTCTCTTCTCTTCTATCTGTGCTCTTCTATCTGTCACAGATAAATGAGTCAACTACATTGGTCAGCATGGAAAGAATAGATTCAAAAAAACAAAAAATAGTACCCAATGTAAAACAAGTGATGATAAGATTATAAAAGACTTGCTCAGATTCTTTTAAATGTAAAAGAGTTGCAGAGAGAGAGAGACCTTTGTTTCGACTTTTGTTTCTATTGATTTTATATTGTTTTTGTGCATGAGGAGGCATGAAGAGGATTATATATATATATATATATATATATGCCGTCTCCAATTCAAACCACTCCCACTTTGTTTGGCTAACCCGATTATATATAATCCGTCTCCTGTATAATCTCTCACCGGACTAGTTTTTGCTAATATTCGACGGACGAGCCTATTTTTGCAATTTTTTAAATTTCAAGAGCTAAAAGTGCTAATTACCCTATTTTTAATGCATCAAAATAGGGTTGATTCATCAATAATGACTATAATGCCCTTAATGATATTGTTGTTCTGATTTGAGATGAATTAAGATGGAGAGTTATTTGGGTAAATGCAGAGGTTGAGATAGTTTTATTTTTTGGGAAATATTTGGTGAGATGAAGTGAATATCTTCTGTTTGATTTGGCCGAATTTATTGCTCTCTGAAGCTCATAGCAGTTTTTCTTGACTTTGAATCTTTCTTATCTGGATTGACATTTGGGTAATTATATTATTATTATTATTTGGGTAATTATTATTCTTATTTGCATTTTTTTTAAATACGGCATCTATCTATTATGATATACATGACTGTTTTTCAACTTTGTTCTTTTGTTACGCCATAACAAAATTAAATTTTGAATTTTTTAAAGAAAAATTGTTTCAAATCCACATAACCAATGCTTTTCCTATAGTTTCTAACACCCTGAAAACACTCTCGTGTACATCCAAATAATCCTCTTAATTAAATTTTCCGTTGACAGATGAAAATATTATGATAATAGTTCATTTTGTTAACCCTGACTAAAAATAAAGTATACTAAAAATTCTCTACAATTTGTTAAAAATACGAAAAATCTTATATGATAATGATTTTATCCCTCCGAAAACCCTATCCAAATGGGTAAAATGAACATCTATAGATGATTTTTTTCATTTTTAACACATTGTAAGGGTTTTTTTGGTATAATATGTTTTTAATTAGGGTTAACCAGATAAAATAACCACATAATAATCCTTATATGTCAACAAAAATTTAATACAGAGGGCTATTTGGATTTACATGAGTGTTTTTAGGGGGTTATTTGGACTTTATGAAAAATCAATGGGTTGTATGGATTTTAGGAATTTCACAAGGGGTTATTTGGATTTTTCCCTTTAATTAAAGCCTTTATCACGCGATGTAAACTACTCCCACATGATATATTAAAAAAAAAAAAACACTCCCATATGATATATTATTTAAAATAACATGTTGGAACTTCATTCTTACGAACCCATTACCCATGCATGTATACATTCTATTAAGGAGAGTCATACGTGGAATAGGATTAATAGGCCCTTTTTTATTTTTTATTTTTTGCAATGAATTGAATAAGTGGGTATACATTACAAGAGAATAAGTTGATATTGATATTATAGGTCCCTCATAGAATTATGTTTTTTCATTTAATATATTTTACTGGTATAAATAGGGCACACATATCAAATCATCTGTCATTGATTCTTATAATTCCAGATCATCCATATCAAATCATTTTTTGTCTTTTATAAATTTTTACTCACATTTTATTTATCTTTTATCCACAAATTATCCTTGGTCAACCAAACAACAAAAATATTATTATTACATTTTCACTGGTATAATTATCTATCCCAAAATAACTTGTGCCTAAAAATATACCCACAATTTAATCGAATAATAGTATCATTAAAAAGATCACATATTATCCTTGGATGATGTTTTATCGATGATTTGTACTTTTTTAGTAGGAATTATGCAAACATTTTAATATTATAAAGTCAATATGAAAAATAAACCATTTAAAAATATCAACATGAATTAGATATAGGTTGTGCTAGATTAAATTTATAAATATCATCATTTTTATATCACCACATATAATTGTCCTTGCACAACCAATTTCATTCACATTCATTATAAGGTCACTAATGTAATTTAAATTCACAACGGTCCATCGGTTTAAACAAAGATTGTGTTTTGGCGGGAGAGAATTCCAGAGACTCCTCTTTGATATTATCCTCCATGTGTTCTCTCCATTTCTTCTTCTTCTTCTTCTTCTCTCTCTCTCTCTCTCTCTCTCTCTCTCTCTCTCTAGATGGCTTTGATCCTACGTTTCTCCATCTCCACGCCAATCGAGCCGCAAAGATCATGTGTGTAAGTGATCTATACAAACCTTCTATCAACTCTTGGCAAATCTTTTTTCTTATATTCAAAGTTGTTTACAACTTGATCTAATCAGATCTGATTAATATCTAATACACAATCTTACATGTCGAGTATGTGAGATTGTCATATATGGTTAGTGTGTAATGAATTTTGAAGTGGTTCAATGACTATATTGGTGTGTGCCATGTCCACATGAATTGAATGAATTCAAATTTATGTAAAGATGGAGGAAAATATGCAGTGCCATTTTTATTAGATGTTGAAATTCTGCTTAAACACACTCATCGAAAATGAAAATTGGATATTCCCACAATGCATTGTTGTGAGCTTCATGTTGTTTGCAACTTTGGATATATTTGACATGACAATATAATAATAAAGAAATTAAAATCTGCTCGTTGGTTGAGATTATTATCAAGTAACCTTTTTTAATCAAGTTGTTTGAGATTAAAAAATAATAATATTTTTATGTCTCAATTTGGTTTTTGTTTTATGTTTTAGTCTTTGATTTTCATATTTGATCGTTGAGCACATTAAATCAATAAAATCTTGTAACTGATTCCACGAGACGACATAACAAAAATTGTCTTTATCTTACACCACATAAAACCTTCTGAAACATGGAACAGAGGAAATGCTAAAACCAATTCGATGTACCTCCCCCAATTTGAACAACATCAACTGCACCAAATGTTTGGATCTCTCTCTCTTTTTTTGCATCGAACAGATCAAGGAAGCCCCCACTCCAAGCAATCTCTTCTAGAAGTACTTCAAATCTCACTCGTGATGAAAGCGATTTCTTCTGGGTGGATTACCTCGAATGGAAACTCCACGAGAGCGCGAAGAGCTTCCACACTGCGCTACAAGACCACGAACTGGGGAGGAACAATTCCCACCTCTCCAAGGCGTGGATCGGTATAAATGTAGATGAGTGGCACAGGCGTATCGTGTATCAGGTGTTCAATTCAATGAAAAATCGACGATACCATCCATCACTTTGTCCTCCAAGAATTATGTTCTCATTTACATAAATTCACAGGCGGCAGTCTTTTCCCTCTTTGGAATGGCTACGGAGCTCGCGATATCGTTTCAAAGCAAACCAGCTTGTAAAATGTGAGGATTACAAGCTTGATTATCCTTGTTACCTAATGCTTCGAATCATTGATTAATTAAGTCATGCATTTAATGCATACTTTTTGTTTTAAAAAAATTAATAAATCATGTCTCATGAACCATACGCGCATTTTTTTTTATAATTTATTAACGAAAAAATATTATTCTGAAACAGAATTCGAATGTTATAACTTTAAACACAGAAATCTTAGTTATTTTATGTCATTGATGATTTTACATATCATAATTGAATCTTCTATTATTGTGATTTATTATTATTTTTTTGGTAAATCTCTCCCTCAAAATTAACCTGAATTATACCGAATTGAGAACTTTTGCTGTTGTAGAATTATTCCCGAGTTCTTATTAGTTGCAAGGCTATCAAACAAAATGACACACAAGTTATATGTTGGTCTCAAGTATCCTTGGCTCACAGTTTTTGGTGTTTTTTTTTTTTTTTGAACAGTCTCTCTCAAAAAGTAAGCTCTCTTGAACAAGGAAAATGTTACAATCAGTTGGTTTCTCAGTTCCAAACTCAGACCCCACGTAAGATCCGACGCGGCGAGGGCGGAGTGACGTGGAATCATTCGGCGGGCCCAGGTGGGTTTTGAATTTCAAAATTCCTCGATAACTGCGGACTGACGCAACCGACTGAACAGACATTAAATGTTTTAATATTTTTTTAAATTAAAAACGTCACTGACTGACAGTCATTATGTCTTAAACAATTTTTTAAAATAAAAAACACTTCATCGACTGACTTGAATCGACGGGCATTAAAGGATTGTAATATTATTTTAAATAAAATAAGGGATGACATTGAATTGATTTGACGGCTTGAGTGGATGTTTTTAGGCACTGAGAGCTTGAAAAGGCTGGTATATACTTCCTTTTTCTGGTATATACCGAGAAACACAAAGGAGTTGGGTTGACTATCAAGGACAAGCTAACGATAAATTCTGACAAAAAGCAGTGAACTTTCTACGTATTTTTCTGGAACTTCGTTCTCTCTCCTCTGACCTCCAGAAGACTCGCATACTCTCTTAGAGCAACACATTCGTCTTTCACAATACGAAATATCTCTCTCTCTCTCTCTTTCTCTCTTCCTTTCGCCTCTCTCACTCACCCTAACATGTTCATAGATATGGCTTACTATCAGAGTCTGCAAGTGTGATATTTCACTATTGTCTTCACCGTTTTACCAGTATGGTACCTCTATTGCGTCTTCACTGACCTTGAAGCATGGATCTTCTGCGTTTTCACCATTGTCTCCTTTTTTTATTGTTGTTTTCTTTGTTTTTATTTATTAGCATATGGTTTCATAAATTATGTTTTTCTGATATGCTTATTTTTTTATTTTCTTTAGTTGGCAGATGGTTTTGTTTCATAAATTATGTTTTTGTAGATATTCTGTTTTTTTAGCATATGATTTCATTATTCATTTTGCACAGAGATTCTTTATTTTCTTTTGTTAACATATGGCTTCAAAAATTATGTTTTTACATATATGCTTGTTTTCCTTATTTTATTTAGTTAGCATATGGTTTTCTTTCATAAATTATGTTTTCGTAGATATTCTTTTTTTTCTTAGCATATGGTTTCATTATTCATTTTTCACAGAGATTTTTTATTTTGTTATTTTGTGTTGGTAGCAGATGGTTTCAAAAAGATATTTTTCACAAATAAAGATTGCACATTCAAATATTTAGCCAAATATGCTATATTAAAAAATAACGTCCGTGTTATATTATCATATACCTTCTTAAACTGGTATATGCTTAGATTAGGCTGGTATATACTCTTTACGGATTATTTGTTCAGGGCTGATTTCCTTTTTCTGTTGTTATTTATTTATATCTAGTGTGCACGAATTTTGAGATTGATTTGACAGCGCGTATGTCATTCTCGATGCGGGTATACGCGTCGCCATCTTTGTAGCCCCTCTATCTGCACTTTTTAGCCCCACTCTCTCCTCTTTCAACCCCACCGTGTCCTCCTTCAACCCCATCTTCTCCTGCAACTTTTGTTCATTATTTCGCCATGGACACCGGAAAAGACACTGTGAAGGTATATACAACGCCCCCATAACCAGTATCCGTTTGTTATTTTGTCTTCCAAATGTGTATGTCTTCTTGCAGGCATCACTGAAGAAGGTAAAGTCTTCAACGACGACTATCAACACGAGGTGTACAACAACACGGACCGTCGATATCATCAAGGAATGGGAGCTCAATGAGAAACCCTGCACGTTGAGGCCTTCAGGTCCACCCTATTCGGGCGTTTCATCGACATCCCTCCGATGAGAACGGAGAAATGCTTATTGGAAAAAATATTCAGTTTCTAGAGCCCGCAGCGGGAGAGATTTGTGGTGAAGGGTCAGGAACTCCGGTTCACGGCCTCCGATGTGGCGGTCATATTCGGTCTGTCGGCCCGCGGAAAGCCTGTGGACCTCGAGAGCAAAAGTCCTACATCCGCCTTCTATCATCAATACTTCACTTCACAAAATGAGAAGTACCCAACCGCCTCCGTCATCGAGAAGGTTATGAAGGCGTTGGTGGCCAAAGACAATGAGAAGTCGGTCAAGGACATCGCCAGATTGTTCATTTTGCACTTTTTTGCCACTTTTTTGTTTTGCAGGTCAAATTACGCATGCTCATTTGGGCTGGTCGACGTTGTAGATGATTTGGACAGCATTGGGGAATATGCCTGGGCGCAGGCCATTCATCTGGACGTTGTGAAAGCTATTAAGAGGTCATCCCGGAACATCGTGAAGGCCGGAGGATCAGATACGACGGATGGAAAAGGATATTTCAGTGGCTGTGCGATAGCACTCACTGCAAGTAGTATTTCTCTGTATATACCATGAAATTAAGTATACACTGGAAAATAGCTCCTCAATAAGGTGGTATATATCAGACTTTTATTAGTATATCTAGCATTTAAATATATACATTGATTTATTTATAGGTTTGGTTGTACGAGCACGTTGAGATAGGACAACCTGGGGTTGGATGGCCCCGCATCTACAAATGGAGAGATATGCCAAGTGGTAGGAAAACGACCTACACCAGACTGTTCAATGAGTTGAAATTTGAAGAGATTCACCAGAGCATTGATTTTATTGAAGAGGAGAGGGTCTTGTTGCCATAATTGGAGGAAAATGATGACACTGCCATCCCAGAAATACAGAATGTCTTGATGCCCATGCCGTCAGGTTTCTATACAGTAGAGGATCTCAGAAAGGGGTTAGAAAGAGTTCTACACATGCCCATGCCAATAAATGTTCATTCACCATCCATTTCTGCACCAAATAAAAAGAGGAAGAGGGAGCAGAGGGAACAGACTGCGGCTTCCAAGGATTTGGACAAGAAGGGCAAACCGATAACAAGTAAAAGAACTACAGAGAAGGTTGAAAGGAATAAAGTTGGTATGGCTGAAGTTAAGGGTACATCTTCTTCAAGCAAGACAATGACCACTGCGGGTATATACCACTTTATATTGTCATGTGCTAGAAAAAATATAGTATATACCTTCTAATTATGTGAATAAATTTTTTCGACAGCACTTGCGAAGCCAGCAAGAACAAGAGTACAAACTTTAGGTACATGTGAAACCAAATCAGCTATTGGAACACCGAAGAGACCGAAGGCAAATGAATTTGGTATATACCAAATTAGCATATTCATGTGCAATGTTACATATGGTATATCCCGTATTACATTTTTCATGTGCAATCCAACTTAATATATTCATGTGTTAATATGTCATGTATGGTATATACTACATTTCATCTTTCATGTGCAATGTTACTCGGATCTTGACATAATTGGCCATCCCACAACACCTTTGGTCATGGCTAAAACAAGGGGACAAAAATTAGCAGCAGAGAGAGAAAAGAGTAAAATCCCAGGGAAAGGTACTGGAATATTCATTTCTAAAGTGGTATATACAAATCTGAAACTAACACATGATTGGAATTTATGCTTTATCAGGGAAGTCAGTTGGATCGATTGAGAGGGTCATTTGGTTTGCTGGAAGGGGTATAAAGTCAACAAAAACCAAGGTAGAACAGGCCGAAGGGGAAGAGGCAGAGGAAGTGTCTGAAGTGCATGCCATAGAGGAATCGACCGAAGGGGATGTGGCAGCGGAACTATTCGCAGAGGAACCACCCGCGCCCGAGGAGCATGCGACAGAGGAAGCGGCGAAAGCGCATGTGGCAGAGGAACCACCCGCTTCCGAAGAGCATGCGACAGAGGATGCGCCAGGGCCCCAAGATGTTATTCTAGAGGAAGCGCCTGTGACAGCCGTGATAAAGTCCGTTTGTGAAGATATTTTAAACTTGCCTACGCAGGAGGCAAAGGGGAAAGAGAGATCGGTTGAAGAGAATCTTGGGGAGGATGAATCTGTGACACAGAAATCACTCACTGGTCCCAAGAGGAAGAGAACCATGAATACGAGGAAGGCTCGTAACCCACAATCCGCAGGTATATGTATTTAATTATCTTAGCTTTGATCAATTATATGATGTGTTTGGCTTGGTATATACCATGTATGGATGGGTATATGTCAGCTTTCAATCATATGTTAATTAGCTGGTTAATTCAAAAATTATGCTTATTCCTGACAGCTGTCGGGTTACCACAACTTGTGACTGGGGAGACTGTGGGTCCGACAACAAGGGGGCGGTTACAGAGGCAGGAAATTCAATTGAAAAAAGCCAGTCAACCGAAGAAGGCAAAAGTACCGAGTGCAACAAAGACTTACAAACAACTAGCCAAGGAAAAGCACCAATTGACGGAGGAGGAACAAGTTGCATTGGCCATTGCACAATCTAAGATTGAGGCAGAGAAACTTCAATCGGTCTACACGAAGGTTGATGAAGTACTCATACAGGTAAATTCTAATACATTCATCACTTACATGACCTAAGCGGCTTCAACGAGTATTTATTTCGCCCATCCTTCTTAATTAGAATTATCCCGGGAAGGAAAAATGCATCCCAAAGCAGAGAGCTATGGTAGAAAAATTCTTAGAGAATCCGGTAATGGATGATTCTCCAGTGTGGGAGGTTGCAGATGATGGGAGTTTTGTGCACCCTCTGGTTACTCGAAAACACGTTTTTGAAGTTATTTCCAATCAGTGACTCGGTGAAGAGGTATATATCCTCTTTTCATTTGGTTCTATTGTGAAGTTATATGACATTTTTAAATGGTATATGACATCGCTAAAGTCGTATATACGCAATTATTTGTCTTAGGTGATTGATGCTTTCACCAGACTCGTTGGTAGATCTGCTTCTAACAAAAATGTTTTGTACATCTCAGCAGCCTTAAATGTAAGACCTCACACAACTTGCCTCGTGTTGGATTAGCATTCAGCTCACTGTCATATCTAACCTCTTTTGTTATTAAAGCAATACATTGACGGAGGACTTGAGGGATGCAAACGCTTTTTCCGTTCCAAGTGGAAGTCGGATGTGGTTGATTGGTCCAAAGTCAGAGCTATCCTCGTTCCAATGTTTACGTCACAACATTGGTTCCTACTGGTCATCGACATGATGAACCAACAATTCCTGTTGTTTGATTCTCTCCGAAAAGAGGAGCATGGTGCCTGGGCGAGGAAGGTAGTCAATTTGTTGTAGAATACGATACTAGAGGAAGCAGTAGGGTGGCCCCTGGTTGTTGATGTCCCGGCTCCGCAACAGACCGGAGGCCAAGACTGCGGTGTCTTCGTATGCCACTGGATTGCATGTAGGATACTGGATATTCGTTGCTATTTGAGCACCACGGAAGATATGGCATATATGCGTGCTTTGATAACTACAGGATTCATGGGTGATGAATATTGCAAAGCATGATGGGACAAGTTTGTTACAGGTTTTGAGTGGTGTATAGTTCTCCTGTTTTGGATTAAAACATTTGATTATGACCCTCTGGTTGTAACGTATGGTTTATTTTGTGATGTGTGTGGAATTGTTTGCTGGGTGGTATATGACAGGATATATTTGGTATATGTTCTTATTTGTTGGTATATGACATGTTATATTCAAGGTTTGCGTTCCCAGATATACATGTTTTAGCTATATGACATGATATAATTGGTATATGCCTAGTGATATTTTGTATATGGCATATGTGAGTATTTGTGTTTGTTGATTTATTATATGCTGATGTATGTTTTCTGGGATGCATTGTTATTGACCTTTTTGTGTTTGATTGGACTGTTATATGCTAAGGTAGATAGGTATATGCACAGAAAGTTGATAGTACATTGTTTTGAAATGTGTTAGTTTACTGTACATTCACTTATAAATAACCCAATTGTTGGCATTCTACGTCTGTGATGCCATCCACATGTCAAATTCTTCGTCTAGCTGGTGTGATTGTGATCCCATCACCAAATTTGTTTGCTCACTTTGCATCTGTGATTTCATCCCAATATCTTGAACTGAACTGGTGTACCTCTCCTGCCACTGCTTCGTCTTTTTTCTTTTCTGAAATATGAAAAAGAAAGTTATCACATGAAAACCAACAGCTACTAAATGATAGAAAAATGGTATGTACTTGTATTATATAGCATATACATTTTGAAGCCTGTTGACAGCAATTTCGCACCGTGAAACCTTCCTTTTGCTCTTTGGACGACCCTTTGCCTGTGCGACTACAGGATCGAGCACCTTCTCACTGTTTGCTATATTTTTGCTTGCACGGTTAGTTGATTGACCAGTTGAATTAGGCTGGTGGACCATTCTTGCATCAACCAGTGTGGAGATGTGATTCGCTGTTCTCGCCTTCAGTTCCTCAAATAGAGTTGCCACAAATATAGATGCATCAGAAAATAAACTCACCATCTCCACAATCTCTTGGACAGTACGCAAACCTAAACTATATAGGTTGTCATACTCCATTGGTATGTTCAACATAGACTTGAAAATTTCGATAGCCTCCAATGAATGAAGGCGTTTGAAATCCTTTCTCCACCGATTCATTAAGTATTTATCGGGCATTTCAGTCACAAATTCGGAACGAAGAATGCATAGAGCATGGCGACACAAAATTCTACGAAATTCAAATGATTTGCATATGCAACTCACCTCTTCGGTAGCTCCTTTGTACAAAACATCAAATCTCAACTGCTTATTCTCTCCGCGGTTTGTTTTCACTATCTCAATGACTTGAAATTTTTTCCAGCCATCTTCATCTCCAATGCATGTTGGATTGAGCTGGATTAATTGCCTCAACTCATCCTGAAACTTTCTCAACATATTAATGGTATATGCATTGGCTAACTGTTCTTCCATCTTCAATGGAGAAATAAGTTGTGGGGTAGAATGGAAGGAATGGAAGTCCTCAAGGGCCTCTTTCTCGTGCTTGTTCCTAAGCGCATTCTCGTATTGATGGACGAACTATTCCAGCGTTGTCTTCAATGTTAGATAATCATCAAAGTAAGCATTCATGCTTTCACTACGCTGGGTAGTGGACATGCCAGCCCGAAACGTGTCCTTCACAAAAACTGGCACCCATCGATGACGATCCTCGTATAAGGTGTTCAGCCATGAATTGTCCTCCATGTGATGATCCTCAATCATATTCTGCCACCCAACTTCAAATTCATCAACGGTTAAACAATCATAGACGAGGCTGCTAAGGTTGTCCTTCAATTCTTTATACCGTTCAACCTGCATGGTATGTACAATTATAAAATGCATGTACAAAATTAATATGTCACGTGCATTCATAAATTTAACCTTCTATCTACATGTAAACATGAACCGATGCGTATATACTCGATTAAACTTGCATGTACCAGAAGAAACATGTTAAATACTAACATGGTTAAACAATTAGCCAGTTAAAGAAATTAAAAATAACTTCACCTTACACAGCTTTTCTGAAACTTTTTTCAGGATATGCCAGAGACAAAGGCGATGCCTAGACATGGGGAACACTTCTTTGATGGCACCTCCAATAGACTTTCACTGGTCTGTTATTATTGCGGCTGGTGGAAGGTTACCCATACAAGCTAACCAAGACTTGAATAACCATACATAGGTTTCTATCGTCTCATTAGCAAGCAATCCACAACCTAACAAAATTGACTGCCCGTGATGGTTCACTCCTACGAAGGGTGCGAATGGCATTGCGTACCGGTTAGTTAGATATGTTGTGTCAAATGAGACAACATCTCCGAAATATTGATACGCGGCTCGACAACGTGCATCTGCCCAAAACACATTTTTCAGCTTACCCTCTTCATCCAAATCGATTCTATGAAAGAAACAGGCATTCAACTCCTGTTGCTTGCTGAAATACTGCAATAGTGCTTCAGCGTCTCCCTCTCCAAGCTGTAGGCGTCTCACTTTTTGAAGATAATTACGACAGTCTTGTTCAGTGTATGGAAGACTGTCGTAACCTCCCCCTTCGTATGCTAGCGCGTCGAATGTCTTGCACGGAAGAAGTCCGGCAGCATCATTAATAGCCAATTGTTTCATGGCATGTGCGGTCAGTGCGCGATGACATCTGTGAAATCGTGAGAGTTTTGGGTCTACTTCATTATTGTGTTCAAGAACAAGAAGATCCAATACCCATTTTCTATCACTGAATATTCTGATTTGCATCCTAGCTTTGCAATTAGTTTTGCAAGTGGGTTTATAACGGGCTTGAGAGACGCTCGTGATTGTGGTAATTTCGCCCTTCTTCTTTCTCAGTTTTCCCTCCTTCGAACATGCAAAAATAACTGCCTTCAAGTCACCATCGGGAGTGAATCTTCTTCCATTCCTCATGACACCAAAACCAGAGCGAAAAGCAAATGCCTTGTATCGAGAAAATGCTTCCTCAATACTATTAAACTCCATCCCGGTCATCAACTCTTCATTTGCTTCGTAATGTCTAATGTCTTCAGCTTCTTCATCGCGGTTTCCTTCAGCTCGGTGTTCAACATCAATGCTCTCTCCAAATTGTTCCGATTCATTCGTCTCCATTTCTTACACAACAACCAACTGCATTTACATGCTAAATTTAAGTTGGTATACACGTAGTAACGATCTGTATATATGTATTAAAAAAAAGTGAAAAAGTAGGTTTTCTATTATTGAACAGTGATGAACAAACTTGAATTTGTCATCTTTTAAAACTTTACAACGAAACAACCTTCGACGAAAAAAGTCTGTCACGAACGACAATAAAACATTCGAAACAGAGGAATAAATGTTGGAATCTTCTGAAAACAATGTGTATACCTGTTTTTTGTCCAATAACTGCAAACGAGGAATATTTACTGCCTTTTCATGGAGTTGTTGTTGCTGGTCTGGTGGTTGAAGCAGAGTTTGAGAGAGAGAAAGAAACAGTAAATGAAATGTTTTAAATGGATTAAAAAAGGAGGGATGACAGAGTTATGAATCCAAAAAAATGGACGGAAACTTTTGGTGGGAAATTTTCGACAGCACATATTTGGGAGAGCTGACGTGGCATTAAAAAAAAATCCACGTCGGCAGTCTGACGTGGAGTCTGAGATTTGGTCGGACTTTGAAACTGAGTGTAACAGCACTCCTTGAACAATGCATCGAAGCCCAGTTAAACAAGAGACACCCAAAACTCTTGAGCCGATACTTCCTCCCCTCTCTCGAGAAGTGGTCTTCAGATTACTCCGAAAGGTCTGTACTTCGTACAATTTACTCAATGAATAATGTTATTCTTAGTCATATCTGCAATTACTTTTGTAGTTCCAACATGTTTTAATATTTTTAAGTATATATTTATTTTAATGAAATACATAACCTCACAAAAAGATGAACAACGTACATACTCATAATAAACTAAATGCATTCATTTTTATACTTTTCACTCTATTAGAGCTTGCACTTAGCCCCGTTTGGGTAGCGAGTTAAGCGAGAATAAGGGTGGTATAAGAATGGATAAGGAAAATAATTGTTTGTTTGTAAAGTATAACTTGTTATTACTAAGCCGGTTTAAACGAGTATAAGAGAATATAACAATTCTAAATAACCCATATGATAAGTTATACTCAGTTTATCTATTCTCATATGCCCACATGTCAAATCAACTTTTTACACCTTATCACATCAAATCACCCATCAACACCTCTTATACATCAAAGGGCTCACATGTCAAATTAACATTTTTACATTTTATTTATATTTTATTCTTTATCAATCAAACAACTCAACCTTTATTCTTATGTTTTTCAATGAGAATAAAAAATACAACTAAACAAAAAATCTCTTATTCATGTAGATTTATTATCTATACTAGTAGAATTATCTATCCAAAATAACTCAATTCCTCAATTTAAACGGGCCTAAAGATATACAACATAAAAGTAGCATCCTTCACATGATACACACACACACATTTCTACGAGTATCTTCCCATCATATATATATGTTTCTTCGATGTGTTCAATCACAATGATACCAGTCTACTCTCGAAATGTTACACTCAGTCATTCTTGCCGTCACTTTTTACCATCTTTTTATACTTTATGATTTTAAAGCAGGAGTGAATGAATGACAGCTGGAATGACCGAGTGTTTTGTTCTAACATATTCAGCCTGTGCTCCTCCTCAAAAAGATCATACGACGGCGTGGCGGTGATTGTCCTAATGACAAGCTGCTGCGTGGCGGTGAGGAGGTTGGGGGCGACGCGGGTGTCGTGCCGTGGGTTCACGATGTCGATCCCGGGTTCAATAAGGGGGCTGATGGACCTGTTGCGCGGGCTGGTGCCGGTGGAGGCCTTGCACGCGACGCGGGTGTCGTGCCGTGGGTTCACGATGTCGATCCCGGGTTCAATAAGGGGGCTGATGGACCTGTTGCGCGGGCTGGTGCCGGTGGAGGCCTTGCACGCCTTCGCGTGCAAGGCTGGGTTCGAGCAGGACTTCCTCAGCCACTTTGGTGGGAAGGTCTTGCGGAGTGGTTCGGGTCATGATGCGCCCTTTTGGATGGGTTTGGTCCAAAGGAAGCTTGTGGTGGGGCTTCAGAGGGAAAATGTGCCTGCAAAGTTGAATGGCCCATGCAATGTGAAGGTTAACATATAGAGCGTTGTTACACTTAGTACATTTTGTAGCCTGTTTTACAATCCTATACACTATGATAGCATAGTATATACTAGATTATCATAGTGTATGAGGTTCTATTACAGTATATGATGCAAAATATTTTATCATTTTTTGACACGAAAAAAAAAAACACTAATATGTCTCAGTATATACATACTTCATCATATAACAACATGAACTTTAATGTGAGAGTACATGATTTTAAAAAAACAAATGAAAATCAGTGTGAACTGTAATTGGGGTTGCACTTGGTGGGTTCTAAAAAGTGGGTTCAAATTGATAAATTTGGATTGTCTAAAAAATCAGATTGGGTCCGAGTGGACATCATAGACAACCCAACCCGACCGTAGTAGACTCCCATGTGATATTCTAAATGGGCCATTAAAACTTGATTTTTGGATCGCAATCTAATTTTTTGTAGACTTGGATTGTTTTAGTGGGTGATTAGTGAAATGTGTTTTTTTTTTTTTTGTTAAAAATATATCCCATTTGTTCGAGGATTTATTTTTGTGAGCTAGGCTTGAAAATCGAATTCCACAAGTTGGCTCAGGTTACCACGGGTTAGATTTAGGTTAGAGTCGTCAGATGAAAATTCGAGATTAGTCGAGTTAGGATTGAACACATTGAACTTCGAGTTGGAGTCAACCGAACTCAGCCCGACCGAGCTCTATGTACAATGGTTTCCAAACATGGGATAAATTAATGAATCAATGTTATGCTCAGTCCAGTTACTTGAATTTTTTTTCTTTTTTGAAATATGCATACTTAAATAATGAAGTACAATATGAAAAATAAGTACATAATATAGCATATACTGAGTTCAATGATTTCATATGATGCATCAGTGATGTGACATATCTAAAAGTGACTTGTGCTGTTGTGCATCAACACCCTGTATTAACTGAGATTTTTACAGGTGGTTGTGAGGGACCTAGCTACATTTGGATTGTTTGCGCACCTTGGAAGAAGAAGAAGGCAATTCTTAACCTCTATGGGTATCAATTACCTCAATGAGCCATTGAAAGGTTTCCTCAGGTGGTTCCTTTCATATGTCTTGGAAACATAAAACCCAATGAGATTTTCATTGAATTTTCCAAACTTTGGATGTGAGAACTCAGATTCAGTTCTTTCATATTGCAGCTATCTTGAATGTGGGTGCCTCTTCTTTTACAATGACTTCTCTTCTGTAGGAACTTATCAACTCTTCATGGAGGTCAGCCTTACATACAATGACATTTAGGAACCATAAATAACTCACATTAGATATATAATAAACTCGGGTCAGTACCCAATCTTATTTTTTGGGGGGTTTGATTGATATATATTTGGTTTAGTTTGCTTATGGATTGAGAAACTAATAATCCAGTCTAATTTGGTTTGGGTTCAGTTTCACGTTCCGAAAAAACCAAACTCAACCAAAATTATTTAAACTGCATTTCTTTCTTTGTATTTCATAACTTAAGGTTCACCCTCTCCCTACATTTTTCATCAATTACAAGTTTACCAAAAAAAAGTTGCAATAGATATTCGAATGAAATGAATGCATACATTCTTACGTTTCATAATAGAGTATACATACCTGCGTTTGACATGGTGTCTGTAGTCCTACAAGTCTTTAAAAATCGGTTGCTTTTTAATGATAGGTAGTGACTGAGGAAATCGGATGGCTCAACTTCTACGCCACATTTCCCGGTACAGAGCATCAGGACCGAAAGCGATTGAAGCAGCACATCATCCAAGCAGAGAAGGAGATCATACATTCAACAGCTCTCAAAATCTGTTCTGATATGTTTTCAAGCTTCACTCACTATGCAAAGTCAAGCGAACCATCCCTACACGAGAATTCTATATCCTTTATAAAAGAGAGGTAACTGAAATTTGTGTTCAGTGAATCATAAATGTATGTTCAGCTCACATTTCAAAGGTTTTACAGTGAGAGATTGCTGAGTTCTTGTTTGGAGGAGTACTGGACATTCTACGAGTTTAAATCACGGTACGTGAGTCTGTCAGAAACAAAAAGTGTTTTGTGTTGGCAGTGTGACAAAACAAGCTCCTATAATGCTGTGTGTAATCAAACAGAAAATCATCGAAAATCACAAAGGCTTTCACACCAATGCTAGAGTTGGGGAAGGACGAAATGGAGTATACATCAACTTTATTTAGGGAACTCGAACAGGATGTTGAGGATGCGGTGACAAAAGGGAGTATAGAATGTGTTCCACAAGAGGCACCTCACATTAAAGCAGTAAGTATGCTTCATCTTTCTTTGTTTTTTTTTTTTGGTAAATCAGGACTATCAGGGATGAGATCCATTCAGGATTATCGGAGGATGACATCCAGCAAGACTACAAAACTCTATCACTTGTTGCCATCACTCGTCAATTTTTTGTTGAGTTCTATCTTGTAGGGTTACTCCAATGGAATCACTGATCGATTTCTAGGTTTTTAAATTCCAATCAATAGTTCACACTGCACTCAAAAGACAGGGAATTTCCTCTAGGATGTAAAATATATCATATCATAGGTTCCAATGCCTAAATTAGAGACTTTGGGCTTGAACTACCCCAAACCTACTACTCAAAAATATCAAATCATTTAATTCGTTTTTAGTTATTATTGAAAAATTTATTATTTATTCTATTTTGGAATTCTAGTACTAAATAAAAAGATCACGATTTGGAATGAACTGAAATATTTGTCTGTTTACTAATACCATCAAGTGTGACCGATTGTGACAAAAATCATCAGTCACACATGCATGTAAGGTTGCCACATGTTGGTCTTGTATAAGAAACTAACTAACCAAACCTGATGGGACCCAGCCTTGATTAAATCCTACCTCAGATTACGCACTGACCGCACATTTTAGTTATGCTTTTGCACAAATGTAGCTCCTTTTTCTATAGTTACAAAAAGGGACTGCTATTGTTTGCAGGGTACTTGTTCAGAAGAGAGCAACAAAAAATCTCCTCATGCGCAAAGATCAGAGACAGGACTACAAAACATGTTAAAAAACTACAGCTACAGCATGCTATCAAAAATCTCAGTAAGATATATCATTTTATTGTTGATTGAAAATCTATATATGTTCCATTCCACGTTTATTATAAAAATTTACCTTCACCGCAACGTGCTTTTTGAAGGATATATGGACGGGAACTCGGTTGCTCTGTATAGATCTTTCAGTTGCGGCAGACCTTATTTGGAAGAAAACCTGTGGTTCTGCGCTCACGGTGAGGGAGGCGAAGAAAATATCAAGAGCAGTAGCTGATATCACTTGCGTCATCCCTCTCACCATACTTATGTTACTTCAGGACAATATTTTTAAACAATGCTATGATTCTGAAAGCTATGTGTTTGACATTCTTTATGTTCTGATGATGCTTCAGATAACTGCAATTGGTCACGCCGCATTATTTGCTGCGATTAAGAGATATATCCCTTGCTTGGTATGTCTAACTGATTTTTTTTTCTCTCTCTCTAATTCTGCACAAAATATGATAAGTTTACATTCTGATTTTTCACAGATCCCTTCACCTTATTCAACTGAGAGGATGGAGGTTGTGAGGCAGCTGGAGAGAGAGATAAAGAGATGGCAGAGTTTAGGCCATGGAACTAAACCTGAAATCTCAAATTTGATCACACAAAAAAAAAGCCTTTGTTGGGTGCTATATTTACTTGTACAGTTGTAAATATCTGTAATCATATATAACCTTCTGAATGAAAGGACTATGAGGATGAAAAATTGCAATAACCACTGTAAATATACGGATTTTTCTGGCAAGGAGGTCTTTGACTTCTAGACAAGGCCAAATATACACAATGCTTCAGTCTCCTCGCACTGATGTGTTTACATCTGCCAACATCTGTTGTTTTGACTCGGGCTAGTTTGGTAATCCTTATCATTCTCAGAGCACCGAAATAAATGGCGTTTAGAATTTATCCAGCCAAAGTTGTCTTGATTCTTCATTCTCACGTTCTTTATTGGAACTGGATTCCTAAGGAATGAGGAATTCTACTTCTGGACCATAGTTACCAAGCTGCCCCTAAATGAGGTGCAATGTGGCTGCATAACTTACCAGTTGTCATTATAGACAACCTAGCCTCTGAATCAGTCTTGCATGATGGTATGTGGTAAAAATACAGATTGATCATAAGAAATATTATTTGTGCTTCTCATGGGAAGGACCAATAAAAGAATTACACAACCTGAATATGAAAGTGAAAAAGGCAAAAGCTGCACAAGCCAAACAGAACAAACCGCACTTCTTCTCATTTCTGATCACATCTCATGAAATACTAATTATGACATTACATTACAAAATAATAACAAAATAAGGCAGCTATCAGGGTCCTATCTTTAGGTGTATAATTTGAGGCTCAATTCCGTTATTGTGAAAGAATAACAACGCAATCTTTGACAGGAGGACTCACATTGGTATATACGTACCAAGAGTTAACGGCCACCACAACAAGCAGAATCGCTTGTAACATCAAACCAAACACCAGTCAGAGACTCAAGACACTCTCTTTGGGTCACGAGCCACCGATAGATGATCCTATATGCATGTACAACATAGGAAAGCATGTTATAATATGATATTTTGAGTAAGAAAACTACCTCACGATTTGTTTTGAAGGCTTTCTTAATGTAATTCCAATTCTCATATATTTCAAAGAACAATAACATATTTGTAGAGGACATAACAAAGGCAATGAATATGTGATAGTAAACTTACCGAAATGAAGTCGAAAGCTTTCGTCTCCTCTTTCTTCAAGCTGCTTGTCTTCGTGAGTTGACTCAGAGTTGAATTACTCGGAACATTGAAAATGTCAGGGAGAGGTGAAGAGTATCCATCCAAAGCATTATTGCTCGTCCCTTGCCCAATCCCAGCATTGAAATGTCCAAGATTATGAAAGGTAGATAACACCTGCTGCTGCTGTGCGATATAACTCCCCATCACTGCATAATTCATTGGCTGAGAAGCAAAAGCAGGATTCAACATGAAGTTCTGCGGCATACTGTATTGCATTGGGACTGCCTGGAAGAAGGCATTCGGATTCATATTGACCACTTGAGGACCAATATTACCAACTTTGGCCTCACTAATGGCAGGAAAACTTGTTTGGGGTAAGTCATTCATGGTGAGACCGGCCATCAAATCATGCACATCTTGTTTTTGGGTTGATGTTTGCTGAGGAAGCTGTTGAGCATTGGAATCGAAGACATCAAGAAAATCAGATCCAAAGCTACTTGTAGGCATACTTGAACCATTACCAGCGAGTTTATCATCAACAGTCAATCCCGAGAAGATATCATCATTTCCCTTGTCAGTGTCGGTGTGGAATAATACGTCTGCGAATGGATCATCTTCGCTAGTTTTACCGCTGGTGCTAGTGTCGGTGACAAGGCCGTCTCCAAAGAGGTCATCAACTAAAGGACTTGATGATGTCAGGCTTGAGCTTTCATCATTAGGCTTCTCACTAGAATCATCAAGATTTCCTGCATCTATTAAGTCTGGCAACACAACAGCGGGGGCAGCATTTGCTTTAACACTAGATGGTTGTCCCGCAATGCTCTTTACACCACTATTCTGCCCTCCGTCCATAAGAAGTAAGACCTATATATCGTGAGTCATAAGAAAATGTTATTAACTGAGCTGGAAATTAAATATAACCATCATTGTTGTTATCATCGCCATTGATATGAACGAAATACACTTCATCCATAACAGCATGAAAAGTAAGGATATGGTAAAAAAAATTCAATGTATATATTTTTCCAAATAGGGATGCAGATTTGTTTTAGTATATCCTCAGCTGAATACATATGGCATCAACATTATGGGAATGTCATGGCTAGTACCAAAGCAAGTTCAAAGTTTTAAAAAAAATACCCTGTTTGCCTTTTCCTGTAGAGAAGCCTGGGGTGACTCAGAACATTTAATTATAGAATCTCTGTTTTCACTGAAATAAGATACTATCGTGGAAAAATGAATGTCATCCTTTTTCCGCATAATTGCCTCCAAGACACATACAGCCTTCATTCGGACCTGTAGAAATCAATTCAAATAAAATCCCAGGTGGTAATCATAGCAGAAAAGAAGATTTGCATGTTCTAAATCTTATTATATATATATCCTAAGTGCACAAATGGGTATTTTCCATGATGATATGCCAATAAAATATTTCTGAAATCTTAAAACAATATGTTGCTAACTATACTCATTCACATGCCAGTATAAATATTTACCTGCACTCTCATGCAAATTATATACATGTAAGAAAAAGAGCAAACCCCCATTTCATTCTTCAGTATTTCCTTTATCAGAAAGATATTCAATATTACACAGGGAAAAATGCCTCATGAAATGGACAGACAACGTATAAACAAGCTTGTGAGATATTTAGATTTTACATTCCTTATTCAGTAAAAAAAAAGAAAAAGGGAAAAAAAAAAGAGAGATCAGTAACATTTGTTGCTTATGATATGAGACATTCTTTTGGGAAGTGCAAAAACACATCTATATATTGTACAGCTTCAGACTAACCCAAGTGTTGGCGTGTTGCATGTATGCCTGTTGGTCCTTGGAAAAGTATATTTCAATTTTCTAAATCACAAAATTACTTATTTTTATCAAATGTTATAAGGTTCCATCAATGAAAATGAGGCAGCAATCTGATACCTAGAACATGTGTGTGGGGAAACTAAAAATGCCAGATGTCGATCTGTTATGCACTGTGCATCCTAACTCATTTTAGGTTTCAATGCTCATGATGACATGATTTTTTTCTCCAGAGAAAATGTTTGATGCATGAACCGACCAACACTGTTGTTCTCAGTAGCTCTATGTTTCTATCTGCTTGCTAACCTACGTTTCTTTCTGACGAAATACTAATCAATCATTTGAAAATCTCAATGTGAAAGACTATGAACACCTACTTCATCGGTCATGTCATTGGCTGTTCTACCACATTATATATTGTTTCAAGTGAAGATGACTATAATAAGATTAACATCTAAGATAGCTCTCCTTAATTTTGTTGTCTTCAACTAGAAAGGAAAAAATGAAAGAGAAATTTGCACAATTTTCAAACAATCACTTTCTAGTTGAAATGCGAAGGAAAACCATAAGACCCAAATCATAATTAAATGACAAAAGGGGCATACCTGCCACATATGAGATTGGAGCTTTGACTCTAATGCATGAGCCATAGCCATCACATCCAACTTAGAGGCCTCCACAAGAAAAACCTGAATGGCATCCCGAGTGGGTTGTAACCGTATGCCTCCAGACATCACAATAGTTTCCAACAGCCTCTCTTCACGAGTCTTTGACCCTGCACGACTTGAACTAGAACCCCCATTAGTTGGAACATTCGCCCCACTCAACTCCTTGTCCCAAGGTCCAGATTCTGCATTGATCGTTGTGCTGGACGAGCCCTGATTTTCTCCATAATGTTCATCCCTTCCATATCCGTCCCGACCGCTCGTCTCTGTTGTCAGAGACCTCCTCAGATTCGGGCTCCTGTAACTCCCATTGTCATCAGTCTTCCTCATCGAATGGGCTGCAGCGATGCTGCTAAATCCCTGTTTGATGGAAGCACTACCAATCCCCACCACTTCGCTCAAAAACGACTTTCTGTCTTCAGAGGGCGGCTCATAACTTATGTTCCCGAAACCTTGGATCCGCTTGTTCAACCCTTCCGTTGCAGCCGGTTTGTTGTCTTCAATCGCAAAAATGGCCGAGATCGCCTCCTGGGCGGTGTCTCGGACAGCCTTGTTGAAGGCGTCCCCTTTCAAGGGGTCTGGATGCCCCCTGTAATGTACGAGTTCACGCATCACGGCCGAGTGCCGCTGCATTTCCCTTTTGAATTCCACACCCGATTTCCCAACCGCATACTTGATCAACCTCAAGGCCTATACAATTATGAATCAATGCATCAAATTCACAAAAACCACACATAGCAAACCTGAAATTTCATATTTTTCATTATAAACTATTCTGGTTTCCAAATCTCCAAAGAATTCACACACCCCAACTACCCAATTATGCACTTTTGCTAAACTACATAACCTGAGTACATGATGTACAGCACACCAAAAAATCAGAATTTAATCAGAAGTTCAAGTAAATCAGTTCTTTAAACATACCCAACACACTATAAAAACAAAATATCCCATCTTTTCAAAAACCAATTTAAAAAAAACCAGTTTTTATCAAATCTGAATCAAGTACCCTTAAACAAAAGCTCACATATTTATACAACACAATCAAAACCTGTATTCAAACAAAAGCTCACATTTTTATACAGCACAGCAGAAAATCTGAATTCAATCAAAGCTCACATTTTTATATAGCAAAATCAGCTCTTCAAACATACCTCACATCGCAGTCTACAAAAAAGCAACGAAAACCCAATCTTTTCAAAAACCCCAATTTGAAAAACGACCTAATCTTCATAAATCTGGATCAAATACCTTCTGTTTCACGATGGGGCTCTTGTGGTGGAGCCGCTTGAGCACGTATTTCGAGACCTCCTTCACGATCCCGGCCGGCGACGATCGGAGGAGATCGCAGAGCTCCTCAAGCTTGTACACCGGCGCCACCTTGTCCTCTTCGGCGGTCACCCCGTCGACCATCTTCGACCTCCAGTAGGCCTCCACGGCTCTCCTGCTCGAATCCATCCCCAAATCCCCCCAACTTCTCGACACAGTCTTTGTGGTCGATTTCGATTGGATCTTCAAAAACCCTAGATTTCGATCGAATCGAAGTTCTCCTCAATTAGGAATTCAGGGATTTGCTTGATTGAGAGAGAGGCCGAGACGTGAAAAAAAAACGTGGTTTAAGAGAAAAACGAGTCTGCGAGTCCGTTTTCAGAGTCCGGCGTGGCGTCCGTTGTATCGTGTTTCTAACGAGTCAGTACTGACGAGATATTGAAAAATGACACGGGTTTTCCCACGTCAGCACGGACTCGAGAGACGGACGTTGTGAGGGGATGAATCGTCAGTGCATGCAGACAGATAGAGAGGGCTCTTCTATCACCGACCAGTGACGTCGGACGATGCGAGTCCCGCACATGATATCTTTGTATGAGGACTCAATCAAGACCGTTGAAACTTTGGACGATCAGAGTTTTATGTACCTACTACGGAAATGGACCTCTTTTTCGGGATAAAGAATGGAATAGGAGAACGGAATAGGAGAACAGAATTTAACTTGATAACCGGGATAACCATTCTTTTCTATTCTCTTTTTTTCCCTTTAGTGGTGATAACTAGGCCCCAAATCACAAGCCCCATTCACAAGCCCCATGATGTATCATCACCTTATTGATTGGTTTTGATTGGTTTGTTGACTTTTGAAAAAGTGTAAAATGGTAAAATACGGATATGTCCTTCATTAAAAATATATTACATTGACCCAAATCTCCCTTTTTTCTCATATTAATCTTTCACATTAATTTGAATTTGCTTATTTTAAAATTTACTTATTTTGAAAAAATGTATCCCACTCTAAAATTTGTCTATTTAAAATTTTAAATTTTGAAATTCTTATGAAATTTGCATTAAAACTTACCTAACATATACAAAAATTACCTAAATTACTTTTCATCAAAATTACACCAAAATTATCAAAATAACAAAAAAAAAAGTTACAATTTTTTTTATGATTTTAACTGTTACAAAATGTAACAGAAATGTATAAATGTAAATGTAACAATCTTATGATTGTATAACTGTATAAATGTAACAAATGTAATAGTGTTGCATAAATGTAACATAAATATGTGATTGTAACAGTTTATGACATTCATGTTAAAAAAATGTTGTAGAAACAAAAAAAGATGAAAAAGAATATAACAGACGCCATGTAAACCAAATAGTCATGAATAATAATATGATTGATCATTAAAATATCCATGAATTCGTATGTTAAATAACATTACGTTGTTACAAGACTGTTACATTTCAAATGTAACAAAATAACAAAAAATTGTGTATTGCTTAAATATGTGTCTTTTGCATCAAATCACATTATTCATTAACTGTTACATTTATAAAATATAACAATGTTAATCAATGCACATATTCCACAATGTAAATACAACAAAACAATACATAACTTGGCTCACGATTACTTCACATTCTCCATCTCCAATGGCTTCCTTGCTTTTGTGGTTATCCCGGAGAGTCCATGTCTGAGACCACCACCGCCACCACCCGCGTTTCAAGAGCTCGAACTTTTATGTCTCCGAGATCGTCGTCTCCGTAGAACGGCTAAGAACAGACAAAGTCATTAAAGCTGAAACACTCATTAAAACCATCATCACAACAGAAACTGAAGCGATCATTATAGAGACCGCTGTCACCGCTGCTACACACATGCACAATTTTTGTTACATTTCAAATGTAACAAAAATCATCATCTGAAACGCGGATGACAAAAAAAAAAAAAAGATTTTCATTCCTCTATATTTTAAGATGTAAAATAATTTGACAATTGATCATCACAAAGAAAATTTTAATTTCGAACATTATTTTCATTACAAAAATGGTCAAAGATGATAAAAAAACGATTGACATATCTGATCCAGCAATCATTGATGGCAGATCCAAATCCATAGCGAACAAATAAAAGTTTTCAAACTCCACAAGAATACAAAAATCGAGGAGAGCTAAAAGGGTTTCATTGTATAATAATGGTTTTTGATTTGCTCTAGGAAGAAGATGATTGCAATTGCAAATCCTAAGAGATCGGTAGTTGTAAATCTCCATAATATACGGTTGAGATAAGGATTAATTGTTAACTCCATAAAATTCTAACCGTCAAGATCCTAAAAGAATCACAAAGGGTATTATTGATATTTTGAAGTTGCCACATCATGGGGCCTGTTTGGGGCTTGTGAAAATGGGGCCTATAAAACATTATTCTTCCCCTTATTCCATTATTCATCACACAGATATGGAAACAATCAATTAAATAACATATTATATTATTTATTAATTTCATTTTCCATATAGTACGTGAATGAAAACTAATACTTCACTAATAAAATATATACATTTTTTTATAAACAATTAAAATACATACTCAAATTATTTAAAAACATATATTTTACAATTTACTTAATAAAACATATATACTACCACAGTAGAACATACACTGGGTTAGGTGACGTGCTGGAAAAATGATGGTAAAAGCATAAAGTGGACCAGCACAATAAATACTACTCAATGGAAATTGACACTTTGACAGGTTAATGAACTTCGATTTATAATTGATAAAAATTAATTTTGAATTTCTTATAATTATAAATGAAAATATGATTTGAAAAAACAAATAACAACAATTACTACAAAACTTTCTTCAATTAACCTCTAACTATACGCCGCCGCGACTGCAGCATCATCCGGCTCATCGACGAGCATCTCATTCCTGAAGAGGAGGGTGAGGTAGGGGAGGACCTCCGGCAGCACAGGGAGGTCAGCGGCGTTGACGCTCATCATGTCGAACGCAATGCACGTGTCATGCATGTGATCCTCTTCGAACACCGGGATCTTCGGGTACCTCTGGCTGAAGTGGGTGAGTATGATCCGGTATGCCCCCGCCGACTCCCCCACCCCTATTGCCTCCTTAGTCGTGCTGTGATTCCTTGCGAGCGCTTCGTCGCCCATTCCATCCTCGAATGTTGCCTGCATTTTATTCAGTCAAGACCAGTTCGATAATGCTAGTTTGGGAGGACGATTCATCATTCCTCGTGCAAAAGAACAAGAACGATCACATGAATGAAGAATTCCAATGTCATATATCTGGATGCTCCGACAAAATGAAGAATGAAAACTAGTTCCCAAAATTGAGGGCGCATTTAGAAATAAGTTTAAATTTTAAAGAGATTTTCACTTATAGCGGCTTTAAAAACAGCTTTTTAGGAAACACACCTATTAGATTCTTGAAATGTTTTTTTATTCACTTTCATCAACAGCAGGTGGCATTTAGAAACAAGTTTTGATTGAGTATGATTACCGCAAAAGCAAAATCTCCAAAAAGTGTCCAAACCCGTTTCCAAACGCTGCTTGAATCTATTGAATCTACCAAACATGTAAGAATATGAGTTCAACAAACCTCGTGTATAAGAACAGTCGCTCCATGCGATGCATCTATCAGTGCTTGACAAGGCCTTGTATCACCAGAATAGACAAGCTTCCACCCAGGTACGGTTTCTCCCAAATTGTTTATCCTCTCAGACGCTTGTATTACAACGCCAAACGCCTGCGGACAGTGCACCACAGGTACACTGACCAGCTCTTCCAGACCCGCCTCTTCTAGCATGTCTTTCAGAGTTGTTAGAAGAGTCATATCAACCGGACTCCCCGGTCTCTTCCATATGCTCTGCATCCTTTCATCCCTAACGAAAAAATTGCCATCCCCATTGTTTGAATCTGCCACGGTGTGTCTGCAGTCAAGGAATTGCATGTCCAAGTCTTCGAGCCTCGAATACGCGTCCAAGAATCTCTTCAGCTGTCTTGGCCCGACCACCAGCAAAGGATCATGGGGAATGCCTTTCAACAACTTGCAACGCAGGGCCAGTATCCTCACGAGACCTGCATGATGATCGGCATGGATGTGGGAAATCCAGATGCACTTCAGACTCTTCACAGCCTCGTCTGCGCCCTCAATGCCAAACCTGATATATGTTAAAAAAAGGGCACTGTTACAAACAATCTCATTTACAGTCCCATGGAGTCTAATATATATGATGCAACAAGATATATACCTTGTTGATGAAATATGTAATTTTCACTTCTTTCATAAGTGGGTCCATACACTTCATTGGAGTGTATACTTCATTTTTATAAAAGTATATGCTCCGTTACATGAAGTATATTATACATTTTAAATCAAAGCATATGAAGATTGCACGTGAAGTTACATGCAGGACTGTGCTAAACATTTTCCAAAGAAATTACCTTCTCTTCAATTGCGCCAAAGTTCCTTCACCGCAATCTAGCAATATACTTCCTTTGGCAAACAGATTGACATAGATTGAACTGACATTGCGGTATTTGGATGGCTGTGATGAGCCTGTTCCGAGAAGGACAATTTCCAAATCCTCCCTCGATATGTTCTTCAAGCAATCTGGTACAAAGCAATCTTTAGATGCATCCGTTGCATTGGGCGTACATGAAGTGTCATGCATCCATGGTTCTTCTATAAGGATTGCATTTTCATCCATCTGTGGCGTAGCCTGTTTGGCTTGCCAAAACTGACTGACATGTTTCGAAGCATCTGGGATTTCAGGAATCTCTGCGAGGAGTTCATTAATGATGTCTTTCGGAGTTTTCAAGCCTGGGATTCCAGATCGATCCAACCCAAGCTGTGCATAAGGGCGCAAATGGAACTGCAAGCAAAAGAAAGTAAAGATTAACATAAAACTCAATGTCAGAATCCATTAATGTCAAGCTGCTTTAGTGCTGAGTCTGACAAACAGAAATCTAAATGAAAAATGGCTGGTCACCAACTATTCAGACGTTCAATAGCACCAATTTTAGCCTGGTGCATGCATAAACTTGAAATAGTTTGTAGAGTAGGCTCACCTCATATTCACTATAAGATTTTCAGTGACAGTTTAATCTAATCAAAATTCATTATCTTTCTGTTGACTGCATTAAATAAAATAAAAAATGGTGATACACTTTGATGGGAATAGATTTAGTTGGTGAAGGATTTTGGGTGGATGATTTTTCTGGTCAGATCCATTCAAAATGCTTCCTGAACACCCTTGTTTGGCAGAGAGGCATCTCCCTGCATGCCTTAGTGTGGACTTGATGTTCAGGAGATTCATAACACTCTCCTATACATTTGAGAGAACAATGTATTTGCATTTTATTGGATTACCATAATAGTTAAAATGACACCAGGATTCATCCAAATCCAGTGTTTGATGTGCCCAATGGTACTGAATAATTGTTCTCCAGATGCCTACTTCCGCAAACATGTTCTTAAATGCCTAGATTTGTCATTTTTTCTGATGATTGTTTCAAAAAATCCCAATGTAATCTCCTATACATTTGAGAGAACAATGTATTTGCATTTTATTGGATTACCATAATAGTTAAAATGACACCAGGATTCATCCAACTCCAGTGTTTGATGTGCCCAATGGTACTGAATAATTGGTTCTTCAGATGCTTACTTCTGCAAACATGTTCTTAAATACCTAGATTTGTCATTTTTTCTGATGATTTTTTCAAAAAATCCCAATGTACCCAAAGCATATAAAAAAAAAAAAAACTAATTAACACGACCAAACACTGGACCAACGTAACTGGACCATAAAAATCCCAGTTGGTGTTCTTAAAGTGATGGTTTTCATATGCAGCCAGTTTTATTACCTTCAACCATGTTGGCATATGCGGTTTGCGTGCGGTTGGGGAACCGCACAGAGTATATGCGCTATACGGGAGTACATTCGGTTCTGTAATTTTTTATTAATAAAAAATTATTATATGATAATGATTTCTAAACAAGAGATAACATGGTGAATTTTGAAAATATCACAAACCAGACATAATTTTTATCACGTTTTTAATCTCACAACATTAATATTATGAACAGCGGTTAAAAATATGTTTAAAAACAATTTAAAAAAAAACTATATTCAAAAATTATTATTTTTATGTGACACTTGTGGTTGTGGATAAGCATAAACACCATGTGAACTAATTATATAAACCCACGTCACATTAGCATTATAAAATAAACATAGCTAAATATGTTTAATGTTGGTCCCTCTCAACCTGTGTCACTTTTTCATAAACAAAAACACGTCACTTTTTCATTTAAAATAAAAAAAACCCATGTGTCCTCCACTGTTATCCATTTGAGAGGATAGAAAAACAAAGAGTTAGAGAGAGTGAGAGAGGCAGATAAGATTGAGAGGGCTGAGATAGGCACAAACACACACACGCACACATAAGGGTGGTAAACGAGCCGAACGAGCCGAGCTTTGACATGTTTAAGCTCGGCTCATTTATAAATGAGTCGAGCCGAGCCGAGCTAACGAGCCTAATGTTCTTCTTCATTTTAGGATTTTTAGGGATTGAAAATAAAATTTTAACATAAATGAGCCAAGTTCATGAGTTTAAACGATCATAACTTTGTATTAATTTAATGTTTTGATTTCATAAAGAAGTTTAATCAAGCTTCAACTAAGTTTTTCTAACACAAGCGAGTCGAATTTGAACACAAAATGAAGCTCGATCCAGATCCCGACCCTAACCGAGCTTTAAAACTTGTTCAAGCTCGCTCATTTATTTAAATGAACGAGTCTGAACAAGTTCAAACCGAGCCGAGCCCGAGCGGCTTGGTTCGTTTACCAGCCCTACGCGCACACAGAGAGAGAGAGAGAGGCTGAAGAAGGTCAGAGAAGAAGACGAGATTGGAGGGCAGCGGCAGCGTCATCATCGTCGATCGGAGGGTGTCGTTCGATGAAGAGGCCGATCTTGGAGGACGTTGTCATCGATGAAGAGGCCGATGTCAGAGGTCGTCGTTGTCGATCAAGAACTGAAAGTCTTGAAGAGATTGAAGAAGTGTAGTAGGGATAAAAAAAACTAGGGCCGGCGAGTTTTGTTTGCATTTTTTTTTTGTTTAAAGTGACAGATGTTGCACATGCAAGATCGGGCCGCATATGCAGTCCCAACCCGCATACGGACACTTTTTGCCCGCATAGTCGTGCATATCAAAACCTTGCCTCCAACATTACTTTTCCCATCAAAAAATAAAAAAATAAAGACACTTTCTATTTTAATTTAGTTATAATTTCTAAATTTTGTAGCTATATAAACTCCGTAACTGAACCATAAAAATCCCAGTTCGGCAACTAAGATGAAGTTCAATAGAAGCAATGAACTAGCTACAGTCCATAGAAATACATCAGGTGTCTTAAATTGTGATGCTCTCCCTATATGAGTTCAATGTCATCTACTGAAAACAATTTCTAAAACTTAATCAGTTAAAAAGATATCATTAATGATTTGCAATCCTGGAAAACAACACATCTCTTCGTACCTTTAGGAGGTTTTCAGCGCAAATGCTTTCAGAATATATATTAGAAGGCTCCTGCAAAAAAGTTTGTGTTCAATTATACTTAAATCTGTAAATTACATACTTGTATTAAAAAATACAACCATATGTGATTACAAAGCGAGCCATAGAATGACAAACCTCACTTGAGGCAATAGAGCTAAGGGAGCATCTGTTGATGGCCGGGATGGATGGAAAGCCTGACGAAGGGAAGAGCTGGGGACATAAATAATTGAGTCGCGCTGCAATTCTTGCACTGGATTTGAGGATTGGAACTGTGGTATTTTTCCTGACAATTAAGAAGTGTGATGCAATGCACAAGAAATATTGAAAATTTATATGATCATTATACCAAAAAGTATTTTCATATAACATTAAAAGCACAATGGCCTTTTACTTAGAACTTACATTACAGGAAGACAATTGAAATGACTGCAATTAGAATGAAAAAATTAACAATTGTTCATATAGGTGGACATAAAATTGCCAAATTTCACAGTTGTCACAACACTAGGAAAGGAATATGAGAATCAAAAGAGGAATCTTCCTTGGAGCAAAAACTTTTTCAGACCATGAGGAACTTCAACAAATAAAATAAAGAATAGCATCCTAAACTGTTCCTCATCGTACTATCAACATTGGAGTTAAAAGGCAAGAATAAAAATGAAAATCAATCAATTTATTATATTGACATCTTTATTTGTTAAACATGATGTCACCCTTTCTATTACACCTCAACTGGGCTTTTTTTTTCTATTTATTTCATTAGCCGTATTGGTCTCTACAAAGCCATAATAGTGCAACAATGGAGATATTTAAAATACTTAAAAGTAAAAAAAATCATAAAGGAACTTACATTTCATGTCCTGCCATGATATGTTGTGCAGAACCAAATTTTTTCATCCACTTCACATAATCTGCATTTTTTGTGACAGAAGCGGGCCCCAAGTGTATTACACAATTAACAAGTTTAAGACCTTCTCGTGGATGGTCTGAAGGATCAGTATAGTAATTATCCAGAGCTTGTATAGACAATAGTTCTTTAAAATGAAACTGAGTGGGACAGTCCACAAGAAGTACAATAGGACCAGGAGATGAAGGACCAAGAACATCACCAGGATGAACCTGCATAATTATGCAAATATATAAAAATTCAAAACAGAGAATAACATAGAAGGCAGACAAATCGAGGATAGAAATATTGACAGACTATTTTTCATGAGCCCACATGAGAAAAAAAAATTACATTTAGAACAAATAAACACAGCACCCATGACTGGACAGTAATGCAGTAAAATCAAACAATAGATCATGTAGTAAATACAAGAAACTATAATTAAATGTACTCACCGTGATGTCATAATGATCTGACAGAACTGACTTCCCCAATTGCAGGTCCCGGTATTTTGGTCCTGGTCTTAGACCGAGAGCCACAGCTTTGCCTGGGTCAAATTTTCCCTTGATTTCAGGTAACTCACATATGTAAACAACTGAGATGTCACCTGGCTTCAACTTCTGTCCTGCAGATTCAATATTCTCTGACAATGGATTCATATTTCCATCTAAACGCACAGAAGATGAATATGATACATCAGCTTCAGAGTAGCTTGGTCGAAGAAGAAAAGCTGATATCTTAACCACCTCATCATCAATAAGAACTATAGTATCTGATGATTTGTTTGGAGAAGCATCACCATCAGCATTGGGTGACCCTCCAAAACTATGAGAGTAAACCATGGCAGCATTTGGGATGAATGACCGCATCGCATCAACTAAATATTTCAGATCAGAGGGACCCCATATATTTACCTGTACAACGTATAAATTTGATATATTATGTTAATATAAATTACATGGGAAGATGATTGTCAATGATTTTACTTACAGTCATCCCTTCCTCTCCCATGGCAGCCAATGTTAATAAAAGACCTGCCACACAAGGAGATGCTATTGAGATTATTGTGGACACTCAACTCTTAGTCATGGGTTCAGATGTATTATAACTAATAATTTAGGCTCAAGAAAATCTCCAAGGTTGTTTAGTAAGGATGAAGTCTAACCTGGAAGTCCACCTGCAGTTTCTGAGCAAACACGAGTTAGAAACATGTGGTCTATCTGATAAAAACAAAGAAACAATAAAAGATATAATATAAATGAGGAAAATAATTGCCACTATTTGAATGAACCTATAAAAGGAGGATGACCATAGGACAAAAAAATTTCTGAATTCTCACACCTTTGATAACTTAATCTTATGCTCCGTGCAGAAACGTTGCAAGCCCTGGAACCAAAACAACTCATACATAAACTTCCATTCATAAAGAAACACTTAATAGACAAGGAGAAATTCAAGAGCCATATGTGCAATTTGAAATGAATGTTTAAATCGTCTACACCATGAGGAAATTATTCTAGCAGGGTGGAAGTTGAGGCAAACTTGAAATTTCTCTTTTAAGCAGGTGTTTGACAAGGATTTTCAAGGAAGCCAGAAGGGATATATTACCTTCACAAATTAGATATAGCATTATATGGTTATAAAACTACATTATTTATTTACATAATCTTCAGCCAACGTATAATTACTGGCTTTCTCCAGCACTATAATACTAAAGACAAATCAAATATGAACTATTCTATGGTTTGTTAATGGTATATGGATTATGATATAATGTATCTACAATGAAATGGCATTGCAAATAAGTTTCAAACTCATATTCCTCAGAGATGCTTGTGTATGCATACCTCCCCAGCATTAAATATAAATCTCTGTTTGTCGAAGAACAAAAAGACTGATGGCGAGGTATCCTGTGTATCCATACCAGTCCCCAAAATCTACAAAATGGAATTTGAATGAGAAAAAGAAATAATGACCATAACTACTAATTTGTTCCACTCAGAACCGAATCAATGCAATATAATACACCCAAATTTCATTGCATCACACAACACCTAAAATTCACAAACAAACCAAGGAAGAAACAAGAAAACCCAATTGTTGAAGGCAACCCATGAATTAAAACCAGATCAAGCCAACAAAAAAAAATCCCAAGTCCCCATAATCCACAAAAAAACCCAACATTAAGGGCCAATTTGGTAACTCTAGCCCATAAGGAAGATACTAGCGTGGAGGCAAAGATTTCGTAGTCTTACGTTATGGCAGTAATAAGGGCCTTGCGGCTCACACGCAGCCATCTTATCTTCAGGAGTGTTAAACGTTTATATAAAGAATGTTTGGGACTTGGTAATTCATTTTATCAAAGATTGCGGACATGCTTGTGGTGGGGCAAGCAAGGTGTCATATTTGAGGGGTAATCTTTTTTTTTGAAGAATGGTGCTCCCAGGATTTGATCTCTTGACCTCTTTCACAGAGGTGAGAGGTGTTTACCGACTTGACGAAAGCTCAGCTCGCTTATTTGAGGGAACATCTCATAACTGAGGAGTAGGCCATGAGGGGCTCGGTGGTTTAGTAGAACACTCCTCTACCATCTTTTCTTTGCTTTGGGCATGGTTTCCTTGGTTTTCTGAATAAAATTGAGGCTCATAACTACCATTCCATCAAAAAGGAGAAAAAGAAAAAATTGCCCCAGAAGAAGAATTCTTCCTTCCCAAGAATCCAATTCTAGTGATTTCCGTGGATGGATAAATTTTGCCTAAAATGTCCAGGAATGAGGAGGATTCCAAACACAATTTCCTGGTTGTTCCAACAGAATAAAAATGAACACCAAATGGGCCATAAAAAAGATTTTTTTGTCCTCCCCATTCAATTAAACCCACTATCCAGTACTTTGCTGTACAATGCCACAATATAATTGATATGTTGTTATAGAAACACCTGCATTTCATATGAAAATTGAAGAAATCAACC
Organism: Acorus calamus; assembly: GCA_030737845.1. Taxonomy (NCBI): domain Eukaryota; kingdom Viridiplantae; phylum Streptophyta; class Magnoliopsida; order Acorales; family Acoraceae; genus Acorus; species Acorus calamus. Next base: position 14,847,127 of record CM060864.1, on the reverse strand, counting down.
AATGTCAGATACTAAAATCAATTTTGAAGACAATGTAATAATCCAAATCCCCAAAAACCAACACACACAATAAAAAAAAAAGCAAAATAAAAAAGATCTCCTTTCTACCCCTCCCTTCAACAAAACCCATTACCCAGTACCTCGTTCTACAATGCCACAATCTAATCAGTGCATTATTAAACACTTAAATTTCACATTAAAAAAATTAAAGAAATAGACCAGAACCAGATATTAAACCAAATCCAGAAAAAACAACCAATTTTGAAAACAACCCAGTAATCCAAATCAAAAACCTTCTTTCCTCCCCTCCTTGCAAAAAAAACCCCGTTATCTAGTACCTTGTTCTACAATGCCATAATCTAATCAGCGCAATATAAAAGACATAAATTTCACATAGAAAAGGAAGAAATCGATCATCTCCAGATAATAAGCAATATTGAAGACAACCCAATAATATAAATCCATAAAAACAAAAAAACAAATTTACAAAAAAAAAAAAAAAGGCAAAACCCAACATAAAAAAAATTAATTTTCACAATATAATTACTGCATTATAAAACACCTAAATTTTACAAAAAATTAAATAAATCAAACAGACTCACACACTAAACCCAATTATGAATGCAACCCAATAATCCAAATCCACAAAAAAGGCAACAAAAAACACACAAAACCTGGCATAAAAAAATACATCTTTTTCAACCTTCCAATCATAAAAAAATAAAAAAATAAAAAAAACTCTCACCAACCTGGACATAACAGATGGTATTGACGGGGTTCAATTTCCGTGTCTTCAACTGCAGCGCCTTCGGCTTCCCCTTATCCCTCCCTTCCGCCCTCCTCTTGTTAAACCCAACATTACCATCCGCAGCGGGGACCAACACATCTTCCATCCCCAAAACCCTATCTTTGCCTCTAAAGTCCCCAAATTTCCTGACGTTTCCTTTCTGGGGAGGAACCCTTCTGCCCGACGACGACGACGACGACGACGCCGCGGCGATGAAGAGGGGCCGGGGTTTAAGGAGGGTTTTGGGTCTGAAGAGGAGATGAGAAGCAGAAGAGGCTGAACAGGAGAAGGAGAGGTTGAAAGGGTTTCTTGTGGAGGTGAAGAGGAGCCTGAGATTAGAGACTTGTTTCATGTTTTTATAGAGGATTTTAGGAGGGATGAATCAAGACCTTCTTCCATGGTATTGGAGGTTTGGAAACCCTTTTTTTTTAGGGGGGTGTATTTTGGGTATGGGGGTATTTTGGGGACATGGAATCCTAAAGCGGGCCGGGCCGGATCCGGGTCAGGTTGGGACGGATGGAGTCAACTTAAAATTCATATAGAGTGCCGCTACACTTAGTCACATTCACCAACCAAAACACACCATATATACCTCGTTACAGATTAAACATATACCTCGTTAGATGATGTATATATCTTATTGAAGTTTTTCTTATACTTGCTAAAAATGGGTTCATTCAATTTGAAATGGAGCGATGTGCACTTTTTATCAAAGCATATATCTCATTAGATGATGTTTACTATTTTTTTAAAAATGAAAATACTTGAGGTCTGAGTTTTGGTTGGTAAATGTGACTGAATGTATCATTTTCCATTCATATATCAGTCCAAAGACATGTCAATCAAAGGAATTGATTTAGGTGGCGTTTGATTATGCGATTTGACATTTTTTGCGTTTATAGGAAGCTGCAATCAAACAGTTCTACAATCACAGTATTCTGCAAATAGATTTCAGACAAATAGTGCCCAACAACTATGATTATAAAAAGCTGAGGGGAGACAACTTCCTGCATAATCAGTTTTAAACACAGCGTTTATAGAAAATAAACTTTACAATCCTGCTATTAAACGCTATATTAGTTTAGGTTGAGTTGGAGATTAGATCAAATTAAAACTTTTGATTTTTAAAAATGCGCTGGTTGCCATATGGTTTTCATGGAACTTATGTTTGTAAATAAGTTTATTAAAGTTGATATGTCAAATGAAGCCTGCATTTATCTATTATTATTTTTCTATCTATGAAGTCAATGTTTTTTTTTTTTTTCAAACAAGAAGTTGTCCATTTGTAACTTGAAAGTCAAAGTTACAATGGTCCAAAGCATGAAACAAAGGAAATAAAGAAAAACAAATGAGGCTTACGCTAAATAGCTACTACCCCCAAGCATGAGATATGCCCAGAACATAGCACTAACCGAAGAGCAAATCTAGTGAAAATTAATCTTAGTCCTTCTCAAGGCAAAATGTTAAGTGCACCACCTACAATCGATATTCTCCTTGCGCCTGCTAGTCGTCCATGTCCCTGAGGTTTGACAAACTCTTACGATTACCTGTTAGAATTAGAAATAAAGAGAGAGAACCATAACTCTATCATGTACAAAAAGAAAAAGGGTGAAAGACTAAACTATCATTAAGACAAAATTGATTGAAATAATCCTAATATATTTAACAAGTGATGTAGAGTAAGGATCACGCTCTTCTGCTAATTCGATATAAGGAATGAATTCGTAGGCTCCAGCAACACTGTTGATTTTTCAGGCAGAATACCAGAGACATTGGACTTCAAAGACATGTTGATTTCATCTAACGAAATATCAGATAATTGGATATTCTATGTAAATGTTAGTCCTCCTAACAAAATACAATAGAGAAGATAAACAATCAATAATCTGAATAATGAATTGGTTTACATGCCTATTTATAGAAGAGAATCATTAACATATTAGGATCTCAACTGATTATTCCAATCTAAACTAACTATGATCCTAACAGATTATTTAAATCTGTAAAAATAACTAATACATCTTTATTTAATCCTAATTGATATTCAAATTCGAATTCAAACTAATATTTGAAATTCAAATATAAATACAGTAAATCATAACAAATGCATAAAATTCTAACAAACTCAAAACTGCCAAAAAAAACTTTCTACCATCGATTTGATCTCCAAGACGATCTCAGAACGCTTCAAAAATTGGCTTAAGGGCACTACCACTATTCCTGTAGGGCTCGTTGATATGAACATGTGGACATATTATAATAGCGATTCTGATTTACGATTTAAAAGTTATGGCTGTTTCAAGTTATGGTGCTCCCAAACAATCAAGATGTCTTCTCTTCTTTTGTTCCATCTGATCTCGGCCGTCCATATAATGTGTGGCTATGCTGTATGCATCAATAGGTAACCCACCTCATCGCCATCCTCGAAGGAATTAATAATATGGAAACTACAATGGTTCTTCACATTGAACCATTTGATTGATTCGGCATTGCCATAGTTTGGCATCACCCCGATCACCTTTCACCTTCACCTCTCTCGTACCCTAAGAACCCATGTAAGTTATAGTACGTACATACTGATATGAAAATTTTCTTTGCAAGAGGTTCTCACTGTTTGTTGGCTAAGAGACGCCTCACTCCAAACCGGATCGGATAATCTAAGATGATGTTGTAGCTGTAAAAACAACATTTCACAAGAACATGAGGCAAACTCCAAAATCAAAACCAGATGAGCAGAAGTTAGATACTTCTCTGTTACGCCAAGCTCGTGAGCCAAAGTTGGTGTTTTGAACTGTACATCCACTTTGTGAAGCAACTTCTCTCCATCAGCTGCATGAATATGTGATAACTTCACTTTTGTCAAATTTAGTATTTGTTATTTTATTCACCTGATACAACTCCCACAACATAGTATGGTTTTATGACATCCACACCCATTATATGTTACGTTTTTTGGATCTTGGGATGCAATCAATCAAATGAATAAACAAACAAAACGAAAGCAAAGACCAAAAAATTTACTGGTTCGGCAAGGCTAACCTACATCCACGGAGCACACCAGAGATCAATCCACTATCAATGAGAAGTTTTTACAATGTTTACACCGAAGATAAAAATCCTAGAGCATAATGAAAAATATGAGATATCATTTTATACTAACATCTCATTAAGGACAAAAAGTCAATATGAGCTCTGCGGGGAGCTCGACCCCCGTCTGACCTTACGTAGCGCCAACAATCATCTGCGCACATCATCAGGCTCCACAACATATAACAATCTCCCACTTAGAGACTGTGCTAAGAGTAAATAACCTATGTTAAATGATCGATCTATAATCTGGTGTGCTCATCTCTGTCCTCAAGCTAGAAGACCAACTGAAGTTGCACACAACTTCAGTTTCTCTGTAGTCACTGTCTTCGTCAACATGTCAACTGGATTCTTGCTTCACTGGATCTTCTCAAGCAATAGACTCCCATCATCCAAAAGAGTCCTGATGAAATGATAACGAAGTCCTATGTGCTTAGTCTTCGAATGAAATGTTGAATTTTTCACCAGGTGTATTGCGCTCTGACTATCACTGTGCAAAATATTTTGCGTCTGTCTAAATTCCAACTCTGTCAACAAACCCTGTAACCATATCTTGTCTTTGCTAGACTCTGTCACAGCTATATGCTCTGCCTATGTAGTGGATTAAGCAACAATCTTCTGTATTTGTGAAATCCAACTAACAACACTAGTACCTACTGTAAAGACATAACCAGTGGTGCTCCTCCTCTGATCAACATCGCCGGCAAAGTCCGCATCTACAAATTCATGTAGCCTCAACTCGCCCCTGTTGAAGTATAAGCATCTCTCAGTAGTACCTCGCAAGTATCTAAGTATCCACCTCACTGCTTCCCAGTGTTGCTTGCCTGGATCTGACATGAATTTACTCATAGCTCCCACTGCATAGGCTATATCTGGTCTCATGCTAACCATGGCATACATCAAACTTCCAATCACTGAGGCATATGGAACATTCGTCATGAAGTTTCTCTCCTCCTCCGTCTTGTGACTTTGATCTTTGGACAGTTTGAAATGACTGGCCAATGGTGTGCTAACTACCTTAGCATCAGACATGCTAAAGCTCTACAAAACGCGATCAATGTATTCAGCCTGAGACAACTGCAAAGTACCTCTCTGCTTGTCCCTCGTAATCCTCATCCCAAAGATCTTTCATATCAAACTCAGTTAATAATTGTTTCTTCAAATTTCTGATTTCATACATATCTGAACTACCCACTAGCAATGATCAGCGTTGCACTTGTGGTAGCCAGTTCTCTGCATGAAGCCATCGAATTTCTTGTACCACTGTCTTAGAGCTTGTTTTAAGCCATACAAGCTCCTCTTCAACCTGCACATGAGTTTCTCCTTGCCCTTCACTATGAAACCCTCTGGTTGCTGCATGCATATCTCCTCCTCTAAGTCACCATGCAGAAAAGCAGTTTTGATATCTAACAGCTCAAGATGTAGGTCCTCGGATGCAATGATGCTAAAACTTACCGAATGGTACTCAGTTTCACACCCGGTGAGAAAATGTCGGTGTAATTTTTAGTCCTGTGTCATTTGGAGCCTTATTTTTCTATCGGAGGAGCTAAAAATTTTATTTTTTAGCTACCTGCGGGACTTGGAGTTATTTGATTAAAAATCTGACTGCATAATTGTTCTCTTGATATTAGCATTAGCTTACTTGTAAATTTTGGTTGCATTCTAACGTCTTTTTTTTGAAGTTATGCAATTCCAATTGGTATTCGAATTTAGTTTTGTTAATGCCCAAGATGAAGAGGTTTAAATCTGATATTATCATAAAATGTTTAGTTTTGAGTTAGCTTTCATACAAAAGTAGAATTGGATCATCTGGGTTCATGTAGCAAAAATTATGTGTATTTTTCCAATTATACCCTGTGGATGAGAAATCATGGCAGCATGCATGTTTGATGTTTAGCTCATATTTTAGAATAGTTGAAGGGGTTATTTGATCTGAGAAAAACATAAAAATTGTAGGTAATTTTTTTGGCTTTCCAATGAAAGTTGAATTGCATAATTCAGAGCTAGATTGTGGAAGTTATGATTGTTTTACCAAAGGCTATGCATAATTTCCAGTCAGGGACAATTTGGTCGTTTGAACCCCCACTTTTGGCTATTTAATGCCCCCAAGTGAGAATGTCTCTCTCTCTCTCTCTCTCCCCTCTCAAACCCATCCGACCCTCTCTTTTGCCTCTCCATCTCTCTTTCACTCCCTTTTGTTTGGTGTGATCAAAGATGATGAGGGAGAGGGTGAAGGAGAAGAAGATGAACAGTGCATGAAGGGAGATCAAGTGAAGGTGAATTTGTGTGTATGCTTGTGTTGTTGCCCCCTTCTTTCCCTTCCTCCTCTAGCTCCCCCTCATGGATCCCTTGTTTTTCCCACCCATTTTGGTTTAGCCATGAAGAAGAGAAGCAAAGGAGATGGTGGTGATGGTGGTGAAGTGGTGGTGGTGGTGTGTGTCGTGTTATTGTGAGCTCAAACACCTTCCCTTCTCCTCACCCTCTCTTGATAATCTTCTTCCCATTCTTTTATGCTTACTAGGATGTTGTAGAGGGTATGCATGTGGGTGCTGTTGGGGGAGTATTATTATTATGTGTAATTGCTGCACATGAGGTGTTTGTGTTTATGCATGAACGGTGGTGGTCTTGTGTTGTAGTAAGGCAGATTTCTGTCTTATGAAGATCCTTATAAATCAAGTATCTAGAGGCATATTTTGAAGCTTGTATCCGCATGTAATATGATCATTTATGTGTCTAGATATTATATATAAAATTTAGTATTATTATGATATCTATGTTGTGAGTTAGAACCTGTTTTGCATGGATTGTCCAGATTCGCGAGGGAATTAACATGCTTCTGGAAATATTTTATTTCGGGCTTGTAGAGGCAAAATTAGATTCTGATGTCTTCATGGATTAGGATCCCAACATATCAAAGAATGTGTATGGTTTATTTTATAAATTTTTAATGTGTATTTGGTTCTGTGGAGATCAAATAGTAGGGCCGGTTACAACAGGTTTAGTAGTTTTGGTCGATTGTGTGTCAATGAGTTGTTATGCATGTTGTGGAAACTATCAAGAGTTAGGCAGTCTTTGTTTGAAGTACTCACCACTTTTGATACTCTTTCCTTGTAAATCTTGTCAGTTGGATGCGCGATGACTCGGGTATCGGTGAGTGGATCGATCCAATCCTTCAGGAAGCATTGGATGCACGTAGTCGTGCATCGCGCATCCGTTGGGCGCCTTAACTATACTACTTGTTTAGATAAGTAGTATGGTCATGTTTAATCCATAATATGCTAGATATTTGCATGCTAGGTTAGTATAGCTCGTATATTGCATAGAACCCCATTGTTCTACCATATACTTGTCTATATATCATATTCATGTGTGAATGATTATGTTTGTATGCGTCTTTCTTGTATGGGCATGTGTTATGTGTGTTTATATGAATATATTGAATATGACATGACTTAGGTAGTCCTTGTTTGAAACACTACCCTATATTAGTAATATCTAGCATGATTAATCCTGGATTAATAACTGAGTGCATACTTAATATTCCCTAGTCATAAGACTTAAGGGCATGGTATAGTTGTTGCACCTAATTGTTGGAATAAAGCTATGACTAACCTTTAGAGATGATGAGCTCTCTCTCGCCCTCTCTCTTCGTGCGAACTGAGTAAGTAGATGTGGTTCCTACTTAACTCAGGTTCGCTTGAGAATATTGGCACGCACCTGTTAGTGCACGAGATCGCACTTGACCCTTCCCTTTTAGGTTGATGATAACCAACGCATGTTAGAGTATATTTGGTATGTTTATATGATTAATGCCCTCATATGTATGTGTAGTTAAGCCTTGCCTTGTATGTATGTTGCATGATGTGTTGTTTATGCCATATACTCATGTGAGGGAGAACCCCTATAGTTAATCATATGCTATTGTGCATGTGGACCAAGTTCCTTTGGCGATAGATTTCTTCTGTAATAATTATGCGCATGTTAAACTAATTGGTCCTATCTGTAATCGACGTGGGTTTGACCCGCTATCGGGTTATACCCTATTAGTTAGAACGCTAACAATGTAATCACTCCCTTGCATATGCATTTGATTGGAATTCAAGAGAATTCATTGTCATATCGGTTTTGTTAAGCCGGTGGTTATAGCATTAAGCTAGGCCTATCCACGTTAGGCGTGTGTATGAACCGCCTGTTGGATTATGCCCTTCGCTTATTTCTGCATGAGTGTAGAGTTAACTCCTCGCGTCCGAGCGACGCATCTGCATGGGAGTTCAAGGGTATTCAATAGCATCGGTAGGTGATTACCGAGAGTAGTTATTTTTCCATTGGGTTTGCATTGTGAATATGTCATGTTACCTTCCAATATCGTCCGTGTTGAAGCACCTCGGGTTGTAGCTGTCCTGACAGAGGGCCCCCACCTGTAGGTACTATCGATGCATGCGACAAGATGTACTGATCATGGGAGTATATCAGGTAGAGGCTAACCGGGAGAGGGCTAACGAATGATATTGCGAGTATGAAATCATTCTCTCCTTCATCGAATTCACGTTGAAGCTGTCTGGCGTTGAGCTATCCTGACAGAGGGCTCCCACCTGTATGTACTACCAATGCGTTCGGCAGATGTATTAATCATGAGAGTATACCAGATAGAGGCTACTCAGGAGAGGGCTACCGGATGACGAAGGGTGTAGAGCCGTTGGATTTTCCCCCAACAGTCTTGTGTCACCCTTAGGGGTGAGGGTGAGGTGAAGTCACGTCGCCGCGTGACCCATTCATTGTTTGTCCATTCCCAGTGGTTGATGACGAGTTCGTGTAGATGAAGATGTGTTTCATGAGGGAGATGAGATAGACCATTGAAGAAGAAGAAGCTTTTCCCCTTTTGAGTTTTGAGAAATACATTTCACCGTGTTCACACGAGTGAAAGGGTATTTTAGTAATGTTATATGTGTGGTTAACATTAACCATATGCTATGTTACTTGGTGTTACAGCATGGGCTTATTCAACAATTTATTGAAAACACAGGGACCTAAGACGATTTTTGGGTTTTAAAGGGATTTTCTGTGATTTTACAAAGATTTCAGGGACCTATGGCAATTTTTTCCTTAAAAAAATATTAGATCACGGAGTTACAAGATGTGATCACAATTAATATGGAAACAAATATTTGTCATCTTGTTTTAAGAATAGTAGTATAAAAAAAAATAGTAATCGATGACCTAGGAAAATTTTCATGTGTCCATCAAAATTTAAAATTTCCTCATTTATTTAATATATGCTTATAAAACTATTTTTTAATATTGTTCGATAAGCACATGTCATCCATCCAATCAAATACCGATGTAATTTCAATCAACATATACTAATCAAATGCTCCAAGGACACTCGTTAACAAACTCGCAAGTTGGACATAAGAAATCGTCAATATCCTTTTGTAAATCATCATATATATATATATATATATATATATATATATAGTCGAGTGATTCAGTGCGGGAATGCGGGAAACGACGTCGATCGTTCGATCGCGGGTCCATCGCATCCAACGGTCGATGTGAATCGCACCCGACCGTCCGATGCAATGGACCCGTGATCGACGGCCCGTGATCGCTTCCCGCACGACCGCATTCCCGCACCGAATCACTTCCCTATATATATATATATATATATATATATATATATATATATATATATATATATATATATATATATATATATAAGAAATCACTTTAGTCCACCACAGCAGGGCCCATGGAACGTGAAGATGGGAAGATACATGGCCACATGGGAGACATTGACTGTGTGATATGAGCATTTGATGACTTTTATTAATATGTATTATTACATTATTTTAAAAGAAATATTTCACTTGGTCTTTGCAGACTTCCGATTGTTTATCCATGAATCTTTAGAATAAAATAGGAACAATAATGCCCAGAACATGCATGCCCATTATATCAGTCCACATGCAGAGGATGAAATTTCAAGTTTGGAATCTCAACATCCTTAATCTCAGAAGAGGAGGAGGAGCATCAGGGGAGAAGCCCTGAGCCCTTCCAATTAGGGGTATCAGCAGGTGGATAAGAAAGGAAAGGGAAAGATGGTGGAGGATGAAGAGGGTGGCAGACAGTTCGACGGAAGGTGAGGAGAGGTTCCTTGGTTTGGGCACCTCATCTTCGACGGTGGGAAGACCGGAAAGGTGTTTTTGTTGCCTTGGTAGAGACCACCTCCGTCGGGACTGTCGTGACCCAATCATCTGTTGGAGTTGCAGGGGCACAGGACACTGTGCCATCAGCTGTCCCAAACGGCGTTCTCGCGAAAGGGTCCCGGCCTCGCTGCTGAGGCAGACTCAAACTCGCACTTTGTCCCGGGACAGGGCTCGAGGCGATCTCATGAGATTATCCTACCTTCATCTTTTGACCCGGTGAGGGAGGAGATTCTGTTGCGGGGGGGGGGGGTCTTAGCGGCGACCTGTGGCTGGAATCCATCCCCAGCCTGCGTCAAAGACCTTCTCATAGGACGTTGGGGTCGGCTTGCGGTGGACAGGGTCCGTGCGGTTGGGGGAAACACGTTTTCCATATATCTCCCTGTAGGGGACATGCAAGACAGGATGATAAATGGTGGCGACCTCGTGACAGCGGAAGGAATGCTCTGTTTCAGCCTCTGGAGCCCATCTTTTGGAACATTTACTAGAAGTCAACAATGGTGCATCAAGATGACGGGCCTCCCTCTCCACTGGTTAGCGGTGGGTTGCGTTGGGGGGATACTGTCATCGTTCGGCGAGGTGACAGAATTCCTGAACTCGGGCTTAGACGGGGATGGGAGAACAGTCAAGGAGGTCATCCTCAAGACGACAGAGAAGGTGGTCATGCCTCCTGAGCTCTCAGTCTTCCATGGTAGTCATCAGGTCCGGGTCGGTATTCGCGCGACAAGGCTGGGCTGGGATGATGTGGCTATATAGTGTGGCGACCGGCCACTGGAGAAAACGGAGTCGAAGCAGTCTAGGGAGCAGTGGGTTCCGAAGGTGGTAATTCCGAGCAAGGGTCTACCTGGAGAGCTAGACTCGACCCCGAGTGGAGGAAGACGGTTGGTGAACTCAGTGTCAGGTGCATGTACAGCAGGAGGTCAGAGTCAAACTGCGCAAAATGAGGGACACACGCTACCTCGACAAGGTGTGCAGATCGAGGTGGAAAAGCCTCTAACAATTGAGGTTGATCGGGACATCACGGAAGTGGACGTTGGGGGCCCTACCCTGCCTCTCCAAGACGAACGTGATGATGGCGTGTTTCAGGCGCCACTCTCACACATTGAGAGGCTCGTCTCTCGTTACGGTTTGAGTTTTTGAGTGGGGGCCGAATCCACGCCGTTCTGGCGGCAGAGGATCCAGATTGCCCTTTCGGCCTAGGTCCGTTGGGCCCGGATTGGGTCTGGTCCGGGTGGGGACATGATCCTTGCACGGGTTCAGATTTGTTTTGCCCGGTCCGTTTGGGTAGCCCCTCAAATAGATCACGCATCTCAGACAACCTTGACCATCCATAAGGGGAGGTTCCGAGCCCGACATCTCCCGACTGTGCAGGAGCGTCGGCATCTCCTGGCAGAGCGGGAGCGAGAGATCCGGCCTCCTCATCACTAAGGATGGACGTGGACCTGGGGGGCTCATCTGTGGTGGGAGTGATGTTACAAGAGCTTCCAGTGCAGCACGCGCTTTAGATCGGGTTCCGATTCCACTCTACCAGTGATAGGAGCCAATTTATGCACTTTCTGCGGAGGGCATTCAGTGAGGGGGCCCTTTTCCTGGGGCAACCAGGCCTGGGTCTGCCTGTCGACTGAGTCTGCAAGTGGTAGTCGAGGTTCTCGATCGCTTCTCCGTTGACACAGTGGAGACAGTGGAGCAGCGCAAGCCTGGTTCGCCAAGGGAGCAGTCCAATTCCTCTCATGTTTAAATGCCTCTCGTGGAACATACGGGGTTTGCACGATCCCTCAAAAAAGCGTGCAGTGGCGGAACAAATCAAGAAGAATAAAATAGATGTGTGTTGTCTGCAAGAAACCAAAATGGAAGTGTTCGAATTGGCTATGACTCGTGATATAGGCGGTGGACACATTGATCAAATGGTGCATAAGGCAGCGGTTGGTGCATCGGGGGGCATCCTGACCTCCTGGAGTTCATCTCGGTGGAAATTGGTGGACCAATGCACAGGTACATATTCCATTTCAGTCCTATTGTGTGATGTAACAAATGACTCTAGGTGGATATGGTCGAATGTCTACGGCCCTCACGAAGAGGAGGAGCGGGAAACATTATGGGAGGAGCTCTCTGACATCAAAATGCGATGGAGCGAACCTTGGTGCATCCTTGGTGATTTTAATGTGACCAGGTTTGGCGGGGAGCGTAACAAGGTCGGCGGGGTCTCTTCATCCATGGACGCTTTCTCAGAATGGATTGATACTGAGGGTCTCCTGGATCTCCAGATTGATAATCATGCTTTCACTTGGAGCAACATGCGAGATTCACCGTCACTGGCTAAACTCGACCGTTTTCTAGTATGTGCGGATTGGGAGGAGAGATTTCCCCGATGCTCAGTGCGAGGCCTTGCAAGGATTACCTCGGATCACCTGCCACTATTGCTTATTTTTGAAGACGTGTCACCGACCAGACGGTTATTTCGATTTGAATCGTGGTGGCTGGAATGCGAGGGCATTGAGGAACTGGTCTCGGACTGTTGCTAGCCCCCATGGGCGTGCTTCGAGGGGCGAAGAAAGTAGCTTACAAGCTGAGAAGATTGAAGAGTAAATTAAAGGCGTGGGGGGAGGACATGCGACTTAAGCGGAATTCGGACAAACAACGGGCTATGGAACAGATTAGCTCCCTGGACTCCAAAGAAGAAGGGGGAGATCTTTCTCTATCAGAACGGGTGGAGCGGGTCGAGGCAAAGAGATTGTAGCACATGCTCTTAAGCTTAAGGAGATCGAATGGCGTCAGAAATCTAACGCACTCTGGCTAAAGGCAAGAGATGGGAACACGAAATATTTTCACAAACACGCAAGCCAACGGCGTCGACTCAACAAAATCTCAAGGTTGGAACGGGATGGGGTTGAAGTGACCGAGGAGGTAGAAATAAAAGATCACATTGTGCAACACTTTGCACAAGCTTTCAAAAAAGTGAAGGGGTGGAAGCCTGATTGGGTGGACGAGGAACTGAGGATCCCGACTGAACTGAAGGAACAGCTTGAAGAGCCGTTCATTGAAGAGGAAATCAGAGCAGCCATATTTAAGTCAAAAGGGGACAAAACACCCAGCCCCGACGGCTTTGATTTTCAATTCTACAAACGGTTTTGGACCACGCTGAAAGAAGACCTGCTGCAGATGTTCGCTGACCTTCAGTTGGGGGGTAAGGGCATTGGTTGTCTAAATGCCTCATTCTTCGTGCTTATACCAAAGAAAGAAGGACCAACAGATTTGGGTGACTACAGGCCCATATGCTTAATGAATGGTAGTTACATGATAGTGGCTAAGGTACTCGCAACTGTCTGAAAAGGGTATGTGGTGCTATTATCGATGAAAACCAGTCTGCCTTCCTACCAGGGAGAAGCCTTCAGGAGGGTTTTGTGCTTACACAAGAGCTCTTGTCCTGTCTCCACAAGGACAAGCGAAGCGGGGCAATGCTCAAACTAGACTTCTCAAAGGCCTACGACAATGTTGATTGGAGATTCCTCCTTCATGTCCTGTCCCTGCATGGTTTCAACAGCCAGTGGATCTCTATGATTGAACACTGTATTGGAACGGTGAAGGCCTCGATTTTAATCAATGGAGAGCCAGCAGGATATTTTCCTATCTGCAGAGGTCTACGGCAGGGAGACCCCCTCTCACCCGTGCTATTTGCATTAGTAGCAAACATCTTCAGCAGCATGTGTTCCAAGGCGGCGGCGGAGGGCTGGCTTGTGGGACTGTCTTGTGTGATCGAGGGAACTCAGCTCACCCACCTCCAATACGCCGATGATACAATGGTGTTTGTATCCCCTAAGGTAAATGTGATGGAAGGGCTTCATTTCATAATACACTGTTTCTCACTCGTCTCGGATCTAAAAATAAATTGGGAAAAGAGTTCCCTGAAGGCTATAAACTTGGATCCCCAAAAAGCAACTGAGTTGGCAGTGATACTAGGCTGTCGAATCCGACATGAGGACGGAACCCACCTCAGCCTCCCATTGGTGAAATCAAGGCTGCTCAAAAAACACTGGGTGCCTCTTGTAGAGCTTCTAAGTGCGGGTGGTCGCCTAATCCTATTGAGAGCCGTCCTGACTAGTATGTCTCTGTTCTACTTAACTATATATCGAATACCGAAGGGAGTATTGCAAAAGTTGGATTCCATCCGGCGACGTTTCTTTTGGAGTGGTTCACAGACTGAAAGTCAAAAGTCATGTATGGTTAAGTGAGATTCCATTTGTCTATCTCGGACAAAAGGTGGTCTGGGTGTGATCGAGTTGGAGGCAATGAACAAAGCATTGCTCTCAAAGTGGCTATGACAATGGCAGGCAACTCCATCTGTGCTATGGGTCAGGTTGTTTCGAGAAAGATACGATAATGATGGAAGCACGAGCAGGTTTCTAACCCCTTCCAACCACATGACTTTCCTGTGCAGGAGCTGGTTTGTCTTAGCTCAAGAGTTCAATCAGTCCTTCAAATGGCAGTTGGGAAATGGGGATCAAATTCGTTTCTGGCGGGACAAGTGGTGTGGTGACTTCCCCTTTTGCATGGGATTCCCAAATCTATTCCAACTGGCGGAGAACAAGGAGGGTACGGTGAATGCAGTCTGGCGTGAAGAAGATGGATGGCGTATTGAGCTTCGAAGAATCACCTCGGAGTGGCTAGTCGAAGAAGATGACAAGCTTCATTGGGAAGGGAACACCGCACAAAGCTAGCTATACATGGTGGATGAGGAATTAACCAGCAGTTTTAGGTATGCAGGACAAAACAAAGCTGATTTGGAAGGGCAAGTATCCACTGAAAGTGAAGATTTTCTGCTGGATGGCTTTACAGGGGAGGTTACTCACTAAGGTGTACAAATCAAAGTGGAGACAAAGTGAATCCACGATGTGTGCACTTTGCCAAACTGAACTTGAAACGGTGGAGCACCTACTTCTCAAATGCGTAGTAGTGGCTCCAGGCTGGGTTTGGCTAAGTGCAGCCTCCGGAATTCATTTCAGGTGTAATACACTCGAAGAGCTATGGGAGGACTGGGCGAAGTCTTACACCTCGAAGGATAGATCGTGCTCCAACAGAGTATCACAATTGACCACCCCGGCGGCGTTGTGGGCCATTTGGCTTACACGAAATAGTTGTGTCTTCAAAGGGCAACGTTTCTATGTCGAAAATTTATGTGATCTCATACTACAGTTCATTCAATCCCGGGGTACTACTCTTGCGGGGGCAGGAAGCGTGCGACTTCACAGAGGAGTCCTACACATTGGAGGATAGGTGTATGTTTAAATTTTTTTTAAACTTTTTTAAATGTTTTTTTTATATTTTCTGGCAGGAGGCAGAGCACTCCTTGTGTTCTTCCACCAGCTTCTGCCTTGTTATTTTCCCCTTGCTCTTCTATGTAACAGGTAGAAGAAATGTCCCTGTTGTAGATACCCCAATTTTGACCATCCAGAGAGACAGAAATACTTCAAGTAACACCCAGAAATATCCCACATTTGGACATCTAGTATAGAACCGAAGTTCAGGAAACCGGAAACCCTAGCCCTAGCCCTAGCCCTAGCCCTCACCTAAACCCAAACCCTAACCCTAACCCTAGCCCTAACCTAAACCCAAACCCTAACCCTAGCCCTAAGCTAAAACCAGAAAACCAGAAACCCAAAAATCCTAAGCCCCTGGCAAGGGGCGGCTAGACCTAACTAACCGCCCCATACCAGGCGGCTAGTTAGCACTAGCCGCCCCCCTGGCCGACTTTGGACCAGTCCCCTGGATGGGACATAAAGCAGTATTAAATGCTGATCATTGCGGTGGGTGATGATCTTTAGCCGCCCTATCATAGCCGGATCAACCCAAGTAACCGACCCAAGCCACCGCTTGTCAGAGATGGGACGTTTGGCAGGTCATGATAGGGGCGGCTACCAGGAAGTAGCCGCCCCATCCTGGGCGGCTGGTTAGCACTAGCCGCCCTTCACCTGGTCCTGCCAGAAGAACCAGAGAATTAATGAGGGGTTTAATCACACACACTATTAGTCAAGCCACTCTTTTACCCCCTGTATATTCACCTGCCTCTTTTTTACTATAAATAGAGGAGGTCCCAAGCCTTCAATCCACCATCCACAAATCAACATCCACAATCCAAAAGACACCAATACACAAACCACAATTCACATTCCCTTTCCCCACTAGAAATCCCAAGAGAGAGAGAGAGAGCCCCCTTTTGTGAGAGAAATACCCATTTCCCTACATAAAATACCCTCTCATTCCACCCTCCAGAAACCCGGGCTAAACCTAGCTTAGCCTCTGTCCAAAACCAAACCCATTTCCTACCGAAGTTCTGCCCAAACCAGACCAGGCCCCGGACGGCTAAACCCTAGTAGCCGCCCCTCACCAGACGGCTTGATCCCACTAGCCGCCCCCCTATACATACCCCATTTGCACCCCTATGTCCCAAGACTCCTTTAGTCAAGCCCCGGAAGCAGAATATGATTGTCTGTTTTTCACCTCTGTGTACGGTATATCCGTGTCTCAGAGCGGAGACCGCACAAACTCCCCACGTAGGCGATAAATCCAACCCGACCTTTTCTTGCATTTAGAAAAAGCAGGTGGCGATCACACAAACCCTGGAATCCTCTTAAGCCGCTATCGGGCGCCTCAACCAGGAACGACACCCCTCACCCTTCCGAGAAGACGATCCGACTGAGCCCGCTAGGGCACGTAACCGATCCGAATCCCCGAAGAACCCCCACACACGCACGCGCCCCCCGCGCACTGCCAGGATCCTTTCCGACAGAACCGACACCATCGGAGGCTTCCGACGATACCGACAAATCTGGCGATCACGGTGGGGCCTCCCTCGTGAAAAACAACAAAAGGT
This sequence comes from Acorus calamus, assembly GCA_030737845.1. Lineage (NCBI taxonomy): Eukaryota > Viridiplantae > Streptophyta > Magnoliopsida > Acorales > Acoraceae > Acorus > Acorus calamus. The sequence continues at coordinate 14,830,182 of CM060864.1, read as the reverse complement.
AATCCTCTTCTGCCCCCTTTTACAAGCTTGTCTAGAATGCTATCAACCCTCTTGGTAGGTTAGAGTTTCCCACCCCTCGAATCAGATCCTCCTCTACTTCGCATCACTGCATCATTTACTGCTTTGTAAGCCGCACACCGCTGCGCAATCCTTTACTGCTTTGTACGCCGCACACCGCTGCGCAATCCTTTACTGCTTTGTAAATTTGACCTACACATTGCTTATGCTGTATGAGTTATAACCCCTATGATGTGAAACATGGGTAGATTTGACCTACACATTTAATTTTTGTAAATTATTTTTGTCATTGTTGGTGATGTATAAGTTCATCCACCTGTGATTTGGGTCACTATCAGAGTGGCGCAGCGGAAGAATTGTGGATCTGATTTATATGGTTATTTTGTTGTATGATAGTTGTCTGTATTGATATTTGTTGAAACATCAATGCAAATCATTGATAGTTTTGCTTGTGCATTCGATTGAATATTGTTTGTGGGGTATAAGTTAGAATCTTATACCATTTTTCACATTATTGAGCTTGTTGAGTACGAGTCAGACCTATAAGCTGATTTATACAATTATTGTATGAATGTACATTTGTTTGATTGTTTGTGGGGTTTAAGTTGGATTCTTATACTATTTTCTATATTATTGTGCTTGTTAGATATTACACAAACGTGTAAACCTACTGGTGTAATGATTGTATTGATGTTGTTATGACTTAGAATTGTAAGACTACTCTTACAACTATTGGTTGGATGATTATTATTATTGAATGTTATATATCTTTCTTTTTGTGTTTTCCCTTGAATTTAGAGGACTAAATTCCTTTAAGGGGGGAAGAATGTAACGTTTCGGTATTTTTTGGCCTTATATATTTATTTTAAATATATAATGGAAATTTTAAAATTTGATTTTTTATATTTCATTCTTCAGATTTGGCGGTGGGCCCAAATGGGTCCAATTTGATTTATAATTATGATAATTATAAATTGATGTTGAAATAATTATTTTATATTTTTCTGTAGATCTTTATAGTGTTAAGATACTTTGGTTGAAATTTGGTGAGATTCGGAGTTCGGAAAATTTGATATTTAGGCTTAGTGTCAAGTTATTGGGCCTAGGGATCTAGTTGTGAATCCAGAATACATTTTTATAGCCTTCTGGGACTTTTATGTAAATCGGATAGGGATCTGTTTGTAAATCGGATAGGGACGTCATTGTAAACTGGAAACACTTCAGGGGTCGTTTTGTAATTTCGGTAAACCCCTTTAAATAACATGCTTGGGTTAGGGTTTTTCATCCAAATCTCAGAAGTTATGAAGGGTTGTGATGACCTAACCCTAGATGGAGATGGTGGGTGGTGTAACCGGATCTAAGGTGAGATATCATTCCCTATTGATTTTGTTAGTTTTAATTTATTTTTGTTAGGATATGATTACGTCAAGTAATTGTTTGGGGAAGAAGTTTGATGGATTAGGGTTAGGGTTTGATTGATTTAATTTATTGATTATTTGATTTGATTTTTATGAATCTCAAAGGAATTCTTAAGATCAAATTAGATATTTTAGTTTTGGGGATTTAATGGCCATTTTCGGGTTGATTTTATGCTTGGACGTAAATCGTGTTTTTGACTATGATAGATTCGTTTCTGGAAAAAATGTATTTGATAAACAGAAATAGGTTTTGAAAAGAGCTTTCCAACGAATCATTAATCTTCCAATTCGGAGTTATGGATAGAAAGTTATGGTTTTTGAAAGATTTCTGTGCAGTTTATTGAAATTCAAATATTTAGCTTGATGACCAAGTTTGATGAATGTTAGAGATTTAGATGATCCCAAATTTGATGTTTAATGAAATATAGTTTGTTTTGCGGGTTTTGATGATTTTATTGATCTTGAGAACTTAAATAGAATCTTAAATCGATAATTTGGTTTAGTGGCATCAATGAATATTGATTGGATATTGTTGTTATTTGGATGTAAATTGATTGGATTTGAGTTACTCGATCATGGAATTATAGTTGAGCCTTATTGGATTTGTCCAAATATTTATTCGAGGATTGATCGATCATATGGGTCTTATGGAATAAATGGATATTGATTATCGGATCGGATCATTGTGAGTATATGAATATTCTAATATTTATTCGAAGTTGGGATTTTCATTAGGACTTTGAAGTGAGTTGTTGATTGTAGGTCTATAAGATATCGGCTTTTGGGATTATTGGGCATAGTGCTGTTATAAGTTGGTTGTCAGTTGTTGGGTCGTGATTGATTGTTTCTGATCTATTATTGTATAATTGTTATGCTAGGTTATCAACGTGCGAGTGTGTATCGTTGATGCTTGCGTGGACCGAAGGTGAGTAGGCCTATCAATTTATTTCGTGTGAGCTTTTGCTCTATATCATTGAATTTCATATGCCGATCATATTTGTGTGATATTATGTGTCATCCATGCATTTATATTTTGATAAATTTGCATGATTTGGATATTTTCTTCATATTGATCAAATTGCATTTTCGTTAAATGAAGTTGCATGATTTAATTCATTCATCATGTCATTAAAATAGCATGAATTATGCTATTCATGTTTCAAGAATTAACATAATATATTTTCTTATGCTTATGCTTTCGAAATAATATTTGGATTAAAGATTTTTATTTCGAGAGTTTTGAAAAAAATTAGGACTAGTGGAGACAACCTAGTCCTAGGATATTTTATCAAGATGCATATCATGACATATTTTCTGGAATAAATCCCCCCGTAGTATTTCGCCTTTGGGGAGGAAGGTCTAGGACTCGAAGAGTCCCAAGATCGGTGAGGGGTGTGGTAAAGCATTCCTTGCAGCGGCGGATTCCTTTGTTTAGAGTCTGCAGCAACCGGGGCATCCTGTGCTGGTGTTCTCGTAGTGATGGCAGCGGCGACCCATCAGCGTCTTCTAGATCCGACGTCTCATCGAGGGAGCTTTTTGAGCGATTTAGTCGCTTGGGGCTTAGCACACCTGTTTTGGGGAACGGTTCTTCCGATTGAGAACCCTACCCGGTCATATCATTTAAGCTGCATGATTTCTATGACGTGGACCAAGGATTGGGGCACGTGATTGCATTAAAACTATATTTTATTAAGCTCATGAATATAATTTGATTTTTTTAAAAGAAAATTCTTATTTTTTTTATATATAAAAATGTATATATATATATATATATATAATGATATTTTTTTAACTCTCATGATTTCTCTGACGTGGGCCAATGATTTGGGCCACGTGTGCATTAAAATATATTTTTAAAGTTTATGATTTTAAGTTGATTTAATAAAATAAAATATTTATTAAATGAAATTCTGATTTTCATAAAACCTTATTTTTATATATAACTATCATATGAAGTAATTTGTCAGTGGGCTTATTCACTGAGTTAAACACTCACCCTATTCCAAATGGCTGATTGTTTTATAATCAGGTAGCTCATCTTCTGGGGATCAAGGCAAAGTTTAAACCTTTCATACACTCCAAGGATCTTGAGGTAGCAATGTTTGGAGAATAAATAATGGTCGCAGCCGACTATTTGGATCTATTTTAGTTTAGATGGCTCCCACAGGGGTGGTTTAGTGTGTCTTTTCATTCTAGTATTTTATTTATGTCAGACTCTGATATTCTGTAAGACCGTTAGTGGTTTATAACTTTTGGATATTGTTTTCATATTTTATCACTTTCAATTTTTATTATATTAGTATTGTTTTTTTTCAAGTAAAAAAAAAAGGGCTGTAAATTTTGGTCTTGTATTTGGATTAAGTTTAGTAGCGACACATTTACCGTCCGATAAGCGGTTAGGTAAATGTGGGGCGTTACAGTAAGCTGCACAACTGCTGCGCAATCCTTTACCGCTTTATTTACTGCTTTATATCTGCATTCATTCCCTTGAACCATTTCACACACGTCATGGAATCCCGCATAGAGGAGGAGATACTAGAGGAAATAATCCACCAAGAGGGTCAGGCAACGCAATTCCTGACCCATCTGGAGGAAAAGATGTCCAGTCTAGGATACCAATCCATAGAGGACATGTTTCATGACCTCGCCGACTACCGCTAGGTCAAAACCCTAAAACAAGAGGCCCCTGTCGAAACCCCCAAGGCCATTCCCAAAACCCCGTTCACACCCAGTCACTCGGTCAACCCGAGCATCTTTTTGTTCACCCCCCTTTCCCCCACAAATCCAATATTCCCAGCCGTTTCCACCCCAGGCCCTTACTAGGACACCCCAAACTCGGGACCGCTAGGCAGCCCTCCCAGGGGAGAAATACTGGATGAAACCATCCGGAGAATCCTCTCCGAGACTGGTCCCTCAGCCCCCAAACACATGTCTCTACATAACCTGAGACAAATCCCGTCAGTCCACCTACCAGAGGGCTTCAAAATCCCCAAATTCTACCGGTATAACGGTCGTGGAGACCCAGACATTCATTTAACTGCCTTTTATCTAGACGCACGCCCGTTTCTAGATAATCAACCTCTGCTAGTCTTCCTCTTCCAGAAATCATTGGAAGGAGAAGCACTACAATGGTTCTCCACCCTCCCTGTAGATCACTTGTCGAATTTCTCAGCTGTAAGCGAGAAATTCTTGGGCCGCCATGGTTACCAGAGGATTAGAACCCCTTCTATTTCATATTTAACCGTAGAAAGAATGAGGCCTAGGGAGGAATTCGAACAATACGTGTCTCGGTCGCGCACGCTTGTCCACCGAACCGGCCTGCAACTCACAGAATGTCAAGAAATTGACATGATGTTACAGAGCCTGAGTCCAAAGCTTCGTACGAGCTTTTCGTACGGAGACTGTACTACGTATCAGCTTCTAATTGACCGCCACAACAGGATTTCCCGTTGTGCAGCCCCAGTAGTCCAAACCCAGTCCCCACCTATCAGCCATAGGGTTGGACAACCGCCTCGTAAGGCACAAACCCCCACGGTAGATGGGATTATTACACAAGTATCGGCACTCTACCCGAACGGAGCACGAGTTCCTGATCGAGGAACGGCTCCGAGACAGTACACGTCCGGTTCATCCGGATATGCACCGCCTCTGCCAATCAACCAAAACTTCACTACTCGATCAGTACCCGTCCCCGTGCCGACATAACAAAACCCGGTAATCCAAAAATCCCCGGTCCAAAGCCCTGTAATCTCAAGACAAGGCCAGCCTAGGACCCCCTTTTATTCCAGCATCCTAAGAAGTCAGAACCTAAATCCTAGGCAGCCCACCCAAGATACTTATAATGAGGTCTCCCCTCCAACATCCTATGATCAGAGACGAATGGGAAAGAGGGACTCTTACCCTCCCCTCCCAGAAACACTAACTAGGATTTTTAGGGTACTGATGGACACAAATAGTATCTCCCTCCCAGCTGCTAAACCTCCACTCCCCAGGGCCAGCAGACTGCGTTACTGTCAATACCACCAACAACATGGTCATACCGTAGAACAATGCATTGTTTTTCAGGATTTTATTTACGATTTAAATTATGACAGGCGCCTTGATTGGGCCATGGTCAAAAGCCATTTAAACCAGGGCAATTCTCGAGCCTCCAAGCCACTTTGCATTTTTACTGACCCATTGCCAGGTCACAATCAAGCATCCACATCTGAAGCCCACATGGTAAACATGGTCAGAAGAGGGAGGCAACCATTACCACAACCAAGCAGTTCAAAAGACGTCACTGACGACAGTCTGTCCGAAGAATCCGAGGAGGAAGAGCAGAACGAGCCCTTCCAGCTGAACCTCGACAATCATGACCTTGCCATACTCTATGGTGAAGAAGGAGATGCAGTTCTTCCCGCATTCATCAACATCGAGTCCAACGAAAGCGGACTAGAAAACCCGGGAGGAGACGAAGAAGAAGAGCATTTGAGAAGATCCCGAAGGAGCTAGCGAAGGACCTAAAGGAGGGGAATGTATGTCGGATTATCTGCATCTGGACGACAACGGGTCCTCCAAGAGTACCGACACTGTCGACGGCCCCCGCCGCCCAATGACCATTTCGTTCACTGACCAAGACCTCCCGGATCCGAGACTGCGAGTCTACCCCCTACACATCCGCAGATGAATTCAAATGTTGTGGCTAAACAACATCTTCGTGGATCCAGGGTCAAGAATGAACATAATGACGTGCTCCACCTACCAAAAGATACTCGGACTAGGCCGTCCTTCTGTCCAACCGGCCCACCATACTATTCAAGTTTTCAACCATACCGGGAAGACTCTCCGCAGCCCGGAACATTCGAGCTGTCCGTCGGCCCTCTTATCTGTGAAGTAGCTTGCTTCGTGGCCGACATCGACACAAGGTACCCATTGATGTTAGGACGACCATGGTTAAACAGCATCCAAGCTATCTGTTCCCCCCGGCACCAATGCCTTCGACTGTCCTTCTTGAGTCATATCCTGACAATCTGGGGAGAGGCGCGCCTCCAGTACGAAAATGGGAACAACTGGGCGATACATAATATATTCACACTAGCCCTGCGACCGGGGAACGAGGATGAAGGTGGTAGCCCACCTGGGTCCCCTTACGACAACAACTATCCCTCAGAAGAAACAGCCAGGACCCTGCATCCACCAAGCAATCTTACGGAGCCCAACTCGATCACCTTCCTCCCCCATGAAGTCGCAAAAGCCGGAGCACGCTCCGCACCCCTCGCGATCACTGCCATACTCGGAGGGAGGGAATTCCGGCACATTCCCATTGATACGGGAGCAGAAACTAACGTTCTTACATATTCCGCCTACCAAAAGCTAGAAGGCCGGGTTCCCCGATTGGAGCCCTCGGACGAATACATTTATGTCTTCGACAGCACACGCAAGAACGCTTGCGGACTGGTCACGCTCCCACTAAAGATCGGTCCGGTCTCCACCATCGTCAACTGCATGGTAATGAACATTCAATCACCCCACCCTCTGATTGTTGGGAGGACATGGCTCAACAGCATTGAAGCCGTCTCATCCACCCGACACCAATATCTTCGCTTCCCGTACCACGGGAAAGTAGTATCTATATGGGGAGAAGCACGCTTTAACGAGACACGGGCCCGGAATTGGAGCGTCTGTGCCATGCGCATCCGGCTAGAGGTGCTCGCATGTTGGCAGCCAGGCTCCACCGATGAAGAACTGCTCCATCAAGGAAGGCCTTTGAAAAGGCTCAGGGAGGAAGAGTTCAGGAATAGGGGACCTCCACCAGACATCCGCCGGCCGCCCAAGCGAAGCCGACTTGAGGAAACAATACGAATCCAAGAACCAGGTACTGATCCCCCCGCGTAAGCTTTCACACCCTGTACATATCTGTTTACAGCCTTTTCTAAAAAAAACCAAAATTCAAAATATTTGTTTACCAGCTTTCGCTTTCATCACCCTGTACATATTTGTTTACAGCCTTTTCTAAAAATCAAAAGATCAAAATATTCGTTTACTAGCTTTCGTTTTCATCACCTTATACATATTTGTTTACCTGCTTTCCTAGAAGAAACCAAAAATCCAAAAAGATATTCAGCTCTCATTCCCCAACCCTGAACATACCTATTTCAGCTTTATTTACATATTTTTCATCAAGACGAAAATGTTTTCTAACTGTCTTTACATGTTTTCTAAACCACGAAAATATTTTTACAAGCTTTCTTTACATACTTTCTAGACAACGAAAATATTTCACGAGCTTTCCTTACATGTTTTCCAAAACAACGAAAATATTTGCAAACTATATTTCCACACTCTTCTTCACGACGAAAATATTTTCCAATCTACCTTTCTTCAAAACGAAATGTTTAACAAAACCATATTTCCATGATTTCCGCCAAAAACATTTTACAAACTGTCTTTCCATGCTTTCCTTCTAAAAACAAAATTATTTTTCAAACTTTATCTCCATTCCTTTTTCAAAAGTATATCTATCCGCCAACGCAGGCCCCTTTTTCAAAACCGTAAGTATGCATCTGTCTCCACACTTTCGAAAACATAAAATATCAAAAAAAATATATACCAAAAAAGTGAACTACTAGACGAGAAAAGATTAAGAGCGGCAGACCATGCCCAGGCCTACCAAAGAAGGGTAGCAAGGGCATTTGAAATAAAGGTAATAAAAAGAAAATTTGAAATCGGGGAACTAGTACTTAAGCAAATCATGCCATCAAGACAGCCTCACCCAAGAGGGAAGTTGTAACCCACATGGGAGGGACCCTATGTGATCACCCATGCCTATTCCGAGAATGCCTACCGCTTGGTAGATGCCAAAGGAGTCGAGGTTTCAAGTTCGTGGAATGCACTTTATCTAAAAAAATTCCATGCATGAATAACTTTCAATACTTGAGAACTATTATTCTTTCTTCCTGCAATTTCCAGCGTTTAGCACTTGATGATAGAATTATAAGACTCTCAAAGATAAACTCGTATCTATTTGAACACATCTTCGCCAAATCATGTCTCTTCATTCACACACGTATAGCTGGGCGATCGATTTACCTGATGGAAGAAAAATTGCCTACCCCGTAGACTGGGACAATTTAAAAACCCCCAAAGCAAATCCTTCCTTATTTCTGCCCCACTCGTATTAACCCTAGGTCAAAATGAGGAGTTACCTAGACCTGGCATATGTCCCAAAACTGGCTCTGGCACTATACAAACACTTCTAGAGGGGAAGCACGAAAAGAATCGGGGTGAAAAACAGAAGAGCCCCCCCTCAAATCAAAAAAAAAATCAGGCAATGAGAGCCCAACAAAAGAAAAATAACACCCAAGTGAACGGGTTAAACTCTCTATTTTAGCAGGCTTTCACGCCTTTACGCACGGTATACGCTAGACAACGGCTATACCAGTATAGATCCAAACAACGGACTGTACTTTCCATCCAAAATAAAGAAGTGATAAAAAGAAGAAAGCCAGAGGGACCTAGAAAGTAGGACATATGCTAGACTGGGACAATTCTAAAATATTGTCCGAAGGGAAGATATTACTCTTACCCCATTCTCCCCCACCCCCCTTTTATTTTCGCAATGGGATTCAAAAATTGAACTATGTCTACCGGGAAAGGCGAAATTTCGACCAAAGGTAGATCATTTCTAGGTTTACAACTACACACACTCACATGAGTTCACTTAGAAACTTGTCTATCCAAGGGAAGCTTATTTAACTTGATTCCTAGTACACTCATGGATTTTTCAGCATGTTTAAAATAATACAATCAAGCATTTGAGAACCATGAACCTAGAAAAACAGGCACCTAAGGCCTATGCCTTTCAAATACAAACCTGGTTTGGACATAGGTGACCACAAGGGCTCCTCCACGGGGACTTGATGGTATCTTTTACTTCAGAAAGTCGAGAACATTGCCCTCTCACATGAAAGAAAAACCATTGAAGAATTAAAATGCCCACTTATGCCACTCATACTTACGCATAAGTTCACATTTTCCTTTTCCAAAGCACTTAGGCATTCGATTTTCTTGAAATATTAAAATTGACCCCCCGTACCAATGATAAGATTACCCCCATCTACATTCATTCTACGCCCTTCCGCACATGCTTGAAAGAAAATTGTCCCACTTTCAAACGCACTTAAGAGTTTTTTTTGTTTTTTCTTTCGCTCACGCACTTGGAATCCCTTCCTTGTGTACTAAAGCATGGTTTCCCGCACTTTACTTTCTCGCATTATCTTCCCATTTACCGTAAGATGGATTGTAGCCCTTGACAATTCAAGCAAGAAAGAGCTCGAAAGTCAGTGCAGGGGCGCAATCCGGACAGATTTGACACTTGGTCCATGGAAGGGATATTTTTATAGGTCTCGAAGGTTGAGACGGTCACAAAGGCTTTCAGCAGCAGCGTTAGGCAGGAGCAGTAGAACCAGACTACCCCAGGCAGGGGGCGGCTAGACCCGACTAGCCGCCTCCCTTGGGACGGCTAGTTCACACTAGCCGCCCCAGTCTTTGTTCCAGGTTAGCATACCCCAGGCAGGGGGCGGCTAAACACAACTAGCCGCCCCTCTCTGGACGGCTAGTTTACACTAGCTGCCCCCTGCCTGCTACCCTGAAATCTGCTGTCAGTCCCATTTTTAATCAAGTCTTCAAGTCTCTAATACCTGTTAAGAACATTTCTTTCCAAAAATTGCATACACACATTTCATACGCATATACCTTCATAAAACCAAAATGAGTATACCTCTAAAAACGACCATATCTCAAAATCATATGTCCATCCATGAATCAAACCCATAAAGGCCAAGATTCATTTACACACACATACATGTCCATGAGAATTCTGCTAAACTACACCAAACCATACACACAAACGGGAAATTATAAGATTGTCCCACCAAGACCATGAACATACATAATTTTCAAAGCCTAAAAGTTGCACAAAAAGAGTTTCTAAAAGAGAGAAAAAGAAAAGTCCTTCAAAACGCTCCAAACTCCAAAGTCTTGAGCTGCATGCCACTGAAACGATCACTTAAGTCAAAATAAAAGAAGAAAAACATGAATTCCTCGCATATATACTATTCTTCTACCTGAAACCAAGACACAAGGGAGTATACCTCGGCGTATCGTCATCCGCTGGAGGCTGAGCAGGAGAAACATCCTGACTTGGCTGAGAAGGGAGCAGCGGCTGATGAGAAGACTGAACCTCTGGAACATCAGGAGTGGCAGGAGTCTCTCGAACCGAGGACGCAGCCCTCGCGTATATCCCACGACTCCGAGACGCCGAAGGACGAGAAGCACGGCTGAAGGTGGCCCGGTAGCCAAGGAAGCTGAGAGAGAATGGTCAGGCTCAAGCGGAAGAAGGTCAAGGTCTGCTTCGGTCATGGAGCCCCCTCCAACCAATTTCCCCCTCATAGTTGCCTCCCAGAGATGGACTTGCTGCATATCTCTATCTCTCCTCTCCAATCTCTGTCGGAGGTGACTCTCTGTCCCTCTAGACCGATCCTCGACAGCCCTCAACCTCTCCTCCAACTCCTGTGCCCTCGCCTCTGATGCCCTGAGCGCCTCCCGATCCCTATCCCCGTACGCCTGGAGAGAACGAACCAAGTCCCCCATCAAACCTCAGGGAACACCCGCCGAAGCCTCCAACTCCGACACCCTCATCTGGAGGGAGTCCCTCTCACGGCCTAGGGTAATGAAACCCTCCTCTCTCGAAGCCATCATGGACCTCAGCCGGTCCGTCTCCTCCTCAGCTCGAGAAGCCCTACCCCTCGCCTGGCCCAAATCCATCCGTATGGTCGTCAATTCATTCCGGGCCGCATCTAGCTCCCTCGTCAGCTCGAGCTCTCGCTCGGAAACCATGGAAGGAGGAGGGGCGGAAGAAGAAGAAGCGCCATCGGCCCTCGCTCTCGACAGAGCATCCACCTGAGCCTCGAGGACCTGGACTTGGTCCTGCAAGCGTCTCCGTTGCACCCGCAACGCCTCTATCTGCCTGGCCCGCGCTTGGTGGTGCTCATTGGCGGTCTTGAGCCTCTTCTCCATCTCATTCAACTCAACCTGCAAAAAAAAAAATACCATTCAGAAAATATTCAAGCGAAGGAAAACGGAGAAGAAGAGAAGGATTTTTCAACTTACGTAAGCGTCCGGGATCTCCTCCTCCATCGTTCCGAGGATACCCGCATACTCTTGACGGTACCAAGCCAGGTATTCGTCACTCGAAGTCACCTCAGGACAACGCTCCACCAAGACGCCTCGGCCCATCCATCCCGCCACATACGTAGCGTAATTCCTCGGGAGGTTCATGTTCCGAGGAATCCCAGCCACCGGGATCGAGGGGCGCCGCGGCAGAGGATCGGGCACCCACTGATGATAGCCAAGCTGGCGGACGACCCGGCTGATCGCATGAAACACGACCTCGTTGAAGTAGATCAACCAGACGTCTCGCGCCAGAGCCTCGGGAACCTCCTCCGGATAAGGCCTCCACGTCATCTAAAAAACATCAAAGATAGGAAGAGCGCTTAGTCAAAAGAAAACCAAATACAAGCCAAGAAAACTCGAAGAAAAACTTATACCTCTTCCTCCGACAAGGCGCGGAAGGCCTCCCGGAATTGAGCGAGGCAGTGCAAGCGGGAAGATCCCCGTGGTTCCCATCACATAGCCCAAGGGAGGGCATGATCAAACGGAGCCAAAGTCGGGCGATCGATGGCGAAATGCTCGTACCCGAAGATCTAGCAAAGCAAGAGGGAAATTATCATGATCAAAGTGAGCTAAACCAAAGAAAAAACATTTACCACTTACACATACCTGAAGAAATGGCGCGAAGCCACCAAGGTTCTTTCCCCCTGCCCTCTTGACTTTCTTCGAGAGCTCCGCAAAGAGATGGGCGAGCATCGTCGCTCCCCAGGCATAGCGTCCCATGCCCTCCAGGTCCCTCATCAGCAAGAGAGAGTGAGAGGAAACCTTATCGGAGGCCGTCGAAAAGAGGACCCGGCCGAAGAAGTAAAGAAAGAACGCCCTCAACTCCCTCCGTGCCCTCTGTGGGCACGCGGCCGCCTCTCTCGCCTCGATCATCGCCCACCTCCTCTCGAAGCTAGCTGCAGCTTCGCCCTTCTGACGCTCTGTAAAAGAACCGAGGCCATACTGCCCCGAAAGCCTCCCCAAAGGAATCCGGTTCAGCGTCCGCTCCCGCTCCACGAACTCCCATTCCCTGATCAACTCTCGAAACAGCCCCCTATAATCCGCAAGGGTGGCCGCAATCACCGCTTCCCCCAAGACCGGAAGGCCGGTGATCCGTTGGACGTCCTCATGGGTCGGCATAACGGCACCAGTAGGGAGGATGAACGCGCAACTCTCTGGGTCCCATCTCTCCGCCAATGCCTCCACATATGGGCGATGGACGTGGAACGGCTCAATCAGAAAGAAGGAACGGAAGCCCGCTCTGTCCACTAAACTCCTCTCCTCCTGCCCCAAGGCATCATACCACCGCTTCGTCCCATGCCAAAGGGCCCGGATGCGATTCGGCCGCTACAAAACAAACAAAAATGGGTTAGTCCAAAGCGATCGAGAGGTAAGGATCCAAGTCTAAACGAACTCATTTTCTAGAAACCATGCTTAGCACAATAAAACTCCTACACATTAAAATCCAAAAGAACAAAAAAGGGCATGAAATTTGAGACTTCATACGAAAATTTACCCTCCTTTATGTTCAAAACATACCTATAAGATCACATGCTTTACCCTCTTATCCCACCGTGGTCATTACTCGTATGCTTCATTTTCAAAATACCGCTTATCATGCTTATATATATTTTCCACGAACTAAGCATATGAAGGAACTTAGACCCATAAACATGCATGCATATACTCCCTCTTATACTCCCTCTTACTCCACCATGGTCAAATACACATAAAAACATACTTTGAAGATTACATACATACAAAACCATCACATACAAGCATACCAAGCCATTCCCTTTCCTTTACTTTATATGCATACAACGAACATGGATGTATGTATGAAGAATTATCTCCTTTTCTTTCTACAACCTGTACCCGTTCGCATGCTTACTATCCCACCTGATTAACTTATACACAAGCATGCCTATTTAAAACACACATATACGAGTATAATACACATATACAACCTGTTCATACCACCAAAACACATACATATACACCAAAAAATAAAAAGGCTAAGACTAAAAGGTTAGGAACATACCACGGCCCATGTGGACCCAGGAGCGTCCACCTCGGCCTCGTCGGGGTCGTCCACCCCGTCGTCATCCCCCTCCTCTTCATCCTCCTCAAACACGGCCTCCTCGGCCTCAGCCTCAACGCCCACACCGGCCTCTGCAGCCCCGGTGCCCGTACCCTCGGCCTCCTCGGCCTCACCCCTAACCTCTCCTATCCCCTCCACTCTCCCCGCGCCGGATAAACTCCGCAAAAGCCCCCATAGCCCTACTTTCCTCCTCCTCAGCCCTGGCCTCTGTGGCCTCCCTGTCCAACATCCCAACAAGGGCATCCAACGACGCCCTCACATCTTCACTAACCCCCTCGGCCCCTACTCCCCCGGTTGCACCCTCAAACGATCCCCTGACCCCCAAAACCACCTCCTCGACCACCGCGGTCGATCCCCACGTCTCCTTTTGCGTGTATACCCTATCATACTACTCCCAACCTCCGGGGCAGCCCCCAAAGGCAAATCCCCAACCTCACCCGCGCCGATATCCACCGGCGGCACCTCCGTCACACCCATAGCCTCCCCCACGACCTCAACCTCCGGCCTATCGCTCTCCGACGATGAAGAGCTCGGACTACGCTCTCCACGTGCCACCCGTGGTCGTTTCCCCCTCGAAGCAATCACCTTCAACCTTGTCATCTTCCTCGGATTGAAAAGAAAAGGAGAACCCAAAACTAGGGTTTTCAAATCAAGAGAGGAGGACGGATCTAGGTCGAAATGGAGGAAGAAAATGCAAAAGGAATCAAGGTTTTCGGTTTAAAATGAAGAAGAAGAAGAGAGGAGGGAAGAGTAACCGTTTTGAAACGTATGGAGAGAGAGAGAGGGTCCCTTTTCGGTTATAAGGGACCCAGTCAGGAGGCGGCTACTAACGAGTAGCCGCCCCCTCTCGGGCGGCTAGTTACAACTAGCCGCCCCTCCCAGTTTCTCTGTTGTCATTTAAAAACCCCTTTCCAACCTCTTCTCAGCCCTAAATTTCAAGGTTTTCCATATCAAACAGCCATGTATTGGCTTATTTCCATACACTACTTGATCAAACACGACTTTCCCGAAGTTTTGCCACGCTTTCAATACCGTTCAAATTCGAATTTCTTCAGTTCTGGTTCTTTTCCAGAGTTCTTATCCTTCGGATGATCCAATTCACCAAATCAACATTTACTTGCTTTCTATCGGCGATACCCCCTCCTTGCTGAGTTTTCCCAAGCACGGGAACGGTAGGCACGAGGAAACTGACGCTGGGTTGCTCCGCGCACGATAGCTATGAACCCCGACCGCGGGTTGGATCACTCACCATTTACTTTTCCCCGCCTTCCACCTGGATCATCCTTTCGATTAAAAATTTCTAAGACAAGACCTAGCCTCTGACGGTCTAAATCAACTCCCCGAATAGTGCTGTTCGTGTTGGCATGACTTCTTGAAGGTCGGGCCGGCCAAAATAGGGGCCTCTTTCCTTATCATCGGTCGAAGTCTTTCCTGCTTCGCACAAAGACTCCGTCCGATGAGGGACAATTGTAGATACCCCAATTTTGACAGTCCAGAGAGACAGAAATACTTCAAGTAACACCTGAAAATATCCCACATTTGGACATCTAGTAGAGAACCGAAGTTCAGGAAACCGGAAACCCTAACCCTAGCCCTAGCCCTAGCCCTAGCCCTCACCTAAACCCAAACCCTAACCCTAGCCCTAGCCCTAACCTAAACCCAAACCCTAACCCTAGCCCTAAGCTAAAACCAAAAAACCAGAAACTCAAAAACCCTAAGTCCCTTGCAAGGGGCGGCTAGACCTAACTAACCACCCCATACCAGGCGGCTAGTTAGCACTAGCCGCCCCCTGGCCGACTTTGGACCAGTCTCCTGGATGGGACATAAAGCAGTATTAAATGCTGATCATTGCAGCGGGTGATGATCTTTAGCCGCCCTATCATAGCCGGATCAACCCAAGTAACCGATCCAAGTCACCGCTTGTCAGAGATGGGACGTTTGGCAGGTCATGATAGGGGCGACTACCAGGAAGTAGCCGCCCCATCCTGGGCGGCTAGTTAGCACTAGCCGCCCTTCACCTGGTCCTGACAGAAGAACCAGAGAATTAATGAGGGGTCTAATCACACACACTATTAGTCAAGCCACTCTTTTACCCCCTGGACATTCCCCTGCCTCTTTTATACTATAAATAGAAGAGGTCCCAAGCCTTCAATCCATCATCCACAAATCAACATCCACAATCCAAAAGACACCAATACACAACCCACAATTCACATTCCCTTTCCCCACTAGAAATCCCAAGAGAGAGAGAGAGAGAGAGAGAGAGAGCCCTTTTGTGAGAGAAATACCCATTTCCCTACATAAAATACCCTCTCGTTCCACCCTTCAGAAACCCGGGCTAAACCTAGCTTAGCCTCTGTCCAAAACCAAACCCATTTCCTACCGAAGTTCTGCCCAAACCAGACCAAGCCCCGGACGGCTAAACCCTAGTAGCCGCCACTCACCAGACGGCTTGATCCCACTAGCCGCCCCCCTATACACACCCCATTTGCACCCTTATGTCCCAAGACTCCTTTAGTCAAGCCCCGGAAGCAGAATAGGATTGTCTGTTTTTCACCTCTGTGTACGATATATCCGTGTCTCAGAGCGGAGACCCCACAAACTCCCCACGTAGGCGATCAAATCCAACCCGACCTTTTCCTGCTTTTAGAAAAAGCAGGTGGCGATCACACAAACCCTGGAATCCTGGGCGCCTCAACCAGGAACGACACCCCTCACCCTTCCGAGAAGACGATCCGACCGAGCCTGCCAGGGCACGCATCCGATCCGAATCCCCGAAGAACCCCCACACACGCACGCGCCCCCCGCGCACCACCGGGATCCTTTCCGACAGCACCGACACCATCGGAGGCTTCCGACGATACCGACACCTGTGCTCAAATCAAAGCTATGGGCAACCTCTTTCTCCCTCCTCTCTTTTCTCAATCCCACCATGTTTCGGACCTCTTGTAATGCATTGCTCATTTATAAAAAGTCCATGATATTCAAAAAACATCCTTATTTTCATTTCCCATTTATTTATTTTTAGTGACAAGAAAAGTCTCTCTAAATATAGTCATGTTGAGAAATAAAAAAAAATTATCCATGATATTCAAATATCTAAATTTAAAGGTCGAGTGGGGGCGATGGCACCCATTGTAATTTGGGGAATAATGATGAGTTTCTTTTAACTTGAGATAAAAAAAAATCGAAAAAGTTAAATTGGTGCTTTCCCTGTTTCACATTTGGGTGAAATTGTTAAAAGGGGGAAAATGTTATAAGAGCTCAACATTTCCATCTTTTTAAAGGTTTGTTACTTTAAATTAAAAAAGTGTTCTTGTGGTATGTTTTTGAATTTTTTATTATTATTTTTTTATTGAATCTCTCTCTTTTTTTTCCTGGTTAATTGGAAATTTTTTTGACCATCTGATTCATAAAGTCTGATTTTTTTGACCTCCATGATTCATAAAGTTTAAAGGCACCTATAACTAAAAGCAATCAATTAGATTTTTTTGACCATCTTAATGAATTTTTAAAATATGAAAACTCACATTGGAATGCTTTGATAATGACATGTAAACTTTCTGAAAATATCAATGTAAACTACTTATGAAGTTTTCTGTGATATTACAGTCTTGAATAGAACATATAGTATTTTCATGTATCATTGGCATTTTATTATATGAAGTATAAATTTAAATTTAATCGTATATTAGTGATGGCCCCATTAGAAAAAACTCATTAGAAAAAACTCATGGATTGGCCACTGTCTAAATTGATCTAAATGAATATGGACATCAAGGTACAAGCTGTAGAAAAATGTTTGAATTTGATATATAGTATACAAATTTATGTGTTTGTACTATATGATGCTTAAATTCAATAATCTTGTATGAATAATCATAATCCTCAAGATTTTGATAACATTTTATTTCTATAATATCTGAATGAGATGAAAAAAAAACTTGAAGCTCCTAGTTTCAATCTTTTGCTTTTCTTATTGCATCATCTCACCTCACTTGATCTGTTGATCACCTCAATCATCTCATCTCACTTAAATCTCATCTATTGATCATCTATATTTATACATTTTAAATGTTTTAAAAATTTATGCATACCGACTCCAAATCTATATGAATATCAATAATGATTCATTATTAGCCCCATGAGGTGGCACACTTGTAATATTTTTTTTTACCTTTAAGGACTCATTTTGCTTTTTTTTTAATAATTGATCCCGTTAATGATGGAGGCGGTTACAATATTATGAGATCTTTCGTTTTTCTTATTTTTTAAAAAAGAAACACATTCCACTGGTAAATATGAAACAATAGATTGAAACATGATCCCCACGTTTTTTTTCACAATTTATTTAAGTGATCCCTCCGATTTTTTTTTCCAATATGACGTGTATAGCCCCCTGTTATTCCACAAGGAATTGATCATCTTGTTAAAACACTAAGGTGCAGATCGAAAATTTTCTTTAGAGTTTTTTTCAGCAACTGTTTTTGTTGAATCTGGTGTTTGATATGATCTAGTTTGTTTTATTAGCATGCTCTTTCTTTTTAGCTGATACACTATAATACACCGCTTATATGCTACAATAATGTAGTATACAATGTGATACATCAGTGTATATTGCACTATCGCAGTGTATGAAAAAATAAAAAATAAAATAATTTTTCTAAGAAAAAAATACATGTGCATTTCAATGTATACTTCACTCAGACTAGGTTGTACACAGGGCTTGACATATCATTTTCCTTTGTATAAATATCACATAGAAGAGCATCAATTACAAATCAACAAAACATGGTGGATAGGCAAAAGAAAAAGTAAGGAAAGAAACACATACTGTGAAATTGGAGAATGTCAATCAAACTTTGCAACGGTATACATGGGATGGGAAGGTTCCAATACTATATTTCAGTCACATCTTGTAATCTTTGCATGTAGGATTTGTATTATTGTGCCAAACCAAAGATCAGGATTGGGTCAAAACGCCAGAATGACTAACCCTGACAATCTGGGAGACTCTGAAAACTCGGAAGAAAAAGTGGCGGGTAGTCTTCCTGCCAATTCGGTTCTCTCAACACTAGTCGGCCAGGTTCTGGCCAGTCAGACATCGTCGAGGGATGAAGGGGAGGGCTCTATCCCCTCTCAAGCTGGTCCAAATCTTTGCCCCTCTACTCTGGAATGGGGGAAGGGAGGAGTTGAAGCTTCAAGTCCACCATCGACCGATGAAGACAACGCAGATGCGACTCTCCCACCCAAAAATTGACAGCAAGAAAAAGGGAAATCAGCCCTTACTGGGAAGGGGGGATACTTCTCACCCCACATCGAAACAATCGAGCTCTTGTCGCGGTCAATCCAATGGCCTGCCTACAACTAGGACTTCGGTTTTGTCGAAGCCAAACCCTACCAATATTGGTCCTTCGACTAACACAAGTAAGCCAATATACAAGCCCCCTCTAATGGATGCTTCACGGACCCCAAAAGCTTGGAATGAGATATTTATGATGCCTTCAGAATTTGCTAAGCATTGTTCATTGGAGTTCAATGAACCTATTCTCGAGGATGGGATCCCCCGAATTTGCATTGAGGAGGAAAACTACGAAAGCTCGATAGTCAAGTGGGCGAAGGCGGTTGTGGGTTATGTGATCGGCAAAACTCTGGTCTACACACCATTCCTCTCATTCCTTAAGAAGCGTTAGAAGGTCAAAGGTGAGATACAACTTTTCTTAAAAGGGAATAGTTTCTTTATAGTTAATTTTGATCTAGAAGAGGATATGAATAGAGTGCTAAAGGGAGGTCCTTGGACCATGGACAACAGAAATGGTCCACTTCTGTGCGTATGGAACAAGATAGTCATACCTCTATTCCCATATGGGTCAAATTCCCCAATCTTCTCCTTTATTTCTGGACAAAAGAATGCATGGGCAAGATCGCAAGCGTAGTGGGGGTACCTTCGTTTATGGATACTGCTACAGAGCTGGCCACCAAAGTTTCATATGTGCGGGTATGTGTGGAGGTATCGGCAAACTCTGTGCTCCCAGATTCGGTGGTTATTGAATCAAAGGCTGATGGCTGATCGCAGGGAAGTCTTTTCCATCAGATATGATTGGAAACCGCATGCATGCTCGCATTGCCATACTTTTGGTCAGGATGATGCTCTCTGCTGTAAGAGGCCCAGATCGATTTCTCTTGCCCCCAAATAGTCCACTCTCATTGGTTTCTCCACTCGTGAGAAGGGAGGCCCATCCCTCAACGCAAAAGATAGACCACCTGGTAGCAGCCTGAAGAAACTTGTCCCCAAGATGCTCTCAGTGTAGATAACTCAATTTTGATCGTCCAAAGAACGGAAACTTATCTCAAGCGATATTTTAAATTTAAACACATTCAGTCATATAGAATACTACTCAAAGCTGAATGGATAAGAAAATAGAATAAAATAACAAAATTACCGGAAGGTGGTTACCTGAAACCAGCCGTCCCCCTCTAATGGCTACATTGGATTAGCCGTCGGGCACTTTTTCTCGAACCTTTGAAAAAACATGTGGGAAAACCAGGTGGCTACTTCTTAAAATGAGATGTCTCCCAAAGAAGGCTGACTTCAACCAACCACCCCTCAACCACTTCCCTGAGATGTGACATAAAGTTAGCATTTATTGCTAATAATAGTGGCGGCTTATCCAAATCAATCTACCCTCACTGAGGGCTCAAACTCAGTAATCGCTCAATTTCATCACCAACCAGAGATGGGATATAAAGCAGAAAATGATGATTGATAGGTAGTTGAAACCAGCCCCCCCCCCCCCCCCCCCCCCCCGACGGCTGCATTGAAGTAGCCGCCCCCTGCCTGGACATATTTTCACAACAAATATTTGAATTTCTTAGGGCTGAAGTTTGCTTAAACCCACCCTATTACCTAATCCGTTCTATTATTCAATGGGCACTTCAATGCCTCTTTTTACCTATATACGGGGGGGGGGGGGGGGGTTTGTGGTGAGAATTGGGGGTGGTGGAAACTCTTTAGATTGAGAGGGGAAGTCTTTTGTGGAAAATTTCATTTGGAGAGTGGTGTGTTTAGAATTTGAGAAAGAGAGAGGTGTTATAGGAGAAAGTTTAGTTGAGAGGAAAATAGATTCTTGAGAGACCAAAGAGAGAAGAAAGCCAAACCTCTATTCCTCCACCCTACCCCCACCATATTTCAACTTCCATACTCATATCCCACTTATCCATAAGCTTAAACTTATCCACCCACCACCCTAACCAGACAAGCCAATTCTCATACCCAATTGTTTGGTTAGAAGTCCAGGAACTCAAGCCAATTTTGCTGAGAATACGTGTGCAGGTGAAGGCCAGCTAGTCCAAACTAGCCGACCATCAAGTGACACCTAATTTCCCCATAAACAAGTCGGCTGGCTCAATCCAGCCGAAGGACCCAGGCAGTCAGGTTCAAGTAACCAGCGCCTTTTCCCCTCTTTTAGCAGCCTTTTTCAAATTCCTACCAAGTAGAAAGGATTCTCCATTTCACCTTTCTGTGTGGCCGGCCATAGCTCAGAGAGGAGAACCCTCCAATTTTCCCAACGAGGCAATCAATAGCATACATGAACTTGTCTAGCTTTTTAAGAAAGCAAGTGACGATCACAACAATCTTGTCTTTCTGAGAACCTGTCGGGCGGCTCAGATTCGACTCTCTGGGCGGTGATCTGACTAGTCGCGAGACTTATTAGAACCAAGTTTGAAGAACCCCCAAATTTACATACCGACAATCTGGCGATCATGGTGGACTTCCCTTGTGAAAAATGACAAAAGGTAATCTTTTTCCGCATGCCAAGAATTTGATGAAAAGCTGCTCCTTTGAAAAATTATAATTTCTACCCCAATTTGCCTCAAGTGGCCCCCAAGTTGCCCTCCTTTACTGCTTTCATTTTTACTGTTTTATCACCCATTTATTCCACCCCCAAGTTGCTCTCATTTACTGCTTCCTTTATCACCCATTTATTCCGCCCCCAAGTTACTCTCATTTATTGCTTTTATTTTACTACTTTATCACCCACTTATCCCGCCCCCAAGTTGCTCTCACTACTCCTGCTTTCCTGAATCTGCCCCTCATGGCTGAGTATAAAGATGATATCACACTCGATGGCCAGATGCGCCAAGAGGCCCATAATCAAGAACTCCTAGGTCTGTTAGAGGAGAAAATGAATACAATTAGGTTTCAGTCAGTGGAGAACCTGTTGAATGCCCTAACAAACAATCTCCACCAGACCCAGACATCCTCTTTGAACCAAGGGACCCATGTTACCAATCCAGTCACCCCACAAAATGCCCAATCAATTACTCTGTCAAGGGCTTATCCAAGTGCTCATATTTATCTAGTCACCTTAATTATCCGGTTGCACATACTTATCCAATCACTCCTACTTATCCAGTTACTCCCATTTATCCAAATACTCTTACTTATCCAGTCACCCCTATAGCTCAGGTCACTCCCACAACCACACAAGGTCCTTACCCGATTATATCAAATCCAAGACCACTAACTTATCCACCTAGGACAGAAAGTCTCGATGACACCATCCAGAGAATCATATCTGAGATAAGCTCGTCCGCCCCCAAGCACATATCCTTACACAACCTACAACAAATCCCTTATGTCAGTCTCTCGAAAAATTTCAAAATTCAAAAGTATCATCGTTATAATGGCCGAGCAGACCCGGATGACCACCCAACAGCCTTTTATCTAGACTCCCACCCCTTCTTAGGCAATGAACCTCTCCTTGTGTACTTATTTCAAAAGTCCTTAGAAGGAGAGGCTATCCAATGGTTTTCTACCTTGTCGGTATATCACTTATCCAATTTCTCAACCATGAGCAACAAATTCCTTCTCGCTCAAGCTCAAGCCCAAGCTCATGGATTTGGCCAAGGATCCTTGCCTCAAGGTCTTGGATAAAATTGTAGGTTAAATACCCATTGTTCTCAGGTAATTCAGTTTTCATTTGGGAGGACCCTTGGATCAATGGAGACACTCTTTTGGACATATGCCCTGTGGCCCATGTGCATAGAGAAACAACATCAGATTTAAATGTTGCATCATTAATCTCCAACGGAGTTTGGTGTAAGCCTGACTGGTGGGATCCGATTTGGGACTCTGCGTGGGCCAAGATCTGCGAACTAGAGTGCTGAGGCCTGGGGCCCGGGGTGCCACATCTTGATCTGGCCTGCTAGTACTAAAAACAATATCACCTCTCCTAAAGCTTGGGATTTCCTCTGTGATAAGAGAGACAAGCTGAAGTGGACCAAATGGATCAGGCAGAAATTCCAACCTCCTAAATTTTCAACTTGCGCGCAGCTCGCTTTACAGGGAAAGGCGCCTACACTTGAATTGCTTCAAAGCAAGGGTCTTACGAGGGACACTATTTGTTCCCTTTGCAAATCTGCCTCAAAATCCCTCCCACCTGCTCTTGCACTACTCCATTTCGGTTTTCCTTTGGGCTGCGGTCTAAAAAAAATGGGGTCAAAATGGGTGAGGCGCAACAATCTACATGGATTTGTGGACTGGTTGGACAAATATTTCCAAGTGGGAACTCCGAGATCCATAATGCAAACTGTCTTTGTGGTGGCTCTATGGATGATTGGGAAGGAACACTGCCAACGCAGATTTGGAGCCAAAGAAATTCATAAGCTGGAAGTCCTCCACTTGATCACTCTCACTGTTCAGCTCAATTTCCAAGGCAAGCACTTGAGAGAGGTGGCCACCCCTGCTGTCCAAAGGCTTGCAATCAGCTGGAGCTTTGCCATCTTGCCAATTGAGAATGCGATAATTGAGTTTGCTTGGCGTCCTCCTAATTGGGGCTGAACCAAATCCAACTCTGATGGCTCACTCATTGCTGACAGGGCGGGCTATGAAGCAATCTTGCGCAACCAGGATGGAGTGATGCTTGTGGCTGCTGCGGTGCAGGATCAGTCCCTATGCTCAATCAATTTGCTAGAATACAGAGGAATTCTCCAAGGACAAAAGCTTGCTAAGGACATTGGAATCTCAAAAATTCACATTGAGAGTGAATCTTCCACTGACATAGCCTGGGTCCAAGGTAAGGGATGTCTCCCCTGGCAGGCATTCTGTGATAAATATGTAATGAAACTTCTTTTAGCAGAATTTGACGAATGGCAACCTACTCATGTTCCCCGAGAAGGCAACCAAGTTGCAGACCACCTTGCAGCCTGGTGAGACTCCCCGGGTTCCACTATTATTGCTCCCCATCTAGCATGGCAGAAGTTGAAGGTGCTAATTGCCCAAGATGCCAGTGGGACTACCTACCCTCGAGTGCGTCTACAATGACTAACTGGTTGTTTACCTGAGTCTGTGTTTATTCCCTCGGGTAGACTCTACTTGGTTAGAAGAGTCAGGCTCCTACTCTTTTTGATGTATGTTAGATGTATCTATGATAGTTTGTAACTACTCCAATATAGCAATGGAAAAAAAATTCTTTTTTACCCACCAAAAAAAGATCAGGATTGTAATTCAAGCATATCTTACCATCGACTATCACCCATTTAAAGAAGACTATAAAGGAAAAAATGTAATGGCAAGGACAGTAGGAATAACATGGCATTGTTTTTTTTATAGAACTGATGCATTGTATATGTTATTCTAAGATTGCATGCCTATACATGTGCATGAGTTTTTTAGTCGTGTTTAGTTCTTATATTATTCATATATATTTGTAGATCTACAAAATATGGTAGATAGAAAATGTAAAAGTAATGAAGGAGACACATGCTATAAAACTGAAAATTTTAATTACACTTGCAATAGTATTTATGGGATGGGATGGTTCCAATATACAAATCATGGCATGTAAGATTTGTATTAGTGTAGTAAAAAAAGAAGATTAGGCCTGTAATTCGAGCATAATGCACTATTTATTGTCACCCATTTGCAGACTGTGGTGGTGGTTGGGGGGGGGGGGGGGTGCAATTCCCTTTGTGACATAAAAATAAACGAATACGCAACTATTTACATACCGAGAAGAGAATAAAAGTATTTTCACGGTCACCTTTGCAATTGTGAGGAAGAAGCCTTACATCTCGAACTCAGAAGTGATGCCAATCCTTTTATCAGGTCTCATAAAAATTCCCTGAAGAAGATAGTGATTGCTCCTCCCTCAATGAATAATATGTTCTCCACCTCCGATGCATGCATCTATCAAATCCATGTCTAAAACCATTCACCAATCCTCGAGCCACTCAGAGGAGTCGAGCTCTGATGCATCTTGAGGGGAGGAACTCAAATGTGAGACATCATCCACGTATTTCTCCAAGTGTGAGTTTATACGGGATGTTATTTCCTCCGGAACCGGGCAGTTATCCTTTTTTATTCTTTCCCAATCAAAGCTACCAAACCAAGCATGGGTTTTGACAGACTCGGCACCTCCACTACCAAGTCTTGAAGTTTCATCAACTTCAAGTAACTGCAAAAGCGGAGTATAACAAAGTGGATGTCATTATTAAACCTCCATAAGTGTGAAGTGAGGTTCAGAGTGAGTGTAACCTTGGTCATGAGATCAATGGCGTCGGGGCTTAGTGTTTGGGGAAGAGTTAGCTGTCCTTTGGCAATCCTCGCAAAAGTTTCCAATTCACTTTCTCTCCATGATCCGTATGGCATTTCAGCTTGGAGCATGAAATAGATCAAGACTCCCAATGCCCACCTGCAACAATTTTCAGCATTGTGAGAACTGAATGATACATAACTGGATAACGAATTATGAAGAACCTCCATAAATGCTAACTCTAGTGTTTGTCTCCTTCCACCAATTCAAAAGTAGATGTCAACTCAAATACTTTATAGTGTAGATTTAACCATCCAAATCCACTTGCATGAACTACTCCACGTGGGAGACAAAAAAATCTTAGCTTAAAAGGTGATAGAAGTGTCAAGGCAAAAAATGCTTTCAAAGCATCACCTGTGCAGTCTGTTCATTGATGTAGGATTGGAGTGCCACAATCCTCAAAGGAAAATTTTTATGTTTAGAACATTTGGGAAGGGGTTCTAACCTATATTAAAGATTGGGGAGTTTTTTGTGCCAATGCAGAGGAGATCAGGTGGAGGGTCAAATGGTGATCACAATATAATGAATATATAGGCTTCAACCATGTCTAATCCTTGATTTCTTTCCTTTTCAGTCTTTACTTCATTTGTATTTGATTTATTGTTAGTTGAATGTAGATTTTTCATCTACTGTCGTGGAGTTGCCAATATTTAATATAAAAAAAACTACCCAAATCCACTTCAAAAAGATTATATACTACCATTTGTTTTGGTCCATGTCCAATAAAACACAGAGCTCTCAATGATCTTAAACACCTTTACCTATTCACGAGGGAAACATAATTACCAGTCAGCGGCGAAACCATGGCCTTTTCCTTGGACCATCTCTGGAGCTAATGAGTCTGCCATCCCACATACAGTAAAAGTCCTTTCACTGTTTAACTTCTTCCCAAATCTGAAGTCTACTATCTACAGTACATAAAAAATGATTAGTGAGATTATAAATCAGTGATGATTATGTGTTAATTACATTCCAAATCTAACCTGTAAATGACCTGTCCGGTCAAGCATTAGGACATCTGCGGATACTCCTCTGTAGAGGACACTATTCTGAAACAGAAAAATTACAAAAAATTTGATATTGTTAGGCAGGCAAAAAATAAATTAGATTCTCTTTCTTTCTCTAAAGGAAAATGTTATGCTCTGTACTTTTTGCAGCCCCAACAGATTTTGATTTTTCTTTCTTGGAAGTATATTATTTGCTAATGAAATACATTCTTTTATTTAAAAAAAACAGAAGTATACACTCATAAGAACTAAATGCATATATTTTTATTTTTTCTGTAAGTATATACTAACATACTGGAGTATATACTGGCTTGAGTGTAAAACAAATTAGATTCTCTTTCTTTCTCTAAAGGAAAATGTTATGCTCTGTACTTTTTACAGCCCCAACAGATTTTGATTTTTCTTTTTTGGAAGTATATTCTTTGCTAATGAAATACATTCTTTTATTTAAAAAAAACAGAAGTATACACTCATAAGAACTAAATGCATATATTTTTATTTTTTCTGTAATATAGTATATACTAACATACTGGAGTATATACTGGGTTGAGTGATTTCATATATTGCATTAATGATGTGGCCACTGTAAATGGAGCTACAAAAAGTACTTCAGGGTGCGTTTGGTTGCGCGATTCCAAAACTGATTCTGCAGAAATCTGCGATTGCAAAACTGATTCTGTAGGAAGCTCACTTTTTCAGCTTTTTGACACTATTTGTCTGCAATCACTGGGTTTAAAACTGCGATTACAAAACTATTTGGTTGCACAATTGCAAACGCAGCTTACAGGCAATCGCAAACGCTGCGCAATCGCGCAACCAAACGCATCCTGAGTGAGAATTGAAACTGACCTTGTGTAGTTCTTCCAAGCCAACGATGACCGAAGCGGCACAAAATCGAGCTGATGATTCATCCAGGGGTGTGTGAAGTATTGAAGCCAGTGGGCAAGCAAGGCATGTGTTAAGCAAAATTCCCACGTATGCCTCATCCGAACAAGTGCATAGAACTTGCGGAAAACAAGACGATGGGCTCAAACTCTTCATCATATCTCTCTCCTTCATGACCTGTGCATCCTTCCCAAGTTGCCTGATCTTCTTCTTTAAAAATCTTTTCAAACTTAGCATATTTTCTGATGGCCATTTGGGTGACAGAGCATCCATTAACACATATTCAAGGCACATAAGATGGATAAAAGTTGATCTAAACTAATATTAAAGCATTTGGTGCCAGCAATGGAGTCTTAGATCTTGGTTACATATACATATAGAAGATGAAAACATATCAGAGCATGATTCAAGACAATAAATGATTAGTATATTTTGCAAATCATGTTTATAATGCATAATAAAAAAATTTAACGATGGCAGGGCCAACACGTATATCATAAATTCATACCTGAGCCTTTCAACACAACGACGCCCACCTCACTGCAGTCAGTCGCATAAACACCCATTCTCCATTCCTATATGTCAAATACTTCAGATACCCCACTCACTCTAAACTAAATTTCATTGCAAATATGTTCTACAAACAGCTCCAAAATAAAATCCATCAAACCATACCAGATCAGTGAACCGAATATTAGAAAACTTTACGACATCATTCTTTGCTACATCCGTAGTGGAAGTCAAAGAATAACCCTTCAACCTGGATGTCAATAGAAGAATATGAGATTAAGGGGAAGATGGGAATATTAGTGGACAAAGACCATTCAATTGTCTAGCATAATGCAAACAAACATACTTCTGATCATCCTGTGAGAGTTTTGCTAAATGGCCCACTTCAGAGTCAAATTTATCCTTCATAAGGATTAAACATATCACATCACCAACAGCAACAGCACTTAAAGATCCAATATGCTCACCAATAAGCGCCCACTCCCCAAAATTGCTTCCCTCTGTCTTCATCTCCACGTATTCACTATCATTTTGAGTAGGAACATCAGATGAAAGACTGGAAGCATTGAGATTCCTCTGTAGCTCCGCATGATATGTAACTCTAACTTGCCCCTTCTGAACAATATATAATGCAGTGACACACTCATCCTGTGAAATCAACAAATCAAATCAGCAAAATTATTATAGAAAACTCTCCATGGAAATTACATGATACCTAGCACAGAGGGGTTTCGTGTTCTATACCTTTTCAATTATTGTCTGTCCATCCGAGAATGAAATTTCCATTAGAGTTTCAGCAATGCGACTCAGTTGTAAGATGGTCAGCCGCGAAAGCAACTCTACTGATCGGAGCAATTTTAAAGTTGCTAAGTTTGTGAACTCCATCATTAAGCTTCCTCGAAAATCCTCTCTCATCAGAGCCCAGAGTGTTCCATCAGTCACCGCACGCACAGATGCCTGGAGGGGTTTATTATACCTGTTTAGAGATGCGTGCAAATGAGTATCTTGATTTAATAGTAAATGAAATGGTGAAAAGGATTAAATAAAAGCTCATATAACTAACATCAGCGCAAGCTCTCCAAAGCAGGAAAAATTTTCAGCTGTGTATCGCTGAAGCACCCTGTGGACTTCTTTTCCTTCACCCCCTTCCTCCTGCCATTTCACATACCTAATTGGTTAATATCAGCCAAAATATGGAATATAAAACTACATCATACATGTTTGACATTTCAGTTATAATAAGCACCTGTGTGGCAAAGACCTCATACTCCCCACTGCCAACAACATAAAAGCAATCACCTTCCCCACCCTACACTTCAGTAGGCACCTCTTGTTCATTAGTCACTCCACAATATTTTATAAAAATTAATAAACAATACAAAATGGTTGAAAAAAAGGAACCTGTTGCACAACTATATCTCGAGGCTTTACTTCGACTCTTTGCATGCAATCCAACAGGACATGACATTGAGAATCTGTAAGCCTTCTGAACAAGAAATGATCATGCAGAGCCCTTTGAATGTGTGCCTATGCATCAGGGAAACCACCCACTGAATAAACAAGTTACATTCATTAAACAAAACAAATTAACATGTAGCATGAACATTTTCATACTTCTTCTTCCCAGGTCTTCCTATTAGATGAAGAGGAAGGAACCCATGCATGGCCATTTTCAAGAGAACTCTCAATAGCTCTGACACGTGCTCGCGACAAGTCATGCCTCGCACGGTTGTTTTTAGAATTCCAACTTAGTGTGGATGGAGATTCAGATCCAACCGCTTCCACAACATGGGGCTCAGGTTTCAGGGCAACATTTTCTGGTTCTTCGACAAAGTCCGTCTGACAGAAAATTGAACGAGGTTGCTTAAATATAATACCTCATGACTGTGCCATTATCAACAAATTAAAGGTGACGAGTTCCTTACATCAGTAAGCCCATTAACATGCACAACTATGACTGTAATGTCATCGGTACGAGTTTCATACTGAAGCCAAAGCCTGTATGATTCTGCAACAATCGCAGCACAGGCATCACGAGGTTCTTTATATTTCGTAACCTGAAACAACATTCGTCAATACAAGATAAATTTAAAACATAAACAAAGAAAATGAAGTAACCAGAATGAGAACAAGCATAAATATCTGAAGAAGAATGAGATAGATTATGACTACTTCTGGTGAAAAGAAAAGAGAAAGATCTTTTGCAAGCATTACAGGATGTTAAAGAAAAGCTTCCAGTGAACAACAACATGAAGGCTAACATCCTCTTCAAATCCATCAACAACTAAAGAATCCGCTACCAGACTACCTCTTGACAGATTGGCAGAGGTACCCCTTTTTCACTGATGCGTCATGGGTTTGAGTCTCAGTCTTGTTGATAAGATAAGATTTAACCAAGAAGAAAAAACACTAACATCCAAAGAAAAGAAAATATTCTATGTATGAGTCCTTATAAAACCGTCAAACGCAATTCATTCTCTATGCTAACCTGACAACAAGAAACAATTCCTCAACATTAAGAAGTACACCATACCTAGATCTTGTTTAATAAAATAATAATGTTGCTATTTTACCGTACATTACTGAATAGCCCAATCTATGTTAAATTTAATAAGTTAGATTTCATGAATTTTAATATGGTTGTTAAATAATGAGACTGAACACCAAAGTAATAATAAACAGGAATAAATAAATAATGGAAACAAGGAGGTCAATACCATGTCAACCACAGTTTGGCTGGAAAGGAACTCGAACACCCCATCGCTAGCAACGACAAAGAAAGGATGGTTTGGGGTGAGTTCCAAAACTAAGATCTCCGGATTAGCAATGACTCCGATGGACTCAGCAATCGAATCCCCAATACTCCTCGTAAACGCTGTACCGGGATACATTCCATTTGGTACCCAAAGCCGCGGGGGGTCACCATCTTCACCTTCTTCGGCACCCCAACACTGCACGTCCGGATTCTTTAGTCCTTCTATCTGATCCAAAGTGAGGACCCTTGCTCCACAAAGCTTTACTCTCTCGAGCTCATCAGAGCGAAAAGGAGTCTGATCAATCGAGAGATCAACTGCTACAATTTTTGAACCCTGTTTCTCTGCAATCACAGCCCTCGAATCACCAGCATTAGCTACAATGATGGTCCTTCCACGAACCAAAACTGTTATCGCCGTGGTACCACTCATGAAATCATCCAATATATCAGAATGCAATTGGGAGTTTGTCGCCAAAAATGATGCATGGCAAGCCTCGACAGCATCAGTGTGGAACTTACTATTCCTAAGCAAATTCTCGCATATTTTTCTCTTCGCAAACTGTGAACACTGAGCCCCAAGTTCCCCATGCCCATCAAACACTCCAAAAAAATGATCATCGGGTTTTGTTCCAAATGGCGTGTGTATGCAAAAGCTATCTTGATTCGCTTTATCCAAAGCCTCCGGATAATACCCTCTTTGGGAGAGATAAGAGTACTTCAATTCATAATTTTCTGATGGAACTCTAACCGTACGAGACCCCTCCGGTGGAAGAAATTGTGACGACACCCTTGAAAGCCGATTGATACCCACATCAGAGTCACGAGCTGTGCTCAATTCGGGCAAACCATCTCCATTTTCTCCAGTTTGGTCTTCCGAAGAGGAGGAAGAAAACGAACCACTCTTGGCTGCTTTAACATTCTCATTTTTTCTAAAACTGGACTTTTTAATGGAATGAGACGCCTGCCCAATACAATCCCTTGAATACAAACACCCCATCACTCGTAAAACCCGTACAACACAAGCACATATCCCCGAAGCACATGAAATTTCATCGGTATCCACTTCGACAACTTCTGATTGATGAAGAGAATCGACCTTGAAATAATTTCAGCCTAACAGGTCATAAACATTTCAAACAGAATAAGAACATAAATCCAAAACAAAAACACTGGTTTAAACAATAAAATTACACTAATCACTTTTTTTATGAATCAAATCGTGTTTTGCCAAAAAAAAAATCAAATCATTTCCATTCCATTATGGTTCACTTATACATGGGCTTGAGAAAGAAAACCCAGTTCCCAGTCCAGGCAGATATATCACCAAAAACCATCTTTTTATGCATTAAAAAAAAAAAAAAAAAACCATTGAATTCCAATCCACCAAACAATCTCCATGACTAAAGATAATTGAATTTCAAAACTCAGTTTCCAAAGAACAATCCAAGAAAAAGATCATTAGATATCACTGTATAACAACTTAACAGTTTCTTCAAATACACAATCTTTCATCAACCAATTTAATTCAACAACACAACAAAACAATACCCAGATCCCAATTTCACATAAAAAGCAGAAGAATCTTCACCACCAACACAAAAACCAAGAACCCGATATCAAAACTAAAGAGACCCAATAAAGTACATTCAGAAGAGATGCAGAGAAGAGAAGAGAAACCACTCCTTCATTATGAGTTACTGGGATATCTTCAAAAACCAATTTTTCATCAATCAATTCAATTCAACAACACAACAAAACAAAACCCAGATCCCAATTTCACATAAAAAACAAACAAAAAAATATCCGCCAAATCCACTCAAAAACCTCACAAAACAACAGAAAAACACGAACCCAATATAGGCCCAACAAAGTATATTCAGAAGAGATGCAGAGAGAGGGGAAGAAAAACCACTTACACTTCATTAAAAAGGGAGATATAAAGACTGGAAAAGTGGAATTTTTCGACTTCGGTGACTCCTAAATATAGAATTTTTTTTTAGTGGCAGGGGAGACTTTGGATATCATTCTATAGAGAAGAAGACGACACCAACTAAGAACACATTATTCAAAAAAAATTTCTTTTTTTATGGACACTTTTATGGTTGTCTGCCATTCAATCATTCATAAAGTTGATCCATCACTAAACATTGGAGTTTTTATTTTATTTATATATATATATATTTTTTATTTTATTTTGTTTATTAATATTTGGTTTCAAGGCCCTGTAAAGGCATAAGCTCCCCCACAAATTTAATGGATAAACCCAATATTTTTGGTACAATGGATAACCCCATTTGGATAGAAAGCCGCCCCCACGAGTTATTATACCAACCCTGCTTACTAAAATAAAATAAAATAAATTGATTTGTTACATTGTATTTTATAATTAACCCACCCCATTATTACACCAAACCCACCCCGGACATTACCCACCCCAAACATACCCCACAAATTTATTCCCCACCCCAAAAATAGTCTTATTCTAGTTCTTGTTCGACATAGATGATGTCTTCTGTATTTAATATAGTTCGACATGAAACATATCTTTCGAGAATCAAAAATCTTAGTCTCATCCTGGTTCCCATTCGGCATAAATTACATTTTTTGTGTTTTGGTGACATGGAGTATGTCTATCAAAAACCATAAAGCTTAATTTTATTCTGGTTCATGTTCAACATAAACGATATCTTTCTGTGTTTAATGTGGTTAAACATGGATTATGTCGAATGGGGACCAAAAGGTTGTGCTTCAATTTCTAATGTGCGATCAACATAATTACTATCGATAAACTGATACCAGATCGACTCTCACATTGACAACATGGACTTACTTTTATGATATAGTGTTAAAACATTTGATGTAATAACCAACAAATGATTTTCTATGGGACAAGGGCAAACAAGCGGAGATAATCTACCAGCTTGACAGTAAAATCGGGCTATGAAAGGTCCCTCAGTCATCAAAAAAAAATCCACCAGTAAATGATTAACAACCAATCGACAATGTTTGATTAAAAAGCATTTTTCATACTCAATCGACCAACATTTCTATTTTAATAAACAATGATTGTTCAAAAAACATGTGTATTCCACTCATCAATTATGATTGTCATTGAATCAAGAAAGACCAATAAAAATGGGCCATTCATACTCAGTCAACCAATGATCCTCATTCATTGAATTAAAAAGATTCAATGCACATGTATTTTTCACACTACATCAACCAATGATTGTTTTTTAATCAAGAATGTCCAATAGCCATGTGTGATTCATTCTCTACCATCCTATGATTCTTATTAGTTCAATCAAACAAAGATCATCGATCATGTGCTTTCCAAACGACATCAACCAATGAATGTAATTGAATAAAAAAATGTCTAATAAACATGCGTAATATCAAACAATTTGAATGAACTATAATATCAAAAAAAATTATCATCATAAATTTTATATTAATATGAACAAACTAGGGTTTCTAGCCTATAGTTTGTAACAAAGAATAAAACAATATAAAAACCAAGAAAAGTTGCTAACCTTAAGAGGATGATAGCCAAAGTGACCGAGGATGGCAACACACTTCAATAATGGTGTGGAGGAGGTGCTGGCGACTGAAAGGTGAGAGGTTGGCAGGGAGGGGGAGATCGGCTAGAAGTGAAAATCAAAAGATGAAGAGAGGAAGAAGAAGAGAAAATGAACGGGGTGGGTTCACATTATACAGTTGCAAGTATATATAAGGGGGTGGGAATGTAAAAAAATTGATTGGGTGGGTTAAAAATGGGGTGGGGTGAGTAAGTCTTGGAGTGGATTTAACCTCCCCTTTGGATATTATATGTTATAGCTCATGAGGTGTCATTCCCTCATTGGTTGCTTGTTTGTCTTTTAAAAAAGGTCAAAAATGTAAAATACATTATTACCCACATTTAAACCCACATTTTCCTCCCTCATTAAACTCATCCTCACTTTTTCTGAAAAATAAATCAACCAATTCCATTTTGAAAACCCTAGTTTTTTAAAAACTAATTCAAAATAAAAAAAAATTATTCATTAGATTCGTGAAAACAAGACCGAAATTTAAATCCTCTAGGGTTTCTTAAAAAAAACTGAAAAATGAAATTATTAAAACAACTCATTTCTTCAAAAACACTGAAAAGACCGAATTTTTGTTTGCGACCTCTCATTCAACCAGAAAATGATGGCGATAAAGAATAATCAACGTTTTTATTTTTATTTTTTAAAAAACATTGTTCTTAATTTGATGATTATTCGATTCCAATCATTAGACAAAGTATTTGCAAAGGATGTAAAGTTTTTTTTATGAATGAAGAAATAAGACACAAATTACAGTATAAAATAAGAGTTCGGAATAAAATCAAGTTACATTTATATAATATAACTTAATTTCAATAATAAATTGCATTAAAAGTCAATTACATTTGTAAATGTAACTGATTTTTGTTATTATACAATAATAAAAAGTTAGTTACATTCCACAAATATAACTGACTTTTAGATATAATTCATGTTTATATTAGATTAACATGCCACTAAATTTTTAAAAAAAATGTATATAAGTCCAAAATAATAGTTTGAAATGTAACTAACTTTCGAATGTTATACAACCCACGCTGATGTAAAATAATTTAAGATCAAATGCCACATTCAAGAAAAAATTGTAATAAAGGCTAGACTAAATACTACTAGATTTAGCATCTAGCACAAAATTCAATAAGAAAAAATTATAACAAATGCAAAACAAAGGATGAGAACTCAAACACAAATTATGTTTTAGGTGAAGAAGAAAAAGAAGCCGCAAACGGACAAATAGACTGTGTATTTTTTTCACCTTATAAAGCAAAAGAGAAAAGACTATTAGTTGCCAAAAATCATGAGATTTGATCATCCAAAACAATTCAAAAAACACTGCCACGTCCGCAACAATCATAACCAACTCCTTGATTATGCGGAGTAGTTATCGAAAAAGATAAAAATGGTAAATAAAGTATTAACACTTGTGCCACCTCATGGGGCTTATATGAGGCCGATAAGATGGGGCATGTGAATCATTATTGATGCTTAAAATAAGAATTTTGAGACTTTTTTTCATATAAGATTTTTATTTCTAAGTCCCTGTAAAATATAATATTTTAGTGACCGATCCTTTTTTCATATTTCTTTTCAAATCTCCAGCTTCAAATAGTATTTCGTTATTAATCCCTCTGCCAAATATTCGTCTGTTTGGGTTGACTGATAGTTGAAATTTCTAAACTACCATTCAGAAAAAAATTTAAGTCCCTACTAACTATTTAGTGGTCGATCCCTCCCTTCTTCATAGTGCTAAGTCCCCAACGTCAAACAACTTTTTCATTATTAGCCCCTTCACAAAATGTCTATCTATTTGGGACTAATGGATAGTTAAAATTCATAAACTACTCATATCAGAAATGAAAGAAACCCCAATGAAATAAATGAAAGAAACCCCAATGAAATCATTTTCAACATTTTTATGATCAGGATATCGATTTTCTTATTCAGCCTACCTTCAACTTCTATCATTTGGTATGCAATAACGTAGTCAAGATTCTATAATAATATGAAAAAATCTCAGATAATTAATGAATGAGATTTCAAACAATAAGAAATAAATAAACAAAAACTAAATAATAGTAGCTTAAATGTATAATAATAATAATATAAATATGTTAGATTCCCATAAAATCATTAAATCTCTAACTAAATAAAAGTTTTGAACCATGCAAAATAAATTTTTTATTGACTGCACACAAATTTCTTAATGGCATCTAACTTTTAAAATTTAAAATTCTAAACAAACTCAAAATATCAACTTTGATATTTCACAATTTTGAATCAAGAAAAATCATTTAAACCAAAATTCGATAAAGAAAAATCTTCAAATTTGCTTAAGTAATCATTCTTATTTTGTTTATGCAATCAATTATATTTAGACAACTAAGGCTATAAGATAATGCAATCTCAAATTGGGTGGGAATATGCAGTGTTGAATAACACTGAAATTGTCATTAAAAACTTAAAAATAACAAATACAGTTTTGTTTTAGATATTTCACCAAATAATTTGTATACAAGTTTCAAATATCAAAATATTATCAAAATCATACAGACATTTTGTTTAGAAACTAATAAGAAAAAAGCTTTTGAAGTTGGGGACTTAAAAAAATATAATGAAAGGAGGAACTGATCATTAATTAACATAGTTTTCAGGGACTTAAAAATAAATATCTCATTTTACAAACTAACAATATTCAAATGAATGTTTGGCTTAGGGATCGATAACAAAACATTTGAAGTTGGGAGCTTAAAAAGTAATAGAAGAAGGGAGGGATTGAGCACTAAATAACATAGTTTATAGGGATTTTAAAAAAAATCCCCTTTATTTACATGATTAATTGGATAATATTCATAATGTTTTTTTTTTGAAAATTGTTACATTGAGTCATCTCTAACCTCATGTGTGTAATTTTAAATATATTTTGTAACAAAATAGATATAATAGAGTATAAATTGATACAGTGTATTCAGAAGGGGAAGGTAAAAAAAACTCATTCAACATGCAACTTCATCCCTTGTGTTTGTCATTTATAGGAGTGGGGATTGCATCTTAAAAAAAATAAGAAGCAAAGAGAGAGAGAAAGGGTGCTGGCAGGAAAGGGTAGAGAAAGAGAGATCAGACAGTCCTCGGCCTTTTATTGGCTCGCCTTTTGGGGTTCCCGAGGAAGATGCGGGAGAGTTCGGCGGTGGGAGCTCTCCTCTATCTGAACCAGCATCGCCCTCCCTGCCTTCCAGAACCCCCTCGGGTCGCTTCTCCCAAGCGAGGGGGTCTGTCGAGCCTCCACGGTCGTCTCCTATGGCAGAGAGGGGGACTCGGGCTTCGATTTCCCCTCCCATATCTCCGTCTCAGGTATCTCAGTATGTGTACTGTGTTAGCCCTACCCGAGTCGAGGCTATGGTCAAGTATTCCATGCCCCCGGCCCTTTCCCGCAAGGCTTGCCTTGTGACATGTGGCCATGTCAGCGCCGTGTGCAAGGAGGTGGAGAAGATGAAGCGTCTGATCGAGGAAGAAGAGAACGAACGCTTCAAAGACTTTTGTGCTGGCTTCAGTACTGGCTACTTGGCTAGACAGGATGGACAAGCCTTCCCTTTTGAGTCCAAGCTGAAGGAGATGTACCAGCTCTCCCTCTTTGAAAGAAAGTGCGGTCCTTTCTCAGAGGAAGATCCGGATATATCAACTCGGCTGACTCCCTCCACCTCTCGCCCAGGACGTCAGGAATGAGGCCCACGTCAATGTTGCATGCTCCCTGCCTCTTTTTATTTTGTTTTGTTTGCACTTTCTTTTTACAAACAATTTTCCGGCGAGCGCAGGGCGTTTTATCCGGGTTGCACCATTTTGCTATGCATTAAGTCTCTCGATTTATCCGTGTGTGATAATTGATTATGCTTTTTAATGATTGTGTTGATTGTTCCGATGGAGGAGTTATCTCTGTTGTTTCATCGATAAGCGGGTGTGGCCCATTATTGCATGAACGCCTCCTCGTATTCGTCTGGTGTTCAACTCATCTTCCCGGGTCGTCATCGGGACTTTGAATTTGCATTGAATGCGTGCTATCATTCCCCGCGTATATAATTGGCTTGTGGCAAACGTGTTGCTCATCTTCTTTCTACAATCTTACCGCACAGTCCTGCTTTTATCAAAATGTCTACCATTTCTGACAATGTTTCGGTCGAACCTTATGAGGGCGAGGTGCCCCCTACTCCAGACCAAACTTCATGCATATTCTATTTTTCTCAGATAGAGACAGGGAGACTATTCTTCCCCCTCCCAGACCTTATAGGGTTTTTCCTGGGGTGGTATGGAATCCATCCACTTCAGTTGACTCCCGGTAGCTACCTGATTTTATCCAGTGTGGTCGCTCTTTGCCATGCGGCCAAGGTGCGATTCAGGCTGAGAGAACTTTCGAAGTTCTATCAGCTCAAACCGTCACAGAGGGGGGACGGTAGCTACAGACTGGCCAGGCGTCCGGATATCCCTCCCCTAATCTTGGACGTGGATGACACCTTCATAGGGTGGAGGACCCATCCTTTGAAGATTTCAAGAATGTGGAGATCAACGGATTCTTCAGGGTAGCTTCCATCTGTCTTTAGGTCCTCTTCTCTTGGTAAATAATCTCTGCCTCTTCCAGCATTATTGCTTTATCGCTTAACAGTACCTTTTGAAGGCTTGTTTCTTATTCTTCTTTTCTTTGCGTGGGGTGTTCAGACTGTCCTTCTGACGGAGAGCTCAGGCTGGAGGACATTGCCAAGGCATTGGCCTTCCGGGAGCGAAGCTGGGTTAGCTTACTCGGGGACGCTCCTAGCCATGCCGAATTAACCTTGGCTCTCCAGGTCAGACCATTCCCGCTAGTGGCTCGTTGCACCAGGGGTGATGCGAGGGCAGCGTCCCGTGCCTTCCCCTATTTTGTACCTGCGGATGGGCCTTCATCCTCACGGCATTCGTATCCTGGGGGACGAGGGGTCCTGGCTCCCGTCGGGCGAGGAGGAATGAACCCATCTCGATTTTTCCCTTGCCGTCGAAGTTATCGTTCATACAACGAGAAACGACCGGACGGTCCTCATCTTCTACAGGGGTACCAAGGAGACTCCCTGCCCGTGACCCAGAAGAGGAGCGATTGGAGGATTATGTTTTTGGGTTCCGGGCTGGTTTCCTAGACGGGAAGTCTAGTCGCGCATACCCTTCCATCCGCGAGCTGAACGAGTCCTTCCGTTCGTCGCTGAGGCGCCGACATGCTGCGATTCGTGCTCAAGGGGAGAGACCAACCGTGCCCTGATCCGGCCTTGCTGTCTCTTCCTCCAGCTCTGGCGGCCGTGCCTCCCCGTCGAGATGTCTTTATACTGCCGTTCTATGGCCCCTCTTTTTTCCTTTTAGTTATTGTATCTGTCTAGCAAACAATATAGTTGGATTTTTATTTGGAAGAGACCGTGTGGAATTCGTCACTCCTCCGCCATTTTTTTGCTATTTTTCTATTATTATTTATTTTTGCTTATGCATGCCACTATTTGGATGTTCATGCTCTTTAAAACGGTCGACGGATGTGATCGGGCATCTTTGTTATAGTCGGGC
Organism: Acorus calamus; assembly: GCA_030737845.1. Taxonomy (NCBI): domain Eukaryota; kingdom Viridiplantae; phylum Streptophyta; class Magnoliopsida; order Acorales; family Acoraceae; genus Acorus; species Acorus calamus. The sequence continues at coordinate 14,790,545 of CM060864.1, read as the reverse complement.
AAGGGTTTCTCCTGTTCTGGGGGGATTTTTTAATTTTTGCCCCTGCACTCTCTCTTTTCTTTTCTTTTTACTTTATAGGTCAGATGGGGCTATCCTTAGTTCCATCTGCCGAGTTCCATCAACACCGTCCGATTTTCCAGCTCGGATAGATGACCTGTCTTTGGTGGCCACATAAGACCTGGGCCTCGCGATTGCGCGTATCTTTGAATGTCAGAGACTTGAGTAGTCTTTACACGTGGCCCCTTTGGGTGGGATATTTAAGGTGTTCGAATCATCTTCCATGATTAGGGTTGCCGCACTTCTCGCCTTCCAAGGCCATTCGTCGTGCATTGGCCATCCGAAAAGACAGACCGCCATTCTAGCAGGTCCGTCGTCTTTAAAATAAGGATTTCATTATCGTTTTCTGACGACTACCACTTCAATCGCCGAAGTTGAAGGTATTTCTTCTTTTCTTGCTTCTCTCTCGATCATGTGTATTCGGCTCTCTGCGTTCCCGTCCGTTCTAGGGTTTATGTTTTAGGAGAGCCTCGTCCATTGCATTTGCTCTTTCTTCCTGCTCTTTTTTTATATCCAACGCACAGATGTCTATCATGAAGTCGTTGGCCGGATTTAGGGGCATGTTCGACATCCCTGAATCGGTAGGGATGGAATGGTCGCGTTATGAATCTTTCCCTGTTCCACTGGAACACATGAACCATTCGAATATGTACATATACCGTGGCCTGACGTTGCCCTTTCCCCTTCTCATCAGAAAGTTCCTGTCAACATTTGATCTTCACCCTACCCAGTGCAATCCCAACTTCTTTAGGGTTTTAATGTGCTATGTCGCCATTAATAGGGGTTTCGACGTGGATTTGGGAATCCCTGAAATCATGCACACTTACGAGCTCCGAAAGTCCGGTAGGGGTTACCATTTTAGGGCTAGGGATTCTAGACGGAAGCTCATAGACGAACTTCCAGATTCTGACAAGGGTTGGGCCGAAAGCAAGTTGATCATTCTTTTTGGAAACTGGGAATTCGGTGAAGCCCCTGCAGATATCTGGAAGTTGCCACGCTCCATCTTAATGGGCGCGATAGGTCGGGCAATCATCTTCTCCATGCGCTTGTAGCCGAACGTCTCCTCTTATTTTTACTGATTCCTCTTCTGTTTGGTTCTAGGTCCTGGTGTCAACTCTCGCCCTTCTAAAGGCTCGGTGAAATTGAAACACGTGAACGCTGCCTTTCGAATAAGCGACCAGGTCTTCTTCAGGCTCCTTGGCTGGGATAATCCGAATCCCCACCTGGAATCGCAGGTTGTGTCCTCGGCCGCCCAAGAAGACCTGTTGTTGTGTTGTTGTTTCTCCTCTTTCTCCTCCTCCCCCCTAGCTGATCCCATGTCTTCCCCTCCCCTTTGGATCAGCACCCCCCATTTGTTTGTGAAAATGCCACAATGAGTGGGAGAAGGAGAAGATGATGGAGCAAGGAGAGGAAATGATCAAGGTGAGTACGGTGTTGTAGTTGTTGTTGGTTTCTCTGCCCTCTCCTCCTCCCCAAGCTGATATTCCCCATGTTTTTTTCCTCCTTTGGATCAGCCATGAAAAAGGGAAGCAAAGATAGAGGTGGTGGTAGCGGTGGTTGCGGTCGAGGTGGTCGAGGGTGTGCTTGCAAACCCCTACATCTCCCCCTTCCCTTCCCCCTCTCTTTTGGTGAGTTTTTCCTCTTCTTTAATTGGTTTTTAGGCATGTATGGATGTATTTGGGGTTGTGCATGCTATGTGATTGGGTTTGGGAGCATGTGGGGGGCTTGGGGGAGGGTTTGGAAGGCTAGGCGCGGGTCTGCACGCGCGCAGGTGCAGGCACGCGGGTGCGCAAGTACGCACGGTAGCGCGCAGGCGCGAGGGTGCGCGTGTCTGGGCGAGGTGCGCGCGCGGGGTGTCTGGGGGGCTTAGGCTCGCGTGCGTGCATGCTTGCGTGCATGTCTAAGCCTTAGGCATTCCTAGAAAATTCTAACCCCCTGTTCGGATAGTGGAATTGAGTTATTGTGGATAGATAACTACGCTAGTATAGATAATAAATCTACAAGAATAAGAGATTTTATGTTTGGTTGTGTTTTTTTTATTCTCATTGGGAAACGTAAGAATAAAGGCTGATACTCACCATTTTTTTATGCCCTTGTCGTGCAGATCTTGGCGAACGGTCACGCATCGACCCGGGTTGCTGTGAGTGGGTCGATCCAACCCAGTTGGGATGCGTTCGATGCACGTAGACGTGCATTGCCCTCCCCTGGGGCACGATAACTGCATATTAACCTTGTTTGTATGTATATGTTATTTGTTTGTCTTGCTGTGTTGCATTCATGTCATGTTAGAGATAATATGCTAGGATTATACATGCTAGTGTCATGCATAGGGACCCATGCTTGTCTATGCATCATGTCCATGCTAGCATAACATTGATTCCTACATGCCCCACTTAGCTCAAGCATGTCCTTAGCCTATCTATGAAAAGTATAAGTGTAAGCATGCCTTAGAAAATATTATAACCTTGTTATTATATTATTAAATGCTTCCATGATTAATTCTTTAATTAATTATTTATTGTATATTTAATTCTAATTTTTCTGCTCGGGATTAAGGGGCCTTGCGAGGTCATCATTGAGACCCGGGCTAGGGTACTCCGTGTTCCTTGTTTGGTTGTCGGGATATCCTATATCGGGACCTCAAGGTGCCCTCCCAAGGGGTTCTTTCCCCCAGGTAGGGAATATCTTATACCTATATGAGCTATGAATCTTGTCTAAATGAGTTTGGACAAGTGTATGACCTATTAGGGGGTCATACCATGGCATAGTCACGAATGATATATTTTCCCCGCATCTGAGTTATACGCCCTGGAGGGAATTCTTGAGAATTCGTTACCGTACCGGTGCGTAGCCACCGATGATGACGGATCCAAGAGGATCATATTCGTGAGTGTAGATTGGTTTCTTTCCTTTGTTGGATCCGTGTGGGGACTTCCTGGTTGATAGCTGGCCTGATAGAGGGCTCCCATCCATAGGTGTTGCCGATTTGTGAGGATGTGCTGATCATGGAAGTATACCAGGTATGGGCTTCCCTGGATATGAGCTACCGGTGGACCAAGGGAGTAGAAGCAATTTAGATTCCTCCCAAGAGCATATGTCACCCGAGGAGGGGGTGAGGGTGACGGTGTAGTGGGTCGGCGTTGGTTCGATCTGTCAGTTTGTGAAATTTCCCAAAGTCTAGGTCATCCTTAGGAAGGGTGAGGGTGAGGGTATTGCTCCCTAAAGTCCTATGTCACCCTGTGGGGGTGAGGGTGCGGGAGTGGTGGGCTCGGGCTGATGCTCGACTCACCAGCATAAGTAGTTATTTTCATCTGTTGGAACCTAAATTACTTGATATGATTAATATGAGTTGTGTTGCATGGATTGTTCCATTCACTGAGCGTGTGGCTCACCCCTCGCGTACTGTTTTTTTTACAGGAGCGTTGTTGGGTGTGGAGCTAGAGTTTCCTTGTAGCGTGGTCTTGCATGCGTGGAAGCGTCCTGTCCGGCGGATTGGCGAGTGCGAGGCTGTCAGCAGTCCTAGTGTCATGTAATTGTAAATCGTGCGTGTTGCACCAGTTGTATGTTATTTGGGCTAGACTTGGCTCTCACAGGACAGTGATTGTGTATTCAAGTCTGTAATAATATTTTTGGTTTACAGACTTATTGATATTTTTATGCTTCCGCATTTTTAGTTGAGTTATCAGTTATCTTTGACTGTTAGCTTTGTATATTATTTATTGGAGTCATTGTTGACCTCTTGTACTTGATAGCTGATATTATATTATTGCCATGTCTCGGGGAGGGTCGCCCTAGGGCGTGACAGTGACTTTCACATACTTGTCTGTTATACAGAAAGTTGTGAATAAACAAACAAGCATATCAGTTTACTTGAGCAATTAACATTTTCCAAATGGAAGATAGTTTTTACAAAAACAATTTTGACTTTCCAGTGAGTAAGGCAACTTATTTATATATTTTTTTATACAGATCAGTTATATACTCACCCACCCTCACTTCCTCCTTCACTTCTCCCTCCAAATCATGCACCAGACACACAAAGAGGGGAAAGAGAGAGACCAAACAGAGGGAGAGAGAGCTCCACGAGAGGGTGAAGTCGTGGGATTTGGGGGGATTTAAATAGGCAAAGGTGGAGTGAATGACCAAACTGTCCTCGGACTAAAAACTCTGGATAGCCTTCACTAGAACGGCCATAACTTCATTAATACAGCTCTGAATTGCACAATTTTAATGCCACGAGAAAGCCAAGAAGATTATCTACAACTTTCATGTTTATACCCAGATCAAATAACCTCTCCAGTTATTCTGAAATCTAGGCTAAACATCATACTGAGCTGCTGTCAGGATTTCTCATCTTCAGGGTATACTTGGAAAAATACCCGTAACTTTTGCTACATGAATCCAGTTGATCTAATTCTACTTTTGTATGAAAGCTAGCTCAAAATTGAACATCTCATGATAATATCGGATTTTTACCTCTTCATCTTGGATTTTTACAAAATCAAATCCAAATACCAATCAAAACTGAATAATTTCAAAAACGTTATCGGAATTCAATGAAAATTTTATGTGTAGTACAAAACCGTACCAGAACCCATAATATGCAGTCAGATTTTCAATCGGAGTACTCAAACTCACGTAGATGGCTAAAAACCAAAAATTTTAGCAACCCCGATAAAAAAATAAGACTCTAAATGACACAGGCCTAACAGTCACAACCAGTCAAAGGCTTAATAGTGGTGTTGCAGCTGAAGCCAATATAACCAGCCGTTCTACTGTTCAGGTTGAACATGCACAACTTTTGATTAGTGGGAAGTTTTGGAAACTATTGTTAAACTATTGAATTGGCCAGTTAAACTATTGTTAATGCTATGGTTGGGTTTTTGTAAATCCTTTTGAGTGACAGACTGATTTGTTGATAGAGATTTCAATGTGTTAGTGATGCCAAGGAGACTTGTGATTCGCATTGTTAATTCACCTTCTTTAACCATTCTCCCTTTTCAACCTATCAAATAAATATTGTTAATTTGATTTTATATGAAAATTTTACTTTTGAAGTATTTTTCATCAATCTTTTCTACATGTTATATGAAATTTTTAAAAATTTAAACGATGTTAATTCTATAAAAACTTATTTGCAATGGTTTAGGCCCGCAAAAGCATATAACATGTACTCTGAATTTGTTTTGCAGCTAATCTATCTATCACAACAGGTATCTTACAAAAGCTAATATATAAAGCAACTTTTGTGATGGCATATTTGCGACGGTAGAAACACAGTGGTAACTGGTAAGATGATTTTTGCGATGGCTAAAAAGCGTCACTAATTTATTGTGATGGCGTTTGATGTGGCCCTTCCAAAATTGCTGCAGAACTGTCGTAAAAAGTATTTGTGACGGTTTTGGAGACTATTTGCAACAGTTTTGGGCCGCAAATTCTTATTTTTCTTGTAGTGAATGAGACCGAATTAGGACCTACACGCGTTGGATAATGTGATGGTCCAACACAATCGTGGCCGTCCAACCTTATTAAATCAATATCACTAAGATATTCTTTCAAATTTTAGCATTAAATTAAAATTAATTAAATTCTAACATTTTCTTTTTTAGGATTCAATTAAATTTTGTATCTCAAAGTGATAAGATCGGACGGCCACGATTGCATTAGACCATCAAATTGTCCAACACGTGTTGAACCTAACCCGGTCTCATAGGCCTAGTTTGACATGGGGATAAGAGGTTAGGATAAGGAAAAAATTAAGTTAAATCACTTGTTATCCCATATGGCATAAAAAAATGAGGATAAAGCATGGACAATTGTCCACATTTTGAGATAAAAAATAGGGATAACTTGTTATGGGTAAAATGTGAAACAGACTTTATCCCAATTTTTTTCCCTATTTTATAAAATTCGGATAACATTTATAACTACCCTTTCCCAAAAAAACAAATAAAAAAACAAAAAAAAAAGAATGTGTTCCACCAAATAATGTTAATACCTCATTAATAGAAAGAGCAAATTTGATATTTTTTTTAAAAAAAATTTAAAGTTATCTCATATTTTATCCAAAAGCAAGATTGAGGATAAGAACACAAAAAATGAGGATAATAAAAAGCATTACTGAATGCAAATCTGGATAAAAATAGTTATCCCCATAAATTAGGCTAACTTATCCTAAAAATTTATCCATTTGCCAAACTAGCCCATAGTGAATAAGGTGTTTGGATGCCCATAATACTCAGGGATAATGTATGTCTGGATAAAATGGTATAAAGTGATATCAATAATGATATTTGGGCCTCAATTGCTAGACCTCATCCTAAGCCCCATGAGGTGGCAAGTTTGAATTACCCAAATTACCCCCTACTAATCTCACTATTTTTCCATAACCGGTCCAATGAATGCTAAGTTAATTACTATTTGAAGATTATTTCCCTTTTATTAAGATATTAATTCAATTGCACGATAAAAAAAAAATCATGAGTTTCATTTTTTTTTATACAGTTTGGTCTGTTGTAACGAAAATAAACACGAATTTCATTTTTTTCATTGAGATTTGATTGGCGGAGAAGAGAAGATTTCAACATTTTTTTTCTTTTGTGCGATTTGATTATGGTGCAAACATCCAGGTTAGGTCTTTTTGGACAAAAAAAAATCACGATTTACAATTTTTAGATCCAGATTGATTGGTGGAATTGAAAACAAAAATTGAATTAATTTTTTTTTTTCAGTTTGATCGGTGGAGAATATAAGAATTACACGATTCATTTTATTTGTTTGCGACCTGATTGTGGTGTAAATAATGGCAATCTATTCATGTTAGGCTTTTTTTTATCTAAATAATTCCCGTTGATTTGATTTTTTGGTTATTCATTTGAATTATCATATACCTTTTTTATACCGAATCTAAGTTAAATTCAAGATATATGTTGTGTATCTGGATTCAGATGTAAGTGTTTTACGTATGATCTGTATAATTGGATTTTAGTGGGGTGTGTGTATATTTATGCATACTGAGTCATTCAGCATATTTTTTAGTTTTGAATGATCATTATTTAACTCATTAGATTCAATTTTTTTTTGTGCGAATGTGTAGTTAATTCAAATTCAATATTATGTATCTTGAAGTTTGATATTTTATTTTTATGGATTTGATGAATGTGCATCCGATTAATATTTAATTGCTTATTGTCGTATATATATAAAGAATTGAAAGACTTTTATTGAAAATCTATGTACTGCTTATTAGCATGTAGATCATAAATTATTTGTTTGGTTTTAAGATACAATATTGTATCTTAATTATATAACATGTGGCAATTTTTTAAATTTTTCAGCAGGCAATGATGACGATATTATGGATGAGACATGAGAAGACTCAATTCATTTGGAAAACATCCATGATTCATGTGAGCTGGAAACCAGTTTGCCAAAGGAATTGTCTGATTTGGCTGATCAGCAAAATGTAGATGAGATTGTAGCATGCGCAGAACAGTTTTTGTGGATTTCAGATGCATGTATCTTAAAGATTGTTTCAAACCAATCTTTGTGGAACAATTCAGTGAGATTTTTTTTACACTGAATTATGAAATAATTGCACATTATTTGCATTTTCATATACATGTCCCTGAATTATGTTTTCGTTATATCATTTTTTTTTGTTTCCTCAAAAATCAACAATGTGCACCAGAAAACCTAAAAAATTTGAAAAATGTCAAACCTAAATTTTTTTCTCCAATCTAGATACACTGGTAAACGAAGACAATGTATCAGAAACAATTTCGTTATATATTAGATACTAATGGCATGTTTCTAAACCATATATATATATATATATATATATATATAAATTCCAAATACACTAATTTGTTTGGATTTCAAATGCATGTATCTGAAAGACTAATTTTAAACCAATTTTGTGGATTTCAGATGCATGTATCCAAAATAATGATTCTTTAAATGGGTCATTTCATATCTGATTTTGAAAATCAGAGATTTCGTCTTATAAGAAGTGCAAAAATTCTATCCAATCGACCTATTTATATAGCCCAAAAAAATACGCGATGGGGAAGTGTCGATTGTGGGAAGAAATCTAACATTTATTTTTCGCCGTTGTTGACGATTAGTTTGGGGAAAAGAACAGATGATATGATCTCTTGATAGCCCGTTGTTTTTTTCTGGTTCGTATGGTTTTGCCCAATTCGAAAACCCTAAGTTTTCAAATTTTTGAAATATGTTCAATTGGGGCTGAGGATTTAATGATGGCGCGATTTTTGGGATTCGGTTACGAGGATTAATGATAGTATTAATTAGTTGGAGCTAATTTTTAAATTTCTCATAAGGGTATTTATGCTATTGTCTTTTTGATGGTTTGAAAAAATCAAACAAGGAACCAATAAGATTGTGCCATTTATTGGGGCTCACAAATGTGGTCTAATTTCTGAGGCCTAGGTAGCAACAATGGATTCTAGTCAATCCCTGAAATTAAAGTTATTCCAGGTTATTTTATCTAAAGAATATGTGAGCTCACTATCAAATCAACTGTCATCACCTTTTATAAATCACATGTCAAATCAACTATCATCATTTGTTCACTTTTTATAAATCCTTATTTACATTTTATCCAAACAACAAAAACTTTATTATTATATTTACCAATGAAAATAATTCAAATCATAATCAAACACAAAAACACTTTATCCTTATTTATATTCATTTAACTAGAATAATTATATATAAAAAAATAAGTTATATATTGTATCTAAACGGGGGATTAAATTGAACAAAAATTAACCCTTGACCTCACGCGGATGCTAATCAGTTTGTTTTATTTTTTTATGATCAAAGAGGGTAATAGTGTAATACGCATCTTTAAAATAAAAATAAAAATGAGCACTAACGTTATAGTGCTGACCAGATCAAATATTATATTTTATACAATGGATGGGGATATTTATGTTAATATTTAAAAAATTAAAGTTATTTGTGCAAATTATCCATTTTAAATTTATTGCGTCACAATTACAACCATTTTGAAATCATTGTTAACAGGGTTATATGTTTCTTTCAAATCAAATGTTTATATAAAGCATAATATCTTTCACATTTTTAGTATAGATAACTATATCAATTAAATAAATAATCTTTTTTTTTATTGTGTTTTTAGATGTTCTAATGTGCAAATGTAAATTAGGGATGACAATGGGTCGAGTTGGAGTTGGGTTTACCATAATCCAAACCCAATCCATGTAGTACACAGGTCGGGACAAGTTAGAGCAGGTTTGAAAAACATGAATTCTAAATCCACCTCATTAGGGACGGTTCAGATCGGATCACCAATAAAATACACTACATTGTCATCTCTAATGTAAATGTTTGACAGACCATGAATAAGTTTGAATAAAAAGTGAATAAGATCTAAATAATAATTAATATAATTTTTTTTAAAATTACTTGGCATGTGGATCTCCTGGATTTATAAAATGTAATTCTTCTTTACTCTAGTAGAATTTATAGAGTGGAGGACTATAATTCTTGGAGAATCTTTAATATCAATATCAATTTATTTCTTACAAATTCGGACATTGTTATATCACTTTGGGCTTATTCACCTTATTCCAAGTCTATTATTTTAGATGTAACATGGGCTAATTTTATAAAAGATTCAGGGGGCCCGATATGATCTTTCAATACGTTTCAATTTGTGTTTATGTGGCTGTTCTTGCATCACGGTGTCATGAAACCAAGTGAATGTTGTCCCACAATGCAACTTTAAACAAAAGGGTTAGTTTGTTAAGAGTCAAATATTGAAATTATGGGATAAATATGAAGATAAGTAAAGGTGGACAGGACGTCCCTTTTTGTTATAAAAAATAAATTATGATAAATTGTTTGTTCCTGGATTCTAGAGGTTTTACTCGAGCGTTGGGTCAGATTGGAGCTCAACTCAAATTCAACTAGTGGTTGAAGAAAACCAACTCAAATCAAACCCAACTTGTCGAGTTTATGTTAATTTGGGTTGGGTTGAGTTGGGTTCGGATGAGAGTTGGATTGAGTTCATGTTTGACTTAAAAATTGCATCATTTTAAATAGTTAAAATTTAAAACTTTACAAGACTCAATCATCCTTAATCATCCGCACGATCAAAATAAAAAAAGATAGCAATGAGACATTTTTCTTTATAGAATAAAGAGATAAAAACTATATAAATAAAAGATTCTAGGTAAAAATAAATTAGACCATTTAAATTTTATTTCACAAGTTAAATATAAAATTTGACTTAAAATTTAAATTTATCACTCCCTATTTTGGATTCATTGGGGTAATTCAGTTTATTCGAATCCTCAATCCAAATCCAATCCAAATTAGATTCGAGTTGTTTGAGTTTAGACTCAAATTAAACCATGCTAAAATTCTAAATCAAACCTATCCAAATATTGGGTTAGGCCGGGTTAAATCTGTCTATGTTGTACCCTACTTGATCCCTTGTTAAACTAACAGTAAATGACTAGTTCAATGAGAGATGATTGTAAAAAAAAAGTGATAACGCAATGATATGGCCTCTCGTGTCACCAGTGGATTGATTAAATTTTGTCACATATGATTCTAAAATCATTGGAAGACCAAAACAAAACTCCCACTCTTTTAAATCAAACGGTCAAGATAACTGGACTCCACTGATCAGACGGCGAAGATCACTGAATCTCGTGGAGTCCCAAGGATAGGATAGGTTCGCGTCAGCAGCGGAAGAAGCGCCACAGTTAGTTTTTTTTTTTGTTTTTTGAGTGAGCGAGAGAGAGAGAGACAATGGTGCGGATGCTTCCGATGTCGACCTTCCGACCACTCTCTCTCTCATCCTCCGCCGCCCCCTTGATCAGGCTCTCCGCCGCCCGCTTATCCGGCTCCGACGATGGAGGCGGCGGCGCCCCCAACCCCTCGCGGAGGATCGCCCTCTTCCACCTCGGAAGCGGTGAGAAATTTTTTTTTATAATTTTTATTGGTGTTTGGCTTTGTTTCTTGATTTTTAGGTTGATTGTTGAACTGGGTCTTGTAAATTGTTGTTTTTTCTATATGGGTTTTGGTTCTTTTGTTTGTTTTGTTAGAGATAGGAAAGATTCGATCTTGGCTTGATTGGGAAGTCGATGTTGACGATAATTTTACAATCCAGTTGGGGATTTGGTGAATTTCGATGGAGGAAGGAAGGATGTGAATTACGTATTAAAGATATCAGTTTTGATTTTTATATATCAATAAGTATTCGCATTATGTTAAAATCATCTGTTGACGCGCTTCGTGTAATCAATAGTACAGTCTGATGTATGGATGTTCTGTGAACACCATGTCGTATGGGGGCAATACTAGAAACAATGTGAATGAAGTAATCACTTTTCACTGTAGGACTTTGCATTTCAATCATATTGGTTCAAAGTCATCTTTTGGTATTTAATGAGCTGTTGATGGTTCTTGGGAATTCCCAGTGTCAATGTTAAGTTTAAGATGGAGGAGATTTGATGGTTGGATGAGAATAGTATGCTCATTTTACATCCGAACACTATGTGGTGAAGATGAAATATTAGAAAAATATGCAAATGAAGTGTGGATTACTTTACGCTGCATTCAAAAATTTAATTTTTTTTTTACACCTAAAGATGTGGGTAGTTAATATTACTTTGGCATTTCAATTGCTTTGAGTGTTTGAACCATCACATCAACCATTACCGATATAAATACATGTTAGAAGTTTGTTATGCGGTGTTCAATTTTCATTGCTTGACCTCCTGTCTCTTTCTTTTTCTAGTAAATGTCATTTAAATCATCAATTGCAATTACATTTTTTCTGTATTCGTTTGGTCCAGCCATTCCTCAGGCACATTTGTTTGGAATAAAAACACCCAAGATGTTAAGAACAGATGGTAACGCTATAGAAGCTGCGACTGGTGGAAGCATGGCACAAGCGAGCACTGCTGTTACACAAGAAGGGGCCTTGGAGTGGGTGAAAAAGGATAGCCGGAGGCTACTCCACGTCGTCTATCGAGTCGGGGATATGGACAAGACCATTAAGTATGTTATCATGAACACTTTGATTGTTTCACATTAGATTGGTTGTATTCATTTTGGGGTAGTGTATCTTGTCCTCGTTTCTCATTTGGGAAAAAAAAATAATGATTGTAGATTCTACACGGAGTGCTTGGGGATGAAACTTTTGCGGAAGCGGGACATTCCAGAGGAAAGATACACTAATGCTTTTCTTGGATATGGGCCGGAAGATTCACATTTTGTTGTTGAACTCACTTATAGTAAGTCTTCATTTTTCTTCCTTGTCCTTCTGTGTGACTCAATCATGCATTAGTGATTATTCATTGGTTGTGCTGATTAATTGATCAAAGATCTGACTTCTTTTCCCAATTCGTGATATGATTATATTTATCCTGTATGTTTTTCCCATTGTACCTTTATCAGATTATGGAGTGGACAAGTATGACGTTGGAACGGGCTTTGGCCACTTTGGTATAGCTGTTGAAGATGTAAGTTTTTGTAGCTCAAACTGGATTTTTTACAAGCAAGATTTCATTTTGAATGTGCTGGCCTGATTACTGCACGCAACTGATTTATCTTCTTTAGAGGGAGGGAGGGCATATCTTAACCTATGCTTCGTATGTAAAGCTAGACAATGTTGATCGACTAAGCATGTATGGAAAAATTAAGCTAATAGCGAGGGATGATATTCTAATGGGCATAGATATTCAGTCAATGTCTAACCGTTTATGCAACATGCTTTCTTCTGAAAATTTCAGATTAAGGATTTGATTTTGTAGATGTGATGATTTATTGTCTGCACCCTTTGTCCTTTGAATTACTTAAGCACCCTATATGGAGAAGGAGTTCACAACATTTGACAAGTGTGTGTCCAAACACCAGGTTACAAAGACAGTGGACCTAATAAAAGCCAAGGGAGGAAAAGTTACTAGGGAGCCTTGCCCTGTGAAGGGCGGCAATACTGTAATCGCGTTTGTTGAAGATCCTGATGGTTACAAGTTCGAGCTTTTGGAAAGGGGTCCTACACCAGAGCCGTTGTGTCAAGTAATGCTTCGAGTGGGTGACCTTGACCGGTCCATTAATTTCTATGAGAAGGTTAGCATCTCTGGTCTAGTTTATCTTCTTCTTTTTTTTCTCTTCCATGCATGGAGTTCTGAATTCAATCTTCCCTGAATTGTAGGCTTTTGGGATGGAGCTTCTTCGAAAGAGAGATAATCCAGAGTACAAGGTAATGCCTCGAACTGAATACTCTAATATCTCTATGTTTGCTTTGTGAATACGACTTGATTATGATGTTAGATTAGGAATTAGGATGGTTTCTTCTTTCGATGTCTGATTATAATGTCAAAACTGACAGTTGCATGCATTGATTTCAGACTTGGCAATGCATGTCATTTATGCTATACTACTTTAGTACTGTGTTCTTCAAAATAATGTAATAACTTTGCTCAAACCTTTCTTTTTCTTTGTTAAATGAATCCTCAACTTACATTGATTGCATAAATAGTATCCAACAAATGCCAAACATTTCTTGTAGAGCCTCGTCATGGGTGGCTCATCTCAAATTCTGGACATAATTAATGCTAGTGTGGCATTCTTTTAATAATTCATCAGTGTATCCCGATGTTAACATCTAGATATTGTTGTCTTCATATTTCAGTACACAATAGCCATGATGGGGTATGGCCCTGAAGATAAAAGCACAGTGTTGGAGTTGACTTACAATTATGGTGTGGCAGAATATGACAAAGGAAATGCCTATGCACAGGTGAATGATCATCTTTTCATTATATTTACATGTCTATTAATTCATCTTCCTGATTTTCCACTTAACCTTCGATAAATTTATGCAAACCAGATTGCGATAGGCACGGATGATGTTTATAAGTCCGCAGAAGCAGTTAGGCTGTTCGGTGGTAAGGTTACTCGTGAACCTGGTCCTTTGCCTGGTATCAACACAAAGATCACTGCCTGCTTGGATCCTGATGGTTGGAAATCGGTGCGCCTTTTAAATCCATCACTTGTTATGTTACACTCAATCATTTCTACAGTCACTTTTTTAGACCAAACACGTTTTAAATTTTTGTTGAAGTATAATGAATTACATGCTTCACAAATAGTGAAGTACATGCTTGAATGTACATCTTTTACATTTTTTATGATAGAGTAAATACTCAGGACATACTGTAGTAGGAATTTCATATATTGTGTTAAATGACGTGGCATCTACAGAAGTTTTTTTTAGTGAAAAAAAACAAATAAAGTGTTGTCAGCGCTTTTTTCTGTTTGAAGAGAATTGGTATATCAGTTTTTTGAACATGTTTCATATATTCTCGTGTTTCTATCTCCAGGTCTTTGTGGACAACATAGATTTTGCAAAGGAATTGAGTGACCTTTAAATCAGCAACGCGTGCCCAAACTTCTCACAATGTCAACCTTGACATTTCAGTACTTCAACACGGCTTCTACTTTCATTAGAGAATGTTTAGTCCCTGTTTTTTTTTTTGTAGATATGTCAATTCTCCCTACCTAGCAATGATTATGTACTTCTTTTTAATATAGTTCAAGCAATGTAGATGATGTGATATTTATGTTTGTGTAAGTTACATCAATGAGAAAATATTTGTGTTGGCATTGGAATTCAACATCTGGTAAATCCCATCCACCCTTCTTCTTTTAAATCACAGTTGTTTTTCCATTCAGTACTGTCTCTCTACTAGGCCACACTGGGATTTCTCGTCCTTGACCATAACTGAAACATCACAGCACAGTTTCGGATACTCATTCTTTCGAAAGCTCAAATGCGAGGTATGAACACGTGACTCTGATAGTTCCAGCCATGTGCATGCTCTTCATTTTCACCACTACCTACTGCAGAATTGAAAAACACCATAGGTTCTTTTGTGTCTCGTAATGTAGGTTTGAAAAAGAGCTTTTCTTAAAGCAGACTTTTGAAAATAGCTTTTCAGAAGATTTACTTTTGTTGGAATTCTAAAAATCTTTTATTTCACCTTCTTCAAAAGCTTGTACTGCTGGGTCATTGGAATTTAGTTTGCATCAAGTATGATTCTTGCAAAAACTGAATTTCCAAGAGCTATCCAAACCTGTTTCCACCTGATCTTGTTTTCCCTTTTTTTTCTGATGAGGAATCCAACATTGATTTTTTCTTGTTATATTGTCACTTTGTGATCCCCAAATATTGTGAGGTGATGCCCTTGATTACATTAACTACTTACTTTGAATTGAACAACCATGTTTAGTTGTTTACTGGTTAGTTTACCAGAAAAACACTTTTATTATAATTATGTTGCCAATAGTGTTACGCACATTCATTGTATGCTATCATTTTGCTAGTCGTAACAGGTTTGAAATTTTTTGAAGTTTATACTTGTTCAGTGAACATATTAAGTTTGTTGTTTGTTGAAATATTTGAGCATTCAAATTCCATTTTTTTTCTTTGCACTATTAACAAATTTATTACTGACAAATTTTTCCAAGAATACAGCCATTACATCAATTCAAATTTTAAATTTTGCTTTTATTACATGCAGTTTTATATGCAACTCTCCCACGCAGTAGAAAGTGAAGCAAGTGATTTTGTATTTTAATTTAAATCACATGAATATAATTATACAGTTGTATCTATGTGAGGGGTGGGCGTAGAGTTTATGAAAAACGGTTGGGAGGAGCTTAACAAAGTTTAGGAAAATGATACATCCAACCCAATTGCATTTTACACCTGTTTTCTTTTATTAAAAATCACACTCTCCACATAAAGGGGCTGTTTGGCAGCGGCGGAAAGCGGATTTTAAGTGCTGATTGTTAAGTGCAGAAAGAGGAATGATGATAATCTTTAAGAGTTTTAGAAAAAAAAGTGTTTGGTTCAATGAAAAATATTAAGCAATATTTTAAATAAGTGTGTTTGGTTAACCAGTTGATTTATGTGATTATTGGAAGGGTATTTTGGTCTATTTTATAAGTGCTGAATGTTATTTTGATGTTTGGTTGAAATGGAAAAAACATGTTTTTTTTTTTAAATATGAAAGATTATTATGACTTTAACATATTAAAAATATCAGTCCCACAATTTCATTTGAAGAGCCAAAACAATATAATGTCTGGATACCCACATGTTCATTTCTTTGAAAACTCTGATATTTACATATTTCCACCTATTCCATTAAATTACAAAGACTCTTCAATTACCACATCAAACACATCGTAATGCCTTAATTAAAATTCAAATACATAATAACAAAAAATTCCAATGGGCCCCTGTTGTGAGAGTTTGACAGTTACATAAATTGTATTAAAATGTCTGAATAGAAATGTTTTATTTTAACATATAAAATCCACATATACAAAGATAGTCAATCTAATTTCATTGATCTCTCATAATAAGCAGTACTGTTCGGTAGTCAACACTCCCACATATGAGGTTTTTTCAAATCTGTTACAAAATTGACTGCTACATAAAGATATTTATAATGTTATAGATATGCATGGGCTAATAGACATTCTATATTTACTTGATAACTAGGATCAAAAGTAAAACAAAGATAACAAACACCAACAACATTATACAAAAGCATGAACAACATCCAAAAATCATTAAACCCATTGGCCGTGGTCCTGCATTGTCTTTCTCCACCTTCCGGATGATTTGCGGTTGGTTATCTTGAAATTCTCCCATACTGGGCAATGTATCTACCCACATGAAAGAGGCACGGTGGTCCTGCATCCAACCAAATATCTACATCAATATGGAAACAGAAAAATTTCAATAAATCTATATATGTATCAGTGAAGATCAGTGCACTTATTATAACACGTACCACAATACAACCAAACAATTCCTATTTAGCATAATCAGCGGAGGAAAAGCATTGCATCCACACATTTGACATCCTCCATAACTAGGATAAACAAAATCATTCTGGAGTTGTTCATATGAAATAATCTTATCCTCTCCTTAAACTTGGTACTGACAGATTAGTCACAACACATTTAGGTGAAATGGTTATTATGGATGGCTGACAAAAAAATATGATCAACAAAACCCATGCATCTGTTCTGTGGGATTTGACCAACCAATTAGTTCAGCCTATATATATATATATCAAGTTATGCTTTTTAATTGAAAATTTTAGATTTCAAGCTGATCATCAGGGAGGGTCTCATAAAGAAAACAAATAAGTGAGAGAGGAAACATGTATGCATGTTAAAAGTGCAATGCTTACTTGATAGTGATAGGTTTCCATCTTTTGCTTTTATTACTTTTGGCATTGCTTGTTAGTTCTTACACCTAAAAAAAGTTGGTAGATTTGTGTTCACACTATATAACTATTTTACAATTGTAGATTTTTTTCACTTTCTATTTTGCTCTTTTACACATATTGATGCAAACAGCTTAATTGAGTTTTCATGGGTTGCAGGCTGTAATCATATTCCAAACTTGACTCATGTTATAGGCCTATTAGCATATATCGTTTCCTTTAATTATTCACAGTTACCTACGGTGTTAATAAGAGACTCTGATATACAAATATTTGATGTTGTACTGATCATAGTCTTGTTCCACATTAATAGGGACACGATATTTGTCTATATTACTGAAGAGAAGAGTAGCAGCCTTAATGAAAAGCAGCCTCTGTCTTCAAGCATTAGGAGGTTTAGGTTTGTCTATATTTCACCTCACTTTTTCATCTTTTGTTCTTCATTTGTTTGCTTCTATTGTTTTTTTTTTTTTTTTGCACATAACTGGTGAGAATGTAGGAGAAGTGAGACCAGCTGCAGATATGCATACAAGTAAGGCAGAGAAACATCCATTCAGGAGAAAAAGAGTGTGCATAATAACTATTTTTTTTGCAATGCTTCGGGTGGTTCGAAAAAGAGTTATAAATATCCATTTAGGAGAAAAACACAATTAACCTAAACATTAACATATATGGAATTCCTAATGCACATACACCTCTTCAAAGATCAACAAATCAATATCAGCCAATAAATCACACCATAACCCCAGACAATACAACACATTAGAGCTACTCAAATCCAAAACCAAATCTCACTCAAGCTTAAAATTCTTGCATCAAAATAATGTCAGACTAAAAGGAGTAATTGTGTTACCAAACAACATAAGTCAGAGATGGATTTACAAAAATTGCCATAGATCAGAATCATGACATAAAAACAACCATTATCCAGTGATACGATCTACTCTAAATTGGATCCATGCACATACATGTGTTAGAGCTTAGAACAACTAAATCAAATCCCAATCTACGTTAAAACAAGCAGTCACAATACAGATCTACAAGGAAAAATCAAGAGCCAACCCCTAAACAGTATAAAGTGCTTCAGATCTGAAGAATAAAAGCCAAAAAAAGAGGAGAAATCATGGGTTTTACCTTGATTGTTGGCTGGGATGGAGATCCAAAGCAAAAACGAAGCAGATCGGACTGTCGGGATCCTTGTTGGAGAAGGTGAGAGGGAGATCGGAGTGTATCGGCGCTCTTTGTGGTCCAAAATCAAGCTCGAGAGGAAGGATCAAACAGGCCAGTCTTCTCCGGGGAAGGTGTTCTTTGATCTTTGATCGTGGAAGGTGTTCTTTGATCTGTTGGTCGTGGAAGGTGTTCTTTGATCTGTTGTGAAAACGACTTCGTGTTCGTGTTCTTTGATCTGTTGGTCTTTGATATGTGAAAACGACTTCGTACTCTTCGTGATCCAAAGTCAAGCTCGGGAGGAAAGCACGAAAATTCGAAGAGGATCGGCAGTTCTTCTCTCGACGAAAAATAGGGTTTACGCCGTGTATTCGACGCTGCGAAGAGAAGGAGAGAGAAGATCTTCAGTGAAATAGGTTTATATACCCTTTGTAAATAACAAGCATTGACGGGGGTAATCTCGTCTTTTCACGCAGTGGTTGAAATCACTTGATGCGTTATCCGATTATATAAGTGCACTAACCCAGCTGAAAATTTTCAAAACATAATGTCTTAACGAGGTTTCAAAACGGTGCTTATTTTAACACTACCAAACACAATTTAAGAGGAAACTTCAGCTTTAATCCTAATAATCACTGATATTCAGTGCTGCCAAACAGCCCCAAAGTGTATGTTGTGTTATATGAAATAAAGTATATATTGAGATACATTAGTGTATTTTTTTAAAATTATAAAAAAAAAATTTACATAGAAACTCATACTAATCATAAATTTATTAAGCTTACACATAACACATTACATGGTTTAACATAAAAAAGAATAACAACAAAAACCATACTAATCTTATAATAAATAACAATTTATCAATCTATTATATGAACCACAAAGGGTTGATTCAACACATTTTTACGTTTTTATAATTACAAAATTATTAAAGACAAAAAACGTGATCATTGATAAGTTCATCACGTGATCGTTTTTTATTTTGAGATTTGAAGGCATAGGCTTTTACAAAAAAAACAAAAAATAGGCTTTGAGATTTTGATCGGTTCTAAAGACAAAAAATGTTTTAAACGATCTTCAGCTACATCATTGTTTGAAGCATTATCTAGTGTAATAGAAATTTTTTTATTTTGAATACCCCATCTTACTAATTCTTCATTCATTGCATCTGCAATTGTTAAACCAGTATGTGGAGATTCAAACATTTTGAAAGATATTATTATCTTATTTCATTTCCAA
Organism: Acorus calamus; assembly: GCA_030737845.1. NCBI lineage: Eukaryota > Viridiplantae > Streptophyta > Magnoliopsida > Acorales > Acoraceae > Acorus > Acorus calamus. The sequence goes on along the minus strand of CM060864.1, from coordinate 14,770,767 downwards.
TCTTGATCTATATAGTATGCAGTTATACATAAAAAATCAATATTTTGAATAGATGTCCATAAATATGAAGTTAAAGAAATATTGCCTTCATAATTTTGAAAAAAAGTCTTTATTTTTTCCTTTTCAGCTAAAAAATGTTTTATTACATCTCTTTTAGCAGTACAAGCAGAAAAACCTTTATATTGTGGAGCTAAACCTCTTTGTACCATTCCAGTAAAATCATGCTTTTTTATAAAAGTAAATGATTGTTCAGTTCTAATCATGTAATCAACTATTTGTTGACGTACACGTGTTTCAACATAATTATATGCAGTTAAATTACCACTAGCATTTTTATTTAATAACATTTGATATCTAATATCAACTTTATTTTTTACTAAACATTTATCCTTATGCCTCTTAAGATGACTAGTACCTTGAGATGATGATGCACTTAAAAGTTTACTATACAAAAAAACATTTTGCTTTTCAATTTTTTTTCCATTTTCCATAGTTTCAATTAATTCAAAAAAATCCCAAATTGCAGATTTGGTTTTTCTAGATGAAGATGCTAATGCACTAGTAGAAGAAGATGCTGGATTTGAAGATTGTATAGTAGGAGATCTGGTTGAATCATCTACTGGATTGTGAGCCATTATAATAACTATAATTATATGATAACTATTAAAAGAAAATAGAAATAGGAAATGTCACCAATGTAATAAAAAAATAGCTTGTTGAAATCTTGAAAGAGAGCTTGTTGAGAGCTTGCTGAGATCTTGAAAATGAGCTTGTTGGGAGCTTGCAAGAAGACTTTTTGAGAGTATGATGGTTTGAGAGAGGACTTCTTTAGTGTTCGGCATGAGATGTTTTTTTTGCTGAATGTATTTGTTCTAATAGTCAGATAGTGTGATGAGAATGAAAGAACGGATGATATCCCATTTATATATAAAAAAACTCACTTTTGAAGGCTTGCATTTCCTTATTTTCCGAACGTTGGATTTGACAACGGTCGGAAGTTATTTACGTGGGGGACGTGGGCCCCCCACTTAATTAAACTTTTAAAGCCTCTGCCATGGCAGAGACTTTATTAAAGTCTGCATGCCAGACTTTTTGGGATGCCCCATTTAATTTTTTTTATACCCCTTTTAAAATTTTAAAACGGTCAGAATTATTTTTACGTGCCTACGGGCCCGGCCCGTGGACGGGCCTACGGGCCAGCCCGAACGGGCCCAATTCGGGCTGGTCCATGGGTCGGGTCGGGCCTCCAGAAGCAGGCCCATGCCCGGCCCGGCCCGTGAACGTGCCGGGTTTTCGGGCCACGGGCCATTTGATGACCCTTATATGTATTTGCTATTGTTATCAATTATTATTGGTAATATTAATCTTTCCATTTTTTATTTGATTAGTTCTTCTTGAACTACATGAAATTCATTTTTGTTTTTATTTTTAAGTTTCATTTTCATGATTTATTATTATAAGGTTGAGTTTTAATCTTTGTATGCGGTACTTAATATTGTTTCCATTAATTGGTAATGAATCTTTCTATTTTTTTTTTTTTTTAAATTTTATCCATTTTTTTTATATCTGTTGGTTTCATTTGTTATTTGTTTTTCTCTAATTCCTTTTTTATAGTGAGATCTATTTATTTGTAATTATAATCATGCTTATAACATCTTTAATTTTAATGATTTTATAAAATGCTATATATCTATTTTCCTTTTTATTTTATTGTAATTTATTCTATAATTTTATCTTTTTTTCCCCTCTTTTCCTTTTATTTATTATATATTTTATCTAATCCTTATTTTGTAGGGATTGATAGTTGTTCTAATGATTATTAAATTTCAAATATGTGATATATAATTTAAAATTAAATAATTAATATTTTTTATTTTTAAGATTTTATCAGTATGGCTTTTTTAGGGATTGATAGTTGTTCTAATGATTATTAAATTTCAAATATGTGATATATAATTTAAAATTAAATAATTAATTTTTTCTTATTTTTAAGATTTTATATCAGTATGGTTTTTTTTTACTTATCTTTTACATTTTTTTTTATCTAATCCCTATTTTATAGTGACTATTTATAATCATATTGATAAAAGGAAAAAATCAAAACCTGTAATTGTTCTTCTTTTTCTAATGATTTTTTAATTTAAAATATATGGCAACTTGCATTCTTATTGTTCTTATAATCTTATGGGTTTCATGTTTTACTTGCTTATTAGATGTTCTATCAGAACTTGGTTAACGATTGATATTTTGGAATTAGAACGTATTTTGTGTTGATTAAAATGTTACAAAATCATCATTTTAGTAGGTGTTCTAATAATATTTTGAATCAAAACATATACCTTGTTAATCAAAATGTTATAAAAAAACAACATTGTAATATGTGTTTTAACAATATTATATAATTATGACATTAAATTATTTATCATTGAAGAATATGTGTTAAGTGGGAGAAAATCAATCATGTATAAATGATTTTTTTTTTCAGATTGAAATATAATAGATTTATTTTTAAAATGGGAATCTTATGTGTGTGTAAAAGACACTTTCATCATTATATTAGTGATTGAATCAATAAATATTTGATACAATAATTCAATGTGTCCAGTGTTTTTTTCTTTAGTGAGAACAGTAATTGATATTTGATTTAAGATATATACATGTGATCTTTGTATATATATTAAATATAAAATTTTAACATTATATTTATAAAAATATTTTTATTTTTTGTTTAGTGATTATATAATTTTATATAATTATCATTATTTTTATTTAAAAATATAACCGAGAATGTTATACCACGTGCTTTGGCACGTGCATGATTGTTAAGACTATGTCACTTTTTAAAGGTTAAATATCGTGTTTTATTTATTTTAAAGGTTTGAGCGCTCAATTTAAAAATTTGACTGCATATTTACTCTCCTAGTACTGGCATTGGCATACTTGAAAATTTTCATCGCATTCTGATATCGTTTTAGAAATTATACAGTTCTGATTGGTATCCATATTTTTCATTACTGGGTTAATTGGTTAGATATTTTGCCCGGCTTGCGGTGTACATGTATTAGCCACCAAGTCTCTTTTTATATATATAATAATTTGTGTGTGAGTGGTGAGAGAAGCTTAAACACACCCCTCTCTTATGACAACTAACCTAACCCTTTTGTTTTTAGAGCACCTCCAAAGCCCTCGTTAAAAGTCATTTTCCCCTAGATAATAGGGATCTACTGCTATTGAAGCCCTCCAACCCACTCCCTTAATGTCTTCACAAACAAGGGAAAAAATGTTTACCCTCCCTAGACGTGGGGAGAAAATCGTGCTCCCTACAATTTAAATTAAATGGGCCCTACCAACATATTTCCAAAAATGCCCTCCAAAAATTTGAAAAAAATAGACGTTGGGTTGAGTTTTCAATGTGATTTCATATTCATTTTTTTTTACCTTTTTTTACCGTTTATACATACATATATATACAACAAACCCAACCATGAATTTTTACTGTGTTTTTTTTTTTATGTAACAAAAATCCAAACCATACAATTTGTTTTATTTCTCTATTCAATTTATCAGTTGTATTAATTTTATTAGTTTATTTACTATTAGTTTTTTTACGTATTAGTTCTTTATGTATTAATTTTATCAGTTGTATTAATGCTATCAGTTTATTTAGTATTTGTTCTTTCTTGCTCATGAGCGTGAGTTCCACAATGAATAATTAAACTGTTTTATCGATCATATCATATCACACTTTTACTGTTGCTTACATTGAAGGAAAAATCCAAGAGAAGTGTTGGTTTTAAAATAATTATTGATAATTGTTTAAAAGTTTTTATTGTTTTAATGTGTATTTATGTCTTTTAGCTTTGAAGAGAAGAAAGAATAGGGAGTAAGATTGGAGTTCATACTTAAATATAGGGAAATAAAAATAAGGAGGAGGTGTTTTTTTTTAAATATAGAGAATAAATGGGGAGTAGGGTTGGAGTTGCTCTTATCAAATTAAATGCCCTCTGTTTCTCACTCTTGACCCTCCTCCCTCACTCACTCGAGAAACCCCTCTTGGTAGCCATTGATGGAGAAAGGAAAGAAGAAAAGGGAGGAGAGAAAGGAAGAAAGAAGAGATAAATTATGAGTGTGTGTGAGCTTTGTATCCCCCCTTCTTCCCCATCTCTCTCTTCTTCTCTTGTTCATTTCATTTTTTATTTTGTGTTTGGAAGGTATTCGGTGGGTAGTGGAGGGAGTGATAAGGGTGTTTATATGGGTGAGTGCCCTCACTGTGTTTGTGCTTATGGTGTGTGAAATAGTGAAGGAAGTGGGAGAGGAATCCCTGTTTGTATGTTGTGTGTAGAGTATGTGTGCACGCCACCCGTTTGTAAGTATGTCGCATTGAAGAATAATAAGAGTTGTGGCTGGTGATGGTGGTTGGTGGTGCTAATGGCATGAGGGTGTGCTTAGGAGGGGTGCGGGGTCAATGCATAGGTGAGCTCGTGATTGCACGAGCAACTTCCGGGGCTACGGGTGCATGCTCGCATGAATGCGGAGTGCATGGGCGGCGTGCATGGAGTGCTCGGAAGTGTGCGGAGCATACCTCAGGGCCTCAAGCACCTTGTCACAGCCTAATCCAACCCATTAATCAGTTTCGGGATTGAACCATTCTCGGCGGAGTGGTTTCGTGCTAAGGATTCAAGTATGTCACCTCCTAATCTCCCGCGAGCCGCACGCTCATTAGGTGAGTGGTTCGACCAATTCATTAGTATTGTAAAACTTGATGCATAGTTATATAATTGTTATTGTTACATGTGGAGGATTTATACTTGTGTGAACCGAGGAGACGAGTGTGTGTGCATGCGATTAGTCATGAATTGCATGTTAGTGTTATGTCCGCTATTCTTAGCATCGATAGTTATATTTTCGCTCATCGCCATTCACGATCGAGTCATGCCTGTAGATACCCCAATTTTGACCGTCTAGAGAGACAGAAATACTTCAAGTAACACACGGAAATATCCCACAGTTGGACATCCAATAGAGAACCAGAAGTTCGGTGAACCGGAAACCCTAACCCTAGCCTTGACCTAAACCCTAAAAACCCAAACCCTAACCCTAGCCTTGACCTAAACCCTAAACCCAAACCCTAACCCTAGCCTTGACCTAAACCCTAAACCCAAACCCTAACCCCAGCCTTGACCTAAACCTAAACCAGAAACCCTAAACCTAGCCTTGACCTAAACCAGAAACCCAAAACCCTACCCTAAAACCAGACCCTAGCCCAAACCAGAACCCCACCTAGGAAAAACCCTAAAACCCAAAAACCCTAAGTCCCTGGCTAGGGGCGGCTAGACCTAACTAGCCGCCCCATCCCAGGCGGCTAGTTATCTCTAGTCGCCCCCTGGCCGACTTTGGACCAGTCCCCTGGATGGGACATAAAGCAGTATTAAATGCTGATCATTGCGGCGGGTCATGACCTTTAGCCGCCCTCTCTTGGCCGGATCAACCCAAGTAACCGACCCAAGCCACTGCTTGTCAGAGATGGGACGTTTGGCAGGTCATGATAGGGGCGGCTACCATTAAGTAGCCGCCCCATATTGGGCGGCTAGTTAGAACTAGCCGCCCTTCACCTGGTCTCTGACAGAAAAACCAGAGAATTAATAAGAGGTCCAATCGAAGCCAACCCACTCCATTACCCTCGGGATATTTTCCTACCTCTCTTTTACTATAAATAGAGGGGTCCCAAGCCCAAATACAACATCAACAAATCCACAAACAACCATTCCACACCAACATCCCACAATTCACATTCCCTTTCCACACTAGAAATCCAAAGAGAGAGAAAGAGAGAGAGAGAGAGAGCCTTTTTTGGAGAGAAAGAAACCATTCCCTACACAAAAACACCCTCTCATTCTACCCTCCAGAAGCCCGGGCTAAACCTAGCTTTAGCCTCTGCCCAAAACCAAACCCATTTCCTACCAAACCTCTGCCCAAACCAAACCAGACCTGGGACGGCTAAACCCTAGTAGCCGCCCCTCACCAGACGGCTAGATCCAACTAGCCGCCCCCCTATACACACCCCATACTCACACCCCTTTGTCCCATAACTCCTTTAGTCAAGCCCTAGAAGCAGAATAGGATACCTGTTTTTCACCTCTGTGTACAGTATATCCGTATCTCAGAGAGGAGACCCCACAAACTCCCCACGTAGGCGACCAAAACCAAACCCAACCTTTTCCTGCTTTTTAGAAAAAAGCAGGTGGTGATCACACAAACCCCTGAATCCTCTTGAGACGCTATCGGGCGCCTCAACCAGGAACGACACACCCTCACCCCTTTCGAGAAGACGATCCGACCGAGCCCGCCAGGGCACGCGTCCGATTCGAGTCCCCGAAGAACCCCCACACACGCACACGCGCTCACCGCGCACCCCACCGGGACATCCGCAACCGACATCCGGAGGCCTCCCCGACGGTACCGATAAATCTGGCGATCACGGTGGGACATCCCTCGTGAAAAACAACAAAAGGTAATCCTCTTCTGCCCCCTTTTACAAGCTTGACTAGAATGCTATCAACCCTCTAGGAAGGTTAGAGTTTCCAACCCCTCGAATCAGTTCCTCCTCTAATTCACATCACAGCATCCTTTATTGCTTTGTAAGCCGCACACCGCTGTGCAATCCTTTACTGCTTTGTAAGCCGCACACCGCTGCGCAATCCTTTACTGCTTTGTAAGCCGCACACCGCTGCGCAATCCTTACCGCTTTATTTACTGCTTTATATCTGCATTTGATCCCTTAAAACATTTCGCACGCATCATGGAATCCCACATAGAGGAGGAGATACTAGAGGAAAGAACCCACCAAGAGGGTCAGGCCACGCAATTCCTGACCCATCTAGAGGAAAAGATGGCTAGTCTAGGATACCAATCCGTAGAGGACATGTTTCATGACCTCGCCGACTACCGCTAGGTCAAAACCCTAAGACGGGAGACCCCTGTTGAAACCCCTAAGGCCATTCCCAAGACCCCATTCACACCCAGTCACTCGGTCAACCCGAGCGTCTTTTCGTTTACCCCCCTTTCCCCCGCGAATCCAATGTTCCCAACCGTTTCCATCCCACGCCCTTACCAGGCCACCCCACACCCGGGACCACTAGACAACCCTCCCAGGGGAGAAACGCTGGACGAAACCATCCGGAGAATCCTCTCCGAGACGGGTCCCTCGGCCCCCAAACACATATCTCTACATAACCTGAGACAAATCCCGTCAGTTCACCTACCGGAGGGATTCAAAATCTCCAAATTCCGCCAGTATAACGGTCGTGGAGACCCAGACATTCATTTAACTGCCTTTTATCTAGACGCACGCCCGTTTCTAGATAATCAACCTCTGCTAGTCTTCCTCTTCCAGAAATCATTGGAAGGAGAAGCACTACAATGGTTCTCCACCCTCCCTGTAGATCACTTGTCGAATTTCTCGGCTGTAAGCGAGAAGTTCTTGGGCCGCTACGGTTACCAGAGGATTAGGACCCCCTCTATTTCGGATTTAACCGTAGAGAGAATGAGGCCTAGGGAGGAATTCGAGCAATACGTGTCTCGGTGGCGCACACTTGTCCACCGGACCGGCCTGCAACTCACAAAATGTCAAGAAATTGACATGATGTTACAGAGCCTGAGTCCAGAACTTCGTACGAGCCTTTCGTACGGAGACTGTACTACGTATCAGCTTCTGATTGACCGCCACAACAGGATTTTCCGTTGTGCAGCCCCAGTAGTACAAACCCAGTCCCCACCTATCAGCCATAGGGTTGGACAACCGCCTCGCAAGGCACAAACCCCCACGGTAGAGGGGATTATTACCCAAGTATCGGCACTCTACCCGAACGGAGCACGAGTTCCTGATCGAGGAATGGCTCCGAGACAGTACACGTCCGGTTCATCCGGGTATGCGCCGCCTCGGCCAATCAACCAAAACTTCACTACTCGATCAGTACCCGTCCCCGTGCCGATACGACAAAACCCCGCAACCCATAATTCCCCAATTCATGCCCCCTCAATCCAAAACCAAGACCAAAACAGGAGACCCTTCTACCCTATCTCCCCAAGAACGCAAGGCATAACCCCTAGAGAACCCACGCGCAGCCTCTGTGATGAGGCTGCACCTCCCTCCTTCTATGGCCCAAAATGGTCAAACAGAAGAGATAGCTACCCTCCCCTTCCAGAAACCCTAGGGAACATCTTTAAAGCCTTAATAAAAGTCAATGGCATTTCCTTACCCATGGCTGGACCTTCGCCTATCGGTGCCGACCCCACCCGTTTTTGTCAATATCATCGACATCACGGCCACACCATCGAACAATGCTCCTCGTTTCGAGACATTGTCTACAACCTTGATGAAGAAAGGCGCTTAGACTGGGCCACCATCAGGGGACTCAAAGACAACCTAGCTACAAGGGCCCTAAAAGTCAAACCAACCCCAGAAACCCCCAACCCTGTGGAAACCACAACCCAAGACCCAAGGCCAGCCACGAAGGCTCCCTTGGAAGAACTAGAGAGCTTAAGCTGTGAAAGCGTCTACACCATAAAAGACGCTGAGCACGAAGAGTCACCCAGGATCATCCCAGGTGGCTTAATCTTACCAGCCTTTTCTCCCATCCTACTAGTCCCCTCCCCCATTCTCCCCAAACCCACAAAGCCCTCTCTCCCTAAAAAACTCCAGCCATTATCCCCTTCACCAATTAACGAAAGCCTATACCCATTAAAACAAATACCCCGAACCACCATTGACGCACTGAACCATCATACTACTAGAGCAGGCAGAATTTTCAACACTGTACCCTCTTACAGACACCCCCTGCCTGAAACAGAGACTGAGGAGCCCCACACCGGAGATAAGATCGACATCCTAGACCAACTCCGAAAAATCCCCGCAAAAATTTCTATTTTAGAGCTAATCGAAACCTCAGAACACCACCAGCACGCTCTAAAAATGTTCCTAGAAAGAATCCAAGTCGACCCCCAAATCTCTACCCTAGGCGTACCAATAGCCCTAGCCACCGCAGGACTAGGGCCCATCATAACCTTTAGACCTAAAGAAGAGATTCACGATAAAGTCGTTAGCACCTCAACCCTATGCATAACGATCAAGCTCGAAGGATACTCGGTGGATAAAGTTCTAATTGACACCGGGGCAGGAGTAAACCTCATATCACTACAAACCTTCGAGCACATTGACGGACGCATAACTACACTCTTCGAAACGGACACCCGTATATTTGCCTATGACAAAACGGCTCGTCCGGTTCTAGGCTTTAAGGACTTCCGATTAAAGGTAGGGCCGCTAGAAACTAGCGCTAAAGCATATGTCCTAGAAATGGATTCAGATTATAATATGATCCTAGGACGTAAATGGCTAGCATCCATAAAGGGGGTCTCCTCTCCCCTACACCAATGTTTGAAATTCCCCTTGGGAGGTCAAATAATCAAAATACAAGGGGATGCGATCAAAGGACCTAAATCAAGGTTCGCCGATAATGAAGCCATCACTGTAAAAACCAGTAGCCCAAAACCCATAGAAGCCACCATCCACATCTTAGATTTTCCAGCCGATTGGCTAAATCCCCGGAGTACTCTCCCTGCTACCTCAAAAGCAAGCCACCCTAGGCTTGAAAACCCTGGCTGGCGTATCATGGGAATCATGGGTTACCTTCTCGGGGAAACCCTGGGACACAAAAATGGGATCTTGGACCCCATCAAACTCCCAGCATGGCTAGATAAGAAAGGCATTGGCTCATCCAAACATCACCCTAAACTAAGGGAAAAATGCGATTGGAAGTTTTACGAACATTTCGTGAGAGGAATAATCGTAGAACCTGCCAAAAAAATCGTATACCCCTACCCCCTGGACCCTATCCCGGAAACAGAACCAGACTATCTCTCTGGCTCCCTAGAATGGCTATTCCCACACCCTTATAAACACCTAAACACACACTCACCGCCAGACGATAAAACTCCAGCTGACCCAGCCTCCTTTTCTCGCAGTGCTCAAGCATCGCAACAAAGGAGCGCCAGCTGCTGGAGAAAAATCGGTTGAAATACTTCCATAAATCCAGTAGATTGTAAATAATAAGTGTCTTTTCTGTTCAAAAAAGAAAAAACAAAAAAAAATGGAAACCAAAACCCTAGGATCCCTGTTCGACAAGGATGATTTTACCCTAGCATGGCACCCCTTTAGCGAGGACTCTGACCTCCTAAATAAACTACAACGTCTAGCCAGTCAGGCCAAAAATCCCTACCCTAGTACCTCATCCAAAACTGTCAAACCTACTAGGGGCCAAAAAACTGACCAGACCATTAGCAACTTAGAAGGGTATAACAGGACCGTGTTAGGTTTAGAAAGATTTAAAACAATAGCAGTTATAGAAGAACCAGACCTAGATAACATAGAAAACCCAGACGATGGTCTAGGAGTCTTCGAGATATGTGATGAGGATGATGAAGAAAAGGGGGACCTGTCTGAAGAATTCAAGCAGAGCCTTCAAAGGTTCGATGAAAAGACGGAAGAAGCAGATGAGAAGATAGATGAGCTAAACCTAGGGACAAAAGCTGACCCCAAAATCATTTCAATTAGCACAGAACTAAATCACGATGAGAGAGAGGGCCTGGTTAAAATATTACTCGAGTATAAAGACATCTTTGCGTGGTTTACAAGGACATGCCTGGGCTCGATACCTCGTTAGTCGAACATCAGTTAATTTTAGAACCAAACGCAAAACCAGTAAAACAAAACTGAGACGCCTTCATCCCGAGGTAGCTTTAAAAATCAAAGATGAGGTAGACAAACTCCACCAGGCTAAATTTATCCGGGTAGTTTTATACCCAAAATGGGTGGCAAATATTGTTCCAGTGTCCAAAAGGATGGAAGATCCGGATATGCATCGACTTCAGGGACCTCAATCGAGCGTGCCCAAAAGATGACTTCCCACTCCCACATATTGACCTCCTTGTCGACAACACGGCAGGATATGAGATGCTCTCGTTCATGGATGGCTTTTCTGGATACAACCAGATCCGGCTGGCAGAAAAAGACCAAGAAAAGACTTCCTTTACCACACCCTGGGGAACTTACTGCTACATAGTGATGCCTTTCGGGCTCAAAAATGCGGTGCAACATATCAAAGGGCTATGACCTCAATATTCCATGATATGATGCACAAACTAGTAGAAGTATATGTGGATGATATCTTAGTCAAATCTAGGACTCGAATAGGACACGCAGACATACTTAGACAAGTGTTACAGAGATGCAAGGAATATTCACTCAAAATGAATCCAAAGAAATGTCGCTTTGGGGTCTCCTCCGGGAAACTTTTAGGATTCATGGTAAGTAAGCGGGGAATAGAAATAGATCCGACCAAGGCAAAAGCCATCGCCCAAATGCCCTCACCTAAAAACCTAAAAGAGTTGAGAGGGCTCGTAGGAAGGCTGCAATTTATTAGGAGATTTATTTCGCAACACGCTGAAAGATGTCGCCCCTTTTACAAACTGTTGAAAGGAGGAGTCAAGTTTAATTGGGATAGTGAATGCCAAAAGGCCTTTGATGACTTAAAAACGTACCTTCTTAATCCCCCAGTCCTTTCGGCTCCAGTACCCGGACGACCCCTGCTCCTCTATATAGCTGCAACTAAGGAAGCCATTGGTGCGGTGCTTGCACAACACGATGACATGGGAAGAAAGGAAAAGGCCATTTACTACCTAAGTAAAACCCTGATTGAGTACGAAAAAGCCTACCCTCCTACAGAAAAGACTTGTCTAGCATTAGTATGGGCTTCCCAAAAGCTGCGACATTATTTTCTTGCCCACAAAGTCAAATACTTTGCCAAAATGGACCCAGTAAGGTTCCTATTCGAGAAAGCCATATTAACTGGACGCTTAGCCCGATGGCAAGTGCAGTTCAACGAGTTTGACATCACATATGCCACTCAAAAATCCATCAAAGGGCAAGCCATCGCTGACCACCTCGCTCAACTACCCCTCCCTGATTACGAACCAGTAAAAACTGACTTCCCAGACGAAGAAATATTTGCGCTTATTGAAGAAAAGGATAGAGAGACATGGACGCTATACTTTGACGGAGCGGTCAACCAAAAGGGAAAGGGAATAGGAATAGCACTAATCTCCCCCGAAGGCGTCATTATCCCACAAGCGTTTCAGCTTACGTTTAAAGCCACCAACAATATTGCCGAATACGAGGCCCTGATAGCAGGTTTGAAGGCGGCCCTAGCCCTAGGAGCTAAAAATTTAGACATCGTTGGGGACTCCCTCTTAGTAATCCGCCAAACTCTTAAGAAATATCAGACTAGAGACCCAAAACTAAAGCCGTACAGAGAACTAGCCATAGTCCTGCTAAAACAATTCCGTAAGGTTACTCACATTTTCATACCCCGGACCAGCAATATTCTTGCAGATTCTCTAGCCTCTTTAGCCTCATCGCTCACCTTTCCCTTATCTAGGACATCTGAAACAGTCACTATCCAGAGACTAGAAACACCTGCCACCGAACTCGGTGACTATAAAACTCAAAGTCTCCTAAAAACGAACCGGGTCAACAAAAATGCTAGTACCACGGAGATCCTAGCCCTTGAACTAGGAGATATAGACGACGGAAACCCCTGGTACTTTGATATTAGAAACTACCTTAAAAACGGTTCATTCCCAAGCTACGCTACCTGCAACGACCAGAAAATAGTCAAAAGGATAGCAGTCAAATACTGCCTCCGAGGAGGGATACTCTTCCGAGCCTCCTTCAATGGGGAACTACTTAGGTGCTTGGACGACGAAGAAGCATATACCATCGTAGAAGAAGCTCACTCCGGAGTATGCGGAGGACACGTCAACGCCCAGATGCTAGCGAAAAAGGTATTAAGAATGGGCTACTATTGGCCCACGCTTGAAGGGGACTACAACAAATACGTTAAGCGTTGTATCCAGTGTCAAACTCATGCCAACAAAATACACGCACCAGCATCTTCTTTACATCCCAAGACTTCACCATGGCCCTTCTCTATGTGGGCATTAGATGTGATAGGACCATTCCGGGACACTATAGAAAACACTACCCAAAAAGCTTTCATCCTTACCGCTACAGAATACTTTACCAAATGGACTGAAGCCGAGTCCTATGTAGTAATTAAAACCTCTACCCTGGCTCATTTTGTCCGCACCCACATCCTTGCACGGTTCGGTACCCCCAAAGCAATTATAACTGACAATGGTCCCCAGTTCATCTCCCAAGAATTTCAAGACCTATGCAAAACATCATATAGAACTTCATCATTCCACGCCATATTATCCACAGGGGAATGGACAGGCAGAGGCCACCAATAAAACCTTGCTCAAAATTATAAAGAAAACGATAGAAACCCATAAGGCAACTGATTGGCCAGATAAATTGGTAGACGCCCTCTGGTCATACCGAACCTCCATTAGGACACCCACTGGTCAAACCCCCTATTCACTCACGTTTGGAGCTGAAGCAGTAGTACCCTACGAAATCCTTGTCCCATCCTTAAGGATAGTACTAGAAGAAGACCTCCAAATTGAGGAAAGGAGAGAGGCACTCCTACTACGCCTCGAACTACTAGACGAAAAAGATTAAGAGCGGCAGACCATGCCCAGGCCTACCAAAGAAGGGTGGCAAGGGCATTTGAAAAGAAGGTAATACAAAGAAAATTTGAAATCGGGGAATTAGTACTCAAGCAAATCATGCCATCGAGACAGCCTCACCCAAGAGGAAAGTTGCAACCCACATGGGAGGGACCCTATGTGATCACCCATGCCTATTCCGGGAATGCCTACCACCTGGTAGATGCCGAAGGAGTCGAGGTTCCAGGTTCGTGGAATGCACTTTATCTAAAGAAATTCCATGCATGAATAGCTTTCAATACTTAAGAACTATTATTCTTCCTTCCTGTGATTTCCAGCGTTTAGTACTTGATAAAAGAATTATAAGACTCTCAAAGATAAACTCGTATCTATTTGAACACATCTCCGCCAAATCATGCTGTTTCCTTCACACACGTATAACTGGACTAGATTCACCTGAAAGAAGATAAATTGCCTACCCCGTAGACTGGGACAATTTAAAACCCCCAAAGCAAAAAACATCCCTTATTTCCGCCCTACTCGTATTAACCCTAGGTCAAAATGAGGAGTTACCTAGGCCTGGCATATGTCCCAAAACTGGCTTTGGCACTATACAAACACTTCTAGAGGGGAAGCATGAAAAGAATCGGGGTGAAAAACAGAAAAGCCCCCCCCTCAAATCAAATAAAAAAAAAAGAAGAGAAATCGGGCAATGAGAGGCCAAACACCCAGGTAAACGGGTTAAACTCTCTATTTAGCAGGCTTTCACGCCTTTACGCACGGTATACGCTAGACAACGGCTATACCAGTACACATCCAAACAACGGACTGTACTTTCCACCCAAAATAAAGAAGTGGTAAAAAGAAGAAAGCCAGAGGGACCTAGAAAGTAAGACATGTGCTAGACTAGGTCAATTCTAAATATTGCCCAAAAGGAAGATATTACTCTTACCCCATTCTTCCCCTCCCCTTTTATTTTCGCAATGGGATTCTAAATTGAACCACGTCTGCCGGAAAAGGTGAAATTTCGACCAAAGATAGATCGTGTCCAGGTTTACAAACTACACACACTCACCTGGGTTCATTTAGAAGCTTGTTTGTCCAAGGGAAGCTTATTTGACTCGACTCTTGGTACACTCATGGATTTTTCAGCATGTTTAGAATAATACGATTAAGCATTTGAAACCCATGAACCTAGAAAAATCGACACCTAAGGCCTATACCATTCAAATACAATCCTGGTTTGGACATGGATGACCACAAGGGCTCCTCCACAGGGACCTGATGGCATCTTTTACTTCAGAAAATCGAGAACATCGCCCTCTCACATGAAAAGCCATTGAAGAACTAAAATGCCCCCTTATGCCACATATACTTACGCATAAGCTTGCATTTTCCTTTTCCAAAACACCTTGGCATCCGATTTTCTTGAAAATTGTCCCCACTCATATGAAAATTGTCCCCACTCATATTAAAATTATCCCCACTCATATGAAAATTATCCCCACAAATATTAAAATTGTCCCCACTCATTTCGTACCCTTGCCGCACATGCCTGAGAAGAAACTGTCCCACCTTTTTACACATACTTAAAGGTTTTCTTCACTCACGCACTTGGAATCCCTTCCTTGCATACTAAAGCATGGTCTCCCGCACGTTATTTTCTCACATTTCCTTTCCACTTTACCTTAAGATGGATTGTAGCCCTTGACAATTCAAGCAAGAAGGGCTCGAAAGTCAGTGCAGGGGCGCAATCTGGACGGATTTGACACTTGGTCCCTGGAAAGAATGCTTTTATAGGAACTGAAGGTTGGAACGGTCACAAAGACTTTCTGTAGTAGCAGCAGACAAGAGCAGCAGAACCATATTGGCCCAGGCAGGGGGCGGCTAAACTCTACTAGCCGCCCCTCACTGGGCGGCTAGTTTATACTAGCCTCCCCTGCCCTTTGTCTCAGGTGAGCATATCCTAGGCAGGGGGCGGCTAAACCTAACTAGCCGCCCCTCACTGGGCGGCTAGTTTACACTAGCCGCCCCTTGCCTGCACCTCTTTCAGTTATATCAGTCCATATCCAATCAACTCTTCTTTACCTATTGAGATCAGTTCTTTCCAAAACCTGCATATACACATTTCATACACATATTCATTCACAAAACCTGTATAGATACCATGCTAAAACAAATTATATATCAAAACCTACACCCATCCATGAATCAAACCTCTAAAAATCCAGATTCATCTACACATACATACATATCCATGAACATCCATACTAACTATTCCAAGACATGCATACAAAGGAGAATAATTAAATTGTCCCACCCAAAACCACAAACATAGACTGTTTTTCTAAAACCTAAGAAAACCTAAAAAAAATGGGGGATCCTTTCCTTCAAGAGCTCCAAAACTCCGAAGTCTTGAGCTATACCTCACCGAAGCATCACCTAAAACCAAAAACAAAAGAAGAAAAGCATGAATTCATCACATATATACTATTCTTCTATTAAAACCAAGACACAAAGAAGCTATACCTTGGCGTATCGTCATCCGCTGGAGGCTGAGTAGGAGGAGCGTCCTGACTTGGCTGAGAAGGGAGCGGCGGATGAGGAGAAGACTGAACCTCTGGAGCATCGGGAGCGGCGGGAGTTTCTCGAACCGAAGACGCGACCCTCGCATATATCCCACGACTCCGAGATGTCGAAGGACGAGAAGCATAGCTGAAGGTGGCCCCGGTAGCCAAGGAAGCCGAGAGAGAATGGTCAGGCTCAAGCGGAAGAATGTCGAGGTCCGCCTCGGTCATGGAGCCCCCTCCAACCAATTTCCCTCTCATAGTCGCCTCCCAAAGACGGACCTGCTGCATGTCCCTGTCTCTCCTCTCCAATCTCTGTCAGAGACGACTCTCTGTCCCTTTGGCCCAATCCTCGGCGGCCCTCAACCTCTCCTCCAACTCCCGCGCCCTCGCCTCCGACGCCCTGAGCGCCTCTCGATCCCTATCCCCGGCCGCCTGCAGAGAATGGACTAAGTCTCCCATTAAACCTCCGGGAACACCCGCCGAAGCCTCCAACTCCGACATCCTCATCTGGAGGGAGTCCCTCTCGTGGCCTAGGGAGATAAACCCCTCCTCTCTCAAAGCCACCATGGATCTCAGTCGGTCCGCCTCCTCCTCAGCCCGAGAAGCCCTACCCCTCGCTTGGCCTAGCTCCATCCGCACGGCCGTCAACTCGCTCCGGGCTGTATCTAGCTCCCTCGTCAGTTCGAGCTCTCGCTCAGAAATCATGGAAGAAGGAGGGGCGGAAGAAGAAGAAGCGCCGTCAGCCCTCGCTCTCGACAAAGCATCCACCTGAGCCTCGAGGACCCGGACCTGGTCCTGCAAGCGTCCTCTCTGAACCCGCAACGCCTCTATCTGCCTGGCCCGCGCTTGGAGGTGCTCATTGGCGGTCTTGAGCCTCTTCTCCATCTCGTTCAACTCAACCTATAAAAGCGACACCACTCGGAAAATATTCAAGCAAAAGAGAACGAAGAAGAGAAGGAGAGCTTCCGAACTTACGTAGGCATCCGAGATCTCCTCCTCCATCGTCCCGAGGATACCCGCATACTCCCGACGATACCAAGCTAGGTATTCGTCACTCGAAGTCACCTCGGGACGACGCCCCACCAAGACGCCTCAGCCCATCCATCCCGCCACATACGTCGCATAGTTCCTCGGGAGGTTCGTATCCCGAGGAATCCCGGCCACCGGAATCAAGGGGCGGCGCGGAAGAGGATCGGGCACCCACTGATGGTACCCAAGCTGGCGGACGACCCGGCTGATCGCATGGAACATGACCTCATTGAAATAAATCAACCAGATGTCTCGCGCCAGAGCCTCGGGAACCTCTCCCGAGTAAGGCCTCCACGTCATCTAAAAAAGCATCAAAAGATAGGAAGAGTGCTTAGCCAAAAGAAAACCAAATACGAGCCAAAGAAATTAAAAGAAAACTTATACCTCTTCCTCCGACAAAACACGGAAGGCCTCTCGGAATTGGGCGAGGCGGTGCAAGCAGGAAGATCCCCGGGGTTCCCATCTCATGGCCCAAGGGAGGGCATGATCGAACGGAGCCAAAGTCGGGCGATCAATGGCGAAGTGCTCGTACCCGAAGATCTAGCAAAGCAAGAGGGGAAACGTCACGATCCAAACTGAGCTAAGCCAAAGAAAAGACATTTACCACTCACTTACACGTACCTGAATAAATGGCGCAAAGCCGCCAAGGTTCTTTCCCCCAGCCCTCTTGACTTTCTTCGAGAGCTCCGCAAATAGATGGGCAAGCATCGCCGCTCCCCAAGCGTAGCGCCCCATGCCCTCTAGGTCCCTCATCAGCAAGAGAGAATGCGAGGAAACCTTATCGGAGGCCGTCGAAAAGAGGACCCGGCCAAAGAAGTAGAGGAAGAACGCCCTCAACTCCCTCCGTGCCCTCTGTGGGCACGCGGCCGCCTCTCTCGCCTCGATCATCGCCCGCCGCCTCTCGAAGCTAGCTGCAGCTTCGCCCTTCTGGCGCTCAGTAAAGGAACCGAGGCCGTACTACCCCGAAAGCCGCCCCAAAGGGATCCGGTTCAGCGTCTGCTCCCGCTTCACGAACTCCCATTCCCCGATCAACTCTCGGAAAAGCCCCCTGTAGTCCGCAAGGGTGGCCGCAATCACTGCCTCCCCCAAGACCGGAAGGCCAGTAATCCGATGGACGTCCTCAAGGGTCGGCATGACAGCACCAGTAGGGAGAATAAAAGTGCAACTCTCCGGATCCCACCTCTCCGCCAAAGCCTCCACGTAAGGACGGTGGATGTGGAATGGCTAGATCAGGAAGAAGGAACGGAAGCCCACTCCATCCACCAAGCTCCTCTCCCCCAGCCCCAAGGCATCGTACCATCTCTTCGTCCCATGTCATAAAGCCCTAATACGATTCGGCCTCTACAAAACAAACGAAGGGAACATGGGTTAGTTTAAAATCGAGCGAGAGGTAAGAGTCCAAATCTACGAAATCATTTTAAACCATGCTTAGCGAAATAAAACTTCCACATACTAAAAAGAAACAAAAGCATGAAAGTAAGAAGCTACACTCTTCATGTGATCACGCATGCTAGACGAACACATCCCACCGTGGTCACCACTCACACGCTTTCTTACATCACAGCCTATCATGTTTATACCTCCCCTAAACACACCTAAGCAATACAGCAATATAAAACTCGAACCCATGAAATGCATGCATACACTCCCTCATGCTCTACCACAATCAAACACGTACGAAACCACATTCACATAGAAAAGTATCGCATGCAAGCATATTAGCTATATCATTTCTCTCTCCTTTATATACATATAACAAACGTGGATGTATATAGAAATTGTCCCCCTCCCTATAAAAACAAACCCATCTCAGCATACTTACACGTCCCACCATGACAAAACTTATACACAAGCATGCCTATTTAAAACACACATACGAGTATAAATACACATATACGACATGTTCATACCAACCAAACACATGCATATACACCAAAATAAAAGGCTAAGACTAAAAGATTAGGAACATACCACGGCCCGTGTAGACCCAGGAGCGTCCACCTCGGCCTCGTCGGGATCGTCCATCCCGTCGTCATCCTCCTCCTCCTCCTCATCCTCCTCGAACATGGCCTCCTCGGCCTCAACCCCAACACCCACACCAGCCTCGGCGGCCCCAGTGCCCATACCCTCGGCCTCCCCGGCCCCGTCCCTAGCCTCTCCTATCCCCTCCACCCTCCCCACAGCGGAGATAAACTCCGCAAAGGCCCCTATAGCCCTACTCTCCTCCTCCTCAGCCCTGGCCTCTGTGGCCTCCCTATCCAACATCCCAGCGAGGGCATCCAACGACACCCTTACCTCCTCGCTAACTTCCCCGACCCCTACCCCCTCGGTTGCACCCTCAATCGATCCTCCAACCCCCGGAACCACCTCCTCGGCCACCACCGGTCGATCCCCACGCCTCCTCTTGCGTGTATAGCCTATCACACTCCCCCCTACCTCCGGGACAGCCCCCGAAGGTAAATCCCCGACCTCACCTACGCCAATGTCCGCCGGCGGCACCTCCGTCGAACCCATAGCCTCCCCCACGGCCTATCTCTCTCCGATGATGAAGAGCTCGGGCTACGCTCTCCACGGGCCACCCGTGGTCGCTTTCCCCTCGAAACAATCGCTTTCGACCTCGTCATCTTCCGTGGTGTGAAAAAAAAGGAGAACCCAAACCTAGGGTTTCGAAATCAAGAGAAAGAGAAAGATTGAGGTCAAAATGAAGGGAATAAAGGCAAAGAAATTAGGGTTTTTGAGTTTGAAACCGAAGGGAAGAAGAGAGGAGGGAAGAGAAACCGTTTTTGAAACGTATGGAGAGAGAGAGGGTCTTTTCGGTTATAAGGGACCCAGTTCAGGGGCGGCTACCCGTGAGTAGCCGCCCCCTCTCGGGCGGCTAGTTATAACTAGCCGCCCCTCCCAGTTTCTTTGTTTTGCTTCAAAACCCCTTTCCAAACTCTTCTCAGCCCTAAATTCCAAGGTTCCCCATACCAAACAGCCATGTATTGACTTATTTCTAGACATTACTTGATCAAACATGACTTTCTCGAAGTTTCGCCGCACTTTTAGTACCGCTCAAATTTGAATTTCTTCAGTTCTGGTTCTTTTCCAGAGTTCTTATCCTTCGGATGATCCATTTCACCAAACTCAACTTTTACTTGCTTTCTGTCGGCGATATCCCCTCCTTGTTGAGTTTTCCCAAGCACGGGAACGGTAGGCACGAGGAAATTGACGCTGGGCTGCCACGTGCACGATAGCTAAAAACCCCGACCGCGGGTTGGATCACTCACCATTTACTTTTCCCCGCCTCCCACCTGGATCATCCTTTAGGCTAAAAATTCTAAGTCAAGACCTAGCCTCTGATAATCCAAATCAACTCCCCGAATAGTACTGTTCGTGTTGGCATAACTCCTTGAAGGTCGGGCCGGCCAAAATAGGGGTCTCTTTCCTTATCATCAGTCGAAGTCTTTCCTGCTTCGCACAAAGACTCCTTTCGATGAGGGACAATTGTAGATACCCCAATTTTGACCGTCCAGAGAGACATAAATACTTCAAGTAACACACGGAAATATCCCACAGTTGGACATCCAATAGAGAACCAGAAGTTCGGTGAACCGGAAACCCTAACCCTAGCCTTGACCTAAACCCTAAAAACCCAAACCCTAACCCTAGCCTTGACCTAAACCCTAAACCCAAACCCTAACCCTAGCCTTGACCTAAACCCTAAACCCAAACCCTAACCCTAGCCTTGACCTAAACCTAAACCAGAAACCCTAAACCTAGCCTTGACCTAAACCAGAAACCCAAAACCCTACCCTAAAACCAGACCCTAGCCCAAACCAGAACCCCACCTAGGAAAAACCCTAAAACCCAAAAACCCTAAGTCCCTGGTTAGGGGCGGCTAGACCTAACTAGCCGCCCCATCCCAGGCGGCTAGTTATCTCTAGTCGCCCCCCTGGCCGACTTTGGACCAGTCCCCTGGATGGGACATAAAGCAGTATTAAATGCTGATCATTGCGGCGGGTCATGACCTTTAGCCGCCCTCTCTTGGCCGGATCAACCCAAGTAACCGACCCAAGCCACCGCTTGTCAGAGATGGGACGTTTGGCAGGTCATGATAGGGGCGGCTACCATTAAGTAGCTACCCCATATTGGGCGGCTAGTTAGAACTAGCCGCCCTTCACCTGGTCTCTGACAGAAAAACCAGATAATTAATGAGAGGTCCAATCGAAGCCAACCCACTCCATTACCCTCGGGATATTTTCCTACCTCTCTTTTACTATAAATAGAGGGGTCCCAAGCCCAAATACAACATCAACAAATCCACAAACAACCATTCCACACCAACATCCCACAATTCACATTCCCTTTCCACACTAGAAATCCAAAGAGAGAGAAAGAGAGAGAGCCTTTTTTGGAGAGAAAGAAACCATTCCCTACACAAAAACACCCTCTCATTCTACCCTCCAGAAGCCCGGGCTAAACCTAGCTTAGCCTCTGTCCGAAACCAAACCCATTTCCTACCAAACCTCTGCTCAAACCAAACCAGACCTGGGACGGCTAAACCCTAGTAGCCGCCTCTCACCAGACGGCTAGATCCAACTAGCCGCCCCCTATACACACCCCATACTCACACCCCTTTGTCCCATAACTCCTTTAGTCAAGCCCTAGAAGCATAATAGGATACCTGTTTTTCACCTCTATGTACGGTATATCCGTATCTCAGAGAGGAGACCCCACAAACTCCCCACGTGGCGATCACACAAACCCCTGAATCCTCTTGAGACGCTATCGGGCGCCTCAACCAGGAACGACACACCCTCACCCCTTCCGAGAAGATGATCCGACCGAGCCCGCCAGGGCACGCGTCCGATCCGAGTCCCCGAAGAACCCCCACACACGCACACGCGCTCACCGCGCACCCCGCCGGGACATCCGCAACCGACATCCGGAGGCCTCCCCGACGGTACCGACAATGTCGAGCATGTCAGAGTTCTGTTTGTTGTGTTTAGCGTTAATATATGCATATATTTGAGTGACATTGCATGTAATCGGGTTGTGCTATTGCATTTTTACAGTGTAGGCATCTATGTTTCGCACTATTTGGAAATTGATATGCATTGGTAATTATTGTTCCATGCTATTAGGATAGGTCCGTTGAATCTTACCATGCATGTCTAAGTCCCCTTTCATATGTTGCGATATAATCTATGAGATGCTATAATTTTCTTGTATAAGTGGTTGCTTAGTAGTTAATTCTTTTGTGATTGGTATTGACTGAATTGTCTAGTTTTTTATGCTTTATATGTGTCTATATAGTTGTCAATCATTGAGTTGCTCTTCTTTTGTCTCTTAACCTATACCCTCATTGTGAATTAGGCATGTTAGATATTAAGCACATGCTCAAGTATTGAGCTTCATGTGATACTTGTATAATAACTCATATTTTTATACACTACTTGCTAGGATGATCATGTATATAATATATCGTGAATTATGGAGTGTGACATGCCTTAAGTAATCCTTTGTAATTCTACTTATATGTTAGTAAATATTTAACGTGTTAATCATCAGTTGCATCCATATAATTCTATGCTTAACTCTCGCTAGGGCATTTGTATCAGCTTACTAGTAAGTATATGTCGAGATGTCATATGATGTATATATGTGAGTAAGATGATAATCATTTAACACGAAGCATTGGGTGCATACTTTTTGGGCCTTGTTGTGGGATTGAGTGTGCAGTGATGATGTTGTTGCCATAGATGTTAGGGTAAGGCTGTCGATATATACATGAGATGATGGGATTCTCTCTTACTTTTTTTGAACTGAATAGTAGAGATGGTTCCACTTAAATTTCTAGATTACATTAGATATTTTTAACATGAACTTGCTTGTACACAAATTTGATCGTGTGCCCTTTAGATCGTGATCGTGGATGTTATTCGGAATGCATGCTAGTGTAAACTTATGTTGCATGCCCTTTTATGCTATTTTAACCTCATTCTATGTGAATTGCTTCAAGCCTAGAGTGGGCTATACCTTGTGTGTACGTTAAATTAATTTCATTCATGTTCATCTGTGTAGTGTATGCTGTTCCTAGTCTTTTACAATGTGATATGTCATATTAGCTATTTTTATACCTAGATAACTATTATTAACTTTCTAGTGAATCCTTCCTTGAGCATATCCCCTAAGTCCTTGTGATTTTTCTTAGTTATACACACACACACACACACTTGATGTCTCAATGATTTGAGTTCCACTATTATCTGTGCATATTGTGGAACTGTGTGAATGTCTTTGGACTTAATTATGCATAGTCAGTTCTTTATTAATTTTCTTATTTGGACATATGGTTCATGTACCTCTTATGGGGTAGCATTTCTCCTGTTATATTTGTTTATGTAATATTATTGAGTATGATAGATTTATAGTAGGCTTTCTAGCCTTGTATCCATGCGATGCTTTCATATGGGAATTCAGATAATTCCTTTATTGTATCGGTTTTCATTAACCGATAGCTATGATAGTATGTTTGGCCTATCTGTAATAGAGGCGCTTGGATGACCTGTCTTTAGGGTCATGCCTTGTCATTGTTGTGTGTGAGGACTTAAATATTTTCTCTGCGTCCGAGTGATGCAATTATATGGGAATTAAAGAGAATTCATTAGCATCAATATTTGCTAATCGATAATAGTTGATCTACAAGGATCGTATTGCAAGCTTGGAATGCTTCTCTCCTACCTTGTATCTGCGTTGAAGCTACCCGGCGTTGGAGTTGTCATGGATTGTGCAGTCACATCGTAGGACGCCCAATGTGTATTTCGATACCGTTTTGACGTCGGACCTACCATGGATGGCTGCCAGGAAGAGGGTTATCTGGGAGAGGGCACTGGAAGGTTAAAGGAGTTAGCGAGTTGATTTCTTTCTAATTCAATAGTCCCATGTCACCCCTAGGGGTGAAGATGAGGATGAGGACCGCCATGGAGAGGGCTACCTGGGAGAGGGCTATTGGATGATATCGCGAGCGTGTAGTACTGTTTCTCTACATCATCGTGCGTTGAAGCTACCCGGTATCGAATCTGTACTGTGTTATGTCATCTTATTATTGAGTACGATGTCACTACCATACGAGGCTTCAGTACCGACCACGGGTGATTCCGTGTCGTTAGAAATGTTCAGAGTATGATGTGACTATCATACGAGGCTTGAGTACCGACCACGGGTGATTCCGTGTCGTTGGGAATGCCTAAAGTATGATGTGACTGCCATACGAGGCTCGAGTACCAATCACGGGTGATGCTGTATCGTTGGGAATGCCCAAAGTATGACGTCACTACCGTACGAGGCTCGAGTACTGACCATGGATAGCCGCTAGGATGAGGACAACCCGAGAGAGGGCTACCGGATGATGCGAGGCATCATAACGTATTATATATCGATGCAGATAATCTTTGTAGCGTTGTACTAGTTTGTGATATTACACGTTACTATTAATGAATTGGTTGCTTCCCAAATGTCCCCCTCCCCCTTCCGGGGTGAGGGTGAGGTGAGGTCACGTCTCCACATGACTTTTATATCTGTTGGGTTCTCTCGTCGATTTCTTTTCCTTGGAAGGAAGAATGCACTAATATTATATTATTATTGTAGAGCTTGGATTCTTGTCACTCACTGAGCTTGTAGCTCACCCCTCGTGTATTGTTTATCCACCAGGGACTGGGTTGGTGTGGAGTTGGAGCATCCCTTTGGCGTGGTTCGTGCATGGAGCGTTCCACCTTTCGATTAGCGAGTGCAAGATTGTCAGCAATCCTATTTTCTTGTATATGTATTAGTAATCGTGCGTGTTGCACATATGATTGTATTTGGACTAGATTTGGAGTCTCACATGACAGTAATTGTGTATTCGGGTCTGTAATAATATTTTTGATTTACATACTTATTTTGCATTTTATGCTTCTGAATTTTTAATTGGCTATCGCTTCCCTGTTGCCTTGTTACCTTATTCGATCCTTGTTCGTTATTGTTGTCTTTTATTCAGAGTCATTATTGGTCTCTTGTGTACGACTCCTAATATTGTATGATTGACATGGTCCCGCGGATGACCACTCCGGGGCGTAACAATGATAACTAATATATATATATATATATATATATATATATATATATATATATATATATATATATATATATATATATATTGAAAAATATGGTTTCCTTATCCACAAATTGTATGAAAAATATTTTTTAATGGTTTTTTTGTATATATACTACAAAAAAGGGTAAAAATGCATTTGGACACCCTAAATTTTTTGAAAACTATAAAACATCCCTTGTGTTTTAAAAGGGAATGGTTATAGCCACCTTGCGAGTTATCCTACCCACCACATTTATTTAAATAAATAAATTGTATCTAACTCACCCCACAAGTTCGACATAGACGGTGTCTTTTATGTTTAAGATGGTTCAACACAGATCTTGTTGATCGAAATAAAAAATCTGACCTTATTCACATTCTGGTTCCAATTCGACATAGATAACATTTTCTGTGATTAAGGTGGTTCAATATGGATCATGATCGTAAATAAAAAACCTTAGTTCATTCTTGTTCAACATAGACGATGTCTTCTGTGATTAAGCTGATTCGACATGGATCATGTCAAACTTGGAGCAAAAGGTTGTGCATTAATTTCTAATATGTGATCCACGTAGTTACCAAGTGATTGTCGACAAATTTATACTAGGTCGACTCTTACATTGATGACATGGACTTACTTTTATGAGACAATATTAAAACTTTTGATGTAATCAAATCTGATTGGATTATAATGTTTGTAATCCAATCACCAACATGTTTATCTCATGAATCTAAAAAATAAAAGTGAGACACATTGTTGATATGTTACAACCAATAGCCATAAACTACTTTGCTTGACTTTGTTCATGAAAGTCAATTATTCGCTTAACACATTTCAGCTCTCCAATGTTTTTGTCAGTTGGCGACACTGCAACCCTACACCCAAATGAATATAGGTTATCATATACATGGCAATGTAGTATCGATAATCAACCAAGATTTTATTTGTCTGTGATCGACCGGGTTCTTGATCGATATGATCCATGTCGAACCACTTTAAACACAAAAGACATTGTCTATGTCGAACTAGACATAAAGTTTCTGGTTTTTAAACGATATAATTCATGTCGAACCATCTTAAATACAGATGACATCATCTATGTCGAACTCTTGGAGTGGGTTAAATACAAATTTTTATTTAAATAAACGGGGTGGGAAGGATAACTCATGGGATGGCTATATGTAATGGCCCATGTCTCAAACTATCGACACGTGCAATCCACCTAACCCAAAAGCTTCCTCTACACAACTCTAATACAACATTTAATCAATAATATATAATCAATTATATCACAACACATCTAGGAAAAGTTTAAGCAGTCAACAGAGCTTCTAACACACCTCATATATCGTTATACATATATACAGAGCATTATAACATATGCATGGTTCGCTAGACCAATCTCTACCAAAAGAATCATGTACAGATCCAAAATATCAAAAGATACACATCTATATATACCTATCACCAACTGGACGTGGAACCAAAAGAAGACAAAGCCAACACCCAGAAACCCCACCTCTACTCTGCAAAAATAGAAAAAGAGAATAAAATGAGCGAAACATGCTTAGTAAGTAACCCAGATATTCCACGCAAAAGGAAAACAGGGATAAGATTACAATCGAATGGAATACAACTCAATGATCTCAATCAACATCAATCAAAAGCTTGAATAGCAAAAGAAACTTAATACACGACATTAACAGAGAAATGAACATCTCTAATATACAATCACCAAAGAAATATGAGGTATTAGCCAAGAATAATCCATCACAACCAATAGAAATCACTAGGGTGCACCTTAATGATTGAGAAATGAAACTCTTGCACACCATTCATACTTAGGAAGGAAAGCACTCGAATTCTCTCAAATTTGAAGAACACCAACAATGTCAACTATACACGTTGTCTAACGCCCCTGAACCCATGACTCTGTTTTGAAGCACGAAGTCTGGTTGCGTTACCTAAATTCCTCGAATATCAGATTTCTATTTTTTTCTTTTTATCCAGAGATTTAATAAAACAATACTAAAATAAACTTCATTATTCAAATATACTAAAACATCTAAGATTCCCATAATACTCCCAATTATTCTGGATATAACTTACACATAAAATATATACAACTTGATTTACATACATAGTTACTAGGAAGATGGTTAAGTCCTTTGACCAAGGAAGTCTAGCATTCTCGCACCCACAACCTCGTTCACAGCTACACGAGATCCACCAATCTAAGTCCTTAATCTGAAAGGTTGGGAAAGAGTGGTGAACAACCACACGCTCAGTGAATGGACATTTAGGTCCCAATAATAATTGATATCAAAATAATAATCTTTTATAAGATATCATAATAAAACAATTTACAATATACAATAATATGATATTTGCAAATACAATAATCTTCGATAATCCAAACTTATAGAAGTCACATTCCAATGCATATTCTCCAAATCTTGTCAAATGCATGATGCTTATGAATGTAATGGGCACGCATGCCCATATTCCATGGCACCTAGCCATCTACGGCACCTAGCCGCAATTATTTCGCTATGGAAACCGTGTCACCTAGACACATGTCACCTAGACTTGGGTCCATTCTGAACCGTAGTCACCTAGACTGAGCCACCTAGGCTACGTCACCTAGACGAATATGATGCATGCATGATCAACACATTTTTCATTTCAATAATATGCATGTGATGGTTTTTAAGATAATAGCTTTTCAATACAATACTTAATAAGGCATCAACCTATATAATATGACATGCTCGAGGTTATACATAAAATAACATTTAAAATCAATCGTAAAAATCCTTCAAAAAATATATAGGAGACAAGACCCACTCACCTTCGGTCCAACGATTCGCAACCAAATCCAAGCCTTACAGTAAATAAGAATTTGACAAGAAACGATACGAATCGATTACAACATGTACAACCCGTACGAAACTCGATGTACCCGTACACACAGAAACCAACAGCTCCCATAGAGACCGTCAGTGACCAACCCGACGGATCCCATAGGGACCGTCCGAAACAAAACCCGACGGCTCCTACTGGGGCCGTCCCTTACCAAACCGACGGCTCCTCTGGGAGCCGTCCCTAACATGCCCGACGGCTCCTACAGGGGGCCGTCCCAAGGCAGAAGCACAAACCCTAATTTATTTTTGTAAAAATCTTTAAGTTATTCTACCATTGAAAACAAAACACTATTCCTTTAAAACGGTGTAAACAGAAAAGAACCTATATCGAAAATCAAATCATGCATACGAGAAATCCAATTAAAACCAAATCCAAAAACTCTGTTTACTTTTTGTTAAAACAACCAAATACCTTTTGACATTTACATATATAGTTATGAGTCATGTAAACAATGTAAATCAGCAAGGAATATATATATATATCAAAGATCAATCGTGTGCAAGAAAATCCATTTAAAAACTCTAGGTTTAAGGATTCGCAAAACATGTAATTAAAACCAATAAAATCTCATTTAAAAATTTCCTCAAAAGCCTAGATCTATTCATATAATAAAAAATCAATATATAATATGTAAAGCGGTACAAAACATTTGGGAGATAAATCAAATATTGTATATAAGAAAATCGATTTAAATCCTAACTTATGAAAAACGGCAAAACATCAATGAAATGTTAAAAGCACTTGATACACATAAAGATCTAAATATGCTATATAAAATCCTTTGCAAACCATGAAAAATACTATGTCATTGTACCTAACATGATATCCTATTATCTTTATCTTAGACCCTCTAAAGATTTATAAAACGTATATAAGAGCGATACAAAAATTTATCTAAAAATATTTGCAAAATCATAACTTTCTATCCGTAACTCAGAATTGGATGATTCATGATTCGTTGGAAAGATCTTTTCAAAACCTATTTTTGTTTGTGAAATACATTTTTTCAGAAATGACTCTATCATAGCAAAAAAGCACGATTAAATGTTGAGGTATACAATCAACCCGAAAATGACTCTTAAATCATCAAAACCAATAAAAAATCAATTTGATCTTAAGAAATCTTTAAAAGCCACAGATGAAACAACTAACATGGATCTATGATAAAACTATTAAAAATCATTAAAAAAAAACATGTATAGGTTCAGATCATGCATGTAAGGGTCAAAACGAGACTTTAAACAATTGTAAACATGATTTCTATCCTTAATAAACAACCCTAAACATAATATATATCTAACCCCTTTATTTTGACATGAAAGATTTAAAAAATACCTTGAAAATATCATGATTTCATAGCTATAAGATAAGGGTCCAAAAATCGCATATTCTTCATCAAGATCTTTGAAAACTCAAAAAGAAAAAACCTAAGAGATCAATGAATCCGAAAATACACATGCGTGGACTAATAGCATCATATAAAACTTTATAAAACATCACAAAAACATTGACAAATCATTGGTATAATACAAGACCCGAAATCATATAAAACTTTCAAGAATCAAGAAGAAAAACCTATTCTTTTTGTTAGAAAAGCCTAAAAATGAAATCATATGAGAAGAACTTCTAAAGAGAATCTTTATTAATCAAAACTCTTTATAATCAGAGGGCAATACTCATAAGGACCCTTTACTCGAACCTCTTCCCGAGCTCCTCAACAATGGCGCCGAAAACAAGAGAAGAAGAAGAAGACTTGGGTTTTAGGGTTTGAACATTTCTAGAGTTTTAAGTTTTAATGCAAGGGGGAGAGAAAATAAAGATTAAATAACCAAAAATACGTGGGGGACAAAAATACGACACCATCAAACCTGAATAATCACAATTGAAGCCCCTGTTCTTTCAAAAAATGGCTGAAGTTCAAATTTTAAAAATTCACCCAAATCGACAGCTCTGGTCGTGTCCGTCACCCAGGTGCTCGACGGCTCCACCAGGACCCGTCACAGAGGTGCCTGATGAATCCTCCAGGACCCGTCACACAGGTGTCCGACAACACTTATTGAATCTGTCAGAAAACTGACAGCTCCCTCTGGAGCCGTCACTATTCCTCTGCCCGCCTCTTGGTATAGTTTGGCCCATAACTTGATCGATACTCATCTGATTCCCGATCTGTAAAAAGCATTGGAAAGCATTGAAATTGGAGGTATATAATTTCTTCAAAATCCTATAGGAATATGACCCAATGCATGAAATTAAGAATGACTTGGAAAAACCATAGTCGTTACACGTTGTGGCATTCAAAATGTCCACAATGCATGGATTGACCACCTTCACAACCTCACCTCAGCCCTTGCGTCTTGAAACATCCAGGCACGAGATGGTTTATCTCCGAGCCGCCCTACATGACCCATACATACTCATGTGAGTTAGGAAAGTGAGATCAATCATCAATAGTCATCCAAGGTCATCTATATCCAATCACACCAAAACAATATATGACAAGTAGTGATACCAGGCATACTACAAAGCTAAACCAATAATCGGAAGTGGTGGGAGAAATAATTCTGAAACTCAAATGACTATTGTGGGCTCCAAATTTTCTAACTTCACATAACGGGCCGGGTAACGAAGCCCATCCGATCCAAACCGACCGAACGACAGTCCACCGGGCCCAAATCCAACTCGATAAACCAACTAGTTAAGTTCGACTCGACAACACGATGGCTAACCTGGCTCTAATACAAACGGGTCCGACCCGGAAAACCCACGACCGACCAAGTCAGTATCTAATCAATCTAATAATTGCATTGAGTTATATGAATCTACGACACTAAATGATCATTATCAGCATTTAATCTCCATCAATACCAAATGAGTCACAGAATCAGGTCATTATGGACTTTGTCTACAACATCCCATCAAATATGGATTTATACAATTGACCATATCTGACAATTTTATCTATTGTCCCCTCATCAATGGCTGGTAAAATCCCAGCCGTCCGATGCAGTAAGGACAATCAGGAACCCTAAACTCACTTCCCCCTCTATAAATAGGGGGCAATGCAAACATAAGAGATATGCACAATTTTCTTTTTGTTAAAACCCTTTTTTTGGCCATTTTACTGACTTGAGGGTCGGAGGGTCTTCTATAAGACCCCCACCTCGCGGTGTTGAAGGCGCTTGGAAGCTGTTGACCAACAAGACTAGTTTGGGCGGAGGAGAACGGAAGAGGTCGAATCCGATTACCCGAATCCGGTGAGGAGAAATTTTACCCCTCTAGTTTGGCACCTTTTGTGGGAATCGAACGAAAAGCCTAGCTATTCGTCATGGCTCCCCGAAAAACTCCACCGTCCACGTCAGTACCAGCCAGCACATCAGCGGCCAATCCATTGTCCCTTCCCGGTGTGATCGAAGGGAATGAGCCAAGTCCCGAGGCCATGACGTTGCAACAAATATGTGATGAGGCTCTCACCCGCGTGGAGCACGCCGAAAAGCAGGTAGAAGAGTTGATCCAGACGATCGATGTGGCTAGGGAAGAAAATGACCACCTTCGGGCCTATCGGGGTAACCCGAATCCCCCTAGCCAGCGTCAAGCAGCATTTCCAGTGCCAAAAAACCCTCAACGAACCAACGGACCAGGGAACGGACATCCAGAACAGCCGGCCATCTCCTCTAACGCAGTAGCACCTTCCAAGTGCCCC
The DNA here is from genome assembly GCA_030737845.1 of Acorus calamus. Lineage (NCBI taxonomy): Eukaryota > Viridiplantae > Streptophyta > Magnoliopsida > Acorales > Acoraceae > Acorus > Acorus calamus. Next base: position 14,738,800 of record CM060864.1, on the reverse strand, counting down.
CAGACCACGCCTGGCAGGACATGCAAGATGACATGATGAAAGAAGTCGACCGGCACATCCTTCACGATCTAAAGCCTCGGACCCCAGTGGATATCATCATGCAAACAGCGCACTTGATCAACAACTCTCCATTCATTTTGGAGATCGTTCGTGCTCCCAAACTAGATAAGTTCACCCCTCTAAAATTTAAAGTGTTGAGGCCAGAGTTTCTCCTTTTGTTCCTCTAATTCTCTAAAGTAGTTTTCTATTTGATCCAAATGTGGTCATTTAAAAATGTTGCTGTATGTCCTATCTAGGGAAGCGGTTTGGGGTCGGCCACGGGCGGCGGCTAGAGGAAACTAGCCGCCTAGTGTGGGGCGTCTAATTTTAGTTAGCCGCCCCATTCCAGGGTTTCTTAGGTGTGGGCCAGGTTTTAGGGTTTCTAGGGTTTGGGCCAGAGTTTTAGGGTTTCTAGGGTTTGGGCCAGGATTTAGTGCTTCTGATTTTCTGAAGTTCGTTTTCTATTTGATGCCCAAATGTGGGTTATTTTCATACGTTACTTGAAGTATTTTCATCTTTCTGAGGGATCCAAATTGGGATATCTACACGGCCCTCCTCACTTTCTTCAACAACTCCACAAAAAGATGGGCAAGCATGGCCGCGCCCCACGCAAAGCGGCCCATAGTCCCCAAGTCCCCCATCAGCAGCAGAAAGTGAGAAGACATCTTGTTGGAAGCTGTCGTGAAAAGGACTCGACCGAATAAGTAAAGTAAGAAGGCCCTCAACTCCCTCCGTGCCCTCCGCGGGCATGCGGCGGCCTCCCTGGCCTCGATCATCAGCCTCCTCCTCTCGAAACTAGCTGCGGCCTCACCCTTCTGACGCCGTGTAAACGAGCCAAGGCCATATTGCCTCGATAACTGGTTTAAGGGAATCCGATTCAGCGTTCACTCCCGCTCCACGAACTCCCACTCCCCAATCAGCTCCTGAAAGAGAGCCTTGTAGTCAGCACGGGTAGCCGTAATCACCACCTCTCCTAAAACTGGAAGACCAGTAATCTGTTGGACGTCCTCCAATGTCGGCATCACTGTACCCGTAGGGAGAATAAAGGCGCAGCTCTCTGGATCCCACCGCTCCGCCAACGCCTCCAAATAGGGACGGTGGACATAGAACGGCTCGATCAGAAAGAAGAAGCAACAAACCTGCTCTGTCCAGCAAGTTCCTCTCCTCCACCGTTAGGGCATCATACCATCTCTTGGTCCCATGCCAAAGGGCTCAAATACGATTTGGCCACTAAACACGAAAGAGAAGGGTTAGTCCAAGCAAAAGGGTATTCAAAAGGTAAAAATTCTGAATTTAAACAAAAATTTCTTTCTAAACAATGCTTAGAAAAATAATTCCCACATACAAAGTCGAATAGAAGCATGAAATATATGAGCCTAAACAGAAAGTTACAAGACCTTTTTGCATATGATCACATATTTTCCTTGTATACCACCATGGTTATCTCCATCATATGTGTACATGCTTTCTTAATTGTCATACTTATGTGCCCCCTTTCATAAAAACATGCTCACCAAAAAAAAACACACATAAAAATTGTTTTTAACCTAAACACACATGTTATGCCCATGAATAAAACTCCACCATGATTAAATACATGTAAAAGGATGCCCCTACACCATATGCCCACGAAACCACCATAATATGACACACACTAGCATGCTATTCCTGTCTTTCCACCATGCCTTTTCTTTATATATATATATATATATATATATATATATGGTCGCGATTACGTGCGGTGTGCGGTCGGTGCGGTTTACGACGTGGGCCGTTCGATCGCGGGTCCATCGCATCCAACGGTCGACGTGAATCGCACCCGACCGTCCGATGCGATGGACCCGTGATCGACGGCCCGTGATCGCGCACCGCACCGACCGTAAACCGCACCTAATCGGCTCCCTATATATATATATATATATATATATATATATATATGTATATATATATATGCATAATTATATACCCATGAAAGCTTATCCCTCTTCTATAAACTACGTACTACATTTATGAATCCCACTGTGATCAATTAATTTTCTACTATGCATTCTTTATTATTATTATTATTATTATTATTATTATTATATATACACACCATAACCCATTATATGCCAAAGCTACTAACACATAAAAATTTTAAACATAAAAAATAAAAAGAAAAAAATAGAGGCATACCGTGGTTCGTGTGGCCTCCTCATCATCCCCCTCCTCCTCCATCATGGCCTCCTCGGCCTCCTCCACACCAACCTCGGCCCCCGCGGCCCCAACGTTGGCCTCTTCGGCCTCGACTCCAAAACCCTCGGCTTCCTCCGTGCCCACCGCACCAGAGGCCAACACCTCATAATCCTCCATAGCTCTCCTCACATTTTCCTTGCCCCTCACATAGGTCTCGCCCTCACCTAGACCCCCTCATCCTCGCCAAAGACCTCGCCCAAGATACAGGCTTGTTCCTCGTTAATGCCCACCGCCCTCTCAGCCCCAACCCTCCCTAACAACACCTTCGGCCAATCCCTCGGCCTCCAAAACATCATTTTTGACCACCACCGGTCGATTGTCACACCTCCTCTTACGCGTATATCCAATGAATCCCACTCCATCCCTTGGGATAGCCCTCGAGGATGTACTCTCACCCTCCATGACCCTCCTCTCCACCCCGTCACTCTCTGACGAGCTCGACCCCGAGACAGCCCCCTCTACTATCGGGAAGACCTGAGGCACTTCATCATCGAAGCCGTCTTCTTCCCCTTCATCATCTCCTCCGATTTCGCAAAGAAAGAAAAACCCAAAGGAAACTAGGGCTTCAAAATCAAGAAGAAAGGAGTGATCTAGGGCGAAATTGAGAGATTAAAAGTTAAGAAAACCAAGGTTTTTTTGTTTCAAATGGAGAAGAAGAGGAAGAGAGGGAAAGAAAACCATTTTGAAAAGTGGGGAGAAGAGGGTCCCTTTTTCGGTTATAAGGGACCCAGTCGGCCGACGGCTACTCGTGTCTAACCGCCCCCCATCCGACGGCTAACAAGAACTAGCCACCCCTCCCTGCCCTCTGCCAACTTCTCACACACACACTTATTTCCAACTTTTCTAAACCAAAACAAGCCATGTATTGGTTTATTTTCAAGTTCTACTTGATTGAACACGACTTTCTCAAAGTTTTTACTACATTTCCAATACCATTCAGCTCGAATTTCTTCAGTTCTGGTTCTTTTCTAAGATTTTTATCTTTTGGATGATCCAATTCACCAACTCAAATACCTTTACTTGCTTTCTGTCTGCGATATCCCCTTGTTCGCTGAGTTACCCAAGCACGGGTACGGTAGCCGCAAGGAAACTGATGCTGGGCTGCTCCGTGCATGATAGCTAAGAACCCGTCCTAGGGTTGGATCACTCACTCCTTTACTTTTACCCGCCTTCCTCCTGGATCATTCCTTTCGGTTAAAAATTCTAGTCAAGACCTAGCCTCTGACAGTCTAAATCAACTCTCTGAACTGGTCATGTTGTCTAAACTTCTTGAAGATCGAGTCAGCCAAAATAGGGGTCTCTTTCTTCATCATCGATGAGAGTCTTCTTGCTTCGCACAAAGACTCCGTCCGATGAGGGACAATTGTAGATACCTCAATTTTGACCGTTCAAAAAGATGAAAATATTTTAAGTAACATTTAGAAATGACCCACCTTTGGACATTTAATAAGAAAATTTCCCTAGAAAAATAAAATCGGAAATCCTAGTCCAACACTTAGAAAAATCTGAGCCTGGACAGGGACGGACACTTGGAAGTAGCAGCCCCTTCCCGGGCAGCTAGTTTCAACTAGGTACCCCCCTAGCTGACCCAAACAGCTTCCCTAGATGGGACATAAAGCAACATTTAATGCTGATGATTGCGGCGGTGCCCTTTAGCCGCCCCATCTTGGCCGATTCAACCCTAGTAACCTACCCCAGCCATCTCTTGTCAGAGATGTGACGTTTGGCAGGTCATGATAGGGATGATTACCTGAGATTAACCGCCCCTCACTGAACGGCTAGTTTCAACTAGCCGCCCCTGATTTGGACATTGTCAGAAGAACAGAGGATTAATGGAGGGGTCAAATATACCACCCTATTATCCAATGTTATCTATTGTCCAGTGGACATTCCATACCCCTTTTTTACTACAAATATGGGGCATCCAACCCATAATCCATTCATTCCCAATCCATTACAACATCACGTGAAATACACATACCTTTTATTTCCAAGCCCCTACCCTACACTACCACTTCAAAACCCTTGAGAGAGAAAGTGAGAGAGAAACCCATCCCCTACACAAATCTAATCTCCAAATCTACTCCCTAAAATCCAGGTTAAACCTAGTTTAAACCTCTGTCAAAACCAAACCCATTTCCTGCTCAGGTTCTGCCCAAATTGAGCCAGATCCCAGGTGGCTAATCACAACTAGCCGTCCCCCACTCGGCGGATAATTCCCACTAGCTGACGCTCACCTACACCCCAGACTTTCAAATCTCCTTTAGCAAGTTCTCGAAGCAGGATATGATCCATGTTTTTCACTTATGTGTACGGTATATCCATGTCCTAGAGCGGAGACCCCACAAACTCCCCCACGAAGGCGATTAAATCCGACCTAACTTTTTCTACTTTTTTGAGAAAGCAGGTGGCGATCACAAAAAAACCCCATTTTTCTGAGATGTTGTCGGACGGCTCAGAAACTACTCTTCGGGCGGTGATCTGATCAATCGTGAGACGGACCAGGACCAAGTTCGCACAACCCCTAGTTTTACATACCGACACGCGAGATTGCCGTCAATTCTATCCGGTTCAGGGCAGATGATCTCGAGCAGGTATCCATGCCTCACGCTGACCCACATGTTATTACTATCTATATATGCAATTGCCAGGTGCAAAGAGTTATGATTGACGGAGGGAGCAGTGCTGGCATTTTGTTCTTGGATGCCTATCAACGAATGGGATTAGACGTCGAAGAGATCAAGCGCTCCAACCCTCTGTAGGTCGGATTCAACGGAAGACGGGTGAGCCCTGTTGGTGTGGTTACACTCCCCGTAACGGCAGCAGACCGTATCCTCAGTGTCGAGTTTATCGTCATCAACTCCCCATCAGCTTACAATGCTATTATGGGGCCCGAGTGGATCCACCGGATGGAAGGAGTTCCTTCCACCTTGCATCAGATCATGCGGTGCCTCACCAAGGATGGGCAGTCCACATCGATATTCGCGGAGATCAGGTGGCGGCTCGGAACGCGCTGGCGTGTCGGTCTCCCGGGTGTCCCGTCGAGGGACCATCCTCCCCCACCTTATAGCAAGCAGCCGACTGGCCATCGAAGTGGGTGCAAATGTGGCTCAAGTCTAAACCAGAATCACCCACTCTTGAGCCGGTCGACACCGTCCCCCTAGACAGGGGCGATCTGGAGAAGACTCCCCATCGGCTTACAATGCTATTATGGGGCCCGAGTGGATACACCGGATGGAAGGAGTTCCTTCCACCTTGCATCAGGTCATGCGGTGCCTCACCAAGGATGGGCGATCCACCATCGATATTCATGGAGATCAGGTGGTGGCTTGGAAGTGCTACGCACTGGTGTGTCGGTCTCCCGTGTGTCCCGTCGAGGAACCATCCTCCCCCACCTTATAGCAGTCAGCCGACCGTCCCCACTCTTGAGCCGGTCGACACCATTCCCCTAGATAGGGGCGATCCGGAGAAGATTGTACAGCTAAGGAGCTTCCTCCCTGACCATGAAATGACGTCTATGATTTTATTCTTGCAGGGCAACCGAGACGTGTTCGCCTGAACTCACAACGACATGCCAGGCATAGACCCCACCGTCGCCATCCACGAGTTGAACATACGCCAAAATGCAGTCCCCGTGAAGCAGAAACAGCGCCGGTTCACGCTCGAGCGCAATAAGGTAATCTCCGATGAGATCAATCAGCTCCTCGCTGTCGGGTTCATCCGCAAGGTCCATTACCCCGACTGGATATCCAACGTCATCTTAGCAGAAAAGATGGGCGGGAAGTGGCGTGTTTGCATCGACTTCGTCAACCTCAACAAGGTGTGCCCCAAGGACGGTTACCCCTTGCCAAAGATAGACCAGCTCGTGGATGTTACGGCGGGGTACGAGCGCTTGTCGTTCTTGGACGCATACTTGGGCTACAACCAAATTCCCCTCCATCCGCATGATCAGGAGAAAAACCACGTTTATCTCATAGTGCGGACTGTATTGCTACAAGGTGATGCCCTTTGGGCTTTGTTACGAAGAGAGAATGGAATAATGGGAATCCTTGTATTGCACTTAGGGTTTAATCCCTTTATATACAAGTACACATAGGATTACACGTGTAATACCCTATGACATAACACATATAACTCAACAGCCCCCCTCAAACTCATGGTGGATCATACAAGGTGAGTTTGCGAATGAGGAACTGAAATCGAGGAACTTGATGTGACTTCGTGAAGAAATCAGCAAGCTGTTCTGTAGAAGAAATATGCGGAAGCGATACTGTCTTTGCAAGATAGTGCTGACGAATGAAGTGACAATCGATCTCAATGTGTTTGGTCCGTTCGTGAAAGACCGGATTGCTGGCTATCTGAATAGTAGACCGTTTATCACAATAAAGAACAGTAGGACCAGTCATAGTGACTCCTAAGTCCACCAAGAGACGTCTAAGATGCACAATCTCCTTGGTGGTAATAGCCATGGCGCGATATTCAGTCTCAGTGTTGGACAGAGAAACAACCTCCTGTTTCTTGGTGCGCCAAGAGATGATGAAATCTCCAAGAAATATGTAGAACCTAGTGGTAGAGCGTCTCGTCGGATCTCCGGCCCAATCAGCATCAGTGTAAGCTCTAAGAACCAGAGCAGAAGAGGATGACAGATACAGCGATCTAGTGATAGTGCCACGTAAATATCTGAGAATACGCATAAGGGCACCATAATGCACTGACAGAGGGGTCGAGACAAACTGACTAACAATGCTAACAGCATGAGCAATGTCAGGTCGGGTGATGCAGAGATACACAAGCTGACCCACAATCTGTCTGTATCGAGTAGGATCTGAGAAAAGCTCACCATATGTCGAACGAAGCTTCACATGAAGCTCGAGAGGAGTATCCGCACAGCAGTTATCGGATAGGGCAGCATGCTCTAAAATGTCAGCTGTATACTTCTGTTGAGAAAGTAGGATTCAACGATCACTCTGTGCAATCTCAAGGCCAAGGAAGTAGCGAAGAGTACCAAGATCTTTCATCTGAAACTGTCGACTGAGATGATTCTTGACCAGAGTAATACAAGCAGAGTCATCACCAGTTATAATCATGTCATCAACATACAGAAGAAAGATTACCCGCCCTTGTGATGAGGATCGCACAAACATAAATGGTCTTGGTGGCACTCAACAAAACCAGCTGTCAGAATAACACTGTAAAAACGCTCAAACCATGCACGAGGAGCCTGTTTTAGTTCGTACATAGCCCTCCGAAGATGACAAACATGCTGAGGATGAGTGCTAAGACCTGGAGGTGGCTGCATATAGACAACCTCAGATAGGTCACCATGAAGAAAGGCATTCTTCACATCCATCTAAAAAAGTGGCCAGCGACGAATAGCAGCAACGGCTAGGAGAGTATTAACCGTGGTCATCTGAGCAACAGGTGCAAACGTCTCCTTATAGTCAATTCCATACTCCTGGGTGAAACCTCGGGCAACAAGACGAGCTTTATACCATTCAATGGACCCATCAGGATGATGCTTGATCTTGAAGATCCATTTGCATCTAATAGGTGTAACACCATCTGGAAGGGGAACAACATCCCAAGTTTGTGTCTGCACAAATGCTTGAAACTCCTCAGTCATGGCCTGCTGCCACTCAGGGTACTCAACTGCTTCTCGATAGGATCGAGGCTCACGATGGACATGGATAGCGGTGAGATAAGCCTGGAACTGTGGAGAATAGGTACTCACTGAAGCAAAGCCATATTGATCAGGTGGTCCAGAGTCAAAATTGAAGCGAGCAGGTGGATGACGCTCACGTTGAGGGTAGCGAGTCAAGGGACGAGGATTTACATCAGAGGGAGGTGCGTCAGTCATGAAAGTCGGAGGACCAGCGGAAGTATCTTCAACAGGGGCAATAGGAGACACACTGGGAGGAGAGGGTGGATTATCTGCAGTAGTGGCAGGTTGAGGCGCGGGAGTAGGAACAGACTCTAGTGCAACAGGTAGTCCAAGAAAAGGAGAGGGAATTGTAGAGACCTGAACAGGATAAGGCACAGGAGGAGAGACCTGAACAGGAGAAGGCACAGGGGGAGGGGATGAAGCAGGTGATGAAGAAAAATAGGGAACATCCTCAACAAAAGACACATGACGAGCGATCCAAAATGATCTCCAATAGGATCATAGCAGTGATATTACTTGTGTTCGAAGCTAATTCCTAAGTATACACACTTTACTGATCGAGCGGGCAACTTGGTGCGTTGATGAGGAGGAAGAAGCACAAAACACATACATCCAAATGTGCGAAGTCTTCTATAATCAGGGTGAGAAGAATAAAGACACTCATGAAGAGTCATACCGGAGAGGACAGAGGAGGGGGTGATATTGATAAGATGGACAGAAGGAAGAGCAGCTTCAGCCCAGAATGTACTAGGGACTGAAGAGGAAAGCAAGAGAGCACGAGTCTTCTCAAGAATATGACGATGTTTACGTTCAACAACCTCATTTTGCTCATGAGTATAGGGGCATGATTGCTGAAAGAGGGTGCCATGAGAATGAAGAAGAGAACGCATCGTAGCAGAGATGTATTCTCGAGCACAATCAGACCTAAAAGTTTTGATACGAGCTTGAAATTGGGTATAAATCATATTGGTAAAAATCTCATAAATTTTTGGAACCTCAGAACGATGACGCAATAAATAAATCCAAGTAAAACGAGAGTGGTCATCAATAAAACTAATATAATAAAAAAAACCAATCTTTGAGGTTACATGAGAGGGGCCCCAAATGTCAGAATGAACAAGCTCAAATGGACTAGAGGACTGATTATTACTAGGACTAAAAGGAGTAGCCACAGGTTTGGCTAATTTACATCCCTCGCAAACAGAAAGTGAAGAAAAAGCAACACGACCTAAGACACCAGACTTAAATAGTTCTTTGAGACGAGACTCAGACACATGACCTAACCTTCGATGCCAAAAGTCGACATCAGAAGTGACACTATCACAGAAGACAGATGGGTCGGGAACAGGAAGACGAAGATACTCCACGTAATAAAGTCCACCGATTCTACGTCCAACGCCAATCCTCTGCCCTGATCGTGGATCCTGCACAAGACAACCAGAGGTGGTAAAGGTAACAGTGAGACCAGAATCACACAATCGACTAATAGATATAAGATTCATGCAAAGGTCAGGGGCATGCAAAATAAATAGCAATGAAAGACGTCCTGTAGGATCAGAGGTGGTAGTGATCGATCCACACTACGTGATGACTAAGGGAGAGCCATATGCAGTATGAATCGTGGGTAGGTGTGAAGGTGCCGGTGAGCATGCAGTGAGGACAGAACTGTCCTGTGTCATGTGATGTGAAGCACCAAAATAAAAAAATCCAATGAACAGGAGTACCCGAAGTAGTAGAGAAAGCAGAGGGAGTAGAAGAACCAGGAGGAGGATGCTGCACGATCAGCTGATCAAGGCTCTCTCGGATGCGCCCGAGCTGATCTGTGTAGGAAGACGGAGCGTCAGTAGCAACAGCAGTAGAAGCATAGGGATCAGTGGGGCGACGCTGTCCTCGTCCTTTAGGTCCAAAGCGCTTTTCAGGATGTAGTTTCCAACAGTCAGCGATCGGGTGACCTAGCTTCTTGCAGTGGGTGCAGATGGTATTCTTTCGAGAAGAGCCTCTGACAGACGTAGAAGGAGTAGCCGCCAAAACACCCTCATAAGTGGAAGGTGGAGTGGACTGATGTAATGCAATGGAGCAAAGGCGAGTCTCCTCAGCGACAACTTCAGCGACAGTAGATTCAAGTCGAGGAAGTGGATCCCGATGGATGAGTTGACCGGCCAATGCGAAAAACTCTGGGCGGAGAGCCATCAGATACTGGTACAATTCACGACGATCTCAGAAGGCTGATCGCTCGGCGTGAGTAGCCATCGGTCCAGGTTCAAGTGCACGAAGCATCCCTGAAGTTTGCCCTCATACGGCCATATAGAGTCTGAGCAGAGAGATCACCTTGAGTAGCAGTTTGAGTCTCGATTAGAAAGTTGATATTCACGAGCACCGCTTTTCTCGACAAAGCGATCACAAAGATGACTCCATAGTGCAGCGGATGACGTGAAACCAGTGAGATCTGCACGGATCAAACGATCAACAGAATTGATCAAATAAGAGCGTACACGTCTGTCTCGTGTGCGCCAAGTGACATATGTCGGGTCTCGATCAGGGGGTTGCACAGCAGAACCATCAATATAACCAACAAGATCACAACGATCGAGAGCACTCTGCACTGTAATGTGCCAGGGTGACCAATCATCTGTAGAACTGAGAAGAAAATCTGTTGAGTTTGGAAGAGTTTCCCGAAAATTTTCAAAACATGCCATCTGAGAGAGAGTAGCTGCCGAAGAGAGATTTGATATCATAGCAGCTGGAGGGGGGATCATGTACCTTTGAAGTAGGTGATGGAGGAGTAAGGTCGTCGTTGGTTTTTGACATTGTGCAGGACCACTCGGATGAGGATCAGAAGCTAACGAGGACATAGAGCACGAAAAATTGAACAAAATGGACTCCTGAAACACCTTAATCGGACTTCCGGAGAGGAAGTTATGGCCGATTTAGTGATTTAGAGTTGCAAGGAGGCACCGAGGGGCGGTGAAGTGTAGATACCCCATTTTGACCGGTTTAGAATCCAATTTACTTATCCCTAGCAATATCTGAATCAGTTCAATGCTTATTCCAAATACATTATTTTTCTACTTGCTATGATTTCACAAGTGTATAATTCAATGCCATGCATCCATATAAATATATGCATCACACACACTCATGTATCACACACACACACTCTTTCATGCCTCTCATGCACACTCACAAGTCATCAACCATGCACATCATCATATACCCAACCTTTACAACTCACTCACATAATACATACATGCCTCACCATACATATGACATCCAACATCACTTCTCATGTCCCTCCCCATGCATCACTTCCCCACGTACACAAAAATGGCCATGCATAAGGTGAAAATCAAACAAAGCATGAGTTTGATTTGAGAGGGGATGAGGTGTTCATTTTTAAATGTTTCTTAGGGGCTAAGGAAAGATATGAGTGGTTGTGATTTATTTGAAGTACAAGGAAAAGGAGAAGTGATGGGATGATCATTGGGATGACTTAGTTTTCAATAAAGGGGAGAGGTTGAAATAGTGAGTAAACAGTGGGTTTTCAAGGACTATAAATAGGGGGGTCGGCTATTTTTGAAGAAAGGAGGGGGGATCATCAAAGATGTGTATGTTTGTGTGAGACAGAGAGAGAGCAGTGAGTGAGAAAAAAAAGGAGAGTGAGTGGAAAAGTTTTTGATTAAGAGAGAGTGTAAACAGAGGATGTAGAAGAAATTGATAAAGCTTATAAACAGGGCTTTCTTTTGTTAACTTGCCTTTTATTTTTAGTTTACTAGTTAAATCTCATTTACATCATTTAGTTAGAGCATTGTCATTCCAACCCATTTTTATTGCATTTTAAAGGGGTAAATCTTTTGGGGAGGGGTTAGTAAAATCATTACTAGTCCCCTCCCCAAACATACCAACGCGATGCGTTCTAAGACTCACATTTTAGTTTATTTTTATTTTTATATTTTTAGAATAATTTACTACACTATTTTTCTAATCGGATCTTAATTATTTTGTGCGAGGTACTTGAGCTTCACCGCGTTGCGTGGCCGGCTGCGTCAACGTGAAGAATTCATCATTTCCCGGCAAAGGCGAGTAATAGAAGAAATCCTCTTTTCTTGCTTTTGAGGAAAGCAAGTGGCGATCACAATAGCGTCCTTGGGAGCGGTCGAACGAGCTTGGATGATCTTTTGAACGGTGATCCGGTGCGTCGCGTACGGACCGGAACCAAGTTCGAAAGAACCGGATTAACGACGACCCACCTTATTTCGTCGTCAAAAATCTACATCGACACGAAGGGCGGCCAGTGGCGGTAGAGGGCCGCCGGAGGAGGCGGACAGGGCACTCGGGCGGCAGGGGCGGCGCAACAGGGTCGGCGCATCAGGGGCGGCGCGGCAGGGCTGGGCGCAGTAGGGGCAGCGCGGTGCAGCAGGGGCGGCGCGAGCAGCGGCGGAGCGGTGACGACGGCGACGGCGACAGATGACGACAACGTTGACGGCGACAACGATGGCGATGAAGGATTCCAAAAAAAAATTAGGGTTTTTGAGGTGGTGGCTCTGATACCATGTTACGAAGAGAGAATGGAAAAATGGAAATCCTTGTATTGCACTTAGGGTTTAATCCCTTTATATACAAATACACATAGGATTACACGTGTAATACCCTATGACATAACACATATAACTCAACATTAAAAATGCAGGTGCCACTTTCCAGCATTTGGTCAACAAGGTATTCAAGCATCTCATCGACCGAATGATGGAAGTGTATATCGACGACATGGTGGTTAAAAGCCGTGATCACGCCCAACATTTGCAACACCTCGCCAAAGCCTTCGATGCCCTCCGAAGGCATCACATGAAGCTTAATCCGACCAAGTGCTCATTCGGCGTCTCTTCTGGACACTTCCCGGGCCATATCGTGCACCGACAAGGCATAGAGGCCAGCCCGACCAAAATCCAGGAATCACGCGACTCCGTGGTCCCTAAAACCATTTGTGACATCCAGGTGATCACCGGCGGAATAGCCGTCCTATCCCGATTTATCTCTTGTCTGTCAGACTGTTGTCGATCATTTTTTCAGGCTATCAAAGGAGCAAAGGGTGAAATCTGGTCGGACGAGCATCAAGCCGCCTTCCAAAATCTTAAGGACCACCTTAGCCAACTGCCTATCTTGTCCTTCCTAGTGTGGGCGAGACACTCTTCTTATACCTCGCAGTGTCCGTGACTGCGGTCAGCGCCACACTATTCAAAGAGGACCATGAACAGGAACATCTGGTCTTCTTCGTAAGCAAGGCCCTACTCGACGCAGAAACCCGTTATTCGCCCATTGAGAAGCTCATCGTGGCACTCGTGGTCACAAAAAGGAAGCTTAGGCAATACTTCGAGACGCATCCAATCGTCGTGCTCATGTCATATCCCATTCGGGTTGGTCAAGTGGTATATATGCAAAAAATCATTTTTAAGTTGTAACATATTTCTTACATTTGTAACACCATAAAATTTTTTTTACAAATGATTTATTTAATAATTAATTTTTTTATTATATTAGTTATATAAATATTACATGAGATGTGATCATATTGCATATAATATAAATGGGTTTTAAAAATGAAGGTTGTGTTGAGGGTAATTTTTTTCAAATTTTTATTTATTTACATGCACGTTGTGCATGGATGAAGACCAATAATTGCCTACCATAAAGCATTGATTTATAAGCACCCATAAAACATTAACATGGTTTAACATAATAATAACAAAAAACTCTACAAATTTACTATAGTCTATTAATATCCAAAAGCAATATTTCTTCTCTTAATCTTATCTTAAGATTTTAAATAGATGATTATTATTTTATATACTAACAGATTCTCTAACAAATAAATTAAAATAATAAAAATATAAATTACACATTCAACAAATCTCATTAGTTTTTATAAAAATATATCTCTAATGCATATTTTAAATAATTATTGTTATTAAAGAATGGGTATATTTCCAATTGGATTTTATTTTTATTATTTTTAGTGGGTTATTCTTGGATATTTATTAACATATCATATAATTTGGTGGCTCGATGTGAGTGTGATCCATTTATTTTATTTTATTATAAAAAATAATTGGGATTAAATAGATTTAATCATTAATTTATTTATTTTATATTATTGTTTTTCGAAAAAAGTAGACATTATCATTAAGTATGTGTAATAACAATGATTGAAAGGGGGTTGAGAGGATTAGATAGATTTACTGAGGAGGATTGGAAACATTGCTCCAATCAGTTCTTTCAAGTCTCTCCACCTTCTACCTTTCAGTTTTTCTAATGCCCAAAGGGATTGGGCAGCAAATTGATGCGAAGAAGGTTCTTATGGAAAGGGGCTGATATGGAGGGGAAGAAACTAGCACTGGTGAAGTGGAATGTTGTTTGCTGCATGAAGCGCTTGGGGGGGGGGGGGGGGGGGAGGGTGTTGGGAATCACCAACCTGGAGGACCTAAACCGCGTGCTGCTCTTAAAATGGTATTGGCGTTGGTTGGAAAGGGTGGATGCACCATGGTTTCGATTGTTCAAAGGTAGATACATGGAGAGCTTGTGCGGGCACTGGCCAGTTGCCTCTTCACGCGCCACAACGTTGTTTAGAGGAGTGTTTGGGGATGGGGAGGCCTTGGCGAAAGCGATGTCTTGTGAATTGGGTGATGTTATCTTTTGGGAGGGATGTTTGGTGCGGGTCAGAGCCGTTACAAATCTTGTTCCCCAACTTATATAGCACTGCTTCTCGAAGGAAGGAAGGGAGCGGTGAGGGATTTCTAGTCAACGGCTGAAAACAAATGGGTGTTAAGGCTATGTCGGGGGCTGTGGGATTGGGAAGCATCACAACTTGAGGATTGTTGCGCGTTGCTCCAGGAGAAGATTGCCCTGTTTGAAACTCAAGACAGAGTACTTTGGTGTCTTAGTCCACACAAAAGCTTTTCCACGAAGCTTGCATATAAGTGATGGCACAGATCCATTCAACCAGTTCAAGTGACACAACATAAATTCAACGAAATTTGGGTTCCAAAAGTCCCACTTAAGGTGAAATGCTTCATTTGGCTCCTCTTTTAAAAGCGACTAGTCACAAAGGCAAGGCAAGGCCAGCACTGTGGTTGCCCAACATGGATGCGGGGTGTCCATTTGGTTATTTCGAGGGGGAGACTGTCAACCATCTATTCGGTGTGTGTCATGTCACAACTCTTTTATAGTCACATTTTGCAACACTCGAGCCTAGATTTGGGGGTGTGACTGATGTTGAGACACTTTGGAGAGCAGGGTCAAGATTGGTTGCAAGGAAAGACAAGTCGTGCAAAGGCAGTGTTCTCCAATCAATAGTCCAAGCGTGTGCGTGAGCATTGTGGCTAACGAGGTGGTGTTCAAGGGGCACAAGTTCTACTTTGAGAATGTATGACACTTAAGCATCGCTGTTCATTAGAGATTGGGATGCACACTTTTTGGGTGCTACCACGGTGCAGTTTGAGGGGCATCGTCTGATTCTGGAGGAGTAACATTAGCACCACTGCACGCTGGGTGATCTCTCATCCTCTCTTATTTTGGGGGCATCTTGTTTCTCTGTTTCTCACATTTTGTTGTTTTTATCTCTATTTAATCTTATTTTTGTTGATAAATTTTTCTCAGTGGTTCATTAAAATATCATATAATTTATTATTTTTATTTTTATGCACATTGTGTATAGAGAAATATTAGTACATCCAAAAAATATAAACATATCAATATAATTAATAATAATAAATATAACACTGTATCTGATACCTGTACGGATACGTTTTGCATGTAATAAAACAAACTTACCCTAGCATTCACCCGATCCCATCGAACGGTTGTGATGCGACGGACCTCATGACGGTTTTGAAAAAGAAGTCCAACTATAAAAACCCTCTCTTTCACCTCCAGAGCTTCACCTCCTCCATTGTTTGCCCTTAAAAAGTTTCAACATCTCTCAAAAACAACACAAAAAAATTCAAAATAAAAAATGTCGAAAGAAGAGAAGAACCTAAAGAGGAAGAAGCACATCGCCATATACGGCAACTACAAAAACTACTATGGTTATCGAGTAATCTCTCTCTATCTCTCTCTCTCTCTCTGTGTGTGTTTTGGGTTTCTTTGTTTTTCACTATTAGGGTTCAAAACACAATACTTATTCGATTTTTTCATCTGGGTATCTCTCAAAAGTTGGTTTCAGTCGATTTTAGGGGCACCCCTTGGAAATCTCAATGGATAGTTATTCCGTCTCTCATTATTGATTGTTTTGTTGAAGATGGAATAAGAATAATTTTGGGTTGAAGTGGACTCATGGATTCGAATAAGCTTATTCCACCTCACATTAGAATAGCTATCCATCGTTTATTCAGGCTAATTCTGCAAACCAAACCGCATATACTGTTTTTTGTGTGTTAAAGTGGAATCGGGAATTCGTATAAGCTTATTCCATCTCCTTCTGCAAATCAAACTGCATAACAGCTGCTCAGTGTTTGGTTTTTTGTGTTAATGAGGAATCAACAATTTGAATAGGTTTATTCCACCTTCCCTAGGAATAGTTATCCGTTATATATTCAGGCTTATTCTGTGAAACCAAACTGCAGAGCAGGTTCTCAATGTTTGGGTTTTTTTTTTCTGGTTTCAGATTGGTCAGCAAGAGAAGGAAGACCCTCGACTATCGGTTTTGAGGAGAGATTGGTTCGAGGGGAAGGATTGCCTCGATATCGGATGCAACCAAGGCCTACTCACCATCAGCATCGGTAGGTTATTCAACTTTTCACTTAAAGCTGCTTTGAAATTAGATTGCCAAGAGGCGCAATTTTGTTAGATTTCTGAAAAGCTCCTTTTTTTCAACCTTTTATAGCTAAAAGCTGTTTTTGTCAGAAATTGCACTGCCTAGGGGCATTTGGAAACATGTTTCAATTAAATTTGATATTGCAAAAACATGTTTAACGCTACCTATGTATTAACTTTTGAAGTATATGTGAATGTCAATGCATTATTATTCGTTGTAGTGGTAAAGTCTGTTAGCTTTCTTGTTACATTAAATTGTATACGTGGTATCCCTTGCTATTTCCATGTTCAATACATAAATTGATGGATAATTAGTTTAGATTTCAACCAGTATAATTTTTGTGTAGAAGAGGAACGTAGCTAGTTTATATGGATTGATTAGGTCTTCTCTTACGGCAATGATTAGTTTAATGAATGGTTTCACTTTTCATTGACATGAAGATATATTATGCAACAAAGTGGGTATATCTTGTGTAACTTGAGGATTATTACCATAGGAGATCCCTCGTCTCATTTTTTTACTTCCCTTTTTTTTTTTGTTGAAAATACCTTGAGGATTCTCATGATAAACATCTTTGACAGTGAAACATGACACCAGTCCTAATTACCTTAATGTGGTGTGTCTTCCATTCCCACATGCAACTATTAATAGCTTGTGATCTATTCTTATGTTCCTAGTTATTTTGCCTTCTAAAAGAATCTTATGAATTTTATTGCTATGCTTTATTTGCAGCAAAGAAGTTTAATTGCAGACATATTCTCGGAATAGATATCGATGCAGGTGAGCTCTAAAGATGAGTCCCTCTTTTGAATCTTTTAGAATTTCATGCTTTGAGCTATATCTTACATTGAGGAAATTTCTTATATTATTTTGTGCAATCAACACTTGTCTAATCAATTTGAATAAGTTTCACTATCATCTCTTGCTGTTCTGCGTAATGATGTATCTCAGATTACGATGCTACACCTTTCCTGAATAATCACACTCTTACAATATTCTGTGCACAAAGTTCCTTATATCATGAATCTTGATGGTAGCTTATAAATTTTAAAAATTAAAAGAATTAAACAGGTACATTGATCACGTGGGGATGTTTATTGGATTGAAGTTAGCTTCTAAATATCTGCTACAACAATATACCTGCACTTTTATATTTTAGTTTCTGAATGTTTTTGACAAGTGTTATCTGTGTTTTCCAGGTTTAATTGAGAATGCAGTTTGGAACCTTAAAAGAACAGCTAAAATGGACCGTAATAGTGGCACATTACCAAAACCACCCGAGTCAGAGCACTCAGAGCACGAGGTTTCTGTATCTGTAGGTGAAGAAAGAGCGGGTATTGTGAAAGAATCATCCCCATTGGAAGGAAATCTACTTGAGAGGGTTTCTTTCTGTAAACAAAATTTTGTTGACAAGTTGCAGTGGCTCACAGAAAAGTATGACACGGTTGTCTGGTAAGCTGGTTTTCATATTATACTTCCACATATTGTTACTAGACTCATGCTGTTTGTTGTAGACATCTTCTGTTGATTCATCACATGGATTGCTATGTAAATAATGTTCCAGATTTTAGGGAGAAATTTTATGAAAATTGCTTTGCACATTAGCTTTTGAATCTGCCTCATTGGTTGTAGTCTTGGGAGCATGAGCACCTTAATGAGCATGCCATCTCAGTATCAAATGCAGGACACGACATGACACGTGTTGGACACGTGTCAAACACGTCTCATACATGTCAAAGATTCAAAATAAATTTCTGAATTTTGAACATGCATCGGATGCGAAATGAACATAACATAAATACGACACTTACGCGGATAAGGTTGACTTTTATCTTAATTAAGTATTGTAAGGTTTATGTTCACATGAAGCCAGATGATGTTAAAATCTTAGTTGAGTTGATATTTGACATTTATCAACTTTTTATTGTTTATAGATGTGCGCTTATTTTTTTTCAAATAATCATGATATAACAATTTTTATACCTTAATTAATGTGTTTTTTCATGTCTGTGTCAATAGTTTTTCAATATTTTTCATGCCAACGTGTCATGACACGTCATGTGTTGGACACGTCCAAGATTCAAAAATAATTTTTTGAATTTTGAACACGCATTGGATGCGTTATGGATACATCATAAACACACGACACTTATGCAGGACCACATTGTAAATTTTATCTTAATAACTATTTTAATGTTTATGTTCACATGAAACCAAGTGTTAAAATCTTAATTGAGTGGATATTTGACACACCGTTCTAGGTATGCCAACTTTTTATTGTTTTGCACTCTTTTTTTCTTTCAAATAGTCATTATGTAACAAGTATCTATTTCTTTATTAATGTGTATTCTCCTGTCTGTGTCCTAATTTTTCTAGATTTTTCATGCCAGTGTGTCCGTATCATGTCTGGGGTTCTCGCTTCCTACTAATCGTATTATTTTTCACCAATTTTGCAGTTTCAGTGTGACAAAATGGATCCATCTTAACTGGGGCGATGATGGATTAATTATGTTATTTACAAATATTTGGAGAGTTTTGCGACCGGTATTTGTTTATTTATCAAGAGATACAATATTGTGAATGAAGAGATTACAACCTCAGAAAAGCTTTCTGATTGACTTTATTTTCTCCCTTTTTTGCACTTATTTTATCTCTGGCTAGGGTGGCATTCTTGTCTTAGAACCTCAACCATGGAAGTCATATCAAAAGAATCATCATGTGTCTGAGGTATTGGATTCATTCTTTTTAAGCGGTCATGTTGTTTGACTTTCAAGTTTGTAGTGACTTATAGATTTGCCAATCTTGTTTGTGCACAATGTTATATCCATATGTCAGATTCATTCTACTTAATGTGTTTACTATATCCTGGATGTGCACAATCTTAATATGCCATGTTCATTCTATGTAATATATGTTATTATGTCCTGGCTATCTCATACGATCTTGGTTTATTCACCCTAAAAGTTAATAGTAAGTTGGCCTATTCGCGAAACATGCAACCTTGTTCATGATTGTTCCAAAAGAGGGCAAGTAGTAGTTCAACCAGGTGGGTGGGTTTTTCCTCTAAGAGTGACGTAATGCTCACTGCTCACTTGGGTGGATATACTGGTTATGCTTATGCATGTTGTTTTATTATATTGCATTCATAGTTGTTCTCAGTCCAAAATGTGATTTTCTGCATGAAACTAAATACAACATTGATTTTTTTTTGTCGTTCTCATTTCTAAGTGTAGCATGAGTTAACACATCCCCATCTATGCATGAATTAGTGACCATTCCTTTTTTGGACAAAGGATTGGAACATTCATATAGTGAAATGATGTCTGTTGAACAGATGGAGACGGGGGATCTCCTTATACAAAAGGAATGAATAAAGGAAAAAAAAAACTCTGAGAAGGACGTCTAAACAGTGATCCCAATGATGAAACCCCGAAAACCAAAACTGAAAGAAAACTGTGTCCCTCTCCAACTTGTTCCCATAATAGAATTCGCAGACTCTTCACCAAGGAGAACCTTCCGAAGAAGAGATATGGTAGCCGTCCAAAATTTCAGTATGTAAAAATGCCTGCAGAATTTCGGTTTGCGTATTCAGTGATAACCAGTGAGAGATCGTTCAACCTATGTCAATGCATGAAGATTCCGTTACATGTGTATATACTGATGTTTTGCTCGAGTCATGGTACATTTTTTATGGTATGGGAGTTGGTCATATTTCACCCAGTTTAGTTTGTTCTCATCTTTACAGCTTGTAATTCAGAGCTCTTCTGAACTATTTTATACATATATGCTTGCAAAATTGAAGTTTCCAACTCAATGACTTGCTTGTCTGAATTGCTGTTTCCAATCATTTGCAGACTGCGACTTATAACTTCCACAACATTCTGTTTCCTCCAGACTACTTTCAGGATATACTTTTAGACAAGGTAAAACTTTGCTCTAGTGGCTGAGATGCAAACTTTGCTCTAGTGGCTGAGATGCACTAAAGAAACTCTTTATCTCCTGCTGTGGATTTGATAATTGAAACTGGTGACAGATTGGGTTTAGGACAGTGGAGAACATCACAAATGCTTTACCTGGAAGTGTCATTGGATTTGACAGGCCAATCTTTGCATACCACAAATGATTCCCTTGCCAAAGAGGCATGTTTTTTCTGCCCTCGCGGTTAATGTTTTCTCTTCTGCACTTTTGTTTTATATACGCAGCCACATCACGTTTGTTTTGCAGTTCTTATTTACGGTGACTTTCGCATGAAGATTTTGAAGTTCAGTTGATATGTATAGATCATATCTCGAGGTGGGCGAAATCCTTGAACCTTTGTGAGTTTTTTTTTGTGAGATATACCAGTCATAGAGCATTTACTGTATGATTTTATTCCTCCAGATAATGAAATTCAGTTTTGCAAAATTAGGAAAACCCAAGAACAGGATTTAGAACGTCCTTTTTTTTCTGTCAATTTTAATACTATTACATTGTATGCCATGGAAAAGTAATTGTGTTAGTTTCAATGTTAATGAAGAAAAAACAAATTTTAATTAAAGATTGAAGCACTGATTTCTAGAAATCATTGTTGTCTTGGTGCCCTATTAAGCTAGATTGTGTAGTTTTTATTAGAGATTTGTTTCTCATCATCACTTGGAGTGATGAAATGGGCTTGATAATGGAGTTCTTGGTCAATCAGAGCGGGCACTGATGTACTAGTCATTCCTATATTCCAATAGTCTTAACTCAGTACATGAAATTTTTAATAGTGCATGTATTGCACTGTGTGAGCATGTAATCTTAACAAGGAAAATGTAAAAGAAACATCCAGTCAATTCTTTTTTTTGTTTTGTTTTGTTTCTTTCTTCTTTCTTTTTTTTATAAAAAGTGTGACCGGAATGACTGAGTTTAATTTTTTTAAAGCAAGCTTTGAAAAAAATGAAATTTTAAAGCAGTAAAGATTATAGGTAATATTATTCAAACTAAAAAAATACAAAATAAGGATGGGCTTGATGTAATCGTGGGCCAGATTTGTGGACCAGATTGTTGTAGCCCCGTTTGTAAATGGAAAAAAGATACACTCAGTCACAATTACCGATCAAAACACAGACCTCACGATTACCGATCAAAACACAGGCCTGAAGTGTTTTCATTTTTTTTAAAATAGTAAACATTATCTAATGAGGTGTATGTTTTCATAAAAAATGCATATTGTTCCATTTCAAATTGAATGAATCCATTTTTAGCAAGTGTAAGAAAAAATTCAATACAGTATATACATCATTTAACGAGGTATATACTTAATTAAATCTGTAATATATGGTCTGTGCTTTGGTCGGTAATCGTGACTGAGTGTAGCAGTCATAGTGTACAGGGTTTGTAAATCTGATTGATAAATTTGGCCCATGATTACATCAAGCCCATCTCTTTTTTTTTTTTTTGTATTTATTCACTTTGAATAATATCTCTTAAAATTTTTACTGCTTTATTTTTTAATTTGATATAATATAATGATCCATATCATTTTTTAAAAATTGAAATATATATTTTAACGAATTATATATTTTAAAAACAATCACAACAAATAAAATAAAGAGAGGCACCAACTGCAATAGAATATTTCGATATAATAAAATACATGCTTTTTTATATTTTTAATTTTAATTAGGGAAAGAAATACAAGGAATGACTCTTTAGCGGATCTGAAAATCTGGTCCACAAATGTGGCCCAAAAGTACATTAAGCCCATCTCACTCTCTCTTTTTTTTTGTATTTTTTTATTTATTTAGAGTAATATTACCTACAATCTTTTTTCTTTCATTTTTTTTATAATTTGGATATAAATATTATGAAACATGTAAGATTATTTAAAATAATTTTTTGTTAATGAATTGTTATGTTAAAAAGAGAAAAATCACATGCTTTATCTAACAAATAAAAATAACGATAACCCAACACCTTACGGCACGAGCTGACGACAGCCATGCACCACCTCTGTCCGTGTTCCCGAAGGCACTCCTCTCTTTCAAGAGGATTCACGGCATGTCAAGCCATGGTAAGGTTCTTCGCTTTGCATTGAATTAAACCACATGCTCCACCGCTTGTGCGGGCCCCGTCAATTCCTTTGAGTTTCATTCTTGGGAACGTACTCCTCAGGCGGGATACTTAACGCGTTAGCTACAACACTGCACGGGTCGATACGCACAGCGTGGAAATTCCTCATAGGTGGAAATTCCTCATTTATCCTTAAATGTCTCATTTACATTTAATTTTATAACCGAATTCTAAATTATTGGAAGGGTTATGATATCATATGAGATATGGCTGTTCTTTATTTTATTTTATTTTAAATAAACCAATTCAATCGATATTCAATTCAATACGAAATTGCATAACAGAATATTTAGAATAAACAAAAATCCAATTCCAGTTTGTGTTAAGAGTTTCAATTTTTTTGGATCCAAGCGAGTTGTTTGTGGTGTAACATCAATGACAATCGTTTCATGTTTGATCAATTTCATTTTTTTATTTATTTGAATCTCACATCAATGTCTCTCCGATCAGGTTTGACATTATTAGATTCGTAATTAAATTGTGTTTATTTTTAGTTTTAAATGTTTAAACATAAATTTTTGAGTGAATTGCTCAAATACCCCTGCAGCCAACCCATGATTTTTTTTTCTGCCCCCACTGAAATTTTTTTTTACCCCTGCAGCAAACACCTAAATTTTTTTCTACCGTTATCCCTCTAATTCTTCGAGCACCACAAAATCGCAGTTTTCTCTTTGTAATTGCATGTATGTTTTCTATAACTTTTGGAACACAAAATGTAATTTATGTAACTATGATCTGTAAGTGCATTACTATGCATGTCATGTAAAAATGCTAACTTGCAAAACACTAGAGAAACATACTTTAATGCATAATATCTGAAAATATTTATCACAATAAATACATCAAAGCACTTGAATTCATGTTTGTATTCCAAAGTTCTTTCCCTACCCTAATGAACTAAGATGTTGTATTTAATCTGATCATCTTGATGTCATTTTGGTTGAAATCAAATCCATTGTTACACATTCGAGTTAGCATACGTACATCATTAAGAAGAAAACACAGTTCAAACTATATTATAGATGCAATAATTAGTCTAACACTCAAATAGATCAAACATCAACAAGTGTGTGTTCCATGACAATATAAAAATCACATATATATTAATGTTACGCATTAATGTATATTTCTCTAGTATTTGCAAATTATCATTTTTGCATGACATAATATGCATTTACAGATAATATTTATAGAAGTTACATTTTGTGTTATCCAAGTTACAGAAAATATATATGCACTTACATGGGGGAAACTATGATTTTGTGAGACTGGGGGAATTAAAGGGATGGGGGTAGAAAAAAATTAGGTGTTCGCTGCAGGGGTAAATTTTTTTTTTCAAAAGCTGGGGACAAAAAAAAAATCGGGGTTGGCTGGAGGGGTATTTGGGCAATTCATCCTAATTTTTTTTAAAGGATTGAATATCATTTTTTACAATTTTGATTTGTTTTTGTCTCAATATCTAAATGTAATACTAGATATTGTTACATTTTATATGTGGTAGTTTGTTTGATACTACTGCTACATTGTTGACAACGTAAATAGTCATTTTTTAAATCTGTGTTACATTTGTAAATGTAACAGTTAACTACAGGTGTATTGTTGTGAAAGTGTTACATTTTTTACATTACAATCTAAATAGTTATTGAAAAACAAATTTTTTATTTCCTTTTGCAGAGGAGTTTGCTACATTGATGTTACTGCTACATTTAGACAGCACCGTTATACAATCATAAGATTGTTATGTAACACCATTACATTCTGTAACAGTTATAATCACATAAATGTAACAAAACCAAAACAACTAATTGTTACATTCATGATTAAAGTTCATGAATATTTCAACTCATGTACTGTTTTTTGTTACATTCATATATAAATGTAACAAAATGAAACATCTACCAACACATATTGCATTGGTTCCACAAATTTAAAAATAAATAATCTCTTTAACTGTTTTTTATATTTATTGAAGGAAGAAACTAAAAATGTCACATTCTTGCACTTTTTTTTGTGTTATTTAGGTCATTTATGTGTAATTTAGGTAAGTTTTGGTGTAATTTTGACGAAAAATAATTTAGGTAAGTTTTGGTGTAACTGAAATATAAAATTCATAAGAGTTTTAAAATTCAAATTTTGAAATAGGCAAATTTTGGAGTAACTGAAATTAATGTGAAAGATTAATAAAAGAAAAAAGGGATTTTGGTTAATGTGATATATTTTTAATGAATGGCATATCCGTATTTTGTCATGTTATGAATTTTCAAAAGTCAAAAAGCTAACCAATAAGGTGATAACATCTCATGGGGCTTGTGAGTGGGGCCTATAATTTGGGGCCTATGTATCATCATTGTAAAAATAAAGATAGGCTATATATGAGACAAGTGTAACAATATCCTTTTTACCAACTGGTATCCCATCTACCCCATTGTTGGCTTTCTATATGCCTCATTAGAAAAATTTCACGTTTTCTATAAATATCATTCAATCTATTGGAATATGTACTTTTATGAAAATACATATTTCAATAGATAAGGTTTATGATAGAAAAAATAAATAAATTTGGGTCTATAAATATGAATGAGTGTAATAGCGCTTCAATGGAAAATGATATGTTTAGCAGCCCCTCTTGCAATCCCATCAGCAATCAACACCGGTTTTCATTTTCTTTTTTAAACGAGAGCTGATATACTCAGTCTATTTTGTAGCCTCATACATTATGATAGCATAGTATATACTATATTATTATAGTGTATGGAGTTTAATCATAGTGTATGACTTAAATAATTTATCATTTTTTCAATATGAAAAAAATACACTAATGTATCTCAGTATATACTTCATTTCATATAACATGTACTTCAATGGGAGAGTGTGGCTTTTAAAAAAAAATCAGTGCGGACTGCAATTGAGGTTGCACAAGGGGTTGGACATATCATTTTCCTTTAAAGGAAAATGTTAAAACTTAAATCATTTTTTTTAGCTAAAACTCAGACCACGTATGTTTTCATTTTTTTAAATAGTAAACAACATCTAATAATGTATATGTTTTTAAAAAAGTGTACATCATGTACATCATGTAACTCATTTCGAGTTGAATGAACCTATTTTTAGTAAGTGTAACAAAACAAATTAATGAGTATGTACATCATGTAATGAGGTATACGGTTCATTTAAATTTCTAACAAGAAATAAAAGAATATATGTTTTTTTTTTAAACTGGTAGACCAAAACTTCTGTGATTTGTATTAATCGAATAACTTTGGGCCAAAGGGATACAAGAAAGAGGACGCAAATAAACAAAGATAGGTGGATAGGAACAATTCGGTGACTTATGGAAATAGAAGAGATATCCTATAACGCCTCACATTTACCTAACCGCTTATAGGATAGTAAATGGGTCGCTACTAAATTAAATCCAAATACAAGACCAAAATTTAGACCTTTATTTTTTACCAATATAATATAAATATAATAATCAAAATATAAATAAAGGATATTAATATAATAAAACTTTTGATAATAAAACATAAGTAATATTCAATGGTTTTAAATCACCAATGGTCTTAAAAAATTATTAGAGTCTAACGGAAATAAAATATTAGAATGGATAGACATACTAAACCACTCTTGTGGGAGCCATCTAAACTAAAGTAAATCCAAATAGTTGACCGCGACTATTATTTATTCTCCAATACTGCTACCTCGACGAGATCCCTGAAGTGTATGAAAAGTTCAAGTTTTGTCTTGGTCCTCATAAGATAAGCTACCTGGTTATGAAACAACCAACCATTTGGAATAGGGTGAGTGATTAACTTAGTGAATAAGCCCAATGACAAATTACCTTACGTGACAGTATATATAAAAATAAAGTTTTATGAAAATCAAAATTTCATTTAATAAATCTTTTATTTTATTAAATCAATTTAAAATCATGAACTTTTAAAAAATATTTTAATACGAACGTGGCCCAATCTTTGGCCCACATTAGAGAAATCATGAGAGTTAAATGATATCATCATATATATATATATATATATATATATATATATATATATAAAGTTATATAAGAAAACAAGAATTTTCTTTAATAAATCAATTTAAATTTATGAACTTAATAAAATATATTTTAATGCAATCACGTGGCCCAATCTTTGGTCCATGTCATAGAAATCATGCAGCTTAAATGATATGACCAGGTAGGGTTCTCAATTAGAAGAACTGTTCCTCAGGTGTGCCAAGCCCCGAGCGACTAAATCGCTCAAAAAGCTCCCTCGAGGAGACGTCGGATCTAGAAGACACTGATGGGTCGCCGCTGCCATCACTACGAGAACACCAGCACATGATGCCCTGGTTGCTGCAGAATCCAAACAAAGAAATCCGCCACTGCAAGGAATGCTTTACCACACCCCTCATCGATCTTGGGACTCTTCGAGTCCTAGACCTTCCTCCCCAAAGGCAAAATACAACGGGGGGGATTTATTCCACAAAAATGTCATGATATGCATCTTGATAAATCCTCTTAGGACTAGGTTGTTTCTATTAGTCATAAATTTTTCCAAAAGTCTTGAAATGAAAATCTTTAATCCAAATGTTATTTCGATAACATAAGCATAAAAAAAATGTATTATGTGAATTCTTGAAACATGAATAACATAATTCATGCAATTTGATCATGCAATTTTATTCAGTAAGAAATGCAATTTGATCAATATGCAAAATATCCAAATCATGCAAAATAGTCATAATATTAATGCATGGATATAACATAATATCATACAAATATAATGAACATGTGAAATTCAACGATGTAGAGAAAAAGTCATATAAAATAAATCAATAGGCCGACTCACCTTGAATGGACCTTAGGTCCGGAGAATGAAGCCCACAATAAAAATTACAACCTAGATAAACAAAATAAATTATTAATTAAAACCTATAATTTAAGCCTAGGCCAAAAACCTAATTTTTACAATCATCATTAGTAGGTATAAATCATTATACCCAACTATCTAAACCTATCTCATATAAATTTTACAAAAAAAAAATATAAAACAACATAAGAAGAAGATCAAAAATCCATTTACTATATAACCAGACACTAAAAGACAAAACCAGAAAAGACAAAACAGAAAAAGACAATATCTAGAAATTTCAAAATAATAATAAAATAACAAAAATTAATAAATAATATGAAAACAAACATTTTTTTTTCAAAATAAACTATTAATTGATAAAATTTGAAAATAATTAAATTATATAATCTTATGCATATGTATAAATCATAAACCTAGTTTTATTTAAAACTCAAATTTTAATAATCTAATATATATCTAATCTTTAAAATAAATAATAAATAAAAACTTTAGGTTTATCAAAACTTAAAAAAATCCAAATACCTAAAATAGATCTAATAATAATAAATAATAGCTAGATCAAAACCCTAGTTTTTATAAAAACTTAGAAATCCAATAACATGAACATATATCTATCAAAACTCTAATTTTATTAAAAACTTAAAATCTCATAACATAAAAATAAATTTAATCTTTAAAATAAATAATAAATCAAAACTCTATTTTTATTAAAAGCTTAAAAATCTAAACACCTAAATATGGATCTAATTAATAATATAAAAATCAAAGTATAAAAAGAAAAAATTAAATACCTCTTCTCTCTCTCTCTCTCTCGGTTACTGCCGAACATAATACACCCCCCCCCCGGCACACCCCTATATAAATATACATATTTAATATCTAAACCCAACGAAAATTACAAAACGACCTCCGGATTGTTTGATATGTATCAATCAGTCCCTATCCGAATTACAGAAATTCACAATTCAAAACTGGTCCCTCAAAACCAATAATAATGAAGTCTCAAAACTTAATCTTTTGAGCTCCAATATTTATGAGATTGCGACCATTTAAGATTTTGAAGACCTTTAAAGGAAAATGAAAAAAGTTTTTAATATAAAAAAATATATATTTAAAATTGAAAATTAAAATTGACCCATAAGGATAAACTAAATGGGCCGAAAATTTAAACATACAAAATACACCCATTTTATTTAAATATCCTATATATATTTAAATCAAATATATAAATAAGAGAAAATGCACTGGTGTTACACATCCATTCCAAACAGCCATTCGTGGTGATCTCCATCCGTCACGCTCCACTGAGCACCCTTCCCCATTTGCACACGAGATTGTATTTTAAGCTATAAAAGAAATTGAATATAATAACACCCTTTAAATAAGGGCTTTTTGCATGTATACCATCCACAGACATACTATTTATTTTTGTACCACTTTAAATAATTTATTTATTTTTATACCACTGGAATATGTATAAATTATGCATATTGACTATCCTAGTTAACTTCTATCCAAATTTCAAAAACATGGTTACAGTCTTGAATAAATGACTAATTTACTCTTATTTTTTATTTTACATATTTTATCTTATCAAACACAATATTTATAAAAATAAAAAAATTAATTTTAACATAAAAATAATAAATTTCATTTAACATCCAAACATAAAAATTAAACATACAAACTATTTTTTATCTAAGACATAATATTTAGTAATATTTACTTTAGTAAAAATAAAATAAAATTGTTTTAAGAATAATTAATCTTATATATTACAGAATAAAAATATTTTAAAAAAAGCCTAGATCTTGATTTGAAGAAAATGAAAGAAAAGATAAGGTTAGATGGCTTATGATTGATTTAGAAAGAATAAGAAATTAAATGTTATGATGTTTAATTATTTACATTATGACACATATAATGTTGAGGTTATTCATTTTTACTTCTTGGTTAAAAACTAACTATGCTTAAATTTCATTTTGATTAAAAAAGATAAAAGAGGGACACATTTTTTCATTTAAAAAATTGTAATTATATAAAATTAAATATATTATTTGTGATGGTATAAAAATAAATAACATTTTTTTAAAATGCTATTCATGCAAAAAACCCTCTAAATAATAATCAGAGGCAAATAGTTTTTTTTATTTTTGCTAAACGTTAATCCATTTATATATAGCAAATATTACAAATGGGCAAAGAATTCTATCAATGATATTTTAATTAGTGACATGGGTTAGGTTTTTGCTCTGAATTCACATACAAAAAAAAAGTAAAAAATAAAAGAAAACCCTAGCGAGCCTTCAAAGGAGTAGCAGATCTTCCGCAGATCGGTAAGAGATACCTTCGATTTGTTAGGCCTAGTTTGGCATGGGGATAAGGGCTTGGGATAAGTAAAAAAATTGGGTTAAATCACTTGTTATCCCGTATGACATAAAAAAATAGGGATAAAGCATGGACAATTGTCCACATTTTGACATAAAAAATAAGGATAATTTGTTCTAGGTAAAAGATGGAACAGACTTTGTTCCAATTTTTTATCCCTATTTTATAAAATTGGAAAAATATTTATGACTACCCTTCAAAAAAAAAGAAAAAAAAAGAAAGAATGTGTTCCACCAAACAATATTAATACCTCATTAATAGAAAGTGCAGATTTGATATTTTTTTTAAAAAAATTTAAAGTTATCCCATATTTAATCCAAATGTAAGATTGAGGATAAGAACACAAAAAATGAGGATAATAAAAACATTATCAAATGCAAATCTGGATAAAAATAGTGATTTTTTCATCCCCATAATTAGGTTAATCTATTCTAAAAATTTATCCCTCTATCAAACTAGGACTTAGAGTTTTCGCTTGATCTCCACCTGCGGTTCTATAGGGTTTTCTTTCATCAATCAATTCTCATTAGGTTAAGAGAAATCCAAGTTTTTCAGTTCTTTGTTATATTGACTATCATTATTTTGAATTATTGTTTAGTTTTGTCTTGGATATCTTGATTTGGATGGAAAGGATAAAAAAAATCTTTTTTTTTGGGATTCTCTGATGATTTTTTATTTGGAAAAATGACCAAAAAAGTATCTTAAAAGTGAGAAATACTCAAATGAGCCACTTTTTACAATTATACCTAAAAAAATCTCATTTTACAATTTTGAAAACACAAAAGACTAACCTACCCTTATATAGTTAGATCTTTAACATATTTCATACCTCTTAAATTTGTTTAATATTTCACCCTCTTAATTCTGTTAATGTATTTCACACATTCTCATGTAGAATTTTTTTTTATTCGAGATTCTTTGTGATTAATTGGATTTTGTTAGATATATGCAATATAATTTGACTTTTTGATGATGAACTTCATTCAATGTTAATGCTTCTCTTAAAAAAATTAATATGTACTAATAATGCTATTAAAATATGTGAATAGCCAAGTAAAAAAATGTGCATAATCATTTAGAATATTAAAATATCATCTCTTACATTAGGGCACAACATAGATTTAAATTACATATTATGATTATACACAATAAAAAATCATAAACAATATCAGGTAAGATATATAAGAAATACTCAATATGATATATAATAATATAACCTTTAAAGGGATTGGTTTTAGTCATATAGAGATAGATTGTTTTTTTTGTAGGAAATATATGTTTTTGGTATGAAATAATCTAACAAGGGTTAGAGGGATGTTAAAGATCTAATTATATAAGGGTAGATTAGTCTTTTATTTTTTCAAAATTGTGAAATGAGACTTTTTTATGTATAATTTCAAGAAGTTGCTGACTTGGGTATATCTAATTTTTAAGAGATTTTTTTATATCATTTTTCCTTTTTATTTTGGGTTGTGATGGCTTGAAAGAGTTGAAGGACCTTTAGTCTCAGTTTGGATACAGAGTATGACTTATTATTGAGTATACAGTTATTTTGGCATAAGTGAGTATAAATAAGAATAAAGTGATTGTGTGTTTGGTTGTGTTTTGAATTATTCTCGGAAACGTAAAAATAAAATTTTTGTTATTTAGGTAAACTATGAATAAAGTGTGAATAAAGAGTTATAAAAGATGAAAAAATAATGATACTTGATTTGACATGTGATTTATTAAAGGTGATGACATTTGATCTGACAGTGGGCCCACATATTCTTTAGGTGGAATAACCGGGAATAACTTTAATTCCAGGATTGATTGAAATCCATTAAATCATATGTTTGACCTTGAAGGGATCGTTTATGGGAAAAATGTATTTCACAAACAGAAATAGATTGGAAAAAGATATTTCCATCGAATCATGAATTGTTCAATTTGGAGTTACGGGTAGAAAATTATGATTTTTCAAAGATTTCTGTGCAGTTTCTTAGAATTCAAATCGATATTTAACTTCATGACCAATTTTGATGAATTTTAGAGATTAAAGGGATCCCAAATGGATGTTTAATGAAGTATAATTTAAATTGTGGGTTGATGATTTTATCGATCTTGGTGACTCGATTTGATCTTAAATCAGAAATTTTGGTTTAGTGGGATCAATTAATATTAATTGGATATTATTGTTATTTGGATGTGAATTGATTGAATTGAGTTATTTGGATCATTGGAGTTGTAGTGGAGCCTTAGTGGATTTGTCTAAATATTTATTCGAGGATTGATCAATTATGTGGGCCTTATGAATTAAATGGATACTGATTATCGGATCATTGTGAGTATATGAATATTTCAATATTTATTCGGAGTTGAGATTTTTGTTAAGCCTTTGAGGTGAGTTGCGGATTGTAGATCTACTAGGTATAAGCTTTTGGGATTATTGGGCATAGTGTTGTTGTAAGTTGATTATCAGTTGTTTGGGTCATTATTGAATGGGTTCTGATTTATTATTGTATAATTTTTATGCTAGGTCATCCACGTGCGAGTGTGTATCATTTATGCACATGCATCGATTTGTATTGCGTGGACTGAAAGTGAGTGGATGTTTCTATATTATTTGAAAATCATAATATATGTATACATTTCGACATCATGTTATTTTATGATTGTGAAATCTATCTTGTATGAAGCATATGAGCATGTTATCATCATATAGGTTGATATTTTGGATATATCGTATGCATTGGAAATTATGGGGTTTATGAAAGATTGTCGCATGCTGTATACTTGAAAGAATAAGTAGTTTTGATTGTGCATACATTAAATCGTTTAGGTGGCTCAGTCTATGTGGCTGCGGTCTAAATTTTGACCCAAGTTTAGGTGGCTATGTCTACGTGGCCTCATTTTCAAAGTGAAATCTCTACGGCTAGGTGTCGTAGAAAGCGAGCATGCATGTAGTTTGAATTCATGAGAAGATTCTTTATGACATCATATTTTATTTGAAAGAGAAATGTTATTATACCTTTGTATATTTTAAATGACTTTTTTATTATAATACTTTTATATATTACAATTGTTTCATAGACACTTTATAACTGATTATTTTAAAGTACAATATATTATTGGGACACTTGTGTTTATTCACTGAGCGTGTGGTAGCTCACCCCTCTCTTTTCTCAACCTTTCAGATTAGCTGTTGGTGGTTGTTGATCTCGTTAAGGCATTGGAGATTGAAGCTCGTATTTTATTTCCAGAGCACTAGACTTGTGTAGAAGTGTTGTTTATTTATTTGGCATATAGATGACCCATATGTATGATAGTGTGGATATATAAATTCAGTTGTTCCTGATGTATATTGAATTTGTATTGGATTTTAGCCTTGATAATAGATGTATAAATATGATGATATTTTCTTATATTCTCTGGATAAAAAATATATATTAGCACTCTGAGATTCGAGGAATTTAGTTAACGCACCCGGATTTCAAACTTCAAAATGGAGTTGTGGATTCGGGGGCGTTACACAATCAATCCTCGGTGGAGGAGACAAATCGATGGTTTTGTCCCTGTCTAGGGTTTCATTGCACGAGGTATGTGGGGGGGGGGGGGGAGAGGATATTTTGGCAGATGCACGAGATGGGGGAGCGGAAGAGGGTGGTGGGTCGCGCCGGAGGTTGCCGGAACTGCAAGGAGATATGTACCGGATATATGTCCATATTTGGATATCAGAGAATGAACAAGTCACCTTCCAGAGTCTTTGAATCTGGACTACACAGATCTGCTTCTATAAATCCCCAAATCCAGTTACAAACTGTAGGAGGGTAAGCCATTCAAATTTCTGATGATGCATTGCAACATGCAAGGAGCCATCTTGGTGGGTATTGTGAAGATATTCATTTTCTTTAAGAACTGATAAATCTGGGTAACTTCCCTTGTCTGATCAGGTGTCCCGATTGTTGGCCGCCAATCCTCACGATCTGATTAGGTTCATTTGGGGAATACTTTATTTTTTGCTTTTATTTTTGCAGTTTTTTAACTTAACATATATTCACTGTTAATTA
This sequence comes from Acorus calamus, assembly GCA_030737845.1. Lineage (NCBI taxonomy): Eukaryota > Viridiplantae > Streptophyta > Magnoliopsida > Acorales > Acoraceae > Acorus > Acorus calamus. The sequence continues at coordinate 14,704,654 of CM060864.1, read as the reverse complement.
TTTGTACATAAGATTTAATTAATAATTAATTAGAGTTTATTGTGTTATTTATTAAATATTTTTTATGATCTTTTAAGTGTTAAAGCTGAGCCTGACCCGAACCAGATTCGGGCATGAATTCAACCCGAACCCAACCCAAACCCGCGGGTTGAGGTCGGGTTCTGGTTGAACCCTTCGGGTTGTGGCCGAGTTCGGGCTCGGGTTCAAGTTGGACTCTGTGCAATGCAGGTTGGGTTTGAGCAGACCTTCAACCCGACCCAACCCGCCCGAGTTGCACCCTAATGGATCGTCTGTTCTACATCACGATTATTTTTGTTTTTCAACATTTCCTCTGGATGCAGTGTGTTTTATTATTATTAATATTATTTTGGTAATAACTCATCATAATGGTATTCTCCTAAGAGATTTCATGTGGTGGTGTGGTGACATTATAACTGAATCAGTTTAGTTGGATTAAGACCTCTTTTATTGCATTTCATTTTTGTTGATATTGCTTCTTCATGTTTGCACAAGGGGATTGTCAAATCATTGTATTTTGTAAAAATTCTGAATAGCTCATCAGTGTTCGGCATACTGACAAGTTCCCTGAATAGAGGAGTTTCTTTTAGAAACTTTTGGTGGCATATCATTTATGTACTCAAAATTTTATTTGGCCTCACTCCCTGTGTTTGTCATCGTAATGCTGTTTTCTAATTTACCAAATGACTTTCTTGTATTTTTAGTAACATTTACTTCTTGGAGCTTGTGCTCATGGATGATTGATGCCCTTGTTATCCACAGATACTTTTTTGTTTTGTATGTTTGTATACTTTATTGGTGCATTGGTGCATTGATTCACTTGATCATTTTTTAAGATAAAGATATGAGCTTTCATATGTAAATGAGATTCACTTGCTTTGTGTATTTGCAGTCATTTAAGTCACTTAGCTGTCCTTGAAGATTGGTTTGTTGTATATTATCCATCTCATTTAGAATGACCTTTAAAGTTCGGTTTGCCTTTATGGAATTTTGAGTTTGATTTGACACATTGTCAGGCAAAGGCTCTAATACCATTAAGTTAAAAAAAGAAAAAGAAAATTAAAATAACAGAAGGAATCATAATGCTCTAATCACTCACGGGTTCAACATCACCCTGCAAAAGAAGTCACGAGAGCACTAGATAAAATGAAAAATAAGACATGACTAAAAGCAAAAGTAAAACACCAGAAGAAGACAAGAAGTCACTTAAAGAAGAATGACACCGGATTCTAAAGCCTTTGAAATCTGCAAGCTAAAGCCTATAAAAGGGAAGGAAAACTAACCAAGAAGGGGATCGACGAAAGAAGTCTACCAAAAACCCTCCACCACAAACCACCTAAAACTTTCGAATGCTTTGTAATATAGAGAGCATAGGGCAGAAGAGGGAGATATCCTTCTCAACCCCAGTATTGTAAGTTTTATTTTATGTTGTAAGCCTGTGTATTATGCCACGTCTTTTGTAAGTATATCTTATGCATGTCTAATAATAAGTCTTATATGCTTTCTAGCATTCATATTATGTTTGTAAATTAGTTCTCAATTTTCCTTTAGCCTTTAATTTTTTTTAAAAAAAACTTGAACCTGAACTTAATGGTATAAGAGCCTTGATAAAATTATAAGGGTTTTTTGAATAGTGTCATATGAACAGTGCTGGTATTTAGTGTCTTGTAACAGTTTAGTCGCGTTGTCCGCACTCTCGTTTTTGTCAAGGTAGAGTTAGGGATGTAATACGTCGTTGACTGGTTTTCAAGCACTCTCTTATGACCAACTTTTTTAGAACCCTTACAATTAGAGTGGATGAAGCTTCCACCTCTAGAATATCAAATTCCCCAACTATAAGGACCATGTCCATAAAAACCTGCAACAAATAAATTATGAGAATATAGAAAGATCTGTCAGTAATTGGAAGATTCCCAAAGTCCATATAAATGATATATATTATAGAAACACTTTCAGTCTTAAAACAGACTACCATACCAAGACAATTGAAAGAACAATTCCTTTGATAGACATGAAAACTTCCACCTTATTTTTAAAAGGAGATTGATAGGGCTAGGGGCAAAACCCCAATACCACTATCTCCATATCGGATTAGTACAGGTATCAGTAGAATCCCTAGTCCGAGAAAAATTGAATACTGCAGTCTTAATATGCCTCCAAGATAATATGCATCTAAAATTTGCTAATTCTATTCTTGGGATAGTTGAATCCAGTTTAAGCAGATGACTAATATTTTTCAATGCATTTGCAAATTTCTTTGTGTCCTTATCCTTATCTGATCCCAACATTTTAGATACCCTAGTCTTAAGGATTCAGACTAGTGGATTCAACCTAAAGACAAAACACTGAAAACATAAACCTTAGCTATAAGATATATTTCAAGATTATGAACACTTTATCTCCAAAGAGTAAAGTCTCTAATATAAAAGGAATGACTACTTTGCTTCAGACAAATTCTAAAAATAACTCCTTCATCCCTAAAACTTTAAAATGGGAAGAGATAAGATTGCCAAATTCTTGGACTTTAGAGAATGCTCAACCTCATAAGCCTCTGAAAAATTTGGACCTAAAAGAAATTCTTAAAAGAACTAGTGGTGATGTTGAAATAAGAGTTTCTAACACTAGTCCAGGTCTTCGTAGGACAAGATCATTTAGAAGTACTTCAGATGGAAGAAGGGAAAACCCGATTCCAAGGAGACTCTCTGTTTATGAGAAAACTACTAATAGCTAGTATCTGGCGCCACCAGACTTTAACTTTAGTCAATCGATAGGAGTTGTATCTGTTGTCTATGAAGACCAATCTGAATCGCAATCTAAATTACCATAAGAATATGATCCCGTTGAATTTGTCATGCTTACTATAAGTGAAAATGACTATGAAATAGACAAAGAAATCATAAAAGATTTTTATTCATAAAAAAATAATGAGAAAAGAAAATGGTTCTTTAAGACTATACCCAAAGAAGAACAAGGCCCAATTAGAGAACAATGATATGATCATATGTGATTTGAAAGGAACATCATATATTTCTTTGATTGGTATGAATATACTTATATTCAGATGTTGCATAACATGATCAATGATCTTTCTGAAGAGGATCATGCTACGGTCCTTGCGAAAATTGATAAATATACTATCAAATGGAGAAAATATACCAATGAAGAGGTAGAATTGATCAATCCACCATTTGAAAAAATTAAAGTCACAAAATCCGACATTATAGCTAGCCCTCTTAAAACTATTGATAGGATAGACCCTAATAGTTCCTTCAAGGCAGAATATTTTATTCAAATAATGGAACAAAATAATTTCACAAATATTGCTTTAAGATCTATAAGCAACCAAATTGAGAGAATAGACTACTTGTTGAGGGTTTGCAAGGCCCTAAGGCCTCAATTGTATTATCTAAAAATATAATTAAAAAGACTAAAAAACCTATATTCATTCCTCAACAGAGCCTTGAAAAAGGTATCAAATTCAAAGAAACACTCTCTGATGAGTTGTTGTTTAAATTATCTGAAAGACTGAGAAAATTAACTATAAATAACCTCAATGATGAGTCCTTTTGTGAAGAAAGCTTTCAAGGAGACATTGAGGTTGAGAGAATGTCTGAAGGCTCTCCTGATGATATTGAAACTAATAAGCTCGGGACCATAAGGCAGACCTCGCGAACAAAAAATTTCTATAGAAGACCGATTCCTGTTGATGCTCAATTGAAAGAAAATAATGATATTTATTGTGTCTATATCATTTGGAGTCATTGTGGTTAAGCTAGTGTAATTTGGAGCCCTATTTTTTCGATCAGAGTCACTATAATTTTGGTTTTTAACTATCTGCGTGTGTTTGGGTACTCTAATTGAAAATCTAACTGCATATTATGGGCCCTGATACTGTTTTATACTACCCATAAAAATTTCATTGAATTCTGATAATGTTTTAGAAAATATGCAGTTCTGAATCGCATCTGGGTTTGGCCGTTATTGGGTTTCGGTGGGTGAGATATTTTGAGTGATGCGATGCTTTACTTCATGCTTCCCAATAAAATGGAAAATAGTGGTTGGGTGTGGGTAACTTTAAGCTTAACCATACCACCCCTTTTGCCCCCCTTAAAGTCACCCCTAAACACTATTTGGAGGTGGAAAAAATCACTTTCTCTCTCCCTCTCTCTCTCCATCCGAGCTGAACTCTCTCCCTCTCTTTCCTCTGGTTTCAGCCCCCTTTTTGGGTGTGTTTTGGTGGAGAAGAAGTGGGAGTTAGAAGAAGATGAAGAGGTGCAAGAAGAAGGAGATCAAGGTGTGCATGTATTGCTGTTGTTGCATCTTCCCTCCCCTCCTCCCCTAGCCTTTCATGGGTTCCCCTGTGCCCCCTTCCCTTTGGTTCAGCAAGAAGAAGAGAAGCTAAGATTGAGGTGGTGGTGGCCGAGGTGATCGTGGGCATGCTTGTGAGCTCCCACATCTCCCCCTTCCCTCCCCCCTCTCTTGGTAAGCTTTCCCCTCTACTTTTTTCTGGTTTTCAGCACATTGGATGTATTGGGAGGTGGTGCATGCCATGTGTTTGTGTTCATGTGTTGATGGTGTGTGTGTGCATGGTTGCTTGGCTATAGGGGTGTCGGTATGCCCACGTGCATGCTGCCCTTTGTGTGCTGCCCAGAGCCGAACATGCCCTGCCTGTTGCCCTGCCAGCACCAGCACCCATGCTCAGCGTGCCCAGCGGCGTACCCTGTGCCTGTGCCCAGTGTACCTTCCAGCATGCCCTGCGCCTGTGCCCTACAGTGTGCCCTGCAGCCTGCCCTGCAGTGTGTCCTGTGCGCCTTCCTCTCTGCATGTGCATCACGAGTGCTGCCCCATATGTGCATGCTTCCCCGTGTGTGTGTGCTACCAACTTGCATGCTATCCTGCCTGTTCCGCATGCGTGCTTCCCTGCTTGCCCTTCACTCATGCAGCCTCGCACACACTGTTGCCCTTCTTGTTGACTCGACGTGCAACAATCCACGTATTTGTGAGTGGTTCGATCTAACTCTTCGGAAAGTGTTCGAAGCACGTAGTCGTGCTTCGCACATCTATGGGGAATTTTTGGCACCCATATTATGTTAGATATTACATGCTAGGCCTGTATAGCTTATATATTGCGTAGAACCCCCTATTCTATCATGTACTTGCATGTGTATTGTATTCATGTATGAATGATCGTGTTTGCATGCACCCTGCTTGTATGGGCATGTATCTTGTGTATTTATATGGATATATGTATAGAATATGACATGCCTTAGGTAGTCTTCGATTGTAAAGCTACCCCTTTTCTATAGTACCTAGCTTGATTAATCTTTGGTTAATAAGTGGGTACATGCCTAATATTCCCTTGAAAGAAGACTTGAGGGTGTTGTGTTGTTGTTGTGCTTATATTGTTGGGGCAAAACTATGATCAACTTTCTGAGATGATGAGGCTTTCTCTCTCTCTCACCCTCCCTCTTTGCACACACTGAGTAAGTAGATGTGGTTCCTACTTGACTCAGGTTCGCTTGGGATTATTGACATGCGTTTGTTGATGCACGAGATCGCGCTTAACCCTTCTCTTTTAAGTTGATGATATCCAACGCATGTTAGGTTGTACTTGGTATGCTTCCATGATTAATGGCTTCGTATGCATATGTAATTAGGCTATGATTTGTATGTATGTTGCATGATATGTTGTTTATGCTTCATGTTAGGAAAAACCCTATAGTTAATTATTATGTTATCATGCATGTGATTCATGTACATAACTGCGATAGAATTTTCCTATTATAATCATGAACATTTTAGACTAATTGGGCCTATCTGTAATAGGCGTGGGTATTGTCGGTATCAGATTTTGGAGAAGAGCATTTTCCTTTCCTCTTCCTCCAGTTTTTTTTTCTGGTTTAAGTGTGTGGGGGTTCTTTAGGGATTCGGATCCGGTACGTGCCTGGGCAGGCTCGGTCGGATCGTCTCTCGGAAGGGTGGTGGGGTGTCGTTCCTGGTTGAGGCGCCCGACAGCGGCTCAAGAGGATTCAGGGGGGTGTGTGATCGCCACTTGATTTCTCGAAAAGCAAGAAAAGTTGGGTCGGATTTGACCGCCTTCGTGGGGGAGTTTGTGGGGTCTCCACTCTGGGACACAGATATACCATACGCAGATGTGAAAAATAGGTATCCTATTCTGCTTCTGGGCTAACTAGAGGAGTCTTGGTTCAAGTGGGGGTGTAGGTGGGGGGCGTCTAGTGGGTCTTAGCCGTTGGGTATGGGGCGGCTAGTTAGGGTTAGCCGGCTCGAGCCTGGGTTAACTTAGGCAGAATCTGGGTAAGAATGGGATTTGGCTTTGGTAGAGGTTAAACCTGGTTTAACCTAGGTTTTGGAGAGTGGATTGGGAGAACAGATTTGCGCAGGGGATAGGTTTCTCTTCACAAATGGAATGCTCTCTCTCTCTAGGGATTTCAAGTGGTGGAATGGGTTGTGTTGAAGGATATGGATTGTGAATGTGAATGATCTTATGTGGGAGTGGAATTATAGATTGAGGACGTGTTAGAAATGTTTTGGACCCCCTCTATTTATAGTAAAAAAGAGGCAGGAGAGTGTCCAGCGGGTAATAGAATGATTTGGGTAATAGGGTGATTGATTTGACTCCCCATTAAACCTTTGTTCTTCTGTCAGGGACCAGGTGTGGGGCGGCTAGTGAAAACTAGCCGTCCAGGATGGGGCGGTTACACTTAAATAGCCACCCCATCATGACCTGCCAAACGTCCCATCTCTGACAAGCGGTGGCTTGTGTCGGTTACTAGGAGTGAACCGGCCGAGATGGGTTGGCAAACAGCCACAACCCGCTGCAATGATCAACATTTAATGCTGCTTTATGTCCCATCTAGGGAAGCGATTTAGGGTCGGTCAGGGAGGCGGCTAGTTGAAACTAGCCACCTGGGATGAGGCGGCTACTTCCAAGTAGCCGCCCCTGTCCAAGGTTTTACATTTCTAAGTGTTTGGGCCAGGGTTTCTTGGCTTTGGTTTTTCTAAGATTGTTTTCTATTTAATGTCCAAAAGTGGCTATTTTCTGGTATTACTTGAAGTAAATTTTTTTTCTCTGGACGGACAAAATTAGGGTATCTACAATTGTCCCTTATCAGACGGAGTATTTGTGTGAAACAAAATGACTTTGACCAATGATAAGGAAAGAGACCCTTATTTTGGCCAGCCTAACCTTCAAGAAGTTTAGGTCACACAACCAATACTGTTCAAGGAGTTGATTTAAACTGTCAGAGGCTAGGTCTTGACTAGAATTTTCAACCGAAAAAGATGATCCAGGTGGAAGGTGAAAAAAATAAAATAGCGAGTGATCCAACCCTCGGGCGGGGTTCTTACCTATCGTGCACGTAGCAGCCCAGCGTCAGTTTCCTCGTGCCTACCGTACCCATGCTTGGGTAGCTCAGCAAAGAGGGGATATCATTGACAGAAAGAAAGTAAAGTATTTGAGTTGGTGAATGGATCATATGAAGGATGAAAACTCTGGAAAGGAACCAGAACTGAAGAAATTAGAGTTTGAACAGTATTGAAAATAATACTGGAAATTTTTCACCTTCCTCTTGAGCCTAAGCATTCTATTTCTGCCTTCTTGCCTACCGGGGCCATCTTCAATTGTAACTCTCGTCCTTCGGCGTCTCAAAGTTGTTGGATTTATGCGAGGGCTGTGTCTTTGGTTCGGGAGATTCCTGTTGCTCCGGAAGCTCTGAAAGTCCAGTCTTCTCCTCAGCTGCCACCTCCTTGGCCAAGCCAGGGTGCTCTTTCTTCGACTCAGCCTTCCGGGGATGACAATATGCCAAGGTACAATTTTTTGTGTCTTGGTTTTGATAGAAGAATTGTATATATGCAAGAAATTCATGCTTTTTTTCTTTTCTTTTTTGACTTAGCTGATATTTTGATGATGCATAGCTCGAGACTTTCAGATTTGGAGCTTTTGGTGGATCTACCTCTTCTTTCCCTTTATAAACCTCTTTTTATGTAACTCTTATGTTTTTTTTCTTTTTTTTTTAGAAACAATTTATGTTCATGGTCTCGGTGGGATAATTTTATAGTATTTTGTATGCATGGTTCGGTGTAGTTAGCATGAATGTTTAGTGTTTTGCAAAGTCTTTCGATTTATATGGATGCGTATGTGTATAGATGAATATTGGTCTTGTAGGTTTGATTCATGGATGGACATGCATTTTTGAGATATAGTAGATTTTTGAAGTATATTTATACTAGTTTCTATGGATGTATATGTATATGAAATGTGTGTATGCAATTTTGGAGGGAAACACTTGACATGTATCTAAAGTTTTGAAGAGTTGAATGAATTTAGAATTGACAGGAGGTTTTTCAGGCAGCAGGTGAGGGGCGGCTAGTCCAGACTAGCTGCCCAGGGTCAAGCGGCTAGTTTGTTTTAGCCGCCCCTAGACTGGGGGTTTTATACTTGAAAAAGAGCAGGGGGAAGGGGCGGCATGTTGTAAGTAGCCGCCTGAGTGCCGGCGGTTTATGGGGACTAGCTGCCCCCTTGCCTGGGGCAATCTTCTGATTCTGTCATTCTGTCTGCTGTTGCTGAAAATTCCTTTGAGTGTCCGGTCAACCTTCAAAACCTGTAAAAACTTTCTTTCCATGGACCAAGTGTTAAATCTGTCCGTATTGCGCCCATGCACTGACTTTCGAGCCCTTCTTGCTTGAATTGTCAAGGGCTACAACCCATCTAAGGTAAATAAAAGATAATGTGAAAAAGAAAAGTGTGAAAGGCCATGCTTGGCGTAAAAGGAGGGAGTCTAGGTGGTTCCAAGTGTGAGAAAAAAGAGAATGTCAGGTGTTTGTGGGATTGGGACAATTTTCTTCTCAAGTGTGTGTGGTTAGGCATGAAATGAGTGTAATAGGGGCAATTTTACTTTGGTATGAGGAGTCACTTGTGATATTTCAAGGAAATTGAATGCTTAAGTGTCTTGAAAAAGGAAAATACAAGCTTATACATATGTGTGAGTTACATAAGAGAGCATTTTAATTTTTCAATTGTTCTTTCATGTAAGAGGGCAATATTTTCAGTTTTTTCTAAGAAAAAGATACCATTAAGCCCTGAAAGGTACCCTTGCAGTCACTCATGTCAAAACCAGGATTGTATTTAAAAGGTGTAAGCTCTAGGTATCGGTTTCTCAGGTTCATGGTTCTCAAATGCTTGATTGTATTATTCTAAACATGCTGAAAAATCCATGAATGTGCCTGGAATCAAGTCAAATAAGCTTTCTCTAGACAGCTAATTTTTTAAATGAACTCATGTGAGTGTGTGATGTTATAAACATAGAAAAGATCTACCTTTGATCAAAATTTTGCCTTTCCAAGTAGATAGTTCAATTTCAAGCTCCATTGAAAAAAAAAATAAAAGGGGGAGGGGGAATGGGGTAAGAGTAATATCTTCCTTTGAGGCAATATTTAGAATTGTCCCAGTCTAGCATATGTCATACTTTCTAGGTTCCTCTGGCTTTCTTCTTTTTACCACTTCTTTATTTGGGTGGGAAGTAAAATCCGCTTGCTCGGATCTGTACCAGTATAGCCTTTTGTTTGGGCGTATACTGTGCGTAAAGGAATTTTCTTACCTGCTAAAGAAGAGAGTTTAACCCATTTGATTGGGTGTTATTTTTCTTTTGTTGGCCTCTCATTGCCTTATTTTTTTTGTTTTGAGGGGAGACACTTTTATTTTTCACCCCGATTCTTTTCGTGCTTCCCCTCTAGAAGTGTTTATATAGTGCCACAGCTAGTTTTGGGACATATGCTAGGTCCAGATAATTCCTCATTTTGACCTTGGGTTAATACGAGTAAGGGCGGAAATAAGGGAGGGATGCTTTGGGGTTTTAAAATTATTCCAGTCTACAGGGTAGGCAATTTCTCTTCTATCAGGCAAATCGATTCTTAAGTCATACGTGTGTGAAGGAGATGACATGATTTGGCGGATATGAGTCCAAATAAATACGAGCTTATCTTTGAGAGTCTTATAATTCTATCATCAGGTGCTAGACACCGGAAATTGCAGAAAGGAAGAATAATATTTTTCAAGTATTGAGAGTTCTATGCATGGAATTTCTTTAGATAAAGTGCATTCCACGAACCTGGGATCTCGACTCCTTCGGTGTTCACCAAGCAGGTGCGACCATACCTCGCCCTCACCCTCACTCCCGGAGGGAGGCTCTTGGGACACTTGGGTAGGAACAACTGTTAACAATAACACTTGGTGTTACTGGATAACAAGACATGACAAGTCCATACGCTACAAGGTAGAGATATATTTTGATACCTCAAGCGTTAGCAATAACATACCCAGAGTATACTCGATGGGTATAAGAGTTACGTGACAACGTGGCTTCAACTCATCCTCACCCTAGACCCCGGAGGGGTGACCTTGGAGACTTTTGGGATAAATTCGTTTGCTCTACACCCTTCATCATCCTGTAACCCTCTCCTGAGTAGCCTCTACCTAGTATACTCCTATGATCAGTACATCTTAACGCATGCATCGATAGCACCTACAAGTGGGGGCCCTCTGTCAGGACAGCTACATCGTCGGGCAGCATCGACACGGATTTGACGAAGGGGAGAACGATTCCACCCTCGCAATATCACTCATTAGCCCTCTCCTAGGTAGCCTCTACCTGGTATACCCCCACGATTAGTACAGCTTACCGCATGCATCAATAGTACCTACAGATGGGGGCCCTCTGTTAGGACAACTACAACCCGGGGTGCTTCAACACAAACGATATTGGGAGAAAACATTCCATGTTCGCAATGCAAACCCAATGGAAAAAATTACTCTCGGTAATCACCTACCGAAGCTATCGAATACCCTTGAACTCCCACGCAGATGCGTCGCTCGGACGCGAGGAGTTAACTCTACACTCGAGCAGAAATAAGCCTAGGGCATAACCCAACAGGCTGTTCATACACACGCCTAGCACGGGTAGACCTAAATTACTATCATAGCTACTGGTTTAACAAAACCGATACAATAATGAATTCTCCCGAATTCCATCTAGTGCATCACTCGGATGCAAGGGGGTGATTTCATCGCTTGCACTTTAACTAATAAAGTACAACCCGATAGCTGGTCATACCCACGCCTATTACAGATAGGCCCAATTAGTCTAACATGCGCATAATTATTATAGGAAAATCATATTACAGTTATATACATGATCCATATGTAAAATAACATATGATTAACTATAGGGGTTCTCCCAAACATGAATAAAAACATAAACAACATATTATGCATAAAATATAAGGCCTAATTAAACATACAAACATACAAGTGTATCCTAACATGCATTAGATAACATCAACTTAAAAAGGGAAGGGTCAAGCGCGATCTCGCGCACTAACAAGTGCACACCAATATTCCCAAGCGAACCTGAGTCAAGTAGGAACCACATCTACTTACTCAGTTCGCATGATGAGATAGGGCGAGAGAGAGCTCATCATCTCAAGAAGCTGGTCGTAGTTTTGCCCCAACAATATGGGTGCAACAACTATACCGCGCCCTCAAGTCTTATGACAAGGGAATATTAAGTATTTATCCTATTATTAACCCAGGGTTAATCATGCTAGATATTGCTAATATTGGGGTAGTGTTTCAAACAAGGACTACCTAAGTCATGCCATATTCTATACATTCATATAAACACACATAACACATGCCCATACAAGAAGGGCTCATGCAAACATAATCATTCACACATGAGTATGATACATAGGCAATATATGGTAGAATAAGGGGATTCTACACAATATACGAGCTATACTAATCTAACATGCAAATATCTAGCATATTAAGGGTTAGACATGACCATACTACATATCTAAACGAGTAGTATAGTCAGAGTGCCCAACGGATGCACGACGCACAACTACGTGCATCCAATGTTTCCTGAAGGGTTGGATCGAACCACTCACCGATACCCAGGTCATCGCGCATCCAATCGACAAGATCTGCAAGGCAAGGGTATCAAAAGGGGTGAGTACTTTAAACAATGACTATCTAACTCTTGATAGTTTCCACAACATGCATAACAACTCCTTGATACACAATCGAGCAAAACTGCTAAACCTGCTGCAACCAGCCATACTATTCTGCTTCGAGAACTTGTTAGAGGAGGTCTGGAAGGTTGGGGTGTAGGTGAAGGTCGGCTAGTGGAGAATAGCCACCTGGTGGGGGACGGCTAGTTGGGATTAGCCACTTGGGACCTGGCTCAATTTGGGCAGAAGTTGGGCAAGGAATGGGTTTGAGTTTAACTGAGATTAAACTAGGTTTAACATGGGTTTTAGAGAATGGATTTTGGAGAGTGGATTTGTGTAGGGAATGCGTTTCTCTCTCACTATCTCTCTCAAGGGTTTTGGATTGGTTGTGTAGGGTATGAGTTGGGTATGAAAGGTATGTGTGAAGTGGTGATGTTTGTGGATGTTGGATTATGATAGTTGATTTGAAGTGAGAATGAATAGATTGTGAGTTGGATGCCCCCTATTTATAGTAAAAAAGGGGCATGAGAGTGTCCACTAGACAATAGATCAAATTGGATAATATGGTAGTTGATTTGACCCCCCATTAATTCTCTGTTCTTCTGACAATGTCCAGGTGAGGGGCGGCTAGTGACGATTACTCTCAAGTAGCCTATAACTCCGGAATGAATTGTTTCTCATCATCACTTGTATTGATGAAAATGAGTTTGATAATGGAGTTCTGCTCAATCAGAGAACTGCAGTCCTAACTTATCATGTGAAATTTTTAACAGTGCGTGTACTTTTTGAGAATGTACTCTATCAAGGAAAATGTAAAAGAAACATGCATTCAGTTCTTTTTTGTGTGAAAGTGTGACTGTAAAGGTGATTGCATGAAGAATACCCTAGTGTAACATATTTTCAATTGTCCCCAGTGGTCATAGCATAAGGGTTCAGGGCTTACTTGCGTTAAGGGTAGGTCTTGTGTTTGAGTCATGGTACTGTGTTGTACCTCTTGTTTGTTAGGCGAAATTCGAAAAAATTTCGGTGGGATCAGGACAACCATGCGAAGGTAGCTTTCCCAGCTTGGCAGTAAGGGGGAGTCCCCCTCAGATATAAAAAAAAAAAAAAAAAATTCAATTTGAGTTCCAATGTTGGAATGTTATTTATGGAAAAATGTTAGGGACATACATTCCAACAATTAATTTTACAGCTTCTAACATGTTGCGTATAACTTGTCCTAAAAAAAACACGTTGCCTATAACTCCGGAATGAATTGAATTCATGTTTGTTTTTGTATTTTGTAACATAATAAGTTGGAAAAACTGAAAAAGTACTGGAGGAATGACGTACTGGAGGAATGACTGCATATAATATATATCACTTCTTGGTACATTGTTTGAGTCCATAAAGTTGGTCCACATATCTGGCCCATGAATATATCAAGACCATCTCTTTTTATATATATATTTTAGTTTGAATAACGTTACCTACAATCTTTATTGCTTTATTTTATATATATAGTGAAGCCATATAATAATATTTATATGAAAATTAATATACACACTTTAATGAATTGAGTGTGAGATATGCTTTAATGAAATAGAAGCTTTGTCTAACTAATAAAATAAATAAAAAAGATGGGGGTGCGGGCATCAGTAATCTTGAAGACATGAATCAAGCTCTCCTCAACAAATGGTTGTGGTGGTGGTTAGACAACTAGTAGCTCCCTTGGAGTTGGATAGTGAGGGAAAGATATAGATGTGGGGTGTCTCTTGCGAAGAGATTCCCCCGTGATTCAGGTAGATTCTCTAGGATATGATGTGGCATCATTTCGGGTTTTTCTGATTTCATCGCAGCGGTACTGTGGGTGTTAGGAGCTGGGGAGAAGATCTCTTTTTGGCACGATGTTAGGGTGGGAGACACTGTTCTGCGGGAGTAAATCCCTTGCATCTTTGAGATTGCAACGAATATGGATGGCTTGCTCCATTAGATCTGGTGCGCTAGAGGGGAGACTGGATACTGTGAGGTTTTGGTTCATTGTATCCTTCATGTGAAGAGGTGGATAAATATCTGAGGATCTTGGAGTTACTACAAAGTGTGACACTTGATAAGTCCAAGAGGGATAGGATTTCGTGGGCTTTTTGTCCCTGTGGTGGTATGGGCCATATGGTTGACAAGGAACCATGCAATTTTTCAAGGCAGTCGTCCTTATGCGGAGAATATCATGGACTTAGTGATTTCCTTCGATCTGGATTGGGGGAGATGCTGCGTGGGGGAGGCCTCCTTGGATATTTTGGGTGGTAATTTTGTAATGCATGATTAACTAGAGTTTTGTGGGGTACATATAAGTTTGAGACCTCCTCTTTTTAAGATGTAATTGTGCGATGTTTTACGTACGGCTTGTTTGTATTTCCCGGGACTGGATCTAGTCATGACTGGATCCGGTCAGTTTGGTCAGTACCGAACTGGACGACGTGAAAATTGAACTGCACCACTTATAAATCGAATTACACAATCAATTGTTGGGTATATATTTAACTCTCTTATTAGATCCAATCAACTATTGAAGGAAATATGAATTCCTAAGTATCATCAATATCCAATAGGAGAGTGAAATATATATCCAACAATTGGTTGTGCAGTTCGATTTATATGTGGTGCAGTTCAATTTTCATGTCGTCCAGTTCGGTATTGACCGAACTGACCGGATCCAGTCCTGATTGGATCCGGTCTCGTATTTCCTTTGAGTTTTCACCCTCCTATTTATACGAGTTCGAAAACCTACCATTTACCATAAAAAACTAATAAAACAAATAAGGCATCATTCAATTCGTTAGAGTATATATACTTTACTTTTAATAAAATGCATACCTCATCAAATAAGGTGTAATGATTTTTGAAAAAGTGAAAACATGAGCGAACTGTAAATGAAACTGAGTGTAATATATATATATATATATATATATATATATATATATATATATATATATATAATGAATAATGTTAGAGAGAGTCCCACATATGACACATGTTTTGATTTTGATGAAAAGTATATATTGCTTCTTATGAAATTGAATGAACTCATTTTTAGCAATTGCAAAAAAATATATATTTAATGAGGTATATATATCTCACCCAAGGAGATATATTTCTCACTGAATAACTATAGAGGTATATGAACTGTATACGCAGACTACGTGTAGCAGCGCTCATGGAAGTATATGACCTGTTCGCATAGACTGCATGTAACAACACTTTTTTTACAAAATAATATATCGAAGATCCAGCCTCGATACGGCGGTTGACTTGGAACAAAATCCATCCCAACAACAACTCGTTGAACTGTGAATTCAGAATGTGAAAGAGCGCGTCTATCCCCACCAAGGGTTTCCCTTAACCCATCATAAAAAAAGGCGTTTGACTGTTCCCATTAATCTAGGTTGACCAAACTTGATTGCCATTTCAGGTTTTGGGTGACCGGACTTGATCACCATTTCAGGTTTTGGGTGGCCAAACTTAGTCGTCACTTCAGGTTTTGGACGACTGACATTAGTCGAATAGGGTCCAGAACTATATCTACCTATTGTTTGTAAATAATCAAATTTTTGGGTTTATCCATCATATTCTACATTTATTTTTTTTATCCAAACAGCAATTAAGGGACTGAAACAAATGTAAGTAAGCATACTTTCAATTAATTCAAATTTTTATATAAAAATATCTTATTAGACAAATATATATAATTTTTAAGCTTCATTCGAATTCGTAGTTAAGCGGATTCTTTGTTTGAAAATAAAAAAAGAACTACCAATTGATTCAAACACATTTTATATTTGGCTTTGAAAATTTGTCCTGGCCCTCACTTATGTAAATCAAAAATGTTCCTATGCTATACATTTAAGAATAATGATGGATTCTCCCTACATTAGAACAAAAACTTGGAATGTCATGAAGTATCCAAGGCACATGTCATGAGATTAGGTTTCTAAGAAAATAAATTATAAACTTTATCACAAACATTGTTCGACCTAGTTCGATCGCACACACCCTAAAATGGCGACTAAATTTGGTTGCCCAAAACCTAAAGTGACAACTAAGTTTGGTTGACCCGCCCAATGTAGCCAGATCGGTGGGAATAGAAAAACACTGTTTTTTTTTTTTTTTTTTTGCCGATAGTGTGTTGAGGAAATCTCTCGATGGGTATAGACGCAGCCAATGTGAAAACCATTGTTTGTTTTTTAGGAAAAAATCCGTATAACCCCGTGTAAACTACCTGAAATTCATATAACCCCTGAATTTTTTTGAAATCCATATAACCCTCCGAAAACATCTATATAAATCTAAATAACCCCCTTAATTAAATTTCCTTTGACTGATGAGGAATATTATGTAAATATTCAGTTTGATTAACCTTGACTGTTTACACAGTATACTAAAAAAATCCTACAATGTGTTAAAATACAAAAATCATCTGTGAATGACAATTTTACCTTCCTAGATAAGCTCATAGTTAATTCAGAGGGGCAAACTTGTCATTTACAATGGTTTTTCACATTTTTAACACATTGGGGTTTTTTAGTATACTATGTTTTCAGCCATGGTTAACCTAATAGAATATTCACATTATATTTCTCATCAATTAACGAAAATTTAATTAAGAGGGTTATTTAGATTTATGAAAAATGATTAAAAAAGTCTCTCAAAAATTAGAAATATCCAAATCAGTCACTTTTTAAAATTATACATAAAAAAGTCTCATTTTACAATTTTAAAAATACAAAGATTAATCTACCCTTATGCAATTAAATCATTAATACATTCCATATCTCTTAACTTTGTCAAAATATTTTCACCCTCTTAATTTTATTAATATATTTCACACATTTTCATGTAGATCGATTTTTTTTATTGTAAATTCTTTGTAATTAGGTGGATTTTCTGAAATATGTACCAATATAATTTTTGATTTTTTTTAAAAAAATGGATATGTACTAATGATATCATAAAAATATATAAATGGCTAAAAAAAAGTGAATAAAAGATTTATAATACTAAAATATCATCTGTTGTGTTGGACACAACACAGATTTAAATTACATATTATGATTATATACAATGAAAAATGATAAACAGTATCATGTAAGATATATATAAGAACACACAGTATGATATATAATAACAAAATCTCATAATTAATTTTCATCATGTATAGGGAGATTGTTGTTTTGTAGGAAAAATATATTTTTAGTATGGAATAAAGAGGGATATTAAAGATTTAATTATATGAGGGTAGATTAGTCTTTTAAGTTTCTAAAACTGTGAAATGAGATTTTTTTAGGTATAATTTTAAAAATTGGTTGATTTTAATATTTCAAACTCTTAGAAATTTTTTTTTGTCATTTTCCCTTAGATTTATATGGGTGTTTTCATGGGGTTATATGAATTTCAGAAAAAGTCAATGGATTATATATGGATTTCTTGCACTTGAGTGGGGGTTATTTGGATCATATCTTTTAGTTAAATGACTTTTTAAAAAAAGAAGGGTTCCACGAAAGTTGTTTCAAAAGAACATTTTTTCAACATCATAAATGTGAGGGAGTCGATGTCTATTAGCAAGCAACTATGTTCATTGTTTCACATGAGAGACATTAATTAATTGGTATTGGTGAGTTATTTTTAAAAATTTCAAAAAAGGGAAAAAAAAATTGAACTAAACCCCTTTCAACATTCACTTGTCAATGTGAAGGCATTAATAGGGAATGTGGACTTAATTTGTCCTCTTACAAACCACCAGAAGATAGACATTCAGAGATGCATATGTATGAGGACAACCACACTAACCTGTTGATCAAGGCATTGCCAATTTTGTCCACGATCTCAATGTGTTCAAAATTGATTTCTTCTTCGGTCATCCCTAGTTTTTTTTGTGTGTGTGTTGTTTAGATAATTAAGATTTTGGGCTTTATTCCTTTTTTTTCTAGGGTTTTTATATGTATTTAACATGAGTTATGTTTTTCAACCTTCAATTTACATGGTTATGCTTTTTCGTTTTTTATCTCGTGAAATATTGTTTTTATACATTTTTTTAGTGGGTAAAAAATAATTTCTATTGCTGTTTGTTAGTGACAATGTTCGGAAAAACGGTCTGTATGGCCGCATATGCGGCCGTACAGGCGGTTCGGTAAAACTATCGAACCGCGTAGGCCAAAAGCAGCCTATATGCGAGTTCTACCCGCATAGGCGCTCAAAAACCGCTTATGCGCCCGCTTAAGCGGGTGAATAGGTTCTGAAAATTTAAACGGATCGGGGCTCTGACCGTTTAACACTAAAAATAACAAAAAAAAAGAAGGAAGAGGATCTTCCCTTCTTCTCCAAATTCTCCAGCCGGCCCTAAAGAAGGGTTCTTCTTCTTTGATCAACTGCTCGTCCAACCACGACCACCGCAACAACCTCCCCTTCTTTTTAGATCGTCTGCTCCTCCTCCTTCTTCGATCGATGCTCCTCCTTCGACCACCGCAGACCACACCGATCTTCTTACTCACCACCTTGGACCCACTACAGGCGCAGCGACCTCCCCTTCTTTAGAACCGCCGACCTCCACTTTTTCTCTGTCTCGCTCTCTATTTTCTCTTCGTCTCAGTCACTCTTTATTTTCACTCTCTCTCACAAAGCATTTGAACTTTGAAGGGACACTCACCATCATATCACAATGCATTGACATCTGTTATTTGTTATTTTGGTTTTTGGTTTACAATTGTGATTCTTTTATTTATTTAATTATAAGAACAATTGACACTTGGACTTGGGTGTGTCTTTGTAATAAATGATTTACAATGGGACAAAACTTTTGAGTGTTTTTTTATGTATATATTGGTAATCTAAAATATATAAGATATATCTTTTATACTATAACAATTTGGTTAAAATAGAACAACTTGGAGTCTTTAACAAATTCTTTGTATATATGTGACGATTACATTTTTTTAAATTAAAATTTTATTTTATTTTATTTATTTATTTTTTAAAATATTTAAATATGCATGGCATACATAATTGCATTTCAATCAAATTTCAATATTTAATTATTATTATTTTTTTATACTTAGGATATTAGATTACATAAAAATTATTAGGTGGGTGTGTGTGGATGTGCATGGGTTTGTTTAAGCCATGATGGGCCTTATTTGGGAACCAATGATGGCCCATATGCATGGACGGATTAATTGCACGTGAACAGTGTTTAATTAGGGTTCTCATGTCCTATATATATGTTGATATGTCGGGGTGAAAGAAAAGAAAAGAAAACATCAGGGTGTGCGGCTGTGTATCCTTTCGGCAGAGAGAGAGAGAGAGAGAGAGAGTATTCTTCTTATTTTTTATATTTCTTCTAGATTATTGTTATTTATTAGTGATATTGGATTTATGTTTAGGTTATTAAGTTTTTATTTTATTTTTATTCAAAAAATAAAATAAGGGTTTTGATTTATTTTTAAAGATTAAACATATTTTATTTTATGGGATTTTGAGTTTTTGGATCAAGTTAGAGTTTTGATATATATATATCCATGTTGTTTGATTGTTATGTTTTATAAAAACTAGGGTTTTGATCTACTAATTATTATTATTAGATCTATGCATGTTAGGTATTTTAATTTTTGAATCTTCATAAACTTAGGGTTTTGATTTATTATTTATTTTAAAAATTAGATCTATGTTTAGATTATTAAAATATAAGTTTTTATTTATACAAGAGTTATGACCTATACAAATATATGTTAAATTTTATTTATTTTCAATTTTTGCAAAGTAATAATTTATTTTTTTTATAGAAAAAAAATGTGTTTTTCATATAGTTTTATGAATTTTTGGGTATTTTATTATTATTTTTAGTTTTCTGGATTTTTGTCTTTTCTGTTTTGTCTTTTCTATCTTGTCTTTTCTGTTTTGTCTTTTCTTGTTTTTGTCCTGTAGTGTCTGGTTATATGGTAAATAAGTTTATCTTTTTAGGTTGTAGTATATATGAAATAGGTTTAGATTATTGGGTATAAAAATTTATACCTATTAATAATTGATAGGTAATTAGGTCTTGGGCTTAGGCTTAAATTATAATTTTTTTTATTTAATCATTTATATGATTCATCTAGGTTTTAATTACGAGTTTCGCTCTCCGGACCTAGGGTCCATTTGAGGTGAGTAGATTTACTGATCTATTCATATGGATTTTTATTCTATAGCTATATATTCTTGATTGTCACATGTTGATTTAGATTAATCCTTTTTAGCGATATTATATGTTATTCATACATTTATATTATTACGATGACTATGCATGATTGCGTTGTTATACATATTGTTCAAATTTCATTTTATTGAATAAAGTTGCATGATTTAATTCCTTCATCATGTCATTTAAAATAGCATGAATTGTGCTATCCATATTTCAATAATTATTATAATACATTTTTTTTATGCTTATATTTTTGAAAATAATATTTGGATTTAAGATTATCATTTTTGAGATTTTAAAAAAAATTTAGGACTAGTGGAGACAAACCTAGTCCTAGGATATTTTTTTTTTATTAAGATGCACATCATAGCATATTTAAGGAATAAAACCCCTGTTGTATCTCGCTTTTGGGGAGGAAGGTCTAGGACTCGAAGAGTCCCAAGATCGGTGAGGGGTGTGGTAAAGCATCCCTTGCAGCGGCGGATTCCTTTGTTTGGAATCTGCAGCAACCGGGGCATCCTGTGCTGGTCTTCTCGTAGTGATGGCAGCGGCGACCCATCGGCGTCTTCAAGATTCGACGTCTCCTCGAGGGAGCTTTTTGAGCGATTTAGTCGCTTGGGGCTTTGCACACTTGTTATGGGGGAACGATTCTTCCGATTGAGAATCCTACCCAATCATACCATTTAAACTGCATGATTTCTATTACGTGGGCCAAGGATTTGGGTCCACGTGATTACATAAAAATATTTTTGTGTTCATGATTTTAAATTTTTTAAAGGAAATCCTCATTTTCAGCATAACTTTATTTTTATATGTATAACTGTCATATGAAGTAATATTTATGTGAGTCTATTCACTAAGTTAAACACTCACCCTATTCCAATTGGCTGGTTGTTTTATAACCAGGTAGCTCATCTTCTGGGGACCAAGGCAAAGTTTGAACCTTTCATACATTTCAAGGATCTTGAGGTAGAAATGTTTGGAGAATAAATAATAGTCGCAGCTGACTATTTGGATCTATTTTAGTTCCCACAGGGATGGTTTAGTGTGTCTTTTCATTCTAGTATTTTGTTTATGTCAGACTCTGATATTTTGTAAGACCGTTGGTGGTTTATAACTTTTGGATATTGTTTTTATGTTTTATCACTTTCAGTTTTTATTATATTAGTATTGTTTAAAAAAAGGTACAAATTTTGGTCTTGTGTTTGGATTAAGTTTAGTAGCGACCCATTTACCGTCCGATAAGCGGTTAGGTAAATACGGGGCGTTACAGATGGTATCAGAGCCACGTCCTGTCGGAGCCTAGGTTAGGGTTTGAGTCTACGGTAAAATAGGTGTCATTAAGATTAACGTTTGTTATTCCGCTCAGGATTTTCTATGGCACGAAAACGTAATGTTCCAGTGTCTGGTGCACCTCGCCTTCCAACAGCGGAACCTGAGGAGCTCAATCCTCCAGTAGCTGATCCCCCAGTACTGGATCCTGCTATGGCCCTTGTACATCAGTCGCTTCAACAATTGACTGGAATGTACGCAGCTATTCAGGCACAAATGCAACAACAAGCCCAACAAATGAATGCGATTCAACAGCAGTTGCACCAAGCTCCACCACCTGAGGTTGTCGAGAATGATCCACCACCTGTTGCCCAAGATCCTCCGGCTGGTGTTCCTGATGAACCTCATGCTCCTCACGCTCCTCAAGCAGACATTGCTCATCCTCAGGCTCCTGCCCCTGTGTTAAATGCTAATGAGGATTGGCTTACTCGATTCCAGAGGACGCGTCCAACTGCGTTCACTGGCATGGGTGATTCCAAAGAATCGGAGGCTTGGATTGCAGAAATGGAAAAGAGATTTGATGTGATGGATTGTCCAGATCGTCAAAGAATCAAGTTGGCATCTTTCCAACTCCGTGATGAAGCTGAGCAGTGGTGGAAGACTACCAGGAGGGGTCTTAAAGCAGAGCATGATACTCTATCTTGGGATCGATTCGTGGAGCTCTTCTACAAACGTTACTTTCCTCCATCTGCACGAAGAGCGAAGATCAGCGAGTATAGTATGACTGTCGACCAGTATGAGGCTCAATTTGTTGCACTGTCTCGTTTTGCTCCGCATCTTGTTGAAGACGAAGGTGAACGTTGTCGCTTATTTGAGGGCGGTTTGAGGGGGCAAATCAAGGGCCGAGTTGAAGTTTTGAGGTTAGACAATTTCTTCGACTTGGTGGAGAGCGCACGCACAGCTGAGCGTGGGTGCGCAGAGGCAGCACAAGCTCGTGATGCTCGAGTTAAACGTCGTCAGGATCAACAATACTCTACCCCTGCAAAGAGAGAGAATCAGCGACCTCCTACTACTACCGTACCTTTGAAGACACTTCCTCCAGCACCTTATGCAGCACCAAACCAGACTCGTGGATTAGATATGAGGACTTGTTTTTACTGCAAGGAACAAGGCCACATAAAGACTTTTTGTCCCAAACTTAATAACAAAGGAGGCCAGGATCGATCTCAAGCTCAAGGAAGCTCTACGCGGCTTGTTCGAGCACGAGTGGCGGCACTTACACCAAGTGATGCTCAGGCCACTGGAGATCCTGTCAGAGGTATTGTTTCTATTTCTGGTCATTCAGCACATGTTCTTTTTATTGCGGTTCCACACATTCATTCACATCATCAAAATTTTCCAAACTCCTGGCAAGGGAGCCTAATATCTCTATGTCTTCACTTCATGTGACCACTGCTGTCGGTGAACAAGTTGTCACCAAGATTTGCTTCCCTTCTTGCATAGTTCAAATTAATGGGCATGAAATGTCTGCTGGTCTCTTTCTTCTTGATATTCTCGGCTTCGATGTTATTCTTGGCATGCATTGGTTGTTAGCTTTCCATGCAAGTGTTTATTGTTTTTCTAAGGTTGTGACCTTCCGTATTCCTGGCCGACGATCATTCCACTTCGAGGGTTTTGGTGGGTCATATCCAATCGGATTCGTCTCTTCTCTTCATGCTCAAAGATTGCTAGATAAAGGGTGCGAGGGATATCTAGCAGTTATTGTAGATGCTATTACGGACTTGAAGGCCTCAATCAGTGACACTCCTATTGTTTCTGAATTTCCTGAGGTATTTCCAGATGAGTTGCCCGGACTCCCCCCTATCGATCTTGTTCCCGATACTGAGCCAATTTGTAAAGCTCCATATCGGATGGCTCCTGCTGAGCTAAAGGTGTTGAAAGAGCAGCTTCAAGAACTTCTAGACAAGGAGTTCGCTCGTCCCAGTGTCTCACCCTGGGGACCGCCGGTCTTATTTGTTAAGAAGAAGGACGGTACCTTGAGGCTTTGTATCGATTACAGGATGTTGAACCAGAGGACTATCAAGAATCGATACCCTCTTCCTCGTATCGATGATCTTTTCGACCAGCTTCAGGGAGCCTCTGTATTTTCAAAGATTGATCTGCGTTCGGGCTATTATCAATTAAAGATCAAGGAAGGTGATATTGAGAAAACCGCATTTCGTACTCGCTATGGTCACTATGAATTTTTAGTGATGCCATTCGGATTGACAAATGCACCCGCAACTTTCATGGACATGATGAATTGTGTCTTCAAGCCTTTCCTTGACCTATTTGTGGTGCTCTTCATAGATGACATTCTAATCTATTCGAAGAGTGAGGAGGAGCATGCAAAGCACATTCGAGCAGTCCTGACTGTCCTAAAGAAGCACCAATTATATGCAAAATTCAGCAAGTGTGAATTCTGGTTAAAGAGCGTGGTGTTTCTTGGGCATGTCATTTCAGGTGAGGGTATTTCTGTTGATCCAACGAAGGTTAGCGCAGTTTTGGATTGGAAGCGACCATCTAATCCAACTGAAGTTCGAAGTTTCCTTGGGCTAGCGGGTTATTATCGGAGGTTCGTTGAAGGATTCTCCAAGATTGCAGTTCCTCTAACCCGTCTAACAAAGAAGGGAGTTAACTTTGAATGGTCTGAGGCTTGTGAGCAAAGCTTTCAGGAGCTTAAGGGATGTTTGACGTCTGCACCAGTCTTAACCCTTCCTTCTGGTGGTGGTGGTTTTTCAGTATATTGTGATGCATCCCACCATGGTCTTGGTTGTGTTCTCATGCAACGTGGACATGTAGTGGCGTATGGGTCTAGACAGTTGAAGCCCCATGAGCTAAATTACCCCACTCATGATTTGGAACTTGCGGCTGTCATTTTTGCACTAAAAATATGGCGTCACTACCTGTATGGGGAACAATTTGAGATTTTCACGGACCACAAAAGTTTGACATATTTAAAGTCACAGCCAGAATTGAACAATCATCAGCGTCGTTGGACCGGGTTATTGAAAGACTATGATTGTCAAATACTCTATCATCCCGGGAAAGCGAATGGATGCTCTTAGTCGACGACCTTCACCTATGGTCGCTCACATCAGGGTGCACAACCGGAAGCTCTTGGAGGAGGCTGCTAGTTTGGTTCGTGTATGGGAGACTCATGAGGGACATTTCCTTGCACGACTTGTGGTTGAGCCTATGTTAATCGATGAAATCTGCGTGGCGCAAAAGAATGACCCTAATCTTATAGCAGAAATGGAGGCTGTCGCTCGTGGAGAGCATCCTGACTTTCAGATCCGTGAAGATGAAGTTCTATGCTTTCGTGGTCGTATATGTGTCCCTGCAGTGAAGGAATTGCGCCACCAAATTCTCTCTGAGGCTCATCGATCACGATATACTCTTCACCCTGGAGGAACAAAGATGTATCATGATCTTTGCAGGAACTATTGGTGGATTGGCATGAAAAAGGATATAGCTCAGTTCGTAGCTCAGTGTCTTACCTGTCAGCGCGTCAAGGCAGAGCATCAAAGGCCCTCCGGAGAATTGCAGTCCCTTTCCATTCCTCAATGGAAGTGGGAACACATCACTATGGACTTTGTCACGAGTTTACCCAAAACTCGATTGGGTCGTGATGCTATATGGGTCATAGTGGATCGCTTGACCAAGTCTGCTCATTTTCTCGCTATAAAGGTGAGAGATTCACCTGAGGTGTTAGCGCGATTGTTTGTTCAGGAGATTATTCGTCTTCATGGTGTTCCGGTCAGTATTGTATCTGATCGGGATACACGCTTTACATCGCGTTTTTGGCGCAGTCTTCATGAAGCTCTTGGAACAAGATTAGATTTTAGTACAACTTTTCATCCTCAGACTGATGGTCAGTCTGAGCGCACCATTCAGATTCTCGAAGACATGCTTCGAGCTTGCATAATCGACTCGGGTGGTAGTTGGGAGGATCATCTTCCATTGGTGGAGTTCGCTTACAACAACAGCTATCAAGCAAGCATTCAGATGGCGCCATACGAGGCACTGTATGGTCGCAGTTGTAGGTCACCATTGTGTTGGGACGAGGTTGGAGAACGTCAACTTTTAGGTCCTGATATTGTTCGAGATACATCCGAGAGGGTTAACTTGATTCGCGACCGCATTCGAGCAGCCCAAAATCGACAGAAAAGCTACGCCGATCAGCGTCGAAAACCTCTTCAGTTTGAAGTTGGTGATCATGTATTCTTGAAGGTCTCTCCTATCAGAGGTGTCTCGCGGTTCGGCATTCGAGGAAAGCTTAGTCCTAGATTTATAGGTCCCTTTATGATCCTTGAGCGTGTTGGTGAGGTAGCCTATCGATTGGCGTTACCTCCGCAATTATCACAAGTCCACGACGTGTTTCACGTATCTCAGCTGAGGCGTTATGTTCATGATCCCTCTCATGTCATTGAGTATGGGCCGTTGCGGTTGGAGGATGATCTTACTCTAATCGAGCGACCCGTCGAGATTTTGGATCGCATGGAGCATGTACTGCGCAACCGTACTATACCAATGGTTAAAGTGCGGTGGCAACACCATTCTGGGGCTGAGTCTACGTGGGAACATGAAGAGAACATACGTTCTGCTTATCCTGATCTTTTCTCTGCCCCAGGTATTTCTAAATTTAGAGGACTAAATTCCTTAAGGGGGAGAGAATGTGACGATTACATTTTTTTAAATTAAAATTTTATTTTATTTTATTTATTTTTAATTTTTTTTTTAATATGCATGGCATACATAATTGCATTTCAATCAAATTTCAATATTTAATTATTATTTTTTTTTATACTTAGGATATTAGATTACATAAAAATTATTAGGTGGGTGTGTGTGGATGGGCATGGGTTTGTTTAAGCCATGATGGGCCTTATTTGGGAACCAATGATGGCCCATATGCATGGATGGATTAATTGCACGTGAACAGTGTTTAATTAGGGTTAGGGTTCTCATGTCCTATATATATGTTGATATGTTGGGGTGAAAGAAAAAAAAAAGAAAACATCAGGGTGTGCGGCTGTGTATCCTTTCGGCAGAGAGAGAGAGAGAGAGAGAGAGAGAGAGAGAGAGAGAGAGAGAGTATTCTTTTTTTTTTTTTTCTTCTAGATTATTGTTATTTATTAGTGATATTGGATTTATGTTTAGGTTATTAAGTTTTTATTTTTATTTTTATTTTAAAAATAAAATAAGGGTTTTGATTTATTTTTAAAGATTAAACATATTTTATTTTGTGGGATTTTGAGTTTTTGGATCAAGTTAGAGTTTTGATATATATATATTCATGTTGTTTGATTCTTATGTTTTATAAAAGCTAGGGTTTTGATCTACTAATTATTATTATTAGATCTATGCATGTTAGGTATTTTAATTTTTGAATCTTCATAAACTTAGGGTTTTGATTTATTATTTATTTTAAAAATTAGATCTATGTTTAGATTATTAAAATATAAGTTTTTATTTATACAAGAGTTATGACCTATACAAATATATGTTAAGTTTTATTTATTTTCAATTTTTGCAAAGTAATAATTTATTTTTTTTTATAGAAAAAAAATGTGTTTTTCATATAGTTTTATGAATTTTCGGGTATTTTATTATTATTTTTAGTTTTCTGAATTTTTGTCTTTTCTGTTTTGTCTTTTCTGTCTTGTCTTTTCTGGTTTTTGTCCTGTAGTGTCTGGTTCTATGGTAAATATGTTTATCTTTTTAGGTTGTAGTATATATGAAATAGGTTTAGATTGTTAGGTATAAAAATTTATACCTATTAATACTTGATAGGTAATTAGGTCTTGGGCTTAGGCTTAAATTATAATTTTTTTTTATTTCACCATTTATATGATTCATCTAGGTTTTAATTACGAGTTTCGCTCTCCAGACCTAGGGTCTATTTGAGGTGAGTAGATTTACTGATCTATTCATATGTATTTTTATTCTATAGCTATATATTCTTGATTGTCACATGTTGATTTAGATTAATCCTTTTTAGCGATATTATATGTTATTCATACATTTATATTATTACGATGACTATGCATGATTGCGTTGTTATACATATTCTTCAAATTTCATTTTTATTGAATAAATTTGCATGATTTAATTCCTTCATCATGTCATTTAAAATAGCATGAATTGTGCTATCCATATTTCAAGAATTATTATAATACATTTTTTTATGCTTATATTTTTGAAAATAATATTTGGATTTAAGATTTCATTTTTGAGATTTTTAAAAAAATTTAGGACTAGTGGAGACAAACCTAGTCCTAGGATATTTTTTTTTATTAAGATGCACATCATAGCATATTTAAGGAATAATCCCCCCGTTGTATCTCGCTTTTGGGGAGGAAGGTCTAGGACTCGAAGAGTCCCAAGATCGGTGAGAGGTGTGGTAAAGCATCCCTTGCAGCGGCGGATTCCTTTGTTTAGAATCTGCAGCAACCAGGGCATCCTGTGCTTGTGTTCTCGTAGTGATGGCAGCGGCGACCCATCAGCATCTTCTAGATTCGACGTCTCCTCGAGGGAGCTTTTTGAGCGATTTAGTCGCTTGGGGCTTTGCACACCTGTTATGGGGGAACGATTCTTCCGATTGAGAATCCTACCCAATCATACCATTTAAGCTGCATGATTTCTATTACGTGGGCCAAGGATTTGGGCCCACGTGATTGCATAAAAATATTTTTGTGTTCATGATTTTAAATTTATTAAAGGAAATCCTCATTTTCAGCATAACTTTATTTTTATATGTATAACTGTCATATGGAGTAATATTTCTGTGAGTCTATTCACTGAGTTAAACACTCACCCTATTCTAATTGGCTGGTTGTTTTATAACCAGGTAGCTCATCTTCTGGGGATCAAGGCAAAGTTTGAACCTTTCATACATTCCAAGGATCTTGAGGTAGGAAGGTTTGGAGAATAAATAATAGTCGCAGTCGACTATTTGGATCTATTTTAGTTTAGAAGGCTCCCACAGGGATGGTTTAGTGTGTCTTTTCATTCTACTATTTTGTTTATGTCAGACTCTGATATTTTGTAAGACCGTTGGTGGTTTATAACTTTTGGATATTGTTTTTATGTTTTATCACTTTCAGTTTTTATTATATTAGTATTGTTTAAAAAAAAAAGGTACAAATTTTGGTCTTGTGTTTGGATTAAATTTAGTAGCGACCCATTTACCGTCCGATAAGCGGTTAGATATATGCGGGGCGTTACAATATATGTCTTTAATATTTAGAAATTATATTTTTTATTAATAAAAATATAGAACCGCATATACTCCGCATATCGCATATACTCTGTGCAGTACCCCAGCTGCATGCAAATCGCATCCCACATATCAGAACACTGGTTAGTGCTATAGTCAAAATGTTTACATGATTCACATCCTTCATGCAGCCAAAAGAAGAGCAAATTCTAGCCAAATCAAGACGATGAAGTAAAGTCAAAGGAGGGAAACCTCAATTTAATGATTGTTTTACATTATTATGCATAACAATGTATTCTATGTACATACAAGGAGGGAAAAATGTTTTATACATTGTTATGCATTCTATTTACGTACACTCAAGGGCAGATCCAAGACACTTTTTCAGGGTGGGTTGAACTAAGAGAGGTTTTTTCAGGGGCACTGTTACATTTAATTTTTTTTACATTCTAAAATACAATCCTATTTACTTTGTTTGAAATCCAATGAAGCACATACCTTGTAAGATGATGAATATACATCATTAAATATTTTCTTATATTTACTAAAAATTGGTTTATTCAATTTGAAATTGAGCGATATACTTTTTTCAAAACATATACATCACATTAGATAATGTTTACTATTTAAAAAAAAATTGAAAACATGTGTGGTCTAAGTTTTGATTGGTAAAAATGATTAAGTCTAACATTTTCCTTTTTGGGGTAAATTAAGATTTATAAAACAAAGATATTTTAAGGTTTTTCTTACATAAATATTGGCTGAATTGGTATTTTGAAGTTTTTTTAACAAAATCTGAACTAGACTGTATTGAGTTTTTATAACAGCCAGTTCTTGTGTCTGCCCTTGCGTACACTATTATTCATCCCCAGTACATCGTTATATCTTGCACATGCAGACAGTGTTGGTCCAAATTAAAGGATTTAGGAAAAGAAATCATAACAACTTGAAGTGATTAGGTGATGACTTAATAAAAATACTTGAATTTAATTTTATCAACTTGAAGTGATTCTCTTTTTTCTTTTTGTGTGCCACTGAGGAAGTGTTAAATAGTCTCACACATGAAAAATGCATTGAAAAAAAAAGGACTTTTTCTCCAATTGTCAGCAAATTAATTAACTAGCTAGGGGGACATTGCAAAAGACCAATAACATTATCAATTTTTTTTTTTTTTGCTGGATAAAAAGTAATCATTTACTGAAAGAACATGAATGTACTAGAGTGAAGATTTAATTACAAGCTGTTAGAGTTAGGTACAATCTCCACAAGTGGACCAAAGAGAGGCCAGGAAACAAAATGAATAACAAGATTGTAGAGCCATTATGTTAATGGGACACACGGTCATAGACTTTCCTGGCCTTGTCATTCTGCAAAAGAGCTTGTATATCTTCCTAGAGCTGAGAGGGGGAGAAGATTGAAGATCCGATTGTTGACTGGATAGAGGATAGCAGATCAACCACCGTGTTGGCATCCCTATAGATGTGAGTGATTTTTCATTCAGTTACTTGACCCACCGGAGATCTAAGTTCACGCAGGTCCTTGAAGGCATTCTAGGGGACGAGTCCCTTCCCTTCAGTCCATGCATTAGCAGTAGTTGAATCCATTTCACTCCAAACCCGAGAAGCATGAAGGGAGGAGCAGAGTTTAATTCCTGCCACAATTCCTTTTAGCTCAAGAATGTTAATGGAGGTAGCTCAGGTTCGAACTGCCAAAGCCGTGATGATCCCATACTACTGCTCCGAATCCGTAGTGGTCATCCCTCAAGGAACCATCAGAATTAACTTTGTGCCACCCAACAGGAGGAGGGGACCAAATCACTTTCTTTGTAGTGGAAGCACGTTCAGTGAAGCGAACTCCAAAGCATTGGGACAACTTATCCATCAAAGGAGACATTGAATCAGTCATGGCGACATCTTTGTAGAGACCTCTGATTAAAGATAGATTGTGATTAGCTAAGAATCTCTTGTGGTTGGACGTTCCTTTGAAAATACGATTATTGAGTTCATTCCAAATCGAGCAAACAGTCTGAGTAAAGATGAATAGCATTATCTTCTTCTCAGAAATTGAATGCGCTACAGCAATAACACTATCTAGGAAATCAGGAATAGAGGATGATCTCCACCTCTTAAGCCCTAGTTTCTTGCTAACCACATGCCCAAATATAAGCAGAGCAAGAGCATTGATGGAATAGGTGGTCTACAGATTCAAATCAATTTTTTGGACACATGAGGTTTTATATTTGTGAAATGTGAACTTAAGAAAATACATTTATAAATTTCATTGTCATGGTGTATTAAATGGAAGAATATGAATACAGGTTTCATCATATCACTCTACTTAGTGAGATCCATATGTATAAACATGTAAAATGTATAAATAAGTGTTGATAAACTCAGTCATTATTGCAATCATTTCAGCAGTCCCTATCTTTTGTTGGCTTAATGGAGGGCCAGAAATTGGTTATCCGGGTTCGGATCTCCAAGATCCGTCGGCTCCGCTCCTCCCTGTCTTTCCCTGCGTCCGGCCTGCTTCTTCTTCTTGGAGTTGGTGGACGACTATTTTTCGACTAAACCTAGAGATGTTCCTCTAGGCTGCCTACATACCGCTCTTTCTGTCTCCGGGGATCAAGTCATACGTGATTCCTTTTTATAGTGCTCTAAAGATCTTCCTTTTGGATAGAGTGAGATCTCTGCTCTATTATGATCAGTGGGGATTGACTAGGTTGATCTAATCCCCAAATCCCATTTCAGGGCCTATTAGAGGATTAGGATAATGATCCATATAGATCTGATGGGTTTGTTGATTGATCTAGCCCTAAATCCCCTTCCTAGGCTTTTTAATGAATCAGGATAATGACAGATCTAGATCTACTAGGTCTGCCATATCTGAGAGGTCAATCGGTTCGATCTCAATTAGGATTTTACCCGATCATTGGGTCGGATCCGGTGTGCTAACCGACCTAGGTCCGGGATTTTCTATGGTGGGTCACGGGCCGGCGTTAATTGGGTCGTGGGCCAGCGCCGCGTGGGCCCAGAAGATGGGCCTTATTTTTGGGCCCCACACTTAATATATGGGTTAAAAAAATGCATACAATTTACTCAAATATACTTTTTTTAAATGAATTATATATATATATATATATATATATATATATATAAAATTTCAAATAAAAACAATAACTGGCTTATCGTGTCCCTAACATTTTGCTTTGTAATGTTGTATTCTCCACGGGCTTTAATTTAATCAAGATTACATATAAGAAATGCCTCTCATTTACCAAGCAATTTTGATGGGACATGGTGACCAACCATGAGAGAGACAACGATCGCGACCACTAATTAATTTTGGTTGACGATGGAATTGATACACCAATATGGTCAACTTTCTCACAAGACCTAAAGTTAACTTCTCTCTCTTGATTCATGACTAATTGATAAATGATGGACTTAGTTCCTACAATGCTTGGAAGTTTCGCACAAAAGAATTCCAAATTAAACGAACTCCTCTAAAAAACTGACTTGGGGTCCTAATATTTGGAGAGGCCTCTCTCCCTATCAAAGATATTTTGGAAAGATTTGTTGAGTCATATATGTTTGATGTGAGAAGATTACGAGGTTTTCCATATTGATCAATCTCCCTTTTCACATTATTAATGGTGGTTTCTTTGGTAGGTACCTCAGAAGTGTATGTAACAATCACACATTCTAGCTTTCTCCCTTTTGTCACTTTCTTTCTTCATTACTTCCTTGCTTTATTTATTTTATTTTATATATAACGGAGGACCCCCCTAGCTGGTCTTACCATCGAGACGGGTAGGCTACCGTTGCATCTGTGTACGCCCAAACCCACAAAAATACACAGGGGTTAAGTCAGCGCCAATAGTCGATACCAAAGCCTATCTTTCACACAGGTATGCCTTGACCATTGAGCTACGACCACTGGCGGGTGAGCTTGCCTGTTTTTCTTGTTTTCTCATCTAGCTCAGAATTGTAATATGAATTTCATAATAAAAAATAGGTAGCAATCTCTACCTTTTGATCAAAAAAAAAAAAAAAAAAACACAATCACATTTTGCTAAATTAGTGTATAGTTATTCATATTCTTATTTGATTGTAAAATTTTTTTCCCACTTCGAGTAGTTGATTTTAAAGTATATATGTATAAAAAAAGGATAAATCTATTCTAGGGAGAACCATGAATTGCCCTTGTTTTTGGTGAGATCAATGATAACCCTCATTGCCCTTGTTTTTGTTTTTGTGTAACCAAATGGGGATAAACCATGAATTTATAACAAATTTATCGTATCCCGGACACAAATAAGAATACGAACATATTCTAATGATGTTGCGCGCTTCTATTCGTTGAGAAAATAGAGTTCTATCAAAAACACACTGACGATGAAGTTAGTCAAACTCCAATTATAACTATTTTTTTGCAAAGAATGACTTGCATTCTTATTTTTATTTTATTTTTTATAGTTATTATACTTTGCGTGTACGAAATAATTTGGATTTTTTTTCCGATCATTATTCCTCATTTAGTAATGTGGTCAAAATCCTAATCCACTGACCGGCCAGAAATATAATCGATTTAGTGATGTGGATCAATTATAAAATGATATATGATGCCATCAATTTTTAGTATGGATGTTGTCATTTTTGTGATTGCTTTACATCAATTGGATCACCAAAGTAATCACGTTTTTTCCATTAGATCTGTGTTGTATGTTTACCCATACCTTTTCTTTCTTAAGCAAGAATATGCTCTATAGTATTCCATAATTAATTGCCTTCCTTGTATCCTCCTACCATGCAAATTAAACTTGTGTTGGCAAAAAAAAAAAAAAAAAAATACTGTGTATGATCAAGATGTTAGAATAAAGGAAAATGAAATTATTGTATTCTTTAACACAAGATACATTGTATTGGTATATCATGTCCTTTATTATATGCCATGTATCATATCGTGAATTCATTCTTTGGTAATTGCATCCAGTTAAGGACGAATGTTCACATTCATATTCCTTCGTTCATGTTTCTTCTAGCAACTATATATATTAATATATATATATATATATATATATATATATATATATATATAATAAATTGTTTAATCATAGCAAAGATAGAAATCACACACTATACATACACTAGAACATGCACACAATAAAATTAAAATAAAAACAGTTATAGAGCCAGCATGCAATAACGATTTTCCATGAACATGGAATCCGGTCTTCTCAATTTATTAGAGAAGTTACATACATATGAAGTGACAATATGGAAGTAGAACAACTACATATATACATGCATCATATCCTCACTTCTTTCTCCATGCATGCATGAGAGCGTAACATCATTAATTTAAAAAAAAACAAATTATCAGTTAGGAAGTCGTTGCACCAAACATCTTCAATTATAATCCAATCTAAGGGTTCTGGAGGGACTGACCAAATCGAAGAGCTGTGCTTGTGATGCAGTCTTTCAGCTTCTCTTCTGTCATCCTCCTAGGTTTTCTTATCTGCACAAAGAAATTAAAGGACCAAATTTAAATTTAAAGATGAAAAAATTGAAGAACAAATGAATAGATGTCACATGTTAAACATGAGAGATCATTATAGTTTTTAATAATTTTTAATTTATAACAAATTAATATCTTGTTGTAGATTGATTATACCAAACGAGATAAAGCCTTGATTTCATTTTTTTTGTTTATTGGTCCCCAAACTACTCTACACCATAAAGCTTTCATACTTCATAGTATCATCATTAGAAGAAAAAAATGAAGACTTCTAAATGTCCCTTTCCCAATAGAATTGGGTTGTTGAGATCTTCAGAGTACAATTTATTGAATTTAGGGCATCAATTTTTTTTGTAGAGAAATTATATTGCATCAGGTAACTAATTATTGCCTGTCCAAATTTATCGAGAAGTGCTTTTCACATACATCATAATCACTCAAAAAAGGAAAATGATACACTCAGTCATATTTATCAACCAAAAGTCAGACCTCAAGTGTTTTCAGTTTTAAAAAAATAGTAAACATCATCTAATGAGGTATATGCTTTCATAAAAAGTGCATATCGTTTCATTTTAAATTGAATGAACCCATTTTTAGTAAGTGTAAGAAAAAATTCAGTGAAGTATATACATCATCTAACAAGATATATACTTAATTAAATCTATAACGAGGTATATAGAGTCTGTGTTTTGATTAGTGAATGTGACTGAGTGTAGCAGCACTCATCAAAAAATCTACACAAAGTTCACACAATATGTAACAAAGTCTTATAATATATATAGTCCGAAGTTTCATACCAAAAAGAAGTGGGAATCATTCAATCATGGGAACTCATTTGTGTGAAAGGGACAAAGCATGACTATGACTCATTCAAAAATCATGTCATCTAGTCTTTTATTTATATTTGGTAACTTCATCTATCTTCTGCAAAATTGGAATTTAGTCATTAAAGTTTTGTCGGATTCGGAAAAACGAAGTTGAAACGAAGATGAGTGTATAGATATACAGTTTATTCTTCAGATCTGGTCGGTCTCTAATAAATTTCATTTATGATATGTAGTATTAAATGCTATGGTAAGTCAAATAATAATATTGCAGGGCTAAAAAATAGGCCCACCAACCATGCTCCACATACCGACGGTCGTGGCCCGATTGGTAAGGGCCTATGACCTGGACTACCCACCATAGGTGGATCTTGTCCGTCAACCCTTCAATATGGAACGACCGAGCATCATTTCAAGCAGTGGCGGAGCCACTATAGGACCGGGGGGGCATGTGCCCCCCCTGGATTTTATTTATTTATTTTTATGTCCTTTATATTTGTTTCTATGTCCTTTTCATTTATTTCCATGTTCTTTTAATTTTTTGTGATAAGTTAATTTTAATTAGGATCCATAAATCATAGACCCCACTTACATATGAAATTCCCTAAACAACAACCACTCATAACTAAATAAAATAAAATTAAAACAACCACTCACGTCATTTTTAACTCTCATTTTTCATTTTATCCATATCTCACAAACAGCTATAGAAGCACGGATTCCACTTCTCAACGTCTTCACCTAAGTGCCCATTTTGAAAAAAATAAATTTTTGAATTTCTTTTTTTCTTTTTTCTTTTATATCTCAACTGTTTCTAATATCAATCTTCATCTCTAAATAATTTTTACTTTTTGTTTCATTAAATGTCTCACAATTGAGAATCTACAATCTATAATCCTCTCTTCTCTTCCATCAATACTTTGAAGGTATATTTTTTTTCCTTTTACCTTATTATCATTGCTACTAATTTATTTAAATTTTAAAATATTTGTATAAATATATAAAATAATCAAATCATTCAACATTTTCAGAATATATAACATCATCGAAGTCAAATTTAAAGGTATGTATTGCTTATTAGATTTATGTTTTGACATTTTTTTTATGAATTATCAATATGAAATATGACATATCATTTTAAAATATAATAATTATTTTTTATAATTATTCAGTGATATGTTTTATATGAATACATTCATTTCATTTTATACGTATTTTTAATCTATACTATTGAAATAAAAAAAATATAATGATATAATTTTAAAAAATATTTATATAAGTCACATTAGGCCCCCCCTTTATAAAAATCCTGGCTCCGCCACTGATTTCAAGTATGTAAATCCAGAATTTAATTTCTGAATTGGGGATTATCAATTGTTGATTTTCTAAATCTACACAGATATATTAAATCTAGACATATCATGGAACTAATCCTCTAACATCACAATAATATATCTTCGATGTGGAATTAATCATCAATTGATCCATAGGATCTCAACAAATTATATATATTTATAAATGGATAATGACTGCAGATCCTGCAAATCTCAACAATGACACATAATTGCTCTACTACAATCTGGGATCCCATCCCATCCGTCAAATGGGAGAAAGATCCCAGAGGATTTAAGGGTTTGACCAAAAACACTCTAAATAGGGGAATCAATTCTCTCTATTGAGGTATGTGAAATTATTTTTGCAATAACCTTGATTGTGTATTCTATTAACTTGAGCGTCGGAGAGATTTTTGCAGGTCACCTTCAACCCTGTTTTCAATGACATTCGAAGAGGATGAGCGCCGACGACACCAAAAGAGCCATCAGGAGGAGCAGAGCAGACGGATCTTGACAATCTGAATCCGGTTCCTCACTTTTTGCCCCTCCAAATATGCCGATCCAAATAGTTTCTCAAGTTTAATCTTATTATAACCAGATTTGATGGAATCTTGTGATATGGTTGGTTTTCAACCAAATAGTTTCTCAAGTTTAATTTTATTATAACCAAATTTAATAACTACAACGACAACCATTTATTGCAATCAATTATGAGAATCAAACCAAGAGCCATAAAAGTTTTGGCATCATCATCATTATGAACCCTAAACAGTAGTGTGCGTGTATATATATATATATATATATATATATATATATATATATATATATATATATATATATATATATATATATATAGGGAACCGATTACGTGCGGTCGGTGCGGTGCGCGATCACGGGCCGTCGATCACGGGTCCATCGCATCGGACGGTCGGGTGCGATTCACGTCGACCGTTGGATGCAATGGACCCGCGATCGGACGGCCCACGTCGCGCACCGCACCGACCGCACACCGCACCTAATCGTCGGCATATATATATATATATATATATATATATATATATATATATATATATATATATATAGGGAAGTGATTACGTGCGGTCGTGCGGTCGGTGCGTCCGCGATCACGGGCCGTCGATCACGGGTCCATCGCATCGGACGGTCGGGTGCGAATCACGTCGACCGTTGGATGCGATGGACCCGCATTCGGACGGCCCACGACCGCGACCGCACGACCGCATATTATCATCCCCGTATATATATATATATATAAATATTACGTGCGGTCGTGCGGTCGGTGCGTCCGCGATCACGGGCCGTCGATCACGGGTCCATCGCATCGGACGGTCGGGTGCGAATCACGTCGACCGTTGGATGCGATGGACCCGCATTCGGACGGCCCACGACCGCGACCGCACGACCGCATATTATCATCCCCGTATATATATATATATATAAATATATATATATATATATATACGGGGATGATAATATGCGGTCGTGCGGTCGCGGTCGTGGGCCGTCCGAATGCGGGTCCATCGCATCCAACGGTCGACGTGATTCGCACCCGACCGTCCGATGCGATGGACCCGTGATCGACGGCCCGTGATCGCGGACGCACCGACCGCACGACCGCACGTAATCACTTCCCTATATATATATATAATACCTTGTGAATATGGAAGCAAAATAAATAAAATATAGTTTCTCTTATGCAGTTTTGTTTTCTATACGCAGCCATATCAGATGTTTGTTTTGAGAATTTTTTTTGGTTTTAAAGGTGACTTTCTCATGCGGATTTTTGAAGTTCAGGTGACATGTATATATCATTGGGCAAAGCTAATCCCACTACCCATGTTATACTTTCCCACTACCCATAATTACGAAAATGCCATTATTTTTTTTAATTTTTTTAATCCCTTTCCCACTACCCAGTTTGACAGCGTCAAGTCGAAATGTTCTTCACTGGAACGACAGAGGTCTGTCGAACTGTCTAATAAGTGTCGACAAAGGTCCAGTCGAAGTGTATTTCACTAGGACGACAGAGATCCGTCGATCTGTCTGAACAAGTGTCGACATGGATGTGTCAAGCCCATCAAAACAACAACTTTCTTCTAAAAATCAATCACTTATATAATCATTTAAGTCCTTATGAAAACAAAAATGTCATTTAAGTCTTTTTAAAAATCATTTATATATATATATATATTTATTTAAGTATAAGAAACAAAAATATTAAACAAACAATTATTTGGATCAAATAAACAGTAAACATTTCATATAGACAAAAAACATTATTTTCTTTTCTAAACAAGTGGAATATTTTCTAAACAGACTCCACTTGTTTAGAAAAGAAAATAATGTTTTTTTTCTATATGAAATGTTTACTGTTTATTTGGTCCAAATAGCTATTTATTTGATATTTTTGTTTCTTATACTTAAATATATATATATAATATTTTCAAAAAGACTTAAATAACTTAAATGACATTTTTGTTTTTCATAAGAACGTAAATGATTGTATAAGTGATTGATTCTTAGAAGGAAGTTAGTGTTTTGAAGGGTTCGACACATCCATGTCGACATGTGCTCAGACAGTTCGACGGACCTCTGTCGTCTCAGTGAAGAACACTTCGACAGGACGTTGTCGAACTAGGTAGTGGGAAAGGGTTAAAAAAATTAAAATAAATAATGGCATTTTCGTAATTATGGGTAGTGGGAAAATTAAGTTAGGTAGTGGGTCTATCCGTTCCCTATATCATTTCTTGTGGTGGGCGAAATCTTTGAGCCTCCCATCTATTATGAGTTTTTTTTTGTTTAATCAGATACCAATCATGAACCTTCAGTTTTGTAAAATCAGGAAAAACTAACAATAGGAATTTGTAAAATGGGTTTTGTTTAAATTGTGGTTTCTGATGAATTGAATAGTTTTATTTCAAGGTTTTTTCAGTTACTAAGTTTTTAAGAATCCTAATTTGAAGAATTCATGAAAATCGGAGTCCAATCTTTGGGTTTTCTATTTATAGATTGGTATGCTTTAATTGGGGGTTTAATATTTCCACTCATTGAATCAACTATTGTATTAAAGGGTGTTCATTGTTCATGTTGTTGTATTAAATATTTTTTTTCGTCTCAGCACAACAAATAACACTAGACTCATATGATGAAATGATGATAACTACATTAGCTATTCCTAATTCGTGTGGGAAGGTTTATTAGTTGTTTTTATTGGCAGTTCTATGAAGTTCTGTCAAAATTATAATTTGTTAATCCTTTCGGATATTGATATTGACGCTTCCGAGAGGTCTTGAACTACTCAATTTTTTTTTAAGTAGGTAAGAACCATGAGTTAGAAAAAAATGAAAGAAAAAAAACCACATTCCATTGTTTCTTGGTTTTAAAATAACCAAGTTATTCTAACCCCTTTTGATTGTGCATGCCCTTAATTCATTTTGATTGTGTATCCCTAGCCATAGTGACTTTGCAATTTTTTAGCCCCTTTATGTTGTGTTTTACCCTTTAAATACATGATTGGTTGGACTGCATTGCTTAGTAATACGTGTACACCATTAAATATTATATGTACACCATTAAATTGTTCCTAGTCGTTGGTTTGAATTATCATCTCAAAAATAGGGAATTGCACCTGTTGTCATGACAATGGAATACATGTTTCATGTTAACATTTTTATGAGTACATTGTTATGCTTCATTCGTACACCATTAGCCTCTTGAAAATATAATTTACATTGTCATTAGTACACTGCACATGATAAATCCTTCTTCTGATTATGTAGTATACTGATATCATTTAAGACCTTTCATTGATCTAGGGGACTGCTCACCGCTGATTATAACATAGTTTTGTACACATTGTCAGCTTGAAAATATAATGGCTCGTCTGCAGAAAATGATAGTACAACGAAGTCCTCGAAACCAGAAAATCATATTTTTTTTATGAGGATGATCATTTTACCTCCACTAGGAAGACCAGAGCATCATCATTTAGAGATCATTCAAATCCCAAGTCTTCCACTAAGACTTTGCCCCCCACCAAAATCTTTCTGAAGTCATCCACCAAGACCTAGGAAAAGTTCAAATCCAAGTCATCCACCAAGACGCAGACCAATTCTAAACCCAAGCCATCAATCACGAGGAACAAGGTAAACCCTTTGAACACTATTAAATTGACTGTGTACACTCTTAACCTATATGTGTACACTATAAGCTCTTGGTTATATTGAAATTTATTGCCATTGTGATCCAGCTTGTTCAAATAATTTAGTGGCATATCATCATGTTGTGTATCCCTAACCCTATGTGTTACACCCCGGAGCGGCCATCCCCAGTTTGTAACAATGATAGCAATATCAGAATATCATATAGGAGGACAACAAGATATCCACATATAAGGACTGGAAGAGCAAAGACTAAGCTGGGAAGCAGATGCGTAATATAAACAAGTCTGTAACCAAACATATCATTATAGACAAAGGGTATACAATCACTGTCCTGTGTGAGCCAAATCTGAACAACAAACAGAATACATACAACATGTGCCCAAGCACAAAAAAGAAATCCAAACAAAAATAACAAGACTGCTGACGACCTCGCTCGCTAATCTCAAAAGACGGATGTAATACAGGCAGCCAAGAAACACCTCATGGGAGCTCCGCCTTCTTGCTCTGCCTCCACTGGAGAAAAATAAAGAAAACGAGGGATGAGCTAAAAGCTCAGTGAATAGTCAACCACCACACAATGAATATAATAAATACATAACCAACACTTAAACAATTACACAACAAGTTGTCGACAAATACTCAACAATCACCCCCACGTCATCCGGTAGCCCTCTCCCTAGTAGCCTACCCATGACAGTACCAGTCACAGGGCAGCACCTCACAGGGTAGTTTTGACGCTGGGTAGCTTCAACGCACGATGACGCTGGGGTAATACACTCCACACTCGCACCAACTAATACCCTACAATCACCCTACGCCATCCGGTAGCCCTCTCCCTGGCAGCCTGTCCAAGACGGTACCAGTCATGGGGCAGCACTTCAAAGGGTAGCTTCGACGTTGAGTAGCTTCAACGCACGATGACACTGTGGTGACACACTTCACACTCGTAAGTGATCACATTGATCAAAGTATTTGGTACTCGATAACTAGCCACTTGGAATCCATCAGAATTTCCAACAGGTGCATCATGAGGATGCAGGGAATACTATCCACACTTACTAATGTCAAGTATGACCTCAAAAATGGGTCATACACACGTTTATCCCAAATAGGCAAGGCATATTAAGTTATTATAAGGAACATGAAATAATTAGGCCAAGAACTGATATAGTTATTTAATATCCACCAAAATGAAAGTCTGGTGTAAAAGTTATACTAGGCATCCCTCAACTTACTATATACGATGCACATGTTACATGTGTGGATACCCCAATTTTGACCGTCTAGAGAGACAGAAATACTTCAAGTAACACCCGAAAATATCCCACATTTGGACATCAAGTAGAGAACCGAAGTCCAGGAAACCGGAAACCCTAACCCTAGCCCTAACCAAACCGGAAACCCTAACCCTAGCCCTAACCAACCCAGAAACCCTAAACCTAACCCTAACCTAAAACCCAAACCCTAACCCTAACCCTAACCTAAACC
The DNA here is from genome assembly GCA_030737845.1 of Acorus calamus. Taxonomy (NCBI): domain Eukaryota; kingdom Viridiplantae; phylum Streptophyta; class Magnoliopsida; order Acorales; family Acoraceae; genus Acorus; species Acorus calamus. The sequence goes on along the minus strand of CM060864.1, from coordinate 14,662,517 downwards.
CAAACCCTAAACCTAACCCTAACCTAAAACCCAAACCTTAACCCTAACCCTAAACCCAAACCCTAACCCTAACCCTAGCCCTAACCTAAACCAGAAACCCTAACCCTCACCCAAACCTAAACCCAAACCCTAAACCAAAACCCTAACCCTAGCCCTAAACCTAAAACCAGAAAACCGGAAATCCAAAAATCCTAAGTCCCTGGCTAGGGGCGGCTAGTGCTAACTAGCAGCCTGCTAGTTAGCACTAGCCGCCCCTTGGCCGACTTTGGACCAGTCCCCTGGATGGGACATAAAGCAGTATTAAATGTTGATCATTGCGGTGAGTGATAACCTTTAGCTGCCCTATCTTAGCCGGATCAACCCAAGTAACCGACCCAAGCCACCGCTTGTCAGAGATGGGACGTTTGACAGGTCATGATAGTGGCGGCTACCAAGAAATAGCCGCCCCATCCTGGGCGACTAGTTAGCACTAGCCGCCCTTCACCTGGTCCTGAGAGAAGAACCAGAGAATTAATGAGGGGTCTAATCACATACACTATTAGCCAAGCCACTCCATTACCCCTTGGACATTCCCCTGCCTCTTTTACTATAAATAGAGGAGGTCCCAAGCCTTTAAACATCATCAATCCTTACAATCAATCCACAATCCAATAGACAATTCACATTTCCAATTCACTTCCCTTCCCCCACTAGAAATCCCAAGAGAGAGAGAAAGAGAGCCCCCCTTTTGTGAGAGAAAAATCCATTCCCCACACAAAAAACACCCTCTCGTTCAACCCTCCAGAAACCCGGGCCAAACTTAGCTTAGCCTCTGTCGAAAACCAAACTCATTTGCTACCGAAGTTCTGCTCAAACCAGACCAGGCCCCGGACAGCTAAACCCTAATAGCCGCCCTATACCCGACGGCTATATCCCACCAGCCGCCCCACTATACACACCCCATTTACACCCCTATGTCCCAAGACTCCTTTAGTCAAGCCCCGGAAGCATAATAGGATTATCTGTTTTTCACCTCTGTGTACGGTATATCCGTGTCTCAGAGCGGAGACCCCACAAACTCCCCACGTAGGCGATCAAATCCAACCCAACCTTAACAAGGAACGACACCCTCACCTTTCCTAGAAGACGATCTGACCGAGCCCGCCAGGGCACGCATCCGATCCGAATCCCCGAAGAACCCCCACACATGGACGCGCACACCGCGCATCGCCGGTGTCGGTGTCGAAAAATCCGCGTGTGTGGGGGTTCTTCGGGGATTCGGATCGGATGCGTTGCCTGGCGGGCTCGGTCGGATCGTCTTCTCGGAAGGGGTGAGGGTGTCGTTCCTGGTTGTGGCGCCCGACAGCGGCTCAAGAGGATTCAAGGGGGTTTTGTGATCGCCACCTGCTTTTTCTAAAAACAGGAAAGGGTTTGGGTCGGATTTGATCACCTACGTGGGTGTTTGTGGGGTCTCCGCTCTGAGACACGGATATACCGTACACAGAGGTGAAAAACAGGTAATCCTATTCTGCTTCCGGGCTTGACTAAAGGAATTATGGGTCAAAGGGATGTTTATATGGGGTGTGGATAGGGGGCCGGCTAGTTGTTTTTAGCCTTCGGCCAGGGGGCGGCTATCTAGGGTTAGCCGTCCAGGGTCTGGGGGAATTTGGGCAGGGCTTTGGTAGGAAAAGGGTGGGGTCTTGGGCAGAGGCTAAGCTAGGTTTAGCCTGGGTTTATGGAGGGTGGGATGAGAGGGTATTTTATGTAGGGAATGGGTGTTTCTCTCACAAAATTGGCTTTCTCTCTCTCTCTCTCATGGGATTTCTAGTGGTGGAAGGGTTTGAACAAGTGGGGATGGTGGGTTGCTGATGAAGATGAATTGGTGATTTTTTGTGGATGTTGTGGTAAGGCTTGGGGCCTCCTCTATTTATAGTAAAAGAGAGGCAGGGGAAGATCCAGGGGGTAATGGAGTGGGTGGCTTCGATTGGACCTCTCATTAATGCTCTGGTTCTTCTGTCAGAGACCAGGTGAAGGGCGGCTAGTGCTAACTAGCCGCCCGGGATGGGGCGGCTACTTCCTGGTAGCCGCCCCTATCATGACCTGCCAAACGTCCCATCTCTGACAAGCGGTGGCTTGGGTCGGCTACTTGGTTTAATCCGGCCAAGAGAGGGCGGCTAAAGGTCATGACCCGCCACAATGATCAGCATTTAATATTGCTTTATGTCCCATCCAGGGGACTGGTCCAAAGTCGGCCAGAGGGCGGTTGGGGGGGGGGGGCGGCTAGTGCAAACTAGCCGCCCAGTGAGGGGCGGCTAGTTAGTGCTAGCCGCCCCTTTCCAGGGACTTAGGTTTTTTGGGTTTTTGGGTTGGTTTAGGTCAAGGCTAGGGTTTGGTTTAGGGTTAGGGTTTGGGCTAGGGTTTGGGGTTTTGGCTTAGGGTTAGGGTTTCCGGTTTTAGGTTTAGGTCAAGGCTAGGGTTAGGGTTTAGGGCTAGGTCAAGGTTGGGGTTTGGGGTTTTGTCTTAGGGTTAGGGTTTCCGGTTTTACCGAACCTTTGGTTCTCTATTGGTGTCCACTTGTGGGATATTTCCGTGTGTTACTTGAAGTATTTCTGTCTCTCTGGACTGTCAAAATTGGGGTATCTACAATTGTCCCTCATCGGACGGAGTCTTTGCGTGAAGCAGGAAAGACTTCGACCGATGATAAGGAAAGAGACCCCTATTTTGGCCGGCCCGACCTTCAAGAAGTTATGCCAACACGAACAGTACTATTCAGGGAGTTGACTTAGATTGTCAGAGGCTAGGTCTTGACTTAGAATTTTTATCCGAGAGGATGATCCAGGTGGAAGGCGGGGAAAAGTAAATGGTGAGTGATCCAACCCGCGGTCGGAGTTCCTAGCTATCGTGCACGGAGCAGCCCAGCGTCAGTTTCCTCGTGCCTACCGTTCCCGTGCTTGGAAAAACTCAGCAAGGAGGGGATATCGCCGATAGAAAGCAAGTAAAAGTTGATTTGGGTGAATTGGATCATCCGAGGGACAAGAACTCTGGAAAAGAACCAGAACTGAAGAAATTTGATTTTGAATGGTACTGAACGTGTTGCAAAACTTCGGGAGAGTCGTGATTCATCAAGTAATGTCTGGAAATAAGCCAATACATGGTTGTTTGGTATGGAGAACCTTGAATTTTAGGGGTGAAAAGATTGGGAAGGGGTTTTTAAGTAAAAGAGAAAAACTGGGAGGGGCGGCTAGTTGTAACTAGCCGCCCGAGAGGGGGCGGCTACTCGCAGGTAGCCGCCCCTGGACTGGGTCCCTTATAACCGAAAAGACCCTCTCTCTCCCCATATGTTTTTTTAAAACGGTTTCTCTTCCCTCTTCTCTTCTTCCCTTCGGTTTCAAACTCAAAAACCCTGATTTCTTTGCCTTTCCTTCCTCTATTTTGACCTCAATCTCTCTCTTTCTCTTGATTTCGAAACCCTAGTTTGGGTTCCCCCTTTTTTTCTTTATCAAACCGGGGAGATGACGAGGTCGAAAGCGATTGCTTCGAGGGGAAAACGACCACGGGTGGCTCGTGGAGAGTGTAGCCCGAGCTCTTCATCATCGGAGAGCGATAGGTCGGAGGTCGAGGCCGTGGGGGAGGGTATGGGTACGACGGAGGTGCCGCCAGTGGATATTGGCGTGGGTGAGGTCGGGGATTTGCCTTCGGGGGCTGTCCCGGAGGTAGGGGGAGTGTGATTGGCTATACACGTAAGAGGAGGCGCGGGGATCGACCGGTTGTGGCCGAGGAGGTGGTTCCGGGGGTTGGAGGATCGATTGAGGGTGCAACCGAGGGGGTAGGGGTCGAGGGAGTTAGCGAGGAGGTGAGGGCGTCGTTGGATGCCCTCGTCGGGATGTTGGATAGGGAGGCCACAGAGGCCAGGGCTGAGGAGGAGGAGAGTAGGGCTATGGGGGCCTTTGCGGAGTTTATCTCCGGCGTGGGGGGGTGGAGGGGATAGGAGAGGCTAGGGATGGGGCCGGGGAGGCCGAGGGTATGGGCACTGGGGCCGCTGAGGCCGGTGTGGGTGTTGGGGCTGAGGCCGAGGAGGCCGTGTTTGAGGAGGATGAGGAGGAGGATGACGACGGGATGGACGATCCCGATGAGGCCGAGGTGGACGCTCCTGGGTCCACACGGGCCGTGGTATGTTCCTAACTCTTTAGTCTTAGCCTTTTTGGTGTATATGCATGTCTTGGTGGTATGAACAGGTTGTATGTGTGCATGCTTGTGTATAAGTTAATCACGGTGGGATGTGTAAGCATGCTGTCATGGGTTTGTTTTTATAGGGAGGGGGGCAATTTCTATATATATATATCCATGTTTGTTATATGCATATAAAGGAGAGAGAAATGATATGGCTAATATGCTTGCATGCGATACTTTTCTATGTGTATGTGATTTCGTACGTGTTCGATCGTGGTAGGGCATGAGGGAGTGTATGCATGCATTTCATGGGTTCGAATTCTATATTGCTGTATTGCTTAGGTGTGCAAGATAGGCTTGATGTAAGAAAGTGTGTGAGTGGTGACCACGGTGGGATGTGTTTGATATTTGTCTAGCATGCGTGATCATATGAGGAGTGTAGTTTCTTACTTTCATGCTTTTGTTCCTTTTCTTTTAGCATGTGGGAGTTTTGATTTCGCTAAGCATGGTTTAAAATGATTTCGTAGATTTGGACTCTTACCTCTCGCTCGCTTTTAAACTAACCCATGTTCCCTTCGTTTGTTTTGTAGAGGCCGAATCGTATCCGGGCTTTATGGCACGGGACGAAGAGATGGTACGACGCCTTGGGGCAGGAGGAGAGGAGTTTGGTGGATGGAGCGGGCTTCCGTTCCTTTTTTCTGATCGAGTCATTCCACGTCCACCGTCCATATGTGGAGGCCTTGGCGGAGAGATGGGATCCGGAGAGTTGCACGTTCATTCTCCCTACCGGTGCTGTCATGCCGACGCTTGAGGACGTCTATCGGATCACCGGTCTTCCGGTTCTGGGGGAGGCAGTGATCGCGGCCACCCTAGCTGACTATAGGGGGCTTTTCCGAGAGTTGATCGGGGAATGGGAGTTCGTGGAGTGGGAGCGGACGCTGAACCGGATCCCCTTGGGGCGGCTTTCGGGGCAGTACGGCCTCGGTTCCTTTACAGAGCGCCAGAAGGGCGAAGCTTCAGCTAGCTTCGAGAGGCGGCGGGTGATGATCGAGGCGAGAGAGGCGGCTGCATGCCCACAGAGGGCACGGAGGGAGTTGAGAGCATTCTTCCTCTACTTCTTTGGCCGGGTCCTTTTCTCGACGGCGTCTGATAAGGTTTCTTCGCATTCCCTTCTACTGATGTGGGACTTGGAGGGCATGGGGCGCTATGCTTGGGGAGCGGCGATGCTTGCCCATCTCTTCGCGGAGCTCTCGAAGAAAGTTAAGAGGGCCGGGGTAAAGAACCTTGGTGGCTTTGCGCCATTTCTTCAGGTATGTGTAAGTGATTGGTGAATGTCCCTTTTTTAGTTCAGTTCACTTTGATCGTGATGGTTTTCCTCTCGCTTTGTTAGATCTTCGGGTACGAGCACTTCGCCATTGATCACCCGACTTTGGCTCCGTTCGATCATGCCCTCCCTTGGGCCATGAGATGGGAACCCCGGGGATCTTCCCGCTTGCACCGCCTCGCCCAATTCCGAGAGGCCTTCCGCGTTTTGTCGGAGGAAGAGGTATGAGTTTTCTTTGAATCTCTTTGGCTTGTACTTGGTTTTCTTTTGACTAAGCGCTCTTCCTATCTTTCGATGCTTTCTTAGATGACGTGGAGGCCTTACTCGGAGGAGGTTCCCGAGGCCCTGGCGCGAGACGTCTAGCTGATCTACTTCAATGAGGTCGTGTTCCATGCGATCAGCCGGGTCGTCCGCCAGCTTGGGTACTATCAGTGGGTGCCCGATCCTATTCCGCGGCGCCCTTCGATTCCGGTGGCCGGGATTCCTCGGGACACGAATCTCCCGAGGAACTACGCGACGTATGTGGCGGAATGGATGAGTCGAGGCGTCTTGGTGGAGCGTCGTCCTGAGGTGACTTCGAGTGATGAATACCTAGCTTGGTATCGTTGGGAGTATGCGGATATCCTCGGGACGATGGAGGAGGAGATTCCGGACGCTTATGTAAGTTGAAAAATCCCTTTTCCTTTCCTCGTTCTCTTTTGCTTGAGCATCTTTTGAATGGTATTTCTTTTTGTAGGTTGAGTTGAATGAGATGGAGAAGAGGCTCAAGACCGCCAATGAGCACCTCCAAGCGCGGGCCAGACAGATAGAGGCCTTGCGGGCACAGAGAGGACGCTTGCAGGACCAGGTCCGGGTCCTTGAGGCTCAGGTGGATGCTCTGTCGAGAGCGAGGGCCGATGGCGCTTCTTCTTCTTCCGTCCCTCCTCCTTCCGTGGTTTTCGAGCAGGAGCTCGAACTGACGAGGGAATTGGATGTGGCCCGAAGCGAGTTGACGGCCATACGGATAGAGTTGGGTCAGGCAAGGGGCAGGGCTTCTCGGGCTGAGGAGGAGGTGGACCGGCTGAGGTCCATGGCGGCTTTAAGGGAGGAGGGGTTCATTACCCTAGGTCGTGAGAGGGACTCCCTTCAGATGAGGGTGTCGGAGTTGGAAGCCTCGGCGGGCGTTCCTGGAGGTTTGATGGGAGACCTGGTTCGTTCTCTCCAGGCGGCCGGGGATGGGGACCGGGAGGCGCTCAGGGCGTCGGAAGCGAGGGCGCGGGAATTGGAGGAGAGGTTGAGGGCCGCTGAGGATCGGGCCAGAGGGATAGAGAGTCACCTCCGACAGAGATTGGAGAGGAGAGATAGAGACATGCAGCAGGTCCGTCTCTGGGAGGCCACTATGAGGGGGAAGTTGGTTGGAGGGGGCTCTATGACCGAGGCGGATCTTGATCTTCTTCCACTTGAGCCTGACCATTCTCTCTCGGCTTTCTTGGCTACCGGGGCCACCTTCAGCCGTGCCTCTCATCCTTCGGCGTCTCGGAGTCGTGGGATATATGCGAGGGCCGCGTCTTCGGTTCGAGAGACTTCTGCTGCTCCCGATGCTCCAGAGGTTCAGTCTTCTCCTCATCCGCCGCTCCTTCTCAGCCAAGTCAGGACGTTCCTCCTACTCAGCCTCCAGCGGATGACGATACGCCGAGGTATAGCTTCTTTGTGTCTTGGTTTTAAGTAGAAGAATAGTATATATGCGATGAATTCAAGCTTTTCTTCTTTTGTTTTGGTTTTAGGTGATATTTCAGTGAGGTATAGCTCAAGACTTTCATAGTTTGGAGCGTCTCGAAGGAAAAGATTCCCTTTTCTATGCCCTTTCTTAGGTTTAGAAAAAAAAAAGTCTATGCTTGTGGTTTTGGGTGGGACAATTTTAATCATTCTCCTTTGTATGCATGTCTTGGAATAGTTAGTATGGATGTTCATGGATATGTATGTATGTGTAGATGAATCTGGATTTTTATAGGTTTGATTCATGGATGGGTGTAGGTTTTGATATATAATTCATTTTAGCATGGTATCTATACAGGTTTTGCGTATGAATATGTGTATGAAATGTGTATGTGCAGGTTTTGGAAATAATTTGATTTTAATAGGTAAAGAAGTATTGAAGAGTTGATTGGATATGGACTGACATAACTGACAGGGGTGCAGGCAAGGGGCGGCTAGTGTAAACTAGCCGCCCAGTGAGGGGCGGCTAGTCGAGCTTAGCCGCCCCCTGCCTGGGATATGCTCACCTGAGACAAAGGGCAGAGGCGGCTAGTCGAGCTTAGCCGCCCCCTGCCTGGGATATGCTCACCTGAGACAAAGGGCAGAGGCGGCTAGTCGAGCTTAGCCGCCCCCTGCCTGGGGCAGTTTGGTCCTGCTGCTCCTGTCTGCTGCTGCTGCTGAAAGTCTTTGCGACCGTTCTAACCTTCAGTACCTATAAAAACATTCTTTCCATGGACCAAGTGTTAAATCTGTCCAGATTGTGCCCCTGCACTGACTTTCGAGCCCTTCTTGCTTGAATTGTCAAGGGCTACAATCCATCTTAAGGCGGAATGGAAATATAAATGCGAGAAAGTAAAGTGTGGGAGACCAGGCTTTAGTGCGCAAGGAAGGGATTCCAAGTGCGTGAGTGAAGAAGAACTTATGTGTAGGAGGTGGGGACAATTTCTTCTCACGCATGTGCGGTAGGGCATGAGGTGAGTGGGAACAATTTTCACTTGAGTGGGGATAATTTTAAATTTCGTGGGGACAATTCTCATATGAGTGGGGATAATTCTAATATTCGGGGGGGGGGGGTTAACTTTAATGTTTCAAGAAAATCAGATGCCAAGGTGTTTTGGAAAAGGAAAATGCAAGCTTATGCGTAAGTATGAGTGGCATAAGGGGGCATTTTAATTCTTCAATGACTTTTTTAGGTGAGAGGGCATTGTTCTTGATTTTCATAAGTAAAAGACGCCATCAAGTCCCCGTGGAGGAGCCCTTGTGGTCACTCATGTCCAAACCAGGATTGTATTTGAGAGGTATAAGCTTTAGGCGTCGATTTTCCTAGGTTCATGGTTCTCAAATGCTTAATCGTATTATTCTAAACATGCTGAAAAATCCATGAATGTACCAAGAGTCAAGTTAAATAAGCTTCCTTTGGATAGGCAAGTTTCTAAGTGAACTCGCGTGAGTGTGTGTGTAGGTGTAAACCTGGACGTGATCTACCCTTGGTCAAAATTTCACTTTTCCCAGTGGACATAGCTCAATTTTGAACCCCCATTGCAAAAAAATAAAAAGGGGAGAGGGTGAATGAGGTAAGAGTAATATCTTCCTTTCGGGCAATATTTTAGAATTGTCCCAGTCTAGCACATGTCTTACTTCCTAGGTCCCTCTGGCTTTCTTCTTTTTACCACTTCTTTATTTTTGGGTGGAAAGGTACAGTCTGTTGTTTGGATCTGTACTGGTATAGCCGTTGTTTAGCGTATACCGTGCGCAAAGGCGTGAAAGCCTGCTAAATAGAGAGTTTAACCCGTTCACTTGGGTGTTTGGCCTCTCCTTGCCTGACTTTCTCTTTCTTTGTTTTTTTGTTTTTTTGTTTTGTTTTGATTTGAGGGGGGGGGGCTCTTCTGTTTTTCACCCCGGTTCTTTTCATGCTTCCCCTCTAGAAGTGTTTATATAGTGCCAGAGCCAGTTTTTGGGACATATGCTAGGTCCGGGTAACTCCTCATTTTGACCTAGGGTTAATACGAGCGGGGCGGAGATAAGGGACATTTTGCTTTGGGGAGTTTTTAAATTGTCCCAGTTTACGGGGTAGGCAATTTTTCTTCTATCAGGCAAATCTAGTCCAGTAATACGTGTGTGAAGGGAATGACATGATTTGGCGGAAACGTGTTCAAATAGATACGAGTTTATCTTTGAGAGTCTTACAATTCTATCATCAAGTACTAAACGCTGGAAATCGCAGGAAGGAAGAATAATAGTTCTTAAGTATTGAAAGCTTTTCATGCATGGAATTTCTTTAGATAAAGTGCATTCCATGAACCTGGAACCTTGACTCCTTCGGCATCTACCAGGCGGTAGGCATTCCCGGAATAGGCATGGGTGATCACATAGGGTCCCTCCCATGTGGGTTGCAGCTTTCCTCTTGGGTGAGGTTGTCTTGATGGCATGATTTGCTTAAGTACTAATTCTCCAATTTCAAATTTTCTTTTTATCACCTTCTTTTCAAATGCCCTTGCCACCCTTCTTTGGTAGGCCTGGGCATGGTCTGCCGCTCTTAATCTCTTCTCGTCCAGTAGTTCGAGGCGTAGTAAAGACAAATGTATACTTATGTTTTTGAAAAGGGGCTCGTGTCGGCGAAAAAATATGTTTTTGGAAAGAAAAGAGTGGAGATAAAGTTTGGAAAACGATTTTGTTTTTAGAAGACAAGTATGGAAGGATAGTTTGTAAAAAATGTTTTTCGGCGGAAGTACGGCTTTGTAAAAATATTTTGCTTTGAAGAAAGGTGTGGAAGCGCAGATGTGGAAAACATTTTTGTTGTGGAGAAGAGTGTGGAAATGTAGTTTGTAAATATTTTCGTTGTTTTTAGAAGTGATGTAAAGACAGTTAGAAAATATTTTTTTTTTTTGTTTTGAAGAAAGACGTGGGGGGTAAAGCTGGAAACAAGTATGTTCAAGGTTGAGAAATGAAAGCTGATTAGCATGTATTTTTTTTTGGATTTTGGTTTCTTTTTTGGAAGCAGGTAAACAAATATGTATAGGAGTTAAAAGCGAAAGCTAGTAAACAAATATTTTGATCTTTCGTATTTTTTTGGAAAAGCTGTAAACAAATATGTACAGGGTGATGAAAGACGAAAGCTGGTAAACAAATATTTTGATCTTTTTGATTTTTAGAAAAGCTGTAAACAAATATGTACAGGGTGATGAAAACCTACCCGGGAGGATCGGTACCTGGTTCTTGAATTTGTATTGCCTCCTCGGGTCGGCTTCTTTTTGATGGCCGGCTGATATCTGGTGGGGGTCCCCTGTTCCCAAATTCTCCCTCCCTGAATCTTTTCAGGGGCCTCCCTTGATGGAGCAGTTCTTCGTCTGTGGCGCCTGGTTGCCAACATGCGAGCACCTCTAGCCGGATGCGCATGGCACAGACGCTCCAATTTCGGGCCTGAGTATTATTAGAGCGCGCCTCTCCCCATATGGATATTACTTTCCCGCGGAACAGGAAGCGAAGACATTGGTGTCGGGTGGATGAGACGGCTTCGATGCTGTTGAGCCATGTCCTCCCAACAATCAGAGGGTGGGGTGATTGAATGTTCATCACCATGCAGTTAACGATGGTGGAGACTGGGCCGATCATCAGTGGGAGCGTGACTAGTCCGCAGGCGTTCTTGCGTGTGCTGTCGAAGGCGTAAATGTATTCGTCTGAGGGCTCCAATCTGGGAACCCGGCCTTCTAGCTTTTGGTAGGTGAAATATGTAAGGCCGTTAGTTTCCGCTCCCGTGTCAATGAGAATGTGACGGAATTCCCTTCCCCCGAGTATGGCAGTGATTGAGAGGGGTGCGGAACGTGCTCTGGCTTTTGCGACTTCATGGGGGAGGAAGGTGATCCAGTTGGGCTCCGCAAGATTGCTTGGTGGACGCTGGGTCCTGGCCGCTTCTTCTGAGGGAGAGTTGTTGTCACAAGGGGACCCAGGTGGGCTACCGCCTTCATTCTCGTTCCCCGGTCGGAGGGCTAAGGTGAACATATTGTGTATGGCCCAATTGTTCTCGTTCTCGTATTGGAGGCGTGCTTCTCCCCAAATTGTCAGTACATGATTCAAGAAGGGCAGTCGAAGGCATTGGTGTCGGGGGGAACAGATAGCTTGGATGCTGTCTAACCATGGTCGCCCCAGCATCAATGGGTACCTTGTGTCGATGTCGGCCACGAAGCAGGCTACTTCGCAGATGAGAGGTCCGACGGATAGCTCGAATGTTCCGGGGCCGCGGAGAGTCTTCCCGGTATGGTTGAAAGCTTGGATAGTATGGTGGGCCGGTTGGACGGGAGGACGGCCTAGTCCGGGTATCTTCTGGTAAGTGGAGCATGTCATTATGTTCATGCCCGATCCTGGGTCTACAAAGATGTTGTTTAGCCACAACATCTGAAGTCGTCCGCGGATGTGTAGGGGGTAGACTCGCAGTCGGGGATCTGGGAGGTCTTGGTCAGTGAATGAAATGGTCATTGGGCGGCGGGGGCCATTGACAGTGTCGGTACTCTTAGAGGATCTGTTGTCGTCCGGATGCAGATCATCCGACGTACATTCCCCTCCTTGGGGTCCTTTGCTAGCTCCTTCGGGGATCTCCTCGAATGGCTCTTCTTCTTCGTCTTCTCCCGGGTTTTCTAGTCCGCTTTCGTCGGACTCGAGGTTGATGACTGCGGGAAGGGCGAGGATTGCGTCTTCTTCTTCGCCATAGAGTATGGCGAGGTCATGGTCGTCGAGGTTCAGCTGGAAGGGCTCGTTCTGCTCTTCCTCCTCGGACTCTTTGGATAGGCTGCCATCAGTAGCATCTTCCGAGCTGCTTGGTTCTGGTGATGGTTGTCTCCCTCTCCTGATCATGTTGACCGCGTGGGCTCTAGATGTGGAGGCTTGGGTGTGACCTTTTGTTGTTTTTCACGAGGGAGGTCCCACCGAGATCGCCAGAATTTGTCAGTGTCGAAAAATCCGCGTGTGTGGGGGTTCTTCGGGGATTCGGATCGGATGCGTGCCCTGGCGGGCTCGGTCGGATCGTCTTCTCAGAAGGGGTGAGGGTGTCGTTCCTGGTTGAGGCGCCCGACAGCGGCTCAAGAGGATTCAAGGGGGTTTTGTGATCGCCACCTGCTTTTTCTAAAAACAGGAAAGGGTTTGGGTCGGATTTGATCGCCTACGTGGGGAGTTTGTGGGGTCTCCGCTCTGAGACACGGATATACCGTACACAGAGGTGAAAAACAGGTAATCCTATTCTGCTTCCGGGCTTGACTAAAGGAGTTATGGGTCAAAGGGATGTTGATATGGGGTGTGGATAGGGGGGCGGCTAGTTGTTTTTAGCCGTCGGCTAGGGGGCGGCTATCTAGGGTTAGCCGTCCAGGGTCTGGGGGAATTTGGGCAGGGATTTGGTAGGAAAAGGGTGGGGTCTTGGGCAGAGTCTAAGCTAGGTTTAGCCTGGGTTTATGGAGGGTGGGATGAGAGGGTATTTTATGTAGGGAATGGGTGTTTCTCTCACAAAAGGGGCTCTCTCTCTCTCTCTCTCTCTTGGGATTTCTAGTGGTGGAAGGGTTTGAACAAGTGGGGATGGTGGATTGGTGATGAAGATGAATTGGTGATTTTTTGTGGATGTTGTTGTAAGGCTTGGGGCCTCCTCTATTTATAGTAAAAGAGAGGCAGGGGAAGATCCAGGGGGTAATGGAGTGGGTGGCTTCGATTGGACCTCTCATTAATGATCTGGTTCTTCTGTCAGAGACCAGGTGAAGGGCGGCTAGTTAGCACTAGCCGCCCGGGATGGGGCGGCTACTTCCTGGTAGCCGCCCCTATCATGACCTGCCAAACGTCCCATCTCTGACAAGCGGTGGCTTGGGTCGGCTACTTGGTTTAATCCGGCGAAGAGAGGGCGGCTAAAGGTCATGACCCGCCGCAATGATCAGCATTTAATATTGCTTTATGTCCCATCCAGGGGACTGGTCCAAAGTCGGCCAGAGGGCGGTTGGGGGGGGGGGCGGCTAGTGCAAACTAGCCGCCCAGTGAGGGGCGGCTAGTTAGTGCTAGCCGCCCCTTTCCAGGGACTTAGGTTTTTTGGGTTTTAGGGTAGGTTTAGGTCAAGGCTAGGGTTTGGTTTAGGGTTAGGGTTTGGGCTAGGGTTTGGGGTTTTGGCTTAGGGTTAGGGTTTCCGGTTTTAGGTTTAGGTCAAGGCAAGGGTTAGGGTTTAGGGCTAGGTCAAGGTTGGGGTTTGGGGTTTTGTCTTAGAGTTAGGGTTTCCGGTTTTACCGAACCTTTGGTTCTCTATTGGTGTCCACTTGTGGGATATTTCCGTGTGTTACTTGAAGTATTTATGTCTCTCTGGACGGTCAAAATTGGGGTATCTACAGCCGGGATCCTTTCCGACAGCACCGACAGTCTCGGAGATTCCGACGATACCGACAACATGGTGTAAAGAGCAATTTGTGGAAAGAGTTAAAACTAACTTGCATGAGCATATCAATAAGTGTGTGTAAATAAACCCTACTACATGGTATTTAACCTTGCATAACACATGCCTCATGATATGCTAGCAACATAGGCTAAATAAGATTTCTATAGTACCACTACAATGCATAAAATACGCTATAGCCTAACAAGCATGCTACATATTATCCCTATCGCATGGGTCGGACCACTCACCAATACCAGATTGTCACTCACTCAATCCACGAGAAGTCGATGTGGGACAATGAGCAAGGCGGAGGTGGAAAGAGCACGATGCACTCCCACAACAACACAAACTTGCGAGAAATACGATAACTTCTAGATCCTATAACCAATGGAGCTCAAATTAAATATGATAACTCCTGATACATACACCAACATATTTCATTAAGACACCAACTCCAGATAAAGCTCACAGCATGCATAATAGCATAAAATCTCAAACATGCCAGAACTAGCTCGTCTACCCCAAACATCCTTAAACTTTTCATCACTCCAGCACCAATTACATATCAAAAATTCTGAAATAATTCACACACATTCATTCACATTTGAATATCATAATCCATGAAGACATCAGAGTCTAATTTAGCCTCTAAATGCTAAATCTGGACAGTTCTTAGAGATTGGCTTATAACTTCCAGCACATGTAACATTTTAATCCCAAATTTCATATGTAGAATCTAAACATAGGAATGATCATGGAACATGAGGACCAAATATCGTAATATGTCTCTAGGTACTAGTATTACAGAGTTTTCAAGAAGACAGATCTACCTTACCTCTCTAAGCAATATCCAAGACTCCCATCACCATAAACACTTTCTCCTCAACTTAATCTCTGCTGGTCCACACAAACAGAGCAAACAGAGAGAGGAGGAAGGGTTAGGAAGGGTGAATAACATATTACAAGCATACACCAGCCATTCTACATACCTAAACACCCTCAAAATTCGTCAAATAAAGATCCACAAAAAATTTCTCAAACACACCTACCAAACCCACCCAACGAGGACCAACTGAGACAGCCACAAAGAGAGAGAAAAAGTGGTAGAAAATGAGGCTTGGATGACATAAAGTCACATAGAAGGGCTTATATATTGGTTAAGGTGATAGGGGGGTGAACTTAAGCTAAGCTTACCCAACTATTCACTAAAAAGAAAAAAAATAACCAATGGGGAGGTGAGACTTCTTAAGCTCACACAAGGTGTCCCTAACACACCAAGAGGGTTTATAATTATCCACAGCTAATCCACCACCAACTAGTAACAAATGAAAATCCTGATACCAATCGGAACTGAAAACCCCCAAAATCCAATTAAGTCAAGCCAGTTATCAAACCAAAGAAAATACTGATAAATTATTCAACCAGGAGGAACAAACACTAAAATAATAATAATAATAATAATAATAATGATAACAACATCCATTTATAAATTTCAAAATGACACAAACTTAACACTATGTGACTATGCAATGTTCTTTGAAATTATGTTATATGTTAATTTGCTTGTGGAGGTTTTATTTGCAGTGGAAAGTGTTGGTTTGATATTTACATTGTCTTTAATACACTCTTATGCATCAATGGCCTATAGGCTCTTGTACATTGTCATTAGTACACTCTTCTCTAAACCTATAAGCTTTTATACACTGTTATGCTCCTCCTGTACACTTTTATATTTTCTCTTTATGCTCCTCTTATATAGATTGGTGTGTGTATTTTATATCCTAATATGATATAGAAATTAGCTTAACATTGATATTTTTTTTGGGCATCCCCTATAATACAATTTGGGCCGCATGCCTACCATTTCCATCAAAAAGACAAAAAAACATTGGTCTTTTTTTATTTTTTGCATTGTTTATGTTGACCAAGATGCTCAAGGAGTCACCTGTTAGGCACAGGTTCATAGTTGGAGCTGCGATTTCATCTTAGTATCCAACTATGAGAAAGAGGTTACTTAGGCTGTTAGGCTTATATAAGAATTGTGTGCTTATCTAACTTGCTAGTTTTGCTTGTACTATTTGTAGTTATAAGGGTATCCACATGACAAAAGAACTCTAAAATTTATTGTTATGCACCTCCTGTACATTGTTATTCACCTTCTATACACTGTTATTTTTTCTCTGTTATGCTCCTCTTATACAGATTAGTCAGTATATTTTCTCCATTATGCTCTTGTACACTATTATAGGTATATGTGCATTGTTAATCATATATGGGAATATTGTTATTTTTGTTTCTGATGATGTATACATCCTATATTGATAGTGTGATATTGCAATGTGCAAGTTTAGTGGCTAAAAATGTATTTCAATTTATATCATTTTATGCACGATGTTGTTAAAGGGAATCAACATGGAATTTAAGCAACAGTACATTCCAAGATTTCGAGGGGAGTATGTAGCCAAAATCATTCCAAGGTTTCAAGGACAGTATGTTGCCAAAATCATTCCAAGTGCAAAAAAGAGTGAGACTCGGATAAAAGAAATCCAAGAAGAATGTGAAATATATAAACAACAACTGTAAATATTGCTTTGTGGTTATTTTGTAATTCGGTGGTGGTGATTTAAATAGCAAATGCGTGCACTATTATCAATTTAAATGTTTGATATATCAGTTTGAAATGCTTGTTCACGATTACAAGTTAAATAGGTTTATATTGACTATTCTATGTACACTATTATGCATAGTGTGGACACTGTTACACACATAAAAAAGATGAAATACACAGTAATGCATATGCGTACACTGTTATCAATCAGATAGGTGCTGGGGTTAAAAAGCATAGAAAAAAGTGTAGGTTAACTGTGAGTGGATGGAATGACCTAATAAAAATGGATAGATGGATGGAGGGACTTAAAGAAAAGTAAAAAAGTCAAGTGACCTATTGTTATTCAGTTCTTTTTTGTGTGAAAGTGTGACTGTAAAGGTGATTGCATGAATAACCTAGTGTAACATTTTTTCAATTGTCTCTAGTGGCTGTAGTATAATGGTTCGAGTCTTGGTACTGTGTTATACCTCCAGTTTATTAGGCGAATTTTGAAAGAATTTTCAATGCGACCAAGGACAAATAGGCGAAGGTAGTATATAGAGAAAATGATAAAAAAATCTCCTAAAAGTTAGAAATACTTAAATCAGCCACTTTTTAGAATTATACCTAAAAAAGCCTCATTTCACCATTTTGAAATCACAAAAGACTAATCTTACATTATGTAATTAGATCATTAACATCTCTCTAGCCCTTGTTAGGTTATTCCACACCAAAAAATTATTTTTCCTACAAAACAACAATCTCTCTCTATATGACCCAATCAATCCCCTTAGAGATTTTATTATTATATAACATATCATGTGTTTCTTACATATATCTTATCTGATGTTGTTTATTATTTTTTATTATGTATAATCATAATATGTAATTTAAATGTGTTGTGCCCCAATTCAACAAATGATATTTTAGCATTCTAAATACTTATTCACATTTTTTTGCATGATTTTCACGTAATTTTATGACTGTCATTAGTACATATCTATTTTTTAAAGAAGCATCAACATTTAATTGAGTTCATAAAAAAAAACTCAAATTATATTGGCATATATTTCACTAAATCCACTTAATCACAAAGAATTTAGAGTAAAAAAAATTCTACATGAGAATATGTGAAATACATTAACAAATTAAGAGGGTGACATATTTTAACAAAGTTAAAGAGGTATGGAATATGTTAAGCATCTAATTACATAATTGCAGGTTAATCATTTGTGTTTTCAAATTGTAAAATGTGATTTTTTTAAGTATAATTTTAAAAAGTGGCCAATTTGGTATTTCTAATTTTTAGTATCATTTTTTTGGTCATTTTCCCTAATATATATCACTTCCTGTTACATTGTTTGAGTCCGTAAAGTTGGTCCACATATCTGGCCCGCGAATACATCAGCCCATCTCTTTTTATATATATATTTTTTAAAATGTTAGACTCAGTTTTTTTTACCAACCAAAACTCGGACCATACATGTTTTCATTTTTTAGGGGGAAATTAATTAGAGGTCCTCCAAGCCACCCCCAATTATTTTCAGGTCCTTAGACTTTTTGAAGATATTTCTGATCCCTAATTTTCATCCGATTATTTTTAAGTCCAAACTAATGTTTTCTGTCAAATGGCTCCGTTAGAATACCGAAAACACCCCTTTAACAATCAAATTTTCCATGAAACATTCAAAACCCATTGCTTCTTGTTCACACCGACTCCTCCTCCCATTCTTCTTTCCCAACTATCCAAAACATTCCCTTCAAAATCCTACAGTCATGTAGAAGAACCCATTGATGGCTATGATGGATGAACCACCCAAAATTGTGCCTTTGAAACTGTAAATCACATATAGAAATCCACGACAACGGTGGCTTATCCACCCAATACCTTGGCCTTGGAACCCTAAATTGCATAGAGAAGTGACGATGGCAAAGGCGGCGACAAGGACGGGATGGAACCACAAGGACTCCCCGTTAAAAGCTATTTTAATCCATTTTGGTACACTGATATGGCTTTTGGTTACATTGTTTCAAGTGAAGAAGGAATCGCTTTAAACATCCAAGGCTTCCATTGAAGGAAGCAGAGGTAAACATTTCTCTTTGTTCTACTTGTTGGTTTTATAAGATGTATGTCGTTATATGCTTTGTACATTGTTAATTAATCTAGATACTTTTTTAGTATATCGGGGTATATATATATATATATATATATATATATATATATATATATATATATTAATTGTGAGTTTCATGTTTAATTGTTTACTATTTATCAGATATAAAGAGTTTATTAGCCTTTTGATACTCTATCAGATTTCCCTAGTCCTAAACATTGATAATCACTATTTAATATTGGGATTAGCAATACCACATGGATGAAGTAATACTTAAATAAGAATTTACACTTAAAAAGTTTCACTTTTCATTTTAATGGATAGGCCTAAGAAAGACTGTTCCCTCTCTCTGACTATCACGCCCAGAGCGACCATCCCCGAGACATGGCAATATATAAAGTATCAGCTATCAAGTACAAGAGGATAACAATGACTCCAATAAATAACACACAAGCTGACAAAGCAATGATAACTGATAACTCAACTGCAAAGCGGAAGCATAAAAATATCAATAAGTTTGTAAACCAAAAATATCATTACAGACTCAAATACACAATCAATGTCATGTGAGAGCCAAGTCTAATCCAAATAAAATACATCATGTGCAACATGCATGATTTATAATACATGACTCTAGGACTGCTGATAGCCTCGCACTCGCCACCCGCCGGACGGAACGCTCCACGCACGCAAGACTACGTCACAGGGAAGCTCTAGCTCCACGCCCAACACCGCCCCTGTAAAAGAAGCAGTATGCGAGGGGTGATCTACAAGCTCAATGAGTGGTTGAAAACCAAACACCATGACAACAATTCAATACTAAGGTAATTTTCTTTCAAGAAAAAACATGGGTAAAAACCCAAAGAATAACCAGGTCACGCGTCGGCGCGACCATACCTCGCCCTCACCCTCACTCTAGGAGGGAGGCTCTTGGGACATTCTGGGAGGAACAACTGTTAACCATAACACTCAGGGAGGAATAACTTAAGGCAATTTACTGGATAACAAGATACAACGAATCCTTCCGCTATGAGGTAGAGATATACCTCGATACCTCAAGCGTTATGAGCAGCATACCCAAAGTATACTCGATGGGTATAAGAGTCACATAACGACGTGATTTCAACTCATCCTCACCCTAGCCCCTGAAAGGGTGATCCTAGGGACTTTTGAGATAAATCCTTATGCTCTATGCCCTTCATCATCTAGTAGCCCTTTCCTAGGTATTCTCTACCTGGTATACTCCCATGATCTGTACATCTTTCAAACGCATCGACAGTACCTACAAGTGGGAGCCCTCTGTCAGGACAGCTTCAACGCCAGGCAGCTTCAACACGAATCCAACAAAGGAGAGAACCACTCCATACTCGCAATATCATCCTGTAGCCCTTTCCCGTTTAGCCTCTACTTGTCGGCCTTCCACAAACCAGTTCGATGAAGGGCCGACTCAACTTTCTGCGAACGTCGAAACAAAGGAGGCCTTTAAACAAGGACACCCTCATGAATACATGGTTGCCAACCCCGAAGGATAGACTTCTGTCGACGATGACCTGCGTAGCCCTTCTGATGGTTCAGAGCGGTGCAGAGGCACACACGAACCATCATGGTCACAGCAAGGTCAAATAAATAATTTCTGGCCCTCCAACTAGCGCTCTCCAACTCATCCCAACACAAGGGAGATTAAAAATACACCCGTAGAGTGCCTCATACGATTCCATCTGGATGCTCGAATGACAGTCGTTTCGCATGTAAACCACACCAAGTGGATGATGCCTCTCCAACTGCCCCACAGTCGAGTACGCAGGCGTTTAGCATGTCTTCCAAGGTCTGAATCGTCCTCTTTGTCTGGCTGTCTGTCGGTGATGAAATGCTGTATTTAGTGGGAGGCTCGCACCAAAGTTGCCAAAGGCTATGCCAGCACCCCGAAGTAACCCCGCATCTTAGCCTGAAATAGCACTGACGAAGTGCCATGAAGATGAACAATCGCGGAGGTGAATACCTGCGCCAAGGCATCCAGAGACTTAGTCAGTCGGATAGGGAAGGAAGTGCGGACTTAGTTAATCGGGCAATGATTACCTAGACGGCGTCACGACCCAAACGTCACTTTAGCGAGCCCGAAACAAAGTCCATGATAAGCCACTCCCACGTCCACTGAGGAGTCTCGATGGACTGACGCTTCTCAACACGATTATGATTCTCAAACTTCGCCTGAGGAGATCAGGGGGGTACCCAATCTTCACCTCCCGCTAGGAGATCAGATCAATTCCTCGGACGTTTAAGTCCAGATTCTGCTCCTCGAGCATGGCTAGCGCTCTTGATGATCCTGACACGCTGGGTAAGCCACTCAACCGCACTTAATCAGCAAGATGCGCAACATGAGGTCGTCGAACCCCGACAATGCCTGTGCGATATCATCTACCCGATCCGGTGGTTGAGTCCCATCACGAACGCTTGCATCGCGTCTCTTCATTTGCGACCAAAGTGGGGGCAAAATGCGATAGTATCAAAAATTTGTGCTTCACATGTCGCCACCGATAGGTCTCCCAATAATAACCATTGGAACTCCGACATCCTACACTCAATAGGAAAATTCATCACGGGGAGTTCACGCTCTTGACATTATCCAGTAACCCTCTCCCGGGTAGCCTCCCATAACCACTACCTCTGCCGTATGGGCGCACCAACAGGCATCATGAGTAGTACCTGGGAACACCTCACAGGATAGCTATAATGCTGAGCAGCTTCAACGCACGATGATATATCGAAGCGACTCCAGATGTGGCTATGGAACCCAATCCATAAGCAATCACCCACCAAGCTGCAAAAGAACACACTCAATCCCGATCGTCCGCATCACCACTCTCTACAACACCTTCCAAGTGGGAGGGAAAAGTGATCATCCTACGAATGTTTTGAAGATATTCCATGATTGGGGAAAAGAACCCCTTGGGAGGGCACCATGAGGTCCCGATATAGAATATCCTGACAACCAAACAAGGAACACGGAGCACCCTATCCCGGGTCTCAACGATGACCACGCAAGACCCCTTAATCCTGAGTAGGAAAATGAAATAAGACATCACCCATAATGATAAAAACACCACATCCTCAACTGGAAGCCAGTGCGCACCATACGCAAATTCCATGGTTATCAGCAATACCGATGTACAGGAACAAAGCTCCATTATGGAGACGAGATCCGAACCTTAGAAATCACAACATTAATACGACACAATTAGGGTGGAATCTTCTGTCCAAGCCTTAGTCCCATAACAGGGGACCCAATAATTGACCCTATTCAGTCGACCCAGTCTACAACTTAAGGGGTCTAAGGGTGGCCATGTCCATGTCCATGGATGCGAGGAGACAGGTCGACAACCTAAGATAAACTTCTAAAACCAGAGAACTCGGATGACAATCCTATGACTCTACGACTAGACTTGGGCTCTGACAGGACCAGGCTCTGATATCAACTTTTGTCATTCTCCAGGGCGGCTGTCCCCGAGACGTGGCAATATATAAAGTATCAGCTATCAAGTATAAGAGTTCAACAATGACTCCAATAAATAACACACAAGCTGACACAGCAATAATAATTGATAACTTAACTGAAAAGCGGAAGAATAAAAATATCAATAAGTCTGTAAACCAAAAATATCATTACATACTCGAATACACAATCATTGTCATGTGAGAGACAAGTCTAATGCAAATAAAATACATCATGTGCAAAACACACGATTTACAATACATGACTCTAGGACTGCTGACAGCCTCGCACTCGCCACCCGCCGGACAGAATGCTCCACGCACGTAAGACCACGCCACAGGGAAACTCCAGCTCCACGCCAGATCTATACCTCAATTTTTTTGTTATCCGATCTATACCTCGATCGACAGATCTTGGCAGTCGAGATTTATTTTTTCCAACAGTATAAATGAGCCTCTTGAATGATCCCACCACTTAAAAGCTGATTTTTTTAATATAAAAAAGAGAGTTCTGATACACTCAGTCAATTTTGCAGCCGTTTTGCAGCTCATACACTATGATAACATAATATATACTACACTATCATTGTGTATGGGATCTATCATAGTGTCACGCCCTAGGGCGGCCGTCCCCGAGACGTGGCAAATATATAAATGATATCAGTAATCCATACACGAGGTCAAATAAATACTCCACAATAGAAAAGACAATACACAAGTAACTGACATCAAATATATACAAAAAGCGGAAGCTCAAATGACTAAGTCTGTAATTCAAAAACATATTACAGACTAGAGTACACAATCAACTGTCCTGTGAGAGCCAATATATATACAATAACTGACATCAACAGTCTACATACCGTGCACAAGCACAAGTATAATACATACAATGAAAAGGGAATGCTGATAGCCTCCGACTCGCAAGACATCCAACGCGAACGCAAGTCTCCTACTTGGATGGCGCCAGGGGAGCTCTTCTCTTGGATCCGACTCAGCGTCAACTGGGGAAAAACATAAGCGAGGGGTGAGCTACAAGCTCAGTGAGTGGTCAGAAACCAAACACCAACACCAACAATCGATCCTAAGGCAATCTCCTATCAAGGAAACCATGGGTAGAAACCCAACGGTTAACAAGGTCACACGGCGGTGCAACCATACCTCGTCCTCGCCCTAGCCCCCACAGGGGTGAGCCTAGGGACTTGAAGGACAAAACTTTCTGTTCTACACCGTTCGTCATCCGGTAGTGCTCTCCCGGGCAGCCTCTACCTAGAGCCGGCCACGGTCAGTACACTGTCGAGCGCATCGATGGTACCTACAGGTGGGGGTCCACCCAGGGCGGCTCGTACCTAGGAAGCATCCACACGGATCCGGCGAAGGGGAGAACGATAATTCATGCTCGCAACATCGTCCGGTGGTCCACCCTCGTGTAGCCTCACCTGGTACACTCCCCTGCTCAGTACATCTGCCGAATGCATCGGGAGTACCTACAAGTGGGAGTCCTCTGTCAGGGCAGCTTCCACGTCGGGACCCCGGTGTACGACGATATTGGGAGGAACCACTACTTGTTCGCAGCGCGAACCCTATGGAAAGTCAATCACTCAAGCTGGTGGGTCAAGTATCAACTCGAGCCCACAACACTCACACCAACACCCTCACCTCCGAAGGGTGACCTAGGTTGTCGGGAGTAACTGTACAAATCCCTCACCTTCACCCCAAAAGGGGTGACCCAGGCTCTTGGGAAGAGACTAGATCGTTTCTAAGCCCTTGGTCCACCGGTAGCCCTTTCCCCGGGTAGCCTCTGCCTGACATACTCCCACGATCAGTACACTGTCGACCACAGCGATGGTACCTACAGATGGGAGCCCGGCGCCAAGACAGCGATGGTACGCCGAGAAGTTCCTACACGGATCCAACAAAGGAAAGAAACCAAACTACTCTCATGAAAATGATCCCCCTTGGATCCGCCATCATCGGTCATCAGACGCCGATCCTCTACACCCTCACCCTCACCCTCACCCCCTCCTCGGGGTGACATAGGCTCTTGGGAGGAATCTAGATTGCTTCTACACCCTTGGTCCACCGGTAGCCCTTATCCCGGGAAGCCCCTACCTGGTTTACTCCCATGATCAGCACATCCTCACGCATCGGCAGCACCTACGGATGGGAGCCCTCTGTCAGGTCGGCTGTCTCAACCAGGAAGTCCCTACACGGATCCAACGAAGGGAGAAAACCAATCTAAACTCGCGAATATGATCCTCTCAGATCCGTCGTCACCGGTTATCAAAACCGATAAGCGCAACGAATTCTCATGAATTCCCTCCAGGGCGCATAACTCAGATGCGGGGAAGACATTTCATTCTAAGTGTCAAAGCCATGGTATGACCCCATAGGAGGTCATACCCTTGTTTAATCTCATTAGACAAGGCTCATGGCCCAATAGGCATATACATAATATGCAATTAACTATACAAGGCAAAATCTTACTTAAACATGCATACATGGCATCAAACAGGTAACACACAAATTACAACCTAATATACGTTGGATAACACCAACCTAGAAGGGAAGGGTTAAGCGCGATCCGCGCAACAACAGGTGCATGCCAATAATACTAAGCAAGCCTGAGTGAAGTAGGAACTGCATCTACTTACTCGGCTCGCGAAAAGAAGGAGGGCGAGGGAGAGGGAATGCCTCATCCTCTCTCGAGCTGGTCATAGTTTTGCCCCAACAGATGGGTGCAACAACTATACCACACCCTCGAGTCCTAAATCAGAGGAATATTACGCATACACCCGTTATTAACCCAAGTTTAGACATGCCTGATATGTTCAAATGATAATAAGGTAGTAATTCAAACCAAATACCTAAGTCATGCTATATTCTAATACAATACATAGACAAGTATAAGGTAGAAATAGGGGTTCTACACAATATACGAGCTATACTACCTAGCATGCATGATATCTAACATATTTAGGGTGCAAATAAAGCCCCATGGAAGCGCGAAGCACGTCTACGTGCCTCAAGCGCTCCCGGAAGGGTTGGAATCAAACCACTCACCGATACCCGGGTCGTCGCGCATCCCAACCGACGAGGTCTGCAAGTCAAGGGGTATCAAAAGGGTGAGTAAAACCACATACAAACATATAAAAATCAACTAGGCATGCCTAAGGCTAGACATGCACGCAAACGGGCTCGAACGCACGCAAGAATGCACGCACGCACGCGTGCCCGAGCCCCCCGGACACCCACCTGAGGGTGCCGACCCTTAGCACGGCCAAACCGGCCTCGGGCAGCACCATACACACCCCGGGGAGCCCCGAGAGCAGCCCCGGGCACCCCTGCGCGCGCACGCCGCGCGCCCCGACGCGCGCCCTCCGCGCGCAGACACGCGCGCGCTCTCGCGCGCGCTCGCGTTCACCTCGCGCGACCCCCCGCGCGTACCCCCGCGCGCTCCCGCGCGTACGCGCACGCGCACGCGCCCGCCAGCGCTACCCTGCGCGCCTGCCTGCGCGCGCACGCGCGCAGACAACCCCCAACGCGCGCCCAGCCTCTCCCAACCACTTTTTAACCCTCACACACACTCTAACCCATATGCATAGCATGCATGAACACCCCAACAGCCCCCAAGCCATGAAAAACCAAGAAAAGAAGGGGAAGAGCTCACCTTTTGGAGGGGGAATGAAAGGGGGAGACTCGGGGCCCTCGATGCACCCGCGACCGCCTCAACCACCACCACCATTACCACCACCTCCTCAGCCTCTCCTCAGCCCTCCCTTGGCTGTAAAACAGGGGGGGGGGAGTCATGAAAGGGAGTGAAAGAAGAGAATCAACAACAACAACAACAAGCCACAACACAAACCTTGACTTGCACTTCCTTCCTTTACTTCTTCTTCTCATTGATGCATAACCACAAACACTTGGTGGGCTGGGTGAAAAAGTGAGGGGAAACCAATAGAGGGGCTGAGAGAGAGGAGATGGGAAAAGGAAAGAGACAACAATCAACAATGAAAGCACACACACCTTGATCTCCTCCAATGGAGCTCTTCTTCTCCACCACCATCACTTCCTTCTCCTCCACCCAAAACACACCAACTAGGGCTGGACCAGAGCAAAAGAGGGATGAAAATATGCTAAGGTCGTAACATTTGGGGAGGTATTTATAGGCATGGTCGGGCTGAAAGACCAAGTCGTCCTCGGACTAAAATCTCTGCGCAGCCTTCACTTAAACGACCATAACTTCCTCAATACAGCTCCGAATTGCATGATTCCAGTGTCATTGGAAAGATAAGACGATTATCTACAACTTTAATGTTTACACCTAGATCAAATAACCCCTCGAGCTATTTCAAAATCTAGGCTAAACATCTTACAGGGCTGCTGCCTGGATTTCTCAACTTCAGGGTATACATGGAAAAATACCCATAATTTTTAATATACGAATCCAGTTGATCCAATTCCACTTCTATATGGTAGGTATCTCCAAACTGAACATCTCGTAATAATATCGGATTTTTACCTCATCATCTTGGATTTTAACAAAATCAAATCCGAATACCAATCCAAAACTGCATAATTCCAAAAACGTTATCGGAATTTAACGAAAATCTTATGGGCAGTACTAAACAATACCAGGACCCATAATATGCAGTTATATCATCAATCAGAGTCCTTAAACCCCAGAAGGTAACAAAAAATTAAAATTTTAGCGACTCCGATCGAAATTAGGACTATAAATGACACATGTCTAACACATAGTGTATGACCTAGAAATTTATCATTTTTCAGTTAAAAAGTACTTTAATGTATCTTAGTATATACTTAATTTCATATAACTACATGTACTTCAATAGGATAATTTGTGATTTAAAAAAAAATATTGTGAACTGCAATTGGGGTTGCATAGGGGGCTGAACATATCATTTTTCAAAATAAAAAATTGGATGAGGTTTTGTTGTATAAATGTGCCTCTCTTGATATAGTTGTATATATGGGCCTCATGAATGACTCCACCACCTAAACATTGGTCTGACAAATTTTTCTAACTATTTTGGTTATTTTGCCTAATGAAAATGATAGACTAGTGATTTTAAGAATACAAACTAGATATATGGTAATCGTTTCTCAAAATAAAAGGGACAATTATGTAATTCAAAATTGATTAGATTAGGGCCACGCTGTGCAACTTCTTTGCCAACCCTTCCGTCTGTGTGTCTCTTCCGGAGAGAGAAAATGGGAAGAATTTTTCATTCTCTAAATAATTGATCATCTCACATACATTAGTACCATATGTCTTGTTCTTTATTTTTTTTTAAAAAAATTTGATGGGGTCGATTGACCTCACCCCTAATAACCTGGCGCCGCCTCTGCATGGGGCTATTTATATTTACATGGTGTTTTCACAGGGGTTATATGGATTTAAGGGGGTTTCATGGATATCTTGCAGTTTTCTGGGGGCTATTTGGATTTTTCCCTTTTATTTGAGATGACTTTTAAAAAAACAAGGGTTCATGAAAGTTGTTTCAAATAACATTTTTTAAACATCTTAGAGTGGGGGCAGTCAAAGTCTATTAGCAACTATGTTCATTGTTTCAAAATTCCATCCAAACGAGATACATTAATTAATTGATGAGTATTTAAAAAAATTAAAAAAGGGAAAAAAATTGAACTAAACCCCTACCAATATTCACTTTGTCAAAGTGAAGGAACCAATAGGGAATGTGGACATGATTTGTCCTCTTACATATAAATCACCAAAAGATAGACATTCAGAGATTCTGCCTATGTATGAGGACAACCACACTAACCTGTTGATCAAGGCATTGCTAATTTGTCCACCTTCTCAATGTGTTCAAAATTGATTTCTTCTTCAGTCATCCCCCCCTCTCTCTCTCTCTCTCTCTCTCTCTCTCTCTCTCTCTCTCTCTCTCTATATATATATATATATAGTCATGATATTATACGGTCGGTGCGGTCGCGATCACGGGTCCATTGCATCGGACGGTCGGGTGTGATTCACGTCGACCGTTGGATGCGATGAACCCGCGATCAGACGGTCTGCGATCGCGACAGCACGACCGCATATTATCGATTCACTATATATAGGGATATAGGGAACCGATTAGATGCGGCGAACAGCGGGTGCGGCAGCGATTACGGGCCGTCGATCACGGGTCCATCACATCGGACGGTCGGATGCGATTCACATCGATCATCGGATGCGATGGACCCGCGATCGGACGGCCCACGTCACGGCCGCACTTGCCGTTCACCGCACCTAATCGCGAGTGTGTGTGTGTGTATATATATATATATGTTCTTCAAGCCCAGATAAATCCTCCGTCTAAGCCTAGGCGGTCCCAACTTGTAACGCTTAACGCCTAACCGCTTTTCTGATTAATCCATGGTTGACTAATAAACTATTAAATTACTTTACATATTTTATACCTATTAATTAGGTTTTTTATGCTATTTAGATTATACTTATATTATTAATTTTGTTTTGACGTTACTTTGTTATTATTTTATAAATATATAATATTTATATGTATATGTATTATATATTATTATTCTAAAAACTGAATGATTAATTAATTCTCGATAAATCTCTGCCTAGCCGATTAATCCTTAGTCACTACTCAACCTATCTGACTAGCACCTAACTCTTTTTACAACATTGATATTTAACACGAATTATGTTTTTTCAACCATCAATTTAGATTGTTATGCATTTTCATTTTTTATTTCGTGAAATACTGTTTTATACATTGTTATGCATTCTATCTACGTACATTATTATTCATCCCCTGTACATTATTATATCAATAATTTATATTGTTATACATATACTGTTAAATCTAGTATATTGTTATGCATTCTCTATGCATTGTTATTAACATGCACTGATGCACATGTAGACACTGTCGGGCGAAAGGACTTAGGAAAAGAAATCATAACAACTTGAAGTGATTAGGTGATGACTTAATAAATACTTGAATTTAATTTTATCAACTTGAAGTGATTCTCCTTTTTCTTTTTGTGGGCCAATGATGATGTGCTAAATAGTCTCCCACATGAAAAATGCATTGAAAAAAAAGGTTTTATCTCCAATTGTCAATAAATTAATTAACTAGCTAGGGGGACATTGCAAAAGACCAATAACATTATCAAATCATTTTTTTGGATTCATGAGGTTTTATATTTGTGAAATGTGAACTTAAGAAAATGCACTTATAAATCATATTTTTATGGTGTATTAAATGGAAGAATATGTATAAAGGTTTCATCATATCACTCTAGTTAGTGAGATCCATGTATATAAACATGTAGAATGTATAAATAAGTGTTGATATACTCGGTCATTATTGTAATCATTTCTGATGTCTTTATCTTTTGATAACTTAATAAATAGGTTTAAAAAAAGAAAAAAAATGCATTTAATTTACTCTAATGTACCCGTTATTTTATATATATATATAGTCGAGTGATTCAGTGCGGGAATGCGGGAAGCGACGTCGGTCGTTCGATCGCGGGTCCATCGCATCAAACGGTCGATGTGAATCGCACCGACCGTCCGATGCGATGGACCCGTGATCGACGGCCCGTGATCGCTTCCCGCACCGAATCACTTCCCTATATATATATATATATATATATATATATATATATATATATATATATATATATATATATATATATACCCGAGTGATAGCGTGAGGTCGGTGCGGTCGTGTGGATCCGACGTGCGTCGTTTGATTGCGGGTCCATCTCATCCAACGGTCGATGTGAATCGCACCCGACCGTCTGATGCGATGGATCTGTGATCGACGGCCCGTGGTCGACGCAGCACGACCGCACCTAATCACTCCTCTATATATATATATATATATGCCGGCAATTAGGTGCGGCGAACGGCAGGTGCGGCCGCGACGTGGGCCGTTCGATCGCGGGTCCATCGCATCCAACGGTCGACGTGAATCGCACCCGACCGTCCGATGCGATGGACCCGTGATCGCTGCCGCACCCGCCGTTCGCCGCACCTAATCGGCTCCCTATATGTATATATATATAATTTCAAATAAAAACAATTACTGGCTTATTGCAGCTGTCCCTAACATTTTGCTGTGTAATGTGGTATAGCCACGAATGAAAAGATTCCATCAAAACCTCTCACTTACCAAGCAATTGATAGGACATGGTGACCAACCATGAGAGAGACACAAAGTTCGAGACCACTAATTAATTTTTGGTTGAAGATGGAATTGATACACCAATATGGTTTACTTTCTCACATGACCTAAAGTTAACTTCTCTCTCTTTATTCATGACTAATTAATAAATTATGGTCTCAATTCCTACAATGCTTGGAAGTTGCACACTAAAGACTTCCAAATTAAATGAAGTCCTCCTAAAAACTGACTTGGGGTCCTAATATTTGGAGAGGCCTCTCCCTATCAAAGATATTTTGGAAAGATTTGTTGAGTCATATTTGTTTGATGTGAGAAGATTACGAGGTTTTCCATATTGATCAATCTCCCTTTTCACATTATTAATGGTGGTTTCTTTGGTAGGTACCTCAGAAGTGTATGCAACAATCACACATTCTAGCTTTCTCCCTTTTGTCACTTTCTTTCTTTATTACTTTAATGCTTCCTTGCCTCTCTTTTTTTATAATGGAGGACCCCTGTAGTTGGTTTTACTATTGAGTTGGGAAGGCTACATTCACCTGTGTACCCCCAAACCCACAGAAATACATAGAGGTTAAGAATTGATATCAAAACCAATATTTGACACAGGTATCCCCTGACCGTTGTTCTACGACAACCGGTGGATGAGCTTGCCTATTTTTCTTGTTTTGTCATCTAGTTTAGAATTGTAATCTGAATTTCATACTGAAAATCAGATAGCAATCTCTACCTTTTTCTTAAAACAAAAAAAAACAATCACATTTTGTTAAATTAGTATATAGTTATTCGTATTCTTATTTGGTTGTAAAATTTTTGTCCAGTTAGAGTGGTTGATTTTAAAGTATATATGTATAAAAAAAAATGGGATAAATCTATTCTAGGGAGAACATAGGATCTTTATCCTCGGTTTGGTGAGATCAATGGTAAATCTGAACCCATTAACCATGCTCCATGTGCCGGTGGCCCAAGACCCGATTAGCGAGAGCCCATGACTCAGATAGCCCACCGAACGTGGATCCAGCCCATCGAACCCTTTATACTCGACGACCGACATGAATTCAAGTCAGCATTTTGCATTCAATTTTTTATTAAGGGAACACCAATAACTAATTCTCTAAATCATAACAGAATATATTAAATTTAGAGCTATCTTAAACTAATTCTGTGAGATCACAACAATATATCCTTCATTTGGAAGCATCATTAATTAATTCACAAGATCCCAATAAATTATGTATATATTTTCATATAGGGATAATCAATAACTGATTCTGCAAATCCCTCTGAATAACATATAATTAATCCCCTAAATCTAGGATCTCTTCTTATTCATCCGATGAAAAAGTGATCCACCATTTATTCTAGAGCATCCACCAAAGTACTATAAATAGGAAATCAATTCTTTGTATTGAGAGATGTAAGAAATCTTTTTCTATAAACCCCCATATTATGCATTTGGCTAACTTTAGAGAAAGTGGAGCAAACGGATCGTGCGACACCGGATCCGATTCATCATGTTTTGTCCCTCCCGGTGGTTTCTTTAATTTGGTAGGTAACCAAATAAGTATGTTACAATCACACATTCTAGCTTTCTCTCTTTTGTCACTTTCTTTCTTTACTACTTGCTTTTTTTTGCTTTTTTATTTTTTTATAATAGAATATAGAAGGATCCTCCCGTAGTTGGTCTTATGATCGAGCTGGATAGACTACCTTCATCTGTGTACCTCAAACCCACAGAAATGCATAGAGGTTATGTCAGTGCCAAAACTCGATACCAAGACTTTCATTTAACACACATAAATCATGACCGTTGTGCTATAATCACTGATGGGTGAGCTTGCTCATTTTTCTTGTTTTCTCATCCAGTTCAGAATTGTAATATGAATTTCGTAATAAAAAACAGTTAGCAATCTATACCTTTTTCTCAAAAAAACAAAACCAATCACATTATGCTAAATTAGTGTATAGTTATTCTTATTCTTATTTGGCTGTAAAATTTTTGTCCCAGTTAGAGTAGTTGATTTTAAAGTATATATGCATATAAAAAAAAGGATAAATCTATCCTAGGGAGAACATAGGATCTTTATACTCGGTTTGGTGAGATCAATGATAACCCTCATTGCACTTGTTTTTGTTTCTGTGTACCAAATGGGATAAACAATGAATTTATAACAAATTTATCGTATCCCAGGTTTATCCCAAACCAAATAGGGGCTATAACACCAATTTTTCCCCACGGGAAACTCCACTTATTACTATTTTTTGCAAAGAATGACTTGCAATCTTATTTTTATTTTATTTTTTTATAGTTATTATACTTCGCGTGTATGAAATAATTGGGATTTTTTTCCGATCATTATTCCTCATTTCGTGATGTGGTCGGATCAATTATAAAATGATATATGATACCATCAATTTTAGTATGGATGTTGTCATTTTTATGATTGCTTTACGTAATCAATTTTGGTTGTATGTGCCTTTTCTTTCTTAAGCAAGAATATGCTCTGTAGTATTCCATAATTAATTACCTTCCATGTATCCTACCATGCAATTCATATTCTTTCGTTCATGTTTCTTCTAGCAACTATATATATTATAATAAATTATTAATAAATTGTTTAATCATAAGAAAGATAGGAAACACACACTATACACACACTAGAACATGCACAAAATGAAACTAAAATAAAATTCGTTAAATAAAGAGCCAACCTGCAATAATGATTTTCCATGAACATGGAATCCAGTCTTCTCAATTGAAAAGAGAATTTACATACATATGAGGTGACAATATTGAAGTAGAACAACTACACATATACATGCATCATATCCTCACTTCTTACTCCATGCATGCATGAGAGCGTAACATCATTAATTTATAAAAAAACCAGTTAATTAATTAAACTCGATCTATTAGGAAGTCCACGCACCTAACATCTCCAATTATATTAATCCAATTCAAGGGTTCTGAAGGGACAGACCAAACCGAAGAGCCGTGCTTGTGATGCAATCTTTCAGCTTCTCTTCTGTCATCCTACCTGGTTTTTTTATCTGCAGAACGATCAAATTTAATTTTAAAGATGAAAAAATTGAAGAATAAATTAATAGATGACACATGATAAATATGTAAGATTATGATAATTTTTAACAACTTTTATCACAAGTCAATATCTTATTGTAGATTGATTGGACGAGATAAAGCCTTCCCCCAACTACACTACACCATAAAGATTTCATAGTAACACGTGAAAAAAAGTAAATTAAACTTTTAAATGTCCTTTCACGATTAAATTGGGTTATTGAGATCTTCACAGTTCGATTTATTGAATTAAGGGCAGCATTTCTTTCTAGGGAGACATTGCATTACATAATTAATTATTGTCTGTCCTAATTTATTGAGAATTTCTTTTCACATGCATAAATCATAATCACTCAAAAAAATCTCAACACAATATGTAACAAAATCTTATTATAGTGTAGTGTGAAATTTCATACCCAAAAGAGGTGAGAATCATTCAATCATGGGGACTCGATTATCCGTGTTAAAAAGACAAAAATAAGTCTTTTTTTTTTGGTAGCTTCTTCTATCTCCTTCAAAATTGGAATTTAGTCAATAAAGTTCTTTCGGTTGTATCCGGAAAAACAAATTTGAAAGGAAGATGAGTGTGTGTGTGTATATATATATACAACCTGTTCTTCTGATCTGGTCAGTCTCTAATAAATTTCATTTGTGATGTAGCACTTTCTTACGAATGCCGTGTGGTCTAGTTAGTCGATCTCTATAAGATGCTAATTCACAACAACCTCACAATCTTAGCATGACAGATTATGATAGTTTCTTAAGTTTAATCTTATTATAACTAGATCTGATGAAATCATGTGATATGGTTAATTAGTTTTCTTTCAACATATCACTTGCATCTTATTAAAATTCAAATACTGCAATGACAAAACCATTTAATGAAATCAATTATGAGAATCAAAACATGAGCCTTAGATTCTTTTGGCATCATCATCATTATGAACCCTAAATATATAATAGTATGCATAGTACCTTATGATTAAACCAATAGCAAGTGAATATGGAAGCAAAATAAAACATATATAGCTAGCTAGATCGCAATATAAAAGAGTGGCATATATGTACCCTGACAAAGACTGTGGTTAAGACATGTTGAGGCTTGATCTGGTCCAATGAGGTGTATGTGATCTCGAATCCGAGTGACTCTATCACTCGGAGGACTTCTCCTCCGACCCCCAGACCTTCTTTGCACGTGATCTTCACGACGAACCTCCGGTCCTCGATCTTCTCCGTATCGATCTACATATAATTAAGCACATAAATTACATATTCATTATATATACCTAGCTATATAATACTCACGACATCAAGTTATAAGTAGGTGTTTCCATGTTAATTATGATCATCTCTAATACACACATCCAGTACATGTCTAAAAGGAGGGGTTGAAATTAGTAGATCAGGTGGAGAGCTTGAATTCTAAGGAGTTTCAGTACAGATCCATCTAAACTGACTTATAGGTAGTGTGTTATACTAGATCAAGATGAATATCAATTGAACCCTATAAACAAGATCAACCCACATAGAAGAAAAGAATACTAGAAAACCAAAATCCAAATGGTTTCAAATTTGGCTTGATAAACTTACGAAAATACAATATCAACCTCTCAGGTTGTTGGATTTAAATGAGACAGACAAAAGATTGTGAATATCTTCTAACAAGAGACTGACATGTAATAAGAACACAATAAAAAAAACTATCAAATGGGGCTTCCACGTGTCAATATCATGTTTTTGCTGTGGATGGAGGACCAGTTCTAACTGTATCTAGTCTCTTTTTTATCAAATGTTGTTAGTCTCCATATTATGAAATTGTATCATCCAAATTCATTCTTTCACTCTCTACTTCGTATATGTATACATGTGGCATGCATGCATGTCATGCCGCATATATAGCATGTACAATAATTGTATGCATATATACCTCCAATATCTGCGCCTTGGGCTTAGACGACTTATGGCCGCCGCCCCTTTTGAACGCCGTCGTTGTCCTCCTCCGCCAGGCCTCCTCTGCCTTCCCTTCCGGCAAGGCGCTCCCCGTCTTCTCCTTCATCTCCGCCTGGAGACGCGCCGTCTCTTCGTGGATGCTCTTCAGGTAAGCCAGTGCATCCACCAACACAGACCTCTTGTCCATCTAATAAAAATTAAACAATCAATAACCAAACATTTAATGAACACATATATGAACCATGCATGATCAATATACTATTAAAATCTTAATTAATACCAAAAACTATATGAAGTCAATTTTTTGGTTTGGTCACTGGATCAGGACTCTTTTAAACCAACCTTGGTTATGTTGGGGACCAGGGACCGGAGGGCCAGTAATTGTTGGCTGAGTCTCTTTCTCCGGTTTCTCTCCGACAAGAGGTTCTTGCAGTTCAAACCCCCCGGCTTTCGCCCCTCCCCATCCGTCCCCTCCTCCTCCTCCTCTTCCTCCTCCTCCTCCTCCACTGCCCACCTCTTCTGCTTTTTCTTCGGCCTCTTTTCCTCCTCCTCCCTCTTCTCCTCTTCCATATTCGCCTCCGGCGATGAGTTCTGAGACGACCCAAAGAAGAACTGGTCGACGAAGCTCTCCGGGCTCGTCGTTGATGGTGCGGTGAGGCCAGACTCATGATTTAAGAACTGATTAGCACTGTCGGTCACCGTGATCTCCGGTGCTTGTTCGGTTTGGATCAGATCGGGGAATCCATTGCAGAGGTCAAGGAGGAGGGAATCGAGGGTCTCGTCTTGTGGGCCGGTGATGGCGGTGGCACCAGAGATGGCCTTGGAGGCCATCAATTGGTGGTGAAAGAGATCATGGTCTTCAAAGATAGGAGGGCCATTGTGAGGAATGGAGGGGATGAAAGGGTCGTGGGTTTCGAAGTCCTCCAGCCATGAAGAGAGGGAGTCGAAGGTGGAGGAGTAGCTTTGGAGGCTCGCCGGAGGCATGGAAGCCATGGTTGGGTCGTGGAAGGGGTACTGCTGATAGGCCTCAAATTCTGTCTCCATTTCTTAATAACTATACAAAGCCTTGGAGAGTTTAGATCACGGTAAGGAGAGATTTTGTGAGCTCAACTTCAAAGAGGAATCTCTGTGTGTGTGTCTCTCTCTCTCTCTCTCTATTTCACTTATTATGTAGAGAGAGAGATGGAGGGGTTTGGACTTTGGAAGGAGTGGGGAGTGAATATATAAATAGAGGGAGAGGAAAGTGTTGATCGAAATTGATATGAGAAGGTCCAAAAGGTTGGTGTAGTTAATAGAAAATTTAATATATGTTTATTTTTTTTTCTATTTTGGTCAGAATTTGAGATGCTGATTTGTTGGTAATATTTATTAATCAATTGTGAGTTTGACTGGTGGCCTTGAATCGTATTTTGTTGGCAACTCATCGTAGCCGTGTATCATATGATCCCTGTTTAAACGAACGGTTTGGGTGTCATGAATGTTTTACGTATGCATGGCGGACAATTTTACATTCAAATCCACCTTGGAATTTTTTTACTGATGCTCTGGAAATTTTATTTATTTATGTCCATATGAAAATGTTATGTGAATATTTACAACGGACTAATTTCAGGAGTTCGTCTGGGATCATGCATCATGTCTAACACGTCTATGATCAGAGTCGGCCATGTCTCTACACCTAATTGGGAAAATGTCTATGTAACCCCTCTTAATCAAATTATATAGCTAACTAATTATATATGTTTGGGTATCTACCATTTGTAACATAGGGCTTGTAGATTTGTTTTGATTCTGTTTTATTTTTTGTCTCTGTTTCTTTATTTCGTTGGGTCAAGAGTGCACATGATTGTTAACTATATGTTAACTGTTTCTTTATTGTTTCATTTTAATTAATAAGACCATAAATTAAGCACAAGATTTGTAAACCTCTTCATTTTTTTTCTCATAAAAAAGAACACCTCAAAGTACATGTGTACATGGTAAACTGTCTTTTTAAATGTGAGATGTCAATAATATATTTGAGAATACATAACAAAATAGCATGTTAATTAATTTCAGGTAGAATTTTTTTGTTATATATGTGTCACTTTTTAGCCTATGGGTAACCTTTGGGTCAATTCTGGCCATTTTTAAAATTTTCTTTTTCGATCGAAAACCGCTAAAATTTTGGCTTTTTAATTTCTGCGTGAGCTAGAGAACTCCGATTGAAAATCTAACTGCATATTATGGGTCCTGGTACCGTTCTCTACTACCCATAAAAATTTCATCGAATTCCGGTAACGTTTGAAAAATTATGCAGTTCCGAACAGTATCCGAGTTTCGATCGTTACTGGTTTGTTTGGTGGAATAGTAAATAGATATTTTGGGGTGACTAGGGTGACCTTTAGTAAACTCACCCCCCATTGCTTAGGGATTAAGCAATGTTTTGGATATTTGTGAGTGTGAGTGGGTGAGGTTAGGTTAAACTCACCCTTTTTTATTTTTATTTTTTCTCTCCTTTTAGAGAACTTTGTAGGGGTGGATTTCCCTCTCTTGCTCTCTCTCCCTCTCACACACTCTCCTCTCTCTCTCTCTCCCTGTGCTGCTGTGTGTGTGGATTTGTGTGTGTGTTGTGTGTTTGGGTTGGTTGGAGAAGAAGAAGGCACACAAGCAAGGAGAGAAGGTGAGTTGTATTGATGTTGCTTCTCCCTCTCCCAAGTTTCCTCTCTTTCTCCCCCCCCCCCCCTGATTTACCTGTTTTTCCAGCAAATATAGGGGCTGAGAAGGGGCTGTTGTGAGGATGAGAGGATGGTGGTAGTGGTGGTGGTGGTTGTGTCGATTTCGGTGCGTGAAGGGCCTGGGTCTTCCCCTTGCACAACCCTTCTCTTGGTAAGCCTTTCTCCCATCCTTGTATGTGATTTTTTCATGGGTTTTGGGTTATTGAGGGACCTGATATGCTAGTGTTTGAGTTTGGGTGTGAGAGGGGCTTTGGGAGGGGGTGTTGGGCTTCTGGGCGCGCGCTCGGGTCTGTCCGCGCGCGTGCGCGCGCAATCGGACGCGCAGAGACTGGCACTGGCGAAGGCGGGCGTGCGCGCAGGCGTGCACGCGAGCGTGCGAGCGCAGCGAGCGGGCGAGCGTGCGGGCGAGCAGGCGAGCGGGCGTGCGCGTGCGCGTGCGCGCGATCGGGGCGTATGGGCGCGCGGGGAGCTGCGGGAGCGCGCGAACGGGCGCGTGCGCGCGCGGCTGCGTGCCTGGGCGCGCGGACAGCGCGTCTGGGTGTGCTGGTGGGGGGTCTGGGTGTGCGGCTGGGCACGGGGCAGTGCGCCGGCGGGTGCGGGTGCGCGTGCGCGTGTGCATGCACGTGCGTACGCATGCGGGGCCACGCGTGTGGCTGCCTGGGGGGTACGGATAGGTGTTGGGGACTCGGATGTGCGTGCGTACGCGCGTACTCACACGCGTGCGAGCACGTATTCGTGCATATTCGAGTCTTGGGTACTTCTAGCTAATTTTATGTGTTTTATGGGGTCTTATTCACCAATAATTGGATGTCTTGTCTTGCAGATCTTGGCGGGCGGTCACGCGACAACCCGGATTTCGGTGAGTGGGTCAATCCAACCCAGTTGGGAGGCGTTCGATGCACGTTGGAGTGCATCGCCCTCCCATGGGGTACCATAACTACATATAACATGTTGTATATTGTATAAATGTTTATGTAAATGCCTGTTTCGCTAAGATTGCAACCATGTCATGTTGTATGTAGTATGCTAGGTATTATGCATCCATGTATAATGTATGAAAGTCATCCTTGCCTAGATATCATGCCTCATTATTAGCATAACCCCGACCTAGACATGTCCCCACCTAGTTTAACTTTATTAAACTTATACATATGTGGTTGCATAAGATAAGCATACCTTAGATAAATCATGTCTTGTTATATTAATTAATTTAAGATGCTTCCATGATTAATCTTGTTTCTTGTTAAGTATTTAGTGCATGCTTAGGCCATGTATTCTTGCATAATGTTATTAAGCAAGCGTATGACCACCTGTGGGGTCATACCAAAATATCGATATTACGAATGATAGAATTTTCCCCGCATCTGAGTTATGCGCCGTGGAGGGAATTCTTGAGAATTCATTTCCGTGTCGGTGTTTAGTAACCGGTAATGACGGATCCAAGAGGATCGTATCCGCGAGCGTAGATTGTTTTTCCCCTTCGTTGGATCCGTGTAGGAACTTCCCGGCGTCGGAAACGCTGTCCTGGCACTGGGCTCCCATTTGTAGGTACCATCGCTTCGGTTGAGAGTGTACTGATCGTGGGAGTATGTCAGGTAGAGGCTACCCGGGGAAAGGGCTACCGGTGGACCAAGGACTTAGAACAATCTAATCTCTTCCCAAGAGCCTGGGTCACCCTTTGGGGGTGAGGGTGAGGGATTAGTACAGTTACTCCCAACAGCCTAGGTCACCCTTCAGAGGTGAGGGTAAGGGACTTTGATGATGATTGGAAGTTATATGAGTTGTGATGCATGAATTGTTCCATTCACTGAGCGTGTGGCTCACCCCTCGCATATGTTTTCTCCAGTTGTCGCCGATCCGGATCCGAAGGAGGAGCTCCCTGAGACGCGATTCCAGTAGGAGACAGCGTTCACGTTAGATATATTGCGCGTGAGAGGCTTTCAGCATCCCCCGTTTTCTTGTATGTATTTCTACTTGTGCTTGGGCGCAGTGTATGAGTTGGTGTTGTCTTTTGTTGTATATATATTGGCTCTCACAGGACAATTTGATTGGGTACTCTAGTCTGTTAATATATCTTTGAATTACAGACTTAGTCATTTTTGCTTCCGCTATTTTTTTTATGTATATGATGTCAGTCACTTGGTTTCGCTTTATTGCCTTTGACATTGTGGTGTATTTATTGACTTTGTGTACGGATTACTGATATCATATATATACTTGCCACGTCTCGGGGACGGCCGCCGTGGGTCGTGACAAAAGTTGGTATCAGAGCCTGGTCCTGTCAGAGCCAATTGCTTTCTTAGAGATGAGTCCTAGGATTTCTATATGAGTATTCTGATCCTAGTGCTGGTTCTTTAGGTTGCTGATATGCCTCCGCGGAGATGGGCGCGTGGACGTGGTCGCCCTCGGGCTTCAGAGGTTTCCGAACCTACCGGAGACGAGGAGTCTACTGGAGGGTCCTCGGCTGTTGGGCCAGGACCTGCGCAGGAGCCTCCTGCATGGGAGCGTGCTTACGCTCGGATAGCGGACCTTCTGGAAACTCAGACGAGGGCGCTGGAGGCTCAGACGAGAGCGCTGGCTGAGCAAGCGCGAGAGATCCAGGAACTGCGGGCAGCTCGCGAGGCGGCCCCGCAGGTACCCTTAGCAGCAGATCCACCCGTGGTGCCAGAGGTACCCCCTGTACCAGTGGAGATTCCTGCAGTCGGAGCTCATGGACCCGAGCAGAGGGAGGAGGAGCTAGAGGCAGCGGCCCGTGTGCATCAGACCGGCCTCACCGCCTTTTTGAAGCTTCATCCACCTGAGTTCCATGGCTCGACGAGGGACCCCCTTGCCCCAGAGCGTTGGTTGATGGAGATAGACAAGATCTTCTCGACCATGCACTGCACCGACCGCCAGCGTGTCTCGTTGGCCACGTTCATGTTGAAGGGTAGCGCCGCTGACTGGTGGGCCACCCGATCTGTGGACATTCCGGAGGGTGTGGAGCGACTCCTTTGGGCCGGGTTCCGGAACTACTTCTTGGCGGAATACTTCCCGTTCTCGACGCGGCAGATCGTGATGCGGGAGTTCGAGCAGCTGACGCAGGGTACCATGTCTGTGTCGGACTACTCCACGCGTTTCATGAGGCTCTCGCGGTTTGGCCCTGCCTTGGTGATGGACGAGGAGACAAGATGCCGTCGGTTTGAGATGGGTCTCAACAGCGCCATCAGGGTGCACGTTTCCTCAGAGGCACTCTCGAGGTATACCGACCTGGTGTCTCGGGCGAGGACAGTCGAGCGTGATCTTGGGCTCTCCTCAGCTATTATTCCGTTTGAGGATCAGAAGCCACCCAGGAGTCGGGATTCGGGGCGTCGCAAGAACAAGCGGGCGCGCTTTGATCAGTCAGCGACCGCCACTACTCCAGTAGATGTTGTGCCAGTGCGGGGTCCTGCACCCATTGCTGCCATTCCATCCCAGGCCAGGCGACCGGAGACGCGACGTTGCTACCACTGCAATCGGGCCGGGCATCTCGCTTATGCTTGCCCCGATGCTGGTCGACCTCCTGTGCCTCGACAGCAGCCACAGCTGCAGTAGCCACGCCAGTATCAGCAGCCACAGCTACAACATCCATGCCAGCATCAGGAGCCGCAGCAGCAGCAGCCGCAGCGTCAGCAACAGCCACAGGCTGGCCGGGTTGACAAGGGGAAGCAGCCAGTGCAGCCTGTGGGGCGTGCCCCTGCTCCTCAGCCGCAGCTTGTTCGGGGGCGTGTGGCAGCACTTACGGCCGAGTAGGCGCAGGCTTCGGGTAGCGTCATCCGAGGTATTGTTCTGATCTCCCAGCTTCCTGCTTATGTGCTATTTGACTCCGGGGCCACGCACTCGTTCGTGTCTCCCGTTTTCGCGAGACGGATGGGTGCGGTGTCGGTCCCTCTTGATGCCTTGCTGGAGATATCACTACCTGTCGGAGACCGTATTCTCCTTCGTTTTGTGTACCGGGATTGTTCTGTGGCGATTGAGGAGCACGAGTTTCCGGTGGAGTTGGTCGAGCTCGCCATGTCGGACTTTGATGCCATCCTGGGAATGGATTGGCTCTCTGCTAGTCACGCCAGCATCGATTGTTTTGCTAAATCGGTGTCTTTCCGCATCCCAGGCCAGAGGTCTTTCCAGTTCGTAGGTGATCGGGACATAGCTCCTTTGGGGTTCGTGTCGTCCATCCAGGCCTGGAGACTCCTACAGGGCGGGTTCGAGGGTTATCTGGCGTGCATTGTGAAAGTGGATGCACCGTTGGGGAAAGAGTTAAGTCAGACTCCGATTGTGTCAGAATATCCGGGGATTTTTCCCGATGATCTTCTGGGTCTACCACCGGATCGTGCGATCGAGTTTGAGATTAATCTAGTTCCGGGGACTGAGCCAATTTCGAGGGCTCCGTACCGGATGGCCCCAGCAGAGTTGAAGGTGCTGAAGGAGCAGCTGGAGGAGTTGCTCGAGAAGGGGTTCGCACGTCCGAGCGTCTCTCCGTGGGGAGCCCCTGTCCTGTTTGTCCGAAAGAAGGACGGTTCGCTGCGACTTTGTATTGATTACAGACAGCTGAACAAGAGGACCGTGAAGAACAAGTACCCCTTACCGCGGATTGACGATCTGTTTAACCAGCTCCACGGAGCGCGTGTCTTCTCTAACATCGATCTCCGTTCGGGATACTATCAGCTGAAGATCCGGGAGTCAGATATTCTGAAGACGGCCTTTCGTACCCGTTATGGGCACTACGAGTTTCAAGTACTGCCATTTGGGTTGATGAATGCGCCGGCATCTTTCATGGATTTGATGAATTGGGTGTTTCGACCCTTCCTCGACTCCTTCGTGGTAGTCTTCATTGACGATATTTTGGTGTACTCGAGGAGTCTTGAGGAGCACGCTGACCATCTTCGCACTGTCTTGG
Source organism: Acorus calamus (assembly GCA_030737845.1). NCBI lineage: Eukaryota > Viridiplantae > Streptophyta > Magnoliopsida > Acorales > Acoraceae > Acorus > Acorus calamus. Next base: position 14,619,879 of record CM060864.1, on the reverse strand, counting down.
AGACTTTGGCCAAGCATCAGTTGTTCGTCAAGTTCAGTAAGTGTGAGTTCTGGTTAGAGCGTGTGGCCTTCCTTGACCATGTGATTTCCGGTGAGGGTATATCTGTGGACCCGGAGAAGACACTTGCTGTGTCGAATTGGCGGCGACCGTCGAACCCCACCAAGATTCGGAGCTTCCTGGGTTTGGCAGGTAATTATCGGAGGTTTGTTGAGGGTTTCTCAAAGATAGCCGTCCCTCTGACCCGCCTCACTCGGAAGGATGTCCGGTTCGAGTGGTCCCCATCTTGCGAGGAGAGCTTCCAGGAGTTGAAGCGGAGACTCACCTCAGCGCCCGTTCTTACCATTCCGTCGAGGAGTGGCGGATTCGCAGTCTACTCCGACGCGTCGCGGCTGGGTTTGGGTTGCGTCCTGATGCAGAACGGTAAGGTTGTTGCTTACGCGTCGCGTCAGTTGAAGCCCCATGAGCAGAATTACCCCACCCATGACTTGGAGTTAGCAGCGATCATCTTTGCGCTGAAGATTTGGAGGCACTACCTCTATGGTGAGGAGTTTGAACTCTTCACGGATCACAAGAGCCTGACTTATTTGCAGTCCAAGCCGGAACTCAACATGCGTCAGAGACGTTGAGTCTAGTTCCTGAAGGGCTATGATTGTGACATTGCTTACCATCCGGGTAAGGCGAATGTCGTAGCAGATGCTCTGAGTAGGCAGCCCTTGGGCATGGCCGCCCACTTGGCTGTACGTTGTTGGAGGCTTCTGGAGGAGGCCGCTTGCTGGATCAGTATTCGGGAGACGCCTGCTGGTGGCTTCTTGGCCAGGCTGGTGGTGCAGCCCGTTCTCCACGATGGGATCCGCGAGGCTCAGGGGCGAGATCCTCATTTTCTGGTCCTTTCCCAAGGCGTCGCCCGGGGTGAGCGACCAGATTTCCAGATTCACGAGGATGGGATCCTACGGTTCAGAGGCCGAGTATGTGTTCCTGACGACGCAGAGCTGAAGCAGAAGATCTTGGACGAGGCCCATCGTTCGAGGTACACCATGCATCCGGGTGGCACGAAGATGTACAGGGGCCTTCATCGTGGCTGCTGGTGGCGTGGGATGAAGGCGGATGTTGGCCGTTTCATTGCCCGTTGCTTGGTATGCCAGCAGGTGAAGCCGGAGCATCAGCGTCCTGCGGGGAAGCTGCAGTCCATGGAGATCCCTCAGTGGAAGTGGGAGCAGATTACTATGGAGTTTGTTTCGGGTCTGCCGAAGTCACGTTCGGGTCACGATACCATCTGGGTGATCGTCGACCGACTGACCAAGTCCGCCCATTTTCTCCCCATCCGACTCACCGATTCTCTGGACAGCCTGGCGCAGTTGTTTGTCTCAGAGATCGTTCGTCTCCATGGCACTCCGGTCAGCATCGTTTCTGATAGGGATGCGAGGTTCACTTCGAGGTTCTGGCGTAGCCTCCAGCATGCCCTTGGTACGAACCTCCACTTCAGTACCGCTTTTCACCCATAGACCGATGGCCAGTCGGAGAGGACGATTCAGACCTTGGAGGACATGTTGCGGGCCTGCATCCTTGACTTCGGGGGTAATTGGGAGAGGCACCTTCCGTTGGTGGAGTTCGCCTACAACAACAGCTACCACTCGAGTATTCGGATGGCACCTTATGAGGCACTCTATGGCCGCAGCTGTAGGTCTCCCTTGTGTTGGGATGAGGTAGGAGAGCGCCAGTTGGAGGGACCAGAGATCGTTCGCCAGACCTCAGAGAAGGTCAAGACGATTCGTGAGCGTATCCGCACCGCTCAGAGCCGTCAGAAGAGCTACGCCGACCATCGTTGCCGCGAGCTCGCCTTCGAGGTTGGTGACCATGTCTTCCTGAAGGTGTCCCCGTCGAAGGGCATCTTCCGTTTTGGGGTGCGGGGCAAGCTGAGTCCGCGTTTTATTGGCCCGTTTCTCATCCTAGAGCGGATTGGGGAGGTGGCCTATCGCCTAGCCTTACCCCCACAGTTGGCCCAAGCCCATGATGTCTTCCATGTCTCGCAGCTGAGGCATTACGTCCACGATCCTGCCCACGTCATCCCGTTCGAGCCGCTTGTCTTCGAGCCGGACTTGTCATTCGTGGAGCAGCCGATCGAGATCCTGGACCGGCGCGAGAAGAAGCTCCGTACCAAGACCGTCCAGTTGGTTAAGGTGCGATGGCAGCACCGTTCTGGTGCCGAGGTCACTTGGGAGCGCGAGGACGCCATGCGTGACGCATATCCACATCTTTTTCCTTCTTAGATGTTATTATATTAAATTTTGTGGACAAAATTTTCTAAGAGGGGAAGAATGTTATATATGTGTCACTTTTTAGCCTATGGGTAACCTTTGGGTCAATTCTGGCCATTTTCAAAATTTTCTTTTTCGATCGGAACCGCTAAAATTTTGGCTTTTTAACCATCTGCGTGAGCTAGAGAACTCCGATTGAAAATCTAACTGCATATTATGGGTCCTGATACCATTCTCTACTACCCATAAAATTTCATCGAATTCCGGTAACGTTTGAAAAATTATGCAGTTCCGAACAGTATCCGAGTTTCGATCGTTACTGGTTTGTTTGGTGGAATAGTAAATAGATATTTTGGGGTGACTAGGGTGACCTTTGGTAAACTCACCCCCCATTGCTTAGGGATTAAGCAATGTTTTGGATATTTGTGAGTGTGAGTGTGAGTGGGTAAGGTTAGGTTAAACTCACCCTTTTTATTTCTTTTTTTTCTCTCCTTTTAAAGAACTTGGTAGGCGTGGATTTCCCTCTCTTGCACTCTCTCCCTCTCACACACTCTCCCCTCTCTCTCTCTCCCTGTGCTGCTGTGTGTGTGGATTTGTGTGTGTGTTGTGTGTTTGGGTTGGTTGGAGAAGAAGAAGGCACACAAGCAAGGAGAGAAGGTGAGTTGTATTGATGTTGCTTCTCCCTCTCCCAAGTTTCCTCTCTTTCTCCCCTCCCCCCTTGATTTACCTGTTTTTCCAGCAAATATAGGGGCTGAGAAGGGGCTGTTGTGAGGATGAGAGGATGGTGGTAGTGGTGGTGGTGGTTGTGTCGATTTCGGGTGCGTGAAGGGCCCGGGTCTTCCCCTTGCACAACCCTTCTCTTGGTAAGTCTTTCTCCCCTCCTTGTATGTGATTTTATCATGGGTTTTGGGTTATTGAGGGACCTGATATGCTAGTGTTTGAGTTTGGGTGTGAGACGGGCTTTGGGAGGGGGTGTTGGGCTTATGGGCGCGCGCGCAGGTCTGTCCGCGCGCGTGCGCTCGCAGTCGGACGCGCAGAGATTGGCACTGGCGCAGGCGGGCGTGCGCGCGAGCCGGCGAGCGCAGCGAGCGGGTGAGCGTGCGGGTGAGCAGGCGAGCGGGTGAGCAGGCGTGTGTGTGCGCGCGGGCATGCGCGTGCGCGCGGGGAGCTGCGGGAGCCCGCGAACGGGAGTGTGCGCGCGCGGCTGCACGCCTGGGCGCGCGGACAGCGCGTCTGGGTGTGCTGGTGGGGGGTCTGGGTGCGCGGCTGGGCACGAGGCAGTGCGCCAGCGGGTGCGGGTGGGTGCGCGTGCACGTGTGCATGCACGTGCGTACGCGTGCGGGGCCACGCTTGTGGCTGCCCGGGGGGTACGGATAGGTGTTGGGGACTCGGATATGCGTGCGTACGCGCGTACTCGCACGCGTGCGAGCACGTATTCGTGCATATTCGAGTCTTGGGTACTTCTAGCTAATTTTATGTGTTTTATGGGGTCTTACTCACCAATAATTGGATGTCTTGTCTTGGAGATCTTGGCGGGCGGTCACGCGACAACCCGGATTTCGGTGAGTGGGTCAATCCAACCCAGTTGGGAGGCGTTCGATGCACGCTGGAGTGCATCGCCCCCCCCTAGGGTACCATAACTACATATAACATGTTGTATATTGTATAAATGTTTATGTAAATGCCTGTTTCGCTAAGATTGCAACCATGTCATGTTGTATGTAGTATGCTAGGTATTATGCATCCATGTATAATGTATGAAAGTCATCCTTGCCTAGATATCATGCCTCATGATTAGCGTAACCCCGACCTTGACATGTCCCCACCTAATTTAACTTTATTAAACTTATACATATGTGGTTGCATAAGATAAGCATACCTTAGATAAATCATGTCTTGTTATATTAATTAATTTAAGATGCTTCCATGATTAATCTTGTTTCTTGTTAAGTACTTAGTGCATGCTTAGGCCATGTATTCTTGCATAATGTAATTAAGAAAGCGTATGACCACCTGTGGGGTCAGACCAAAATATTGATATTATGAATGATAGAATTTTCCCCGCATCTGAGTTATGCGCCCTGGAAGGAATTCTTGAGAATTCATTTCCGTGTCGGTGTTTAGTAACCGGTGACGACGGTTCCAAGAGGATCGTATCCGCGAGCGTAGATTGTTTTTCCCCTTCGTTGGATCCGTGTAGGAAATTCCCGGCATCGGAAATGCTGTCCTGGTACCGAGCTACCATTTGTAGGTACCATCGCTTCGGTCGAGAGTGTACTGATCGTGGGAGTATGTCAGGTAGAGGCTACCCAGGGAAAGGGCTACCGGTGGACCAAGGGCTTAGAACAATCTAATATCTTCCCAAGAACCTGGGTCACCCTTTGGGGGTGAGGGTGAGGGATTAGTACAGTTACTCCCAACAACCTAGGTTACCCTTCGGGGGTGAGGGTGAGGGATTAGTACAGTTACTCCCAACAACCTAGGTCACTTTGATGAGGGGTGAGGGTGAGGGTGAGGGTGAGGGTAAGGGACTTTGATGATGATTGGAAGTTATATGAGTTGTGATGCATGAATTGTTCCATTCACTGAGCGTGTGGCTCACCCCTCGCATATGTTTTCTCCAGTTGTCGCCGATCCGGATCTGAAGGAGGAGCTCCCTGAGACGCTATTCCAGTAGGAGACAGCGTTCACGTTAGATATCTTGCGCGTGAGAGGCTTTCAGCATCCCCCGTTTTCTTGTATGTATTTCTACTTGTGCTTGGGCACAGTGTATGGGTTGGTGTTGTCTTTTGTTGTATATATATTGGCTCTCACAGGACAATTTGATTGGGTACTCTAGTCTGTTAATATATCTTTGAATTACAGACTTAGTCGTTTTTGCTTCTGCTATTTCTTTTTTATGTATATGATGTCAGTCACTTGGTTTCGCTTTATTGCCTTTGACATTGTGGTGTATTTATTGTTTTGTGTACGGATTACTGATATCATATATATACTTGCCACGTCTCGGGGACGGCCGCCATGGGTCGTGACAAAAGTTGGTATCAGAGCCTGGTCCTGTCAGAGCCAATTGCTTTCTTAGAGATGAGTCCTAGGATTTCTATATGAGTATTCTGATCCTAGTGCTGATTCTTTAGATTGCTGATATGCCTCCGCGGAGATGGACGCGTGGACGTGGTCGCCCTCGGGCTTCAGAGGTTTCCGAACCTACCGGAGACGAGGAGTCTACTGGAGGGTCATCGGCTGTTGGGCCAGGACCTGCGCAGGAGCCTCCTGCATGGGAGCGTGCTTACGCTCGGATAGCGGACCTTCTGGAAACTCAGACGAGGGCGCTGGAGGCTCAGACGAGAGCGCTGGCTGAGTAAGCGCGAGAGATCCAGGAACTGCGGGCATCTCGCGAGGCGGCCCCGCAGGTACCCTTAGCAACAGATCCACCCGTGGTGCCAGAGGTACCCCCTATACCAGTGGAGATTCCTGCAGTCGGAGCTCATTGACCCGAGCAGAGGGGAGAGGAGCTAGAGGCAGCGGCCCGTGTGCATCAGACCGTCCACACCGCCTCTTTGAAGCTTCATCCACCTGAGTTCCATGGCTCGACGAGGGACCCCCTTGCCCCAGACCGTTGGTTGATGGAGATAGACAAGATCTTCTCGACCATGCACTGCACCGACCGCCAGCGTGTCTCGTTGGCCACGTTCATGTTGAAGGGTAGCGCCGCTGACTGGTGGGCCACCCGATCTGTGGACATTCCGGAGGGTGTGGAGCGACTCCTTTGGGCCGGGTTCCGGAAGTACTTCTTGGCGGAATACTTCCCGTTCTCGACGCGGCAGATCGTGATGCGGGAGTTCGAGCAGCTGACGCAGGGTACCATGTCAGTGTCAGACTACTCCACGCGTTTCATGAGGCTCTCGCGGTTTGCCCCTGCCTTGGTGATGGACGAGGAGACGAGATGCCGTCGGTTTGAGATGGGTCTCAACAGCGCCATCAGGGTGCACGTTTCCTCAGAGGCACTCTCGAGGTATACCGACCTGGTGTCTCGGGCGAGGACAGTCGAGCGTGATCTTGGGCTCTCCTCAGCTATTATTCCGTTTGAGGATCAGAAGCCACCCAGGAGTCAGGATTCGGGGAGTCGCAAGAACAAGCGGGCGCGCTTTGATCTGTCAGCGACCGCCACTACTCCAGTAGATATTGTGCCAGTGCGGGGTCCTGCACCCATTGCTGCCATTCCATCCCAGGCCAGGCCACCGGAGACACGACGTTGCTACCACTGCAATCGGCCCGGGCATCTCGCTTATGCTTGCCCCGATGCTGGTCGACCTCCTGTGCCTCGACAGCAGCCACAACTGCAGTAGCCACGCCAGTATCAGCAGCCACAGCTGCAGCATCCACGCCAGCATGAGCAGCCGCAGCGTCAGCAGCAGCCACAGGCCGGCCGGGTTGACAAGGGGAAGCAGGCAGTGCAGCCTGTGGGGCGTGCCCCTGCTCCTCAGCCGCAGCTTGTTCGGGGGTGTGTGGCAGCACTTACGGCCGAGGAGGCGCAGGCTTCGGGTAGCGTCGTCCGAGGTAATGTTCTGATCTCCCAGCTTCCTGCTTATGTGCTATTTGACTCCGGGGCCACGCACTCGTTCGTGTCTCCCGTTTTCGCGAGACGGATGGGTGCGGTGTCGGTCATTCTTGATGCCTTGCTGGATATATCACTACCTGTCGGAGACCGTATTCTCCTTCGTTTTGTGTACCGGGATTGTTCTGTGGCGATTGAGGAGCACGAGTTTCCGGCGGAGTTGGTCGAGCTCGCCATGTCGGACTTTGATGCCATCCTGGGAATGGATTGGCTCTCTGCTAGTCACGCCAGCATCGATTGTTTTGCTAAATCGGTGTCTTTCCGCATCCCAGGCCAGAGGTCTTTCCAGTTCGTAGGTGATCGGGACATAGCTCCTTTGGGGTTCGTGTCGTCCATCCAGGCCTGGAGACTCCTACAGGGCGGGTTCGAGGGTTATCTGGCGTGCATTGCGAAAGTGGATGCACCGTTGGGGAAAGAGTTAAGTCAGACTCCGATTGTGTCAGAATATCCGGGGGTTTTTCCCGATGATCTTCCGGGTCTACCACCGGATCGTGCGATCGAGTTTGAGATTAATCTAGTTCCGGGGACTGAGCCGATTTCGAGGGCTCCGTACCGGATGGCCCCAGCAGAGTTGAAGGTGCTGAAGGAGCAGCTGGAGGAGTTGCTCGAGAAGGGGTTCGCACGTCCGAGCGTCTCTCCGTGGGGAGCCCCTGTCCTGTTTGTCTGAAAGAAGGACGGTTCGCTGCGACTTTGTATTGATTACAGACAGCTGAACAAGAGGACCGTGAAGAACAAGTACCCCTTACCGCGGATTGACGATCTGTTTCACCAGCTCCACGGAGCGCGTGTCTTCTCTAAGATCGATCTCCGTTTGGGATACTATCAGCTGAAGATCCAGGAGTCAGATATTCTGAAGACGGCCTTTCGTACCTGTTACGGGCACTACGAGTTTCGAGTACTGCCATTTGGGTTGACGAATGCGCCGGCAGCTTTCATGGATTTGATGAATCGGGTGTTTCGACCCTTCCTCGACTCCTTCGTGGTAGTCTTCATTGACGATATTTTGGTGTACTCGAGGAGTCTTGAGGAGCACGCTGATCATCTTCGCACTGTCTTGGAGACTTTGGCCAAGCATCAGTTGTTTGCCAAGTTCAGTAAGTGCGAGTTCTGGTTAGAGCGTGTGGCCTTCCTTGGCCATGTGATTTCCGGTGAGGGTATATCTGTGGACCCGGAGAAGACGCTTGCTGTGTCGAATTGGCGGCGACCGTCGAACCCTACCGAGATTCGGAGCTTCCTGGGTTTGGCAGGCTATTATCGGAGGTTTGTTGAGGGTTTCTCGAAGATAGCCGTCCCTCTGACCCGCCTCACTCGGAAGGATGTCCGGTTCGAGTGGTCCCCATCTTGCGAGGAGAGCTTCCAGGAGTTGAAGCGGAGACTCACCTTAGCGCCCGTTCTTACCATTCCGTCGAGGAGTGGCGGATTCGCAGTCTACTCCGACGCGTCGCGGCTGGGTTTGGGTTGCGTCCTGATGCAGAATGGTAAGGTTGTTGCTTACGCGTCGCGTCAGTTGAAGCCCCATGAGCAGAATTACCCCACCCATGACCTGGAGTTAGCAGCGATCATCTTTGCGCTAAAGATTTGGAGGCACTACCCCTATGGTGAGGAGTTTGAGCTCTTCACGGATCACAAGAGCCTGACTTATTTGCAGTCCCAGCCAGAACTCAACATGCGTCAGAGACGTTGGGTCGAGTTCCTGAAGGACTATGATTGTGACATCGCTTACCATCCGGGTAAGGCGAATGTCGTAGCAGATGCTCTGAGTAGGCAGCCCTTGGGGATGGCCGCCCACTTGGCTGTACGTCGTTGGAGGCTTCTGGAGGAGGCCGCTTGCTTAAATCAGTATTCGGGAGACGCCTGTGTGGCTTCTTGGCTAGGCTGGTGGTGCAGCCCGTTCTCCTCGATGAGATCCGCGAGGCTCAGGGGCGGGATCCTCATTTTCTGGTCCTTTCCGAAGGCGTCGCCCGGGGTGAGCGACCAGATTTCCAGATTCACGAGGATGGGATCCTGCGGTTCAGAGGCCGAGTATGTATTCCTGACGACGCAGTGCTGAAGCAGAAGATCTTGGACGAGGTCCATCGTTCGAGGTACACCATGCATCCGGGTGGCACGAAGATGTACAGGGGCCTTCGTCGTGGCTACTGGTGGCGTGGGATGAAGGCGGATGTTGGCCGTTTCATTGCCCGTTGCTTGGTATGCCAGCAGGTGAAGTCGGAGCATCAGCGTCCTGCAGGGAAGCTGCAGTCCATGGAGATCCCTCAGTGGAAGTGGGAGCAGATTACTATGGACTTTGTTTCGGGTCTGCCGAAGTCACGTTCGGGTCGCGATACAATCTGGGTGATCGTCGACCGACTGACCAAGTCCGCCCATTTTCTCCCCATCCGACTCACCGATTCTTTGGACAGCCTGGCGCAGTTGTTTGTCTCAGAGATCGTTCGTCTCCATGGCACTCCGGTCAGCATCGTTTCTGATAGGGATGCGAGGTTCACTTTGAGGTTCTGGCGTAGCCTCCAGCACGCCCTTGGTACGAACCTCTACTTCAGTACCGCTTTTCACCCGCAGACCGATGGCCAGTCGGAGAGGACGATTCAGACCTTGGAGGACATGTTGCGGGCCTGCATCCTTGACTTCGGGGGTAGTTGGGAGAGGCACCTTCCGTTGGTGGAGTTCGCCTACAACAACAGCTACCACTCGAGTATTCGGATGGCACCTTATGAGGCACTCTATGGCCGCAGCTGTAGGTCTCCCTTGTGTTGGGATGAGGTAGGAGAGCGCCAGTTGGAGGGACCAGAGATCGTTCGCCAGACCTCAGAGAAGGTCAAGACGATTCGTGAGCGTATCCGCACCGCTCAGAGCCGTCAGAAGAGCTACGCCGACCGTCATCGCCGCGAGCTCGCCTTCGAGGTTGGTGACCATGTCTTCCTGAAGGTGTCCCCGTCGAAGGGTATCTTCCGTTTCGGGGTGCGGGGCAAGCTGAGTCCACGTTTTATTGGCCCGTTTCTCATCCTACAGTGGATTGGGGAGGTGGCCTATCGCCTAGCCTTACCCCCACAGTTGGCCCAAGCCCATGACGTCTTCCATGTCTCGCAGCTGAGGCGTTAGGTCCACGATCCTGCCCACGTCATCCCGTTCGAGCCGCTTGTCTTCGAGCCGGACTTGTCATTCGTGGAGCAGCCGATCGAGATCCTGGACCGGCGCGAGAAGAAGCTCCATACCAAGACCGTCCAGTTGGTTAAGGTGCGATGGCAGCACCGTTCTGGTGCCGAGGCCACTTGGGAGCGCGAGGACGCCATGCGTGACGCATATCCACATCTTTTTCCTTCTTAGATGTTTTTGTATTAAATTTTGTGGACAAAATTTCCTAAGAGGGGAAGAATGTTATATATGTGTCACTTTTTAGCCTATGGGTAACCTTTGGGTCAATTCTGGCCATTTTCAAAATTTTCTTTTTCGATCGGAACCGCTAAAATTTTGGCTTTTTAACCATCTGCGTGAGGTAGAGAACTCCGATTGAAAATCTAACTGCATATTATGGGTCCTGGTACCGTTCTCTACTACCCATAAAATTTCATCGAATTCCGGTAACGTTTGAAAAATTATGCAGTTCTGAACAGTATCCGAGTTTCGATCGTTACTGGTTTGTTTGGTGGAATAGTAAATAGATATTTTGGGGTGACTAGGGTGACCTTTGGTAAACTCACCCCCCATTTCTTAGGGATTAAGCAATGTTTTGGATATTTGTGAGTGTGAGTGGGTGAGGTTAGGTTAAACTCGCACTTTTTTATTTCTTTTTTTTTTCTCTCCTTTTAGAGAACTTTGTAGGCGTGGATTTCCCTCTCTTGCTCTCTCTCCCTCTCACACACTCTCCTCTCTCTCTCTCTCCCTGTGCTGCTGTGTGTGTGGATTTGTGTGTGTGTTGTGTGTTTGGGTTGGTTGGAGAAGAAGAAGGCACACAAGCAAGGAGAGAAGGTGAGTTGTATTGATGTTGCTTCTCCCTCTCCCAAGTTTCCTCTCTTTCTCCCCCCCCCCTGATTTACCTGTTTTTCCAGCAAATATAGGGGCTGAGAAGGGGCTGTTGTGAGGATGAGAGGATGGTGGTAGTGGTGGTGGTGGTTGTGTCGATTTCGGGTGCGTGAAGGGCCCGGGTATTCCCCTTGCACAACCCTTCTCTTGGTAAGCCTTTCTCCCCTCCTTGTATGTGATTTTTTCATGGGTTTTGGGTTATTGAGGGACCTGATATGCTAGTGTTTGAGTTTGGGTGTGAGAGGGGCTTTGGGAGGGGGTGTTGGGCTTCTGGGCGCGCGCGCGGGTCTGTCCGCGCACGTGCGCGCGCAGTCGGACGCGCAGAGGCTGGCACTGGCGCAGGCGGGCGTGCGCGCAGGCGTGCGCGCGAGCGTGCAAGCGCAGTGAGCGAGCAGGCTAGCGGGCGTGCGCGTGCGCACGATCGGGCGCGTATGGGCGCGTGGGGAGCTACGGGAGCGTGAGAACAGGCGCGTGCGCGCGCGGCTGCGTGCCTGGGCGCGTGGACAACGCGTTTGGGTATGCTGGTGGGGGGTCTGGGTGCGCGGCTGGGCACGGGGCAGTGCGCCGGCGGGTGCGGGTGCGCGTGCGCTTGTGCATGCACGTGCGTACGCGTGCTGCCCGGGGGGTACGGATAGGTGTTGGGGACTCGGATGTGCGTGCGTACGCGCGTACTCGCACACGTGCGAGCACGTATTCGTGCATATTCGAGTCTTGGGTACTTCTAGCTAATTTTATGTGTTTTATGGGGTCTTACTCACTAATAATTGGATGTCTCGTCTTGCAGATCTTGGCGGGCGGTCACGCGACAACCCGGATTTCGGTGAGTGGGTCAATCCAACCCAGTTGGGAGGCGTTCGATGCACGTTAGAGTGCATCGCCCTCCCCTGGGGTACCATAACTACATATAACATGTTGTATATTGTATAAATGTTTATGTAAATGCCTGTTTCGCTAAGATTGCAACCATGTCATGTTGTATGTAGTATGCTAGGTATTATGCATCCATGTATAATGTATGAAAGTCATCCTTGCCTAGATATCATGCCTCATGATTAGCATAACCCCAACCTAGACATGTCCCCACCTAGTTTAACTTTATTAAACTTATACATATGTGGTTGCATAAGATAAGCATACCTTAGATAAATCATGTCTTGTTATATTAATTAATTTAAGATGCTTCCATGATTAATCTTGTTTCTTGTTAAGTATTTAGTGCATGCTTAGGCCATGTATTCTTGCATAATGTTATTAAGCAAGCGTATGACCACCTGTGGGGTCATACCAAAATATCGATATTACGAATGATAGAATTTTCCCCGCATCTGAGTTATGCGCCCTGGAGGGAATTCTTGAGAATTCATTTCCGTGTCAGTGTTTAGTAACCGGTGACGACGGATCCAAGAGGATCGTATCCGCGAGCGTAGATTGTTTTTCCCCTTCGTTGGATCCGTGTAGGAATTTCCCGGCGTCGGAAACGCTGTCCTGGCACCGGGCTCCCATTTGTAGGTACCATCGCTTCGGTCGAGAGTGTACTGATCGTGGGAGTATGTCAGGTAGAAGCTACCCGGGGAAAGGGCTACCGGTGGACCAAGGGCTTAGAACAATCTAATCTCTTCCCAAGAGCCTGGGTCACCCTTTGGGGGTGAGGGTGAGGGATTAGTACAGTTACTCGCAACAACCTAGGTCACCCTTCGGAGGTGAGGGTAAGGGACTTTGATGATGATTGGAAGTTATATGAGTTGTGATGCATGAATTGTTCCATTCACTGAGCGTGTGGCTCACCCCTCGCATATGTTTTCTCCAGTTGTCGCCGATCCGGATCCGAAGGAGGAGCTCCCTGAGACGCGATTCCAGTAGGAGACAGCGTTCACGTTAGATATCTTGCGCGTGAGAGGCTTTCAGCATCCCCCGTTTTCTTGTATGTATTTCTACTTGTGCTTGGGCACAGTGTATGGGTTGGTGTTGTCTTTTGTTGTATATATATTGGCTCTCACAGGACAATTTGATTGAGTACTCTAGTCTGTTAATATATCTTTGAATTACAGACTTAGTCGTTTTTGCTTCCGCTATTTTTTTTTTATGTATATGATGTCAGTCCTTGGTTTCGCTTTATTGCCTTTGACATTGTGGTGTATTTATTGACTTTGTATACGGATTACTGATATCATATATATACTTGCCACGTCTCGGGGACGGCCGCCCTGGGTCGTGACATTTTTATTGCCCTTACTAGTACGACATGACATCTCAAATTAGTTGAGAACTTGAGATAAATGTGTTTTGTCTTAATAAAGCAAGCTGACATGACCAAATATAATGCAACAACAATTTGCTTGCAAGTCCACCTTGGATAAATTGAAATTTTGCTATTGATCGGATGCTCTGAAAAAACACTAGTATTTACCATAATCCCCCCATTGGACTTTTATTTGCAAAACTAATTAACATCGGAGGATTAGAGAGGGCTCTCAAATCCAAATAAATAGTTGTTTCGCTAAAAATTGTTCACATAAACATAAATTTTTTTATAATAAAAATATTATTCCAGGTATGAAAAAACTCATTTACTATATGGTTGTGGTTTGTGTATACATATTTTATCTGGTCATAGAATTGATTAAAATTAAATGCCTTTAAATGATATTTTTTTCTCTCGTTTGGATAAATTTTTGTTAGTCATATTTGTTTAGATAAATTATAGTCTTCCACCACTCACTATATGCGTGTAAATAAATAAATTGCCCACATTCGATACCCTCAAATTATATGCGATGTAATATATCATGTTACATATACATAAATGTTATAATAAAAAATTTAATAATGATTAAATCATTTATACAATATATTATGAAATTACACATAAAAGAGATATGTTACAACTAAAAAATCATTAAGATTTGCTGGATTTGGATATTATTATCCAATATATATATAGGTATAAAAAAACCAAGAATTAAACTATTCCAGAAATTCTTTAAAAAATTTTAATTTTTTAAGTATAACTCCAATTTGGGTGATCAATATCTCGTTGGAAAGAACTTTTCGATATATATTTATGCTTGTGAAATAAGTATTTCCCAAAAATGATTATTTCACAATGAAAAACAAGCATATTTGACACAAAATTAGCTATTTATCACTAATATTACAAAATTATCTTAATCTAAATCTATTAATAATAATAACAAAAAAATAAATATGATGATGTGACACGATCACCACCATTCATTCAATATATTTTAAAAAATAAAAAAAATGATAAAAATATTGAGATTTATGTAGTGGTTATGTATATAATATTATCAAATTTATATATATACACATACATAAATAGATAGATTTTTTATCCTTATCCCAATATAAACTAATACAAATATTCTTTCTTTCTTAACCTTAGTCTAAAATCAAATATAATTAATAACCAAGGGTAAATTGGAAAATTGAAAATATTATAAAAAAGCATACTTCAAAACTTAAACACTTTCGCTTAGTATAATAGATAGATAGATAAATTAGGTATAATATTACATTTTATTCACCTAAGAGTTCAGTCTTAACCCAATCCAATTTTAGGTTTTTTCAACATATACGAAATACTAGATGGTTTTTTCATGATTGTGTATTTCAGCCATTTTTTTTTATTAGAAACAATATTTTTATCAGGGTGTTGTATGCAACAAATCCTAAATAAATAAAAGGTTATCCGAATTCAAAGGTCACACATGTTGACCCAAATCCCACGGATTATCTTGACCGTTGCCTCATTAACTAATTTACCAAAATACCCTCACACAACCAATGATCATCAATTTTTGGGACGTGAAATTGGGGTAGGATAGTCATTTTACACTCACTTTACCTGTTTCCATGGTCGTTGACAGACACAACTCACTCAAATTAAATTTAATGTGAGAATTTGTTGATGCATAAAAAGTTGATTGACTTAATGGACTGGAATAGTTTAATATAATTGAAAAAATCAGAACAATTTCACTTAATTGAGAGGCCATGCATTTTTAAGTGACCAAGTGAAACACCCATTTTTGACTGATTGTACTAATCGAAAGTCAAGGGATCATGTTAGTGTGAGACCCACAATTGACATCTAAGTAATGCAAAATCTTTTTTATTCATCGTGTGATTTACGCAGTATCTTAAAATGTGTTTCTCTATATAAAAAATGTGTTCACATATAAATACGAATCTTTTTTTGATATAGTAAGTATAGGCACAAACTTTGGTTACCAAAACATATTACTAAATACTTTAGCTCATGTTAACCCTATGATTTGGTGGGCCTTGTATTTTAGAATCTTATTGAGGTTATTTGTTTCACAAAATGTTAATATCTTGACCAAGTGTTTTCCATGAAAAGTTGGCGCGTGAAGCATAATTTTCTACCTTCATTTTTTGTGGAAGGTGATTCAAGAAAAGAAAAACATTGTCTTAATTGAGAAGCCATGCATTGTGAATAAGTGACCAATTAAATTATACATTCCGAGTGCAATTAATGGATTATTTAAGTCATTGGATCATGTTGGCGTGAGCCCCATATTTGACGTCAAGGTAAGCAAAATTTTCATCTACTTCATATATAAGTATATAACACACCTATAAACACACATTAAAATATTTGTGTTACAATCAGAGAGAGCAAAAATGAGAATCTTTGTATTCCTCTTATAATTTAAGCCCTTTATATACAAATGCATAGGAGTTACACATGTAATACACAACACAAATAATGACAAAACACATATAATCTAGATAATAGCTCTTCTCAAACTTATGGTGGATCATACAAAGTGAGTTTAGGAATAAAAAACTGTAATCGAGGAACTGGATGTGACTCCGTAAAAAAATCAATAAGCTGCTTAGCAGAGGAAATATACAGAAGCGATAGTGTCATTTTAAGAAAGTGCTGACGAACGAAATGACAATCGATCTCAATGCGTTGGATCCTCTCGTGAAAGACCATATTGCTAATAATCTAAATAGCATACCGATTATCACAATAAAGAGGAGTAGAACTAGTCATAGTAACTTCTAGATCCACCAAGAGACGACTAAGATGAACAATCTCCTTGGTGGTGATGGCCATGGCTTGATACGTAGCCTCGATGCTAGAAAGAGAAACAACCTCTTGCTTCTTGCTGCGCCAGGAGTGTCGATATTAAAATTTGGGAGTTCTTCGAACTTGGTTGTGATCTGTTTCACGATTGATCAAATCATCGCCTGAAGAGTCATTTTTGAGTTGTCCGATAGTTTTTTAGGAAGACAAGATTGTTCTGATCGCCATCTAGTTTCTCAAAAAGCTGAAAAAGTTGATGTTTGCTATTGATCGCCTCGTTGGGGAAATTGGAGGGTTCTCATCTTTGAGCTATGGCCGGCCACACACAGAGATGAAAACGGGGAATCATTTCTACTTGATAGAACTTGAAAAAGGAGCCGCTGAAAAAGTGGGAGGGCGCCGGTTCCTTGAACCTAGCCACCTAGGTTCGATGGCTGGTTTGGGCTAGCCGCTTGGTATTTGGATTTTTGATTTTCTGAATTTGGCAACACCTAGGTATGGAGTTGAGTTTGTTTGGCTAGGGTGGTGGGTGGATAAATTGAGCTTATGGATAACTGGGATTTGGGTATGCAAGTTGATATTTGGTGGGGTAGAGTAGGGGAATAGAGGTTTGGTCACTTTCGCTAGGCTTTTGTTTTGGGGTGGAATACCTCTCTCTTAAATTCTAACTCACCACTCTCCAAATGAATTTTTTTCACCTTTTCTTTCTCACCCCCACCTCACCTTTTATTATAGAAAAGACTCATTGAAGCATTCACTGGATAGTAGAATGGTTTGGGCAAGATGGTGTGGCTAAATAACTTCACAACTAAGTAAAGTTGCTTTCTGCTTATGGATGTGTCTAAGTGAGGGTCGGCTACCCTAATTCAACCGTTTTCAAGGCGTCAGCTGGTTCTGACTAACCGCCTGTCATCATTTTCAACTTTGGGTCCGTTTGGTTCCATGTAATTTGAGTTCCTCTAGAATTTGTTTTACATGGATAACATTTTCCTAGAAAATGAAAACCAAAGCAAGCATTTGGTAATATTGAAATTGTTTTACTGAAAAATTAATTCACTATTTGTTTTGCAAGAAAATTTATTAGAAATTACTTTCTAATCAAAATTATCAATTTAAATATTTAATAAATATTAATAAATAAATCTATCAAATCTAATCTATCTTTTTAAATATTTAATGAAAAACACCCAAATCCATCCACTGTTTTAAAGGTTAAATAAATTTACAAAAAAATAAAGAGTAGTTTATTTTTTTATACAAGATAATATTTTTAAAAATAAAAAATTAAATAAATCTACAAAAGCATGAGATAATATATTTTAAAATATAATAATCATTAAGGCTTCCAATTTCAAGATATTCTATAAAACAAAATGATTATGATTTGTTGATTTGAGATAATCTAATCTATCCTCTTTTTTTTCTCAAAAACAAAACTAACACCGATTCAAATCCTAACGATAGACCTTCATCAATTGTTAACGTGATTTAGGATTTTTAGTATTTTAAAAATATTTTTTATGAATATTTTGTTAGAGAAAGTTGGATTTTTAAACACATAATTTAAATATTTTTAAAAGATATTATCAAACCAACTTTGAGATAATATTTATCATATATTTGAAATATATGTAATCTATTTTGCAAAACAAATTTTTTTTATATAACTCTTTTTACGATTTTTTAAATTTTTTTATTATATTTCAAAATATCTTTAAATAATGTTTTTTTATATATTTTAAAAATATTTATCATATCTTTTCAAATAAATAAATTATATATTTTACATATTGATAAATATTACAATATTTATTATGTATTTCTATCGTAAAAAATATGTCTAGTGAAACTTTATGAATAATGTGAAGATAAATGATATCCAAAAAACGGCGTACCATCTTTTTAGGTTGATCCCAAAATTAGGATTTTAAGGCAGTTACAGAAATCATTATTCAATCACCATAATTTTAGAAGACGTCCAAACACTTTTGTGCAAATCATTTTCTTGAAAAGTAGTGCATGCAGTGAGTACTTACATCAAAACAAACGCACTCTTTATGTCTCATCTCTAACTGGCAGTGAAATTGAACGGTTACTAAGTATGAGTCGTCAGAGTAGAGAGGCTAACAGGAACAAATCACCGCAATGATCAGCATTTATTGTCAATTTTCTGTCCCATCTGAGGGAAGCGGTTGGGGGGTGGTTTGTTCAACTTAGCCGATAGAGGGAGATGGCCGAATTAGGGTAGCCACCTGGTTTCTGGCCCTTTAATTTTTCTAAGTGCTGGTCCAGGTTTTCTTTTCTTTTCTCCCTCTTATTTTCTTAAGTAATTTTCTTAAAGGTCCAAATGTGGTTTATTTTAAGTGTTATTTAAGATAATTTTTTCTTTGGATTGTCAAAATTGGGGTATCTACAAGGAGACAATAGAATCTTAAAGGGGAAAATTTTAGTGGTGGAGCGTCTAGTGGTTGGATCTCTAACCCAATCAACATCAGTGTAAACCCTAATTACAAGAGTTGAAGAAGATGACATGTAGATTGATCTGGTGATAGTACCATATAGATATCTGAGAATTCGCAAAAGAGCACCATAATGGACTAATTGAGGAGCCAAGACCTGACAGACAATATTGATCGCATGAGCAATGCCTGGTTTGGTGATGCAGAGCTGACCCACGATCAGTTTATATCGAGTAGGGTGTGGATGGAGCTCACCATCCATAGGACGAAGCTTCATAAGAAGCTCGAGAGGGGTATCTACACTATGGGTATCTGAGAGGGCAGCTCGCTCTAGAATGTCAATTGAATACTTCTGTTAAGAAAGTAGAATCCCACGATCACTCTGTGCAATTTCAAAACCAAGGAAATAGCGAAGAGTACCGAGATCTTTCATCTAAAATTATTGACTGAAGTGACTCTTGACCAGAGTAATATCGGCAGAGTCATCACTAGTGATAAACATGTTGTCAATAGTGGAGCAGGTCACTCTTGCGTCATGCTGCATATATTGGATCATTGGAAGAAGGTGGAATCAAAGAACCATCAGGATGTCCAACAAGATCACAACGGTCAAGAGTGCTTTGCACAGTAACGAGCCAAGATGATCAATTTTCTACAGAACTGAGAGTAAAATCCATCAAATTCGAAAATGTGTCCAAAGAGTCTCAAAACACACCACCTGAGAGAGATCAGCCACCTTCGGAGGTTGTGGCGGAGGAGTAAGATTATCATCAGTTTTTGACATTTTTTTAGAACCACCTGGATACAGATAGTAAGCAAACGATGACATAGGGAACGATAATATGCATTTTTCTCTTATTATTATTATTGTTGTTGTTGTTGTTGTTGTTGTTGTTGTGGTTATTGTTATTGTTGTTGTTATTATTGTTGTTGTTATTTGGTTGTTATTTCACTAGAAAATGTAATAATAAAAAATTCACTGCTTGGTTGACCATAGATAAGTTTGTTATTTCATTAGGAAAGGTATATATTGTTACCACAATTTTATTTACTGAACTCGAAGTACAATTCCAAGATAAGTGAGAGGAACATTGTGAAACAAAAGTAGAAAAAAAAGTAGAAAACTCAAAGAGGAATGTATGACTCCCAATACCTCCCAAGTAGAAGAGGCATCTAATCAGGCACAATTTCATAGGTGTTGCTATCAGATTTCGGAGGGGGTCTCTGGGAAAGGGGCCCCCTTTTCCTCCGGTTTTCTTGGAGCGTGTGTGGGGGTTCTTCGGAGATTCAGGTCCAGTGCGTGCCTTGGCATGCTCGATCGAATCGTCTCTCAGAAGGGTGGTGGGGCTTCCGTTCCTTGCTGAGGTGCCCGACAGCTTCTCAGGAGGACTCAGGGGTGTTTGTGATCGCCACATGCTTTCTCAAAAAGCAGAAAAAGTCAGGTCGGATTTAATCGCCTTCATGGGGGAGTTTGTGAGGTCTCCGCTCTGAGATACGGGCATGCCGCACACAGAGGTGAAAAACGAGAATCTTATTCTGCTTCGAGAACTTGCTAAAGAAGGTTTTGAAAGTCGGGATGTAGGCAAGGGTCAATTAATGGGGGTTCTAGTTGTCTGGTATTTGGTTTGATTTGGGCTGAACCTGGGTAAGAAATGGGTTTAGGGTTTGGCTGAGGTTAAGCTTAGGATTAACTTGGGTTTTGAAGAGTGGATTTGGAGAATGATTTTGTGTAGGGAATGAATTTTCTACTCAAAAAATAGAACTCTTTCTCTCTCTCTAAATTTTCAAGTAGTAGGTGTAGGCTTGAGTGGTGGTGAAATGTGAAGAAGGTGAATTGGTTATGAATGGATGATGTTGGAGAAGTGCTTGGAGACCCCCTATTTATAGTAAAAAAAGGGGGCAGGGGAATGTCCACTGGACAATAGATCAAATTGGATAATAGGGTGGTTGATTTGACCCCCCATTAATTATCTATTCTTCTGACATTATCCAGGTGAGGGGCGGCTATTTGAAATTAGCCACCCAGTGAGGGGCGGTTACTCTCAAGTAGTCGCCTCAATGATGACCTGCCAAACGTCCCATCAGCGGTGGCTTGGGTCGGTTACTACGGTTGAACCGGCCAAGATGGGGCTACTAAAGAGAACAAACCGCCGCAATTATTAGCATTAAATGCTACTTTATGTCCCATCCAGAGAAGCGGTTTGGGGTCGGCTACGGGGGCTACTAGTTAAAGCTAGCCGCCCGGGAAGAGGCGGCTACTTCCAAATAGGTGCCCCTGTGGCTTTGGGGTTTTCCTAAGTGTTGGACTAGGGTTTTCGGTTCTGGTTTCTAAAGAAGTTTTCATTAAATGTCCTAATGTGGGTCATTTCTAAATGTTACTTGAAGTATTTTCATCTTTTTGGACGGTCAAAATTAGAGTATCAACAATGTGGCAACTGGACGTGCTTGCTGGGCATGCTGGAGCACGATGGGGCTCACGGCAAGACAAGGCTTTCGGGCTGGACACATGGCGGGGCACAGCATGCTGGCTAGGATTGACGCGCGATGAGATTGGGCGCACGACAACGAAAGTACAAGTAGGTGCAGTGAGTCGCGGAGGGCGTGGGGAGGGCAGGGCAGCACAGAGGGGCGAAAGAGGACAGTCGGTGTCGTAGGGAGATGCGCAGAGGTGTGCAAGTCTATAAGGAGGAGGCGCGCGGAAATGAAGGATTCCAAAAAAAAATTTAGGATTCTTGAGGTGGAGACTCTAATACCATGTTACAATTAGAGAGAGAAAATGAGAATCTTTGTATTCTTTTTAATGTTTAAGCCATTTATATACAAATACATAGAAGTTACATGTGTAATACACAATACATATAATGACAAAACACTTATAATCTAACAATTTGATATATTATCTGTGGATTACTCCTCACATAAACCAATTAGTCCACTGCAGTGAATGGCTATCAAATGTTTATATCAAGGATAACATTTCACAAGATCATAGAATTTATTCATTTTTCGCATCTTTTTAATATTATTGTTTTAACCAAATTTAATATCTTGATCAAAATTAATGTTATTCACATGAATTAAAATTGGATAGATATATAATACCGAATCAATGTTATTATCAGTATTCATCAGGGATTGGAGATACTTGTGATGATAGTTTAAAATTTAACCAAAAAATATGATATATAAATAAATAACACTTTTTTCCTAAAAAAAATTTATCATTAACTGATTCATTTTAAAAAAAAAATGTAATTTATCCACCCATAGGTATCGATCAATAAGCACATGTTTTGATTGAGAATAGAAGATGGAATAAATGGGTATAATGTGTAATAAGCGGTTTAAGATTGTTTAGATAGCTGAAATAAATGAGAATATGTATATCAGAATAAATTAGTATAAAGTAGTCTATGAATTCCAACCAACCCCTGGAATTAAGTTATTACATGTGAGAAGGTAATTTTTTCCTTTAATCAACTTAATCGGACAGAGCCTCCTTCTTGAATCCGAACCCAAAAGAGTATAGATCCTGCACTCAAAAAGAAGAATCAAGGGAGACACCGATGTGGTGCCAGCCATGGGGACTCTAAAGAGATGTATCAATAAGGGAATTCAAGGGTTTAACTCGCTATAAGTGTGGCTTGATTAAAAGATAACTCATACATGGGTTTGTTGTTAACCTTCCCCTTTATAGGATTCATGGGCTAGATAGCCATTGTCATTGGCCTCATAGCTGTTGTAACAACTCTCCCTTAATGGCTGCCTTGTAGGCAAATTTTGTGGTAACCGTCCTATTTTATTGTAGTTGAACGTGCCTTTAATTACCTACGTTTTATGAGTAATGAGCCTTAATTATTCACCTGGCAGTTACTAGCATTATGATTGCCTGACCATTTCCGAGGTCCTCCTCGTAGTCTTGGTCTAGTCGGAACACGAAGTCTTGCTCAGCGTGTACCTAGTCTTTCGTCCGTGAGGCGTGAGACCATTCAACCAAGTCTGATTCAATTTGGTCAAGTCTCACTTGCTTAGGATGGTATTTGCCCATGGGGTGTAAGACCGTCTAACCAGACCTGATTCAATCTGGTCGAGTTTCACTTGCTCGGGATGGCATTCGCTCGCAAGGTGTAGGACTGTCTAACCAGACCTTGCTTATTTCGATGAGAGGTCAGTCTGGTCATGTCTCACTTGATCGGGACTGCCTACTTTGTATTCCACTATCTGATTCGGGTTCTTAGCCCATCTAATCCCTGACACATGTCCTCTTTTAATATGGTGCATATTTTTCCCTCCACAATAGGTTATTTAACCTAAAAGAATATGTGAGTCAACAATCAAATTAATTGTCACCACCTCTTATAAATCAACTGTTAAATCAACTATCATCATTTTTTCACCTTTTATAAATCTTTATCCACACCTTATTCCAATTTTACCCGGATAACAAAAACTTTATTATTACATTTTTCAACTAGAATAATTAAAAAAACTACCAAACATATATAAAATTATTTATATTAGAACAGTCATATAATTCAGAATAAGTTAATTCTCTATCCTAAGGGTTTGTTTTCCAATCGAACACTGTACAACCAGCAAATATATTTCTATAAGAAAAAAACTTGGGCATGAAATAACTGTCGAATCTGGGCTTGTGTGTGATTCTATGCATACAGGGTTTTCTAACTAATCGTTGGATTTTTTCATGTATTATAAAAGGGTAGATTAGAAGTGGAATTTGGCAGATAGATTAATATATATAATAATAGTTTGACAAAGAGTAACAAACAAGAAATATAATTAACCAACATGATTATGTAGTCAAATTAATTGAAACTTTTCCCAAAATTTATTATCCTAGAAGCATGTATACCCATGTGTCTTTTGTTTGACAAACAAATATATATATATATATAGATAGCTAATTAAGAGATCAGCAGGCTTCATCTTTGTATTGAGAAAAAACACATATGATTAGAAAAATTAGGGTTAGGGTTACAATAATCATTTAAAGTAAACACATATTACGACTGATTGTGCCGATTGGGCATGCAAAAAGAAGAAAAAAAGAGAGCTTAAACTTAAGACTGTGTAGAAATAATTCTTCACAGAGTTTAAAAACATAATCTCTCTGGTTGAGACAAATTTGAAAACTTCTCATTCAAAAAAGAGAAAGAACTTCATGACCTAATACATAAAATTGAGTCAAATTTTTGCCAACTTTCCAACTTCTAATCATGATTATATTTGAAAAGAATTTTCATCCATACACTGTATATGAATTAGATTTGATACCCGCATTCGCTCCTATGTCATTCGGTCTAAATATGAACAATAATTGGGTGATCCAAATATTTTAGAAAAAGAATGTCTTGATATTTAAATTTAAAAATTATGATAAATCATAGAAGATATTTAAATTTAAACAGTATGTAATACAAATATATAAAAAAAATTAACAGTGCAGGTGATATCTGGACCCCAAAAAATAAACCTCTCTCGAAGGCCCCTTGGGATGTAATTAATTGGTTTGTTGACTTTTCAAAAAATGATAAAATGTCAAAATACAAATCTTTCATTCATTAAAAATCTATCACATTAACCCAAATCCTTTCATTTTCTCTATTCGGTTATAATAACTTTTCCATGTGAATCTTGAAATCCATTTATCCATTTTAAATTTTGAATTTTGAAATCATTACCTAAATTACAATTAAACCTAGATTACACCAAAAGTTACCTAAATTATTAACATATATAGTTACTATATGAAGCAATTATATCAAGTACATTTCTTAAATATTTATATCTCACACAACAATTTGTTACATTTACATAAAAACTGTTACATTTACCTAAATGTAACAAAGAGTTACATTTATCTAAATATTTTAGGTTTCATGCAATGTTTAAACAATTTAGAAACAGATTCTTGATCAACAATCCATTTAAGGCTTCTAGGAAATTGTGGACCACCATTCCCATTGACGTTTTCAGTCATGGAAACCCAAGCTGTGTCACAGGCAGAAACGCTTATCTCTCCTTCTCCCATAGAATCCAACATGATTTTGATTTTCTTGATTTTTTCAATTATGTCATCCATTAAAACCTTCAAATAAGTATCAATAAATCACACAATCCCTGATATATTTGCTAATAACCAATAGATATTTCTATTTTAAGGATGGGATCATAACTCAGTGGTTGATCAGATAATTTCAGTGAAAAAAGTCATAGGTTCAAGCCTCATCATTTACCTAAATAAAACAATGTACTTCAATTATGAGAGTTCAAGGAAATGCTTGTTTGGGTTATCTTAGGTGCTTCATCCCCATTAATATGTTCTTGTGCTATATTACTCTGTGAGCAGTCAATGGGAACTACATGTCCTGCAAAATAATAAATTGAATAATATCATTTAATCTTTACAAATGGTCTCTGCAAAATAATAGATTGATCATTTCATCTTTACAAATGGTCTTTTACAGTTCATGTGTTCATGCATGCATACAATATTAGAAAAAAATGCATCTCTATGTGAGTACAGTCATGCACACAATACACTAAAATTTGGAAAATGTTAAATTCAGTCATTTTTATCAACCAAAACTTGGATTTCACATGTTTTTATTTTTTAAAAATAGTAAACATCATCTATATAAAAAATGTCAAACATCTTTTTTATTGTGTGATACATATAACAAATATATGTATTTGAATGTTACATTAATAAATGTAACAAATATAAATTACTATTTGCATTGAAACAAATGAATGTTACATTTCATACTATTACATTTATGAATTAACAAATATTCGAATATGAGTATGTTCGATGTCAGAAATGTAACATTAACGTCATATAAATCATATATAAATTAAATGTAACTAACCTTAGAAATAGTAGAAATACAGATAAAAAGTTTTGACTGCGAAGAAACGAGTAACTCATTAAACCCGGTGGAAAAGACTCTCACTTATTATGACAAACAATAGGAAATGAATAGTAAGATCAATGGAATGCAATATGGATGGACAGGAGGCCTACAATGGGAGTCAATGATACAGACAGAAATCCCAAACTTTGGGTATATAATTGTCTCCTTTGAGAAAGACTTCACTTTTTTTTATATTTAAAGATGGGATTTTATTTTTTATTTAATCAATCATAATTGTCTTCTTATTTTGTGGGGATCAATTATCAAAAAAATAAAATAATCAAATAAGGGTATAAGAGGTGGTAGACACATGCCCTTGGAACATACTACAGCCCCAAGTGGCGAAGAGCCGACATCGGGGTGCCAAACCTTCCCGTCGATGTGATCTCTTGGGAAGATCAGCCTGTTATCCCTAGAGTAACTTTTATCCGAGGTCTATAAAGTTGTGGCGTAAAAAATATTATTCAAAAATTTATATATTTTTTTTGGAGTAGATGTCTCTCCATTCTTCAATGTATCTGGACTATTGTGATTTTTCATTTGTCACATTTAGATATTTTTCACGTAATTGACATATTTAAAGTGATTTCTAGCGTGTTTGTGACTTTGGAAACAAGGTTCCATTAGTCTCTTATAATGGCCACACCACAAGAAAACAAATTGAGAATAATGAATTTGACTTTGACTAAAGAGAGATTGAATTAGAGTCATGTTTTATGACATAAATTTCTGCTGAGGGAAAAAAATCCATTCATCAAAATCAAAGTGATGATGAATCACAAACATATCAAACTCACATTTAATTTGCAGACATCAGACACAATTTTTCAGACAATTGGAGAGGGGGAATGCTCACAAATTCCAAATGGGTTGGCGCCCTTGGGTAATAAAATTGCATATAAATGTTGACCATTCAGTAGATTAGTAAAAAATATATATAAAATAATAGCTCTGATGGTCTTCTCAGTCATACAATTTGAACATAGCTATGTTGTTTTGTGTGCGCTTTTTATGAGTAAGAGATTGCGAACAAATAAAATGTTGGTCTATTATAGAAGTCAAAACAATGCAATAAATCTTTCAAACCAAACATGCCTTCTCTTGTTGTGGATGTGCCACTTCAATGAAGGTTAACCTATGACATTGATTGCTACACCTGGAAGTTTCAAACAGGAGATAATCTTCGTTGTTTAATTTAAAACCTCTCTATGGTTTTTATCATCAATAGAATTTGGAACAAGATATTTGTGACATATCAATGTATTATGATTCTAAGATGAGAAAGTCTACCAAGGCCGGCCCTAAGCATACTAATAGACGACCAAGGCCGGCTCATAGGGCCCCCTATTTTAGGAGGCCCCCAAATGTCTAAATAAAATGTTCTATAATCCCTATTTTATTGGGACTTCTTACTTTTCTTTGAACTACTTCATACTAATTTTAAAACTCTTTTATTTATTATTTGATTTGTAAAAAAGAAAAATCAATTAGTTTCATATTTATTTTATAATTTTTTTTTTGTATTTTCGTTTTCATTTTATTGATTTTTTTTAATTCTAATTGAATTTTTTTTTATTCCCTACTTTATTGGAATTATTTGGATAGTATAATATTTATTTTAAAACCTATGAATATCTTCTTTTTTTTCAATTTTTAGTTTTGTTTCATCACATGTAATTTTCTACTTTTATTCTTTTTTTATTTTTATGTTACTCATTTTTTCGTTTATCTTAACTCCTATGATTTTTCCTCCCTATTTTATTGGGTTTTTCTTTTTAAAAGTTTACCCATATTTTCTTTTTGTTTGTTATCATTTGTCTCTATTTTACAGGGATTTTGTTTTATTTTTATTTAATACAAATAAAAAATTAATGGTAGATCATATTTTTTTATATTTGTTTTTATCATTTAGTCTCTGATTTTTCAAACTTTACATTATTTTTCACAAGCCCCAAATAGGTCCCATGATGTGGCACAAATACATTGTCCATAATACCCTTATTAATATATCCGATGAATTCACTATTCTCCTCTTCTCTTCATTGACGCAGTGTTATCGTTTTTTTTATTATTTATTTAAAAAACCTGAGTATATAATGAAATCAAAATTGTCTATTCTTCTTTAGGAATGGGAAGAAGGGGTGAAGGAGAGGTCGTTTCGTCAGTTGATATTGCAAAGATCACATTTTCTAATGTTTCGGTCACAAGGACTCGATTCTTTGTCGTCTTAAAGCAGCACACTGGATTCTGTTCTGCACGCTTCATTCTTCTTGAAAGCTATAGCTGATAGCGAAGAACGAAACCTCAATAAACATAGAGAAAGACCCCCACCCATACCATAGACCTCTTTACTCAAACCTCACGCCTCTCAAATCGAAACGCCGTGAAGCCGAGAGGATCGGCTGCCCTTCCTCTGTTGTCTCCATCGACGCTCAGAACAACCCTTTTTTTCGATTTGGATCTCACCTCAATGTCTCTCGGAACAGGTTTGACAATATGTTTTGCCTTTTATTTTAAATGTTTAAACACGAATTTTTTTCATACATTGAATGTCGTTTTTCACAATTTGATCTGTTTTGTCAATTTTGTTACATTTGAAATGTAACAGTGTTGTGCATATGTGTAGCAGAAGCACCGGCGGTCTCTGTAATGATTATTTCAGTTTCTGTTATGGTAGTGGTTTTAATAAGTGCTTCAGCTTCAATGGCTTCGTCTGTTATAAGCCGTTCTAAGGAGACAACGATCTCGAAGAACATAAAAGCTCAACCTCTTCAAACACGGGTGGTGGTGGAGGTGGTGGTCTCAGACATGGACTCTCCGAGATAACCACAAAAGCGAGGTCGCCATTGAAGATGGAGAAGGTGAAGTAAATCGTGAGCCAGGTTAGGTGTCGCTACTAAACTTAATCCAAATACAAGGCCAAAATTTACAGCCTTTTTTTTTCTTTTACTTGAAAAAAAACAATGCTAATATAATAAAAATTGAAAGTGATAAAACATAAAAACAATATCCAAAAGTTACAAACCACTAACGGTCTTACAAAATATCAGAGTCTGACATAAACAAAATACTAGAGTGAAAAGACATACTAAACCACCCCCTGTGGGAGCCATCTAAACTAAACAAACCTAAATAGTTGATCGCAACTATAATTTATCCTCGAACCGCTACGTCGAAGAAATTTCTGAAAGATGCGAAAATTTCAAACTTCATCTTAATCCTCAGAATACGCAATACCTGGTTATGAAACAACCAGCCCATATCGAATAGGGTGAGCAATTAACTCAGTGAATAAGCCCACTGACAAATTACTTCATATGATAGTTACATATAAAAATAAGGTTTTATGAAAATCAGAATTTCATTTAAAAAATATTTTATTTTATTAAATTAATTTAAAATCATAAACTTTAAAAAAATATTTTAATGCACACGTGGCCCAAATCATTGGCCCACATCAGAGAAATCATGAGAGTTAAAAAAATATCATTATATATATATATATATATATATATATATATATATATATAAGAATTTTCTTTTAAAAAAATCAAATTAAATTCATGAGCTTAACAAAATATAGTTTTAATGCAATCACGTGACCCAATCCTTGGTCCACGTCATTTAAATCATGCAGCTTAAATGATATGACCGGGTAGAGTTCTCAATCGGAAGAACCGTTCCCCAAAACAGGTGTGTCAAGCCCCAAGCGACTAAATCGCTCAAAAAGCTCCCTCGAGGAGACGTCGGATCCAGAAGACGCTGATGAGTCGCCGCTGCCATCACTACGAGAACACC